>CM042337.1:606212-1206212 GCA_023566125.1 Zingel zingel
CTCCTAAAGACAACTGAGAAAGAAATGAAAATCCTATTCTGCAGATTTCAAACTGCAGGTAGTAAAATATGCAGCCGAAAACGGTAATCGAGCAGCAGAAAGAAAGTTTGGAGTGAGAGAGAAACTTGTGAGGGACTGGCGAAAAGGTGACTCTCACTGCAACGAAGAAAACAAAGAAAGCTAATCGGCTAATCGCGGGCTGAAAGCAAGATGGCCAGAGCTGGAGGAACGAGTCCACAGACAACGTGCTGCCGGGAGAGGCTTGTTAACGGTGCAGTGTAGTGTGCTATTGTGTAGTTGAATAACTTGCCTTTCCAGATTAAATGTCTGTTCATAGTCTTGGATTTTGTGAAATAAATTACTAAATAAATGCGACTTATACTCCAGTGCGACTTATATATGTTTTTTTCCTCTTCATAACGCATTTTTTGACTGATGCGACTTATACTCCGGAGCGACTTATAGTCCGGAAAATACGGTAGTTGGCAATTTTTTTTGTCGACCCACTAATCAATATATAATCCACCCAAAAAATGGTGGTAATTTTTGTCGGGTGTTAACGTTTTTTACCCAGTGTTGTGTTCCTTTTTCTGAGGTCTTTGCCGTTTTTATGTTTTATGGTTATTCTTGATTAACTGACTGATTCTTTGCAGCTGTAGTGACTGTGAGAGAAACGTTATTTCTTAAATGTGGTGTTTTTTGTTGTTAGGAGTCTGGTTGGTGAGCCTTTTGGACAACGGCGTGTGAAAAGCCTCTCGTCCTCTGATGAAGAGCACACGGCCCGGTGCCGGTCTGTCACCGCTATCACCCGCGTAATGACCTCTTTCGGGCCAGTTTCCATGGCGACAGATAATTTGTATGGAGATGATTTAGGGCCCCGACGGAGGAGAATACTGTTGTCTGGGGGAATTAAGCGTAGGGGGTACGGAGGAAAAGGAAAGGAGATGTTGCTCTTCTACCAGCAGGAGGCGCTGTGGCTGCACAGTACATCACAGGGGAATGAACAAATGCACATCCAATCAGGCTCCTTCATAACCTTTTTTCCGTTTTTTCAACATTTAGCGTTTGCCACATTTTCCTATGTTTTTGATACTTTTCCTGACGCTTTTTTTGGCAACAGTTGTCGCCTTTTAATCAGTTTTTTTTTTCCTCGCCTTTTCAAAGTTTTTGGTGCTTGTTTTTCGACGTTTCCAAATAACGTTTCTCTTTACATTTAGACTTTTTTCCCTGTATTATTTTGACATTTTTTTGGCTCAAATTGAATCTCCCAAAATCCGGAGTCTGGATTAAAAGATGCAGCTAAAGCTGGACACCGACCTGTCGGAGAGCTTCTTGGCGAAGCCGAAGTCAGTGAGGCGGATGTGTCCCTCGCTGTCCAGCAGGATGTTCTCCGGCTTCAGGTCGCGGTAGACGATTTCTCTGGCGTGGAGGTACTCGATGGCGCAGACGATCTCGGCGGTGTAGAAGAGGCCCGTGGCGTTGCTGAAGCGCCCGCGGCTGCGCAGAAAGCTGAAGAGCTCGCCGCCCGCCACGTAGTCCATTAGCATGTAGAGAAAACGCTCGTCGTGGTGCGTCCAGAACCTGGAAGCAAACAAACACACTTCAGTTACAACAGGGTTCAACAGTCGGGGTTCAACAGTCAGGGTTCAGAGGTTGTTTAAAGGAAGTTTTTCCTCGCTGCTGTCACACCAAATGTTTGCTCTTGGTGGGGGGAATAGTTGTGTCTCTGTAAAGACTGGTTCACACGAGACGATTTTAATTTTTTAATTGTCAGCCGATTTTCCAATCCTGAGAGACCCCACACACGGCGATAAAAAAAAATCACAGGTCTAACAGTTTTGGTTGTAGTGTGCAGTGCGCAGCACACGGCAAAATCAACACATCACACACAAACCGATTTCGGATTTCAGACGGGAAATCTCGCAAAATCCCTCGAGATCAAACGTGACTTCAGAGTAAACAATCATGGCGGACAAAGAGGATGCAGTGCCGATAGTTTGTTTTTAACCGGAAAAAAAAACAACACTTCATCAAAATAAAAGGCGAAGGTCAAAGAAGTGGAGACAGCGCTGTTTCCCGGTGCTTTCCTCACCGCCTCGTCACCTCGCTTTCTGATTGGTTACACGCCACAGTCCACGTGCTCGTTTGTCCCCGGCGGACACCACACACGAGGAGAAATCGGGCCAAAAAAATCCAACATGTTTGATATCCCCAATTTGAGATGGGAGTGGTCCCGACGTCCTTCCGAGCAGACGAGAGCAGTCTTAACACACCACACACGGCAGGAATATCTGATCAGATTATTCTACAATAATAGGAGCATCCTTAAGATTGTCGGAAGGGGTGAATCGGGGCTAAAATCGGCCTAATTATCATGCCGTGTGAACCAGGCTTAAGTTATAGAGTGTGGTCTAGACCTACTCTACCTGCAAGGTGTCCTGAGATAAATCCTGTTGTGATTTGACACTATGACTACAATTTAAATTGACTTGAATAAGTTCTTCCGGAGTCCAAAGCTGTCCTACGTGTTCATTGGACGGTGATAGTGTGAAAGTACTCTCCGACGAGTTGAGGAAATCAGATAAAATGAGAGTCTGTCTTCGTCTCCCTGGCTCTGTTTCCCCCGGCTTGGGTTTGGAGCAGTGTTCTGCCAGTATTTCAGCTGAGAGGGCACTTGAGAGGAATAAAAACGAGAGAGCTCTGTCACTGATGAAGATGGACGAGATGGACAAGAGTGTTTTCCATAAGTGCTGCTGGACACAAAGACCAACACTGACTCTTTCCCTTTTTTCCATTTCATCCATCTACAACCACTTATATTTCCAAAACAGACATTAACAGCAACAATGCAAAAATGCTTAACAATCTGAACGTCATTTGGAAAAACATGATAGATGCAACAATTTTTTTCCCCAAACGTATGTGTCGCCTTTTTCAATGTTTTTGTCGCTTTTTTTGGTCTGTCTGCTGTCTCTGTGCGTGTCTGTCTGTCTGTGTGCATCCCTGTCTGTCTGCTGTTTGTGTGTGTGTGTGTGTGTGTGTCCCTGTCTGTCTGTGTGCGTGTCCCTGTCTGTCTGCGTGCCTGTCTGTCTGTCTGTCTGTCTGTCTGTGCGCGCCTCTGTCTCTGCCTGCCTGCATGTGTCTGTCTGTCTGTATGTATGTCTTTGTCTGTCTGTCTGTGCCTGTGTCTGTCTGTTGCCTGCGTGTGTGTGTGTGTGTGTGTGTGTGTGTGTGTGTGTGTGTGTCTGCGTCTGCTTGCCTGCGTCTGTCTGTCTGTCTGTGTGTGTAACTTACAGTCTGATAAGGAAAGGGTGGTTGACCTCTGACAGCACCTCCTTCTCGTTGTGGACGTGCTGCTCCTGCTTCAGCCGGATCACGTCGGGGATCTTCATCTGTTTCAGGGCGAAGAAGGCCCGGCTTTCCCTGTCCCGAACCAGGAAGACTCGGCCAAACGTCCCGGTGCCTGTAGGGAGGAGGGGGAAGACAGGGGATGATTGGTTGTCAAATAGGACATCGCAAACTCACCATCCATGTGTCCTGGGTAACATGTTAAACTCTGGGTAATCCTGAAGTAGGTGTAGGTGTGACTCAACAAGTCAAACATGGATGACTAACTAACTCCCCGATGGGCAGGTCTGTCACTGCCTGAACACAGCCTCACCGTCAACATACCTCAGACTTATGGAACATGGCTTCAGGCTGTTCCTTAACAATCATTGTCTTTTGGGAACATAACAACTGGCTCTCTGTGCTGCTGCTGCTTCTGGAGGCCCAATGACTTACTGACTGAACTATGACTCACTCTTTTTGTTTGTGTAGCTAGCTACTAAAACAAACTTTTGCATATATTGGCCAATTTAAATGGTATCAACGCTGATCTTAAGAATCTTGTTTGCCATGGCACTCTGAGGCTCTGAACCAAATTGGGTGAAGATCAAGGGTGACACGATTTTGCCTTCAAATGAATTAATGTAAATGGGCTATTGCCATTTACTGCAGGCCTTGCAGCTCACACCTCGCGATATTTCCTGACCGACATCGCGTTTTTATGCTTCGCGGGTCTTCGGGCGACTCACGCCAGGGGAGGCTTGGACCCTGACATAACTTCTTGCAGTTCTAGTTTCTTGTTGATATTGTACCATTACATGCTGTCCATTTGCATGTCCTCTTTACTCACCCACTGTGGCCACGGTCTCCAGGTCCTCCAGACAGTACATGCGGGTATTTGTTGCCTCGCCTCCTGCAGAACCGCTGCTTTTACTCTCTTTCTCCCCGCTGACTCCCACTTTTACTCTGGAGGACGCCATCTCTTTCTTCTCGGGATTTAAGCTATGAGCTGTTTCTGTTTGGAAGTCTCCAGTGGCGCGCGCTGTACACAGTTCATATCACAACCGTTGATAACCGTTTATAACAGTTACATGTCTGCTGGACGCAGGGACTCAGTTCATCTTCTCAAACTTTTATTTTGATGAATTGTTCGTAAATATATCGACGTTGAGAGTAAAACTAGACTCATTATAAACGAGTAGGGCTGTCATTCAATCTAGTTGTTTTACTACATTATTTTCAATGTGTAAGGAAAATAAGATAAATGTAACAAAATGAAGTCTAAAAAAGTCGGAAAAACAGCAAACACGCCGGAAGAAACGTTAAAAAAAACAGTAGGAATAAAGCAACTTAGCTAGCTAGTTAGACGTTAGGGAGGCAAGAAAACTTTAAAAAGTTACAACAACGCTAAAAAAAAAAAAACAAGGAAAATAACGCAACTACACCGTTGGAAAGAGCGTCAAAAACGTCGTGAAAAGCGAAAAAAAAAATAATAAAAAATCTACCAAAATGTCAAAAAGGCGACAAAAACACAGATAATTAGAAGCCAAGTTAGCTAGTTGTTTACAAGTTGAGACACTTAGCAAACAACAGGACACGAAGAAACCGACAGGAGAGGCACAAAGAAGCCGGTGACAGGTGCACTGTCTGGCTGGTAGCATTAGCAGCTACAGATAGCTAGCTAAAGTTCTAGCACTGTCTGGCTAGTAGCATGTAGCAGCTACCGTAAGCTAAAAGGGAAGCTGCTCCGTCAAAACAGTGGCGGTTTGAAGCGGCCGAAATAACCGTCTGTTAGCGCGCAGTAAAATACGCTTTTACACGCTGATTAACTCGGTGAATCGCTTGGCTTTTCTGTCCCAAATAGTCTGATTTTCTCCATGTTTTTACACAGCTACAACAACAGACCTCACCCCAGCACTTTTTCTGTCCACATCAACCAGGAAGAGAGTAGACACCGGTTACAAATAATTTCCGGTCGGCACTTTCAAAATAAAACATGGTGGCGTTTAATGATTAAAGCAAAACATCGCCGAGATGATTTTATTTTAAGGATAAATGTATTCTAATCTAGACCAAAATCAAATGGCTTTTTTTCCCAAGTAAAATACTAAGTTGTAGATGATAGAAAAAGGCCTTGAGTCTAGCACCAACCATGGTGCAGAAGGAGATAAGTCTCAGTCTTTATTAATTAACTTTACATTATGGGACATTATTTTATTTGTACATTTTGAAATGTGTGTTTGTTATGTTGATCTTTTAAAGTCCATGCTGAAATAAATATACCTACACAAGTAGTTATGTGTATCTTGTACATTTGTCATTATGGACATAAAGTGCAACCGGGCGATTGCAACGCCAGGATTGGCCAGTTTTGGCACCCCTTCTCTTCTCTGCTTCTCTTCATAGTCGTCAGATTCATCTACCATATAATCAATGATATAATCAAAGTAGAGGGAGGCAGGCCAGTACAGCCCGAACCGGTTGGGGAGAGTTCTATCCCGACCAGGCTCCTCTCCTTAACCTGTCTCTCTTACTTATGCTGTTATAGTTTTAGACTGCCGGGGGACTTCCTTTGACACACTGAGCTTCTCTCTCCTCTCTCTTTCCATTTGTGTGCATCCGTCCCAGAAATGCCTGTTACTAACTTAGCTCTGGGGAGCTTAATTCCCAGAGTCCATATGTTTTCTTTTCGCCCAGCATGTTTCCTTGGATTAGGGTGGCATCAAAATCCTCCGCCCCTGGTGTCATACATGTATCATGAATGATGAATTATTTTGCGATGATTTTCTGTATTGTATTTCCTCCTTCTCTCTGCAGTGTTTTGGGTTGATTCAGATGTTCTGCATTCATGACTCGGCCTCAGTGAACAATAATAAAACGCCTAGATGAGTCGCTCTCTGCCCTCTCAGAGAGAAAAGTCACGCATGATGCCAATGAGTCAGTAATTATCTAATGAAAGCAGAGTAATCCACCGTTAGTTCTTTCATGGTCAGATTATCATCTAATGAGACGTAATTACAGAAAGCAGTTATTGATCTCAGAGTTCTGCCCTATTTTTGTGTTAATGATAATCCAGTTTTGGCCTTTTACGACTTGTTCTCTCCTGCAGGAAGAGAGTGTGTTAGTCTCACAGGCGCAGCGACAAACTCATCCTGTTACAGCGCTCAGTACACGTTACTTGGAACTGAAAGCACAACAACTCACTGACTAACTTTACACACTCATAATAATCTGGTTTTATTCTGAAAAAGAAAAATTGTCTGACTGAGCTGTTTCCATGTGACAAAATCATCGAAAACGTGACAAAAACGCAAATAAACATTGGAAAAAACATCCAAAAGAGTGGACAAAAATGTTCCAAAAAAAGGCGACAAAAACATCCAAAAGCGGCGAGAAAAGCAAAAAAATTAGCGACAAAAATATCGACAAAAACGAAAAAGTCCACAAAAACACGCCAAAAACACGCCAAAAGTAACAAAAAAGGCAACAAAATCGTCAAAAAGAGATGAAAAAAACGTCCAAAAAGGTGACAAAAATGTCAGAGAAAGCGTTTCTAATTTTCCATTTTTTGCTCTCTGAAAAACACAACATTCATCCGAGCTGTTTCCATAGTTAATGAAAGGTAATATTATATAACAACACTGTTTGACGGATTGGACTCTTTTTGTCCCGTGAGTCGAGAAGCGTTAGTACTTCTTTATTAAGCAGCTTCCTTATCGGTGTTTCCTGAAGCAGACTGAATGCTCTGGGGCCAGACGAGCGTCTCAAATAAGCGCCGAGTGTTTGATGGAAATGAAAACCTTCCTCCCTTCCTTTATCAATCTCCCTCCCCCCATTCTGCTCTCTGACTGAGGACTGGAGAGCCCCGGGACACATCGCAGAAATAAAACCAGACTGAAGCACAAAGGTCAGAGCATCTAGAAAATAGAAGCTCAACGGAGCATCCACGCATTTCATTCCTGTAAATGTCCCGTTAACAAGTTACAGCTACGTCAGTTCCCGAGTAAAAGGTTACAGCTACGTCAGTTCCCGAGTAAAAGGTTACAGCTACGTCAGTTCCCGAGTAAAAGGTTACAGCTACGTCAGTTCCCGAGTAAAAGGTTACAGCTACGTCAGTTCCCGAGTAAAAGGTTACAGCTACGTCAGTTCCTGAGTAACAGGTTACAGCTAAGTCAGGTTCCCGAGTAACAGGTTACAGCTACGTCAGGTTCCCGAGTAACAGGTTACAGCTACGTCAGGTTCCCGAGTAACAGGTTAGAGCTACGTCTGGTTCCCGAGTAACAGGTTACAGCTACGTCTGGTTCCTGAGTAACAGGTTAGCGCTACGTCTGGTTCCTGAGTAACAGGTTAGAGCTACGTCTGGTTCCTGAGTAACAGGTTACAGCTACGTCTGGTTCCTGAGTAACAGGTTACAGCTACGTCTGGTTCCTGAGTAACAGGTTACAGCTACGTCTGGTTCCTGAGTAACAGGTTAGAGCTACGTCAGTTCCTGAGTAACAGGTTACAGCTACATCAGGTTCCTGCACAAACATCCAGACACGCTAGGAAACAGAACGGAGCTTTTTAAATTGAAGAAAGCGACAACAATGTGGAACAAAGTGACAGAAACGTTGGATAAAACGTAGTGTCCAAAGTGTGAAGAAAAACAAACATCGGGAAAATACATTTAAAGCGACTGTCTAGTTTTTATCAATATCTCTGCTGTGAAAATTGATTTTTAGTGAGCCCCAAAAGACAAACTTTTTATCCAAATGTTTTTTTTTTAAACCAAAATATTTAAAAATAATAATTTAAAATGTTCCCATATTTTTTCTAAAATATTTCAACTTTCTTTTAACCAAAATATAAACAAAACATTCTAAAATGTTCCCTTTTATCCCATGGTTTTGTTTCCTTTTTCCATGTATTTTTTCTCACCTTTTTTCAAGAGATCAAGATGTTCTTCTCCTTTTCTCATTCTGGTCCCGTTCTCTGCCATGCGGGGGCGCTGTGGAGCTGCCTCTCACTCTCTGTCTCTGCACCAGAGGTTTAAATTAAACATTAAACACAGAGGTGAAGAGAGGGAAAGAGAGATCATATTCATGAAATGTCTACATTCTTTCTCTCTTCTCTTTTTTCCCATATATTTCATATGTTTCTTTACTGCTGGAATGTGAATTTCCTCCCTGAGGTTCAATAAAGAGTTAACTTTTCTTATTTTAATTTTCTTTTAAGAGTCATTTGGTTGTTCTGTTGTTGCATAAAAGTATGAAACATGATTCACCTGCTTTGAATCAAGCAATTCTTCTTTTAATGTTCTATTATAATTTCTCCTTTGATGAACAACAAGAAGCTTTCTTTCAGAGCAATGGTGTGTCATTAACTAAACATTGTGTATACAATTTCATCCATGAAGTAATTCCACAGTGATATGTTTAGGGGAAACTCTACTCTCAAAGAGAAATGTATTTATCTAATTATATTTTTAACAGATCCTACACCGTATCTATCGAGAGGTATTACTAGTTACCAGATTATACCAAGGACAATCTCCATAATCAAAATATTTCAGTCTCTGCTTGGATGTTTTCAATAGCAAATAAGCAAAGATGAGGCTTACCCTGGACTCATTTGACATGAAAACACACACACACACACACACACACACACACACAATGAAAGACACACACACGAAATGAGAGACACACACACACACACACACACACACACACACAATGAAAGACACACACACGAAATGAGAGACACACACACACACACACACACACACACACACACACACACACACACACACAATGAGACACACACAAACACACACAATATGAGAGACACACACACAAACAATGAGACAATTACACACACAAAGCCTGTACGAACACATACACACACACACACACAGACGGACACACACACACACACACAGAGACGGACACACACACACACACACACACACACACACACACACACACACACACACACACAGACACACAGAGAGACAAACAGACATACAATGCGGAAACACTTTTCACAACTTTATATGTACATATATATATATATATATATATATATATATATATATATATATATATATATATACAGTGAGGAAAATAAGTATTTGAACACCCTGCTATTTTGCAAGTTCTCCCACTTGGAAATCATGGAGGGGTCTGAAATTGTCATCGTAGGTGCATGTCCACTGTGAGAGACATAATCTAAAAACAAAAATCCAGAAATCACAATGTATGATTTTTTAACTATTTATTTGTATGATACAGCTGCAAATAAGTATTTCAACACCTGTCTATCAGCTAGAATTCTGACCCTCAAAGACCTGTTAGTCTGCCTTTAAAATGTTCACCTCCACTCCATTTATTATCCTAAATTAGATGCACCTGTTTGAGGTCGTTAGCTGCATAAAGACACATGTCCACCCCATACAATCAGTAAGAATCCAACTACTAACATGGCCAAGACCAAAGAGCTGTCCAAAGACACTAGAGACAAAATTGTACACCTCCACAAGGCTGGAAAGGGCTACGGGGAAATTGCCAAGCAGCTTGGTGAAAAAAGGTCCACTGTTGGAGCAATCATTAGAAAATGGAAGAAGCTAAACATGACTGTCAATCTCCCTCGGACTGGGGCTCCATGCAAGATCTCACCTCGTGGGGTCCCAATGATCCTAAGAAAGGTGAGAAATCAACCCAGGACTACACGGGAGGAGCTGGTCAATGACCTGAAAAGAGCTGGGACCACCGTTTCCAAGGTTACTGTTGGTAATACACTAAGACGTCATGGTTTGAAATCATGCATGGCACGGAAGGTTCCCCTGCTTAAACCAGCACATGTCAAGGCCCGTCTTAAGTTTGGACCATTTGGATGATCCAGAGGAGTCATGGGAGAAAGTCATGTGGTCAGATGAGACCAAAATAGAACTTTTTGGTCATAATTCCACTAACCGTGTTTGGAGGAAGAAGAATGATGAGTACCATCCCAAGAACACCATCCCTACTGTGAAGCATGGAGGTGGTAGCATCATGCTTTGGGGCCGTTTTTCTGCACATGGGACAGGGCGACTGCACTGTATTAAGGAGAGGATGACCGGGGCCATGTATTGCGAGATTTTGGGGAACAACCTCCTTCCCTCAGTTAGAGCATTGAAGATGGGTCGAGGCTGGGTCTTCCAACATGACAATGACCCGAAGCACACAGCCAGGATAACCAAGGAGTGGCTCTGTAAGAAGCATATCAAGGTTCTGGCGTGGCCTAGCCAGTCTCCAGACCTAAACCCAATAGAGAATCTTTGGAGGGAGCTCAAACTCCGTGTTTCTCAGCGACAGCCCAGAAACCTGACTGATCTAGAGAAGATCTGTGTGGAGGAGTGGGCCAAACTCCCTCCTGCAGTGTGTACAAACCTGGTGAAAAACTACAGGAAACGTTTGACCTCTGTAATTGCAAACAAAGGCTACTGTACCAAATATTAACATTGATTTTCTCAGGTGTTCAAATACTTATTTGCAGCTGTATCATACAAATAAATAGTTAAAAAATCATACATTGATTTCTGGATTTTTTTTTCAAATACTTATTTTCCTCACTGTATATATATATATATATATATATATATATATATATATATATATATATATATATATATAATCATTCATTAAGTCATTCATTTAATTAGAATGTGTAAAAGTATAACACTTTATTAATAAAGTTTAAAGTTGTTCTTTGGCAGCATCTGTGGCTTTGTGCAGCTGTCGCCACAGATCACATGAACATCTTCCAGATTATCACTTTAAACTCTTCTTTAATGCTGCAGCCACTGATGTGAGAAGAGCATCTCCAATTGCTCCACATAACATTCAACCAAATGACTGTATGAATGACTGTATGAATGAATCGATAAGAATTGGTCTCGAAAGGAAGAATCGCGATTGGAATCAGAATTGTTACAAACCAAACGATGCCAAACCCTACACGTGAATACACATGCAGGAGTTTATAGGCGACTCTGTCCATGGTGCTGAAACAAAGCAGTATTACTAAAGCAGAGGGGGACTTGTCCGTGGTGCTGAAACAGAGCCTTTTTTTCTAAAGCAGAGGGAAACTGTCCGTGGTGCTAAAACAGAGCACTATTACTAAAACAGAGGGGACCTGTCCGTGGTGCTGAAACAGATTATTGTTACTAAAACAGAGGGAACCTGTCCGTGGTGCTGAAACAGAGCACTATTACTAAAATAGAGGGGATCTGTCTGTGGTGCTGAAACAGAGCATTTTTTTTCTAAAACAGAGGGGACCTGTCCGTGGTGCTGAGACAGAGCCTTGTTACTGAAACAGAGGGAACCTGTCCGTGGTGCTGAAACAGAGTACTATTACTAAAACAGAGTGGACCTATCCGTGGTGCTGAAAAATAGAGCCTTGTCACTAAAACAGAGAAGACGTGTCAGTGGTGCTGAAACAGAGCCTTGTTACTAAAACAGGGGGAACCTGTCCATGGTGCTGAAACAGAGCACTATTACTAAAACAGAGGGGACCTGTCCGTGGCGCTGAAACAGATTATTGTTACTAAAACAGAAGGGACCTGTCTGTGGTGCTGAAACGGAGCCTTTTTTTCTAAAACAGAGGGGACCTGTCCGTGGTGCTGAAACAGAGCCTTCTTACTAAAACAGAGGGAACCTGTCCATGGTGCTGAAACAGAGCACTACTACTAAAATAGAGGGGATCTGTCCGTGGTGCTGAAACAGCACTATAACTAAAACAGAGGGAACCTGTCCGTGGTGCTGAAAAACAGAGCTTTGTCACTAAAACAGAGAAGACCTGTTCATAGTGCTGAAACAGAGCCTTGTTACTGAAACAGAAGGGACCTGTCCGTGGTGCTGAAACGAAGCATTGTTACTAAAACAGAGGGGACCTGTCTGTGGTGCTGAAACAGAGTCTTGTTACTAAAACAGAGGGAACCTGTCCGTGGTGCTGAAACAGAGCACTATTACTAAAACAGAGGGAACCTGTCCGTGGTGCTGAAACAGAGCACTATTACGAAAACAAAGGGGACCTGTCCGTGGTGCTGAAAAACAGAGCCTTGTCACTAAAACAGAGAAGACGTGTCCGTGGTGCTAAAACAGAGCCTTGTTACTAAAATAGAGGGGACCTGTCCGTGGTGCTGAAACAGAGCCTCGTTACTATAGCAAAGAAGACCTGTCCGTGGTGCTGAAACAGAGCCTCATTACTAAAACAGAGGAGACCTGTCTGTGGTGCTGAAACATAGCCTAGTTACTAAAACAGAGGGGATCTGTCCATGGTGCTGAAACAGAGCCATTTTTTCTAAAACAGGGGGGACCTGTCCATAGTGCTGAAACAGACCCGTGTTACTATACCAGAGGGGACCTGTCCGTGGTGCTGAAACAAATTCTTGTTACTAAAACAGAGGGGACCTGAGATGAGGTGAGGTGTAAACAACACAAAGGCCTCATTCACACGTGTCACTTCCTGTGTTACATCATGTCACACACACACAAAGTGACAAGTATATATGTGTGTGTGTGTATGTTTAAGTGTGTCTGTGTGTGTGTGTGTCTCTGTGTGTGAATGTGTGTGATTATAGATTTATCTTTCTACAGGCTAACTGACAGAAGAACATAGACAGATATATCTTTCTACAAATATGAAGGAAAGAAGAGTGTGATTAAATAACTGGCAGTCACCATCTGCAGTCGTCGTTGGTGCAGGTTCCCGTCAGGTTGAAGCGACAGAAACACTTCCTGGGTTCAATGGTGTTGCTATGGTTAACGGAGCTCAGAGACAGCTTCTCCTTGGTCCTGTAATATGGACTGATCTTGCAATAGAGGGACAGACAGACAGACACACACAGACAGACAGAGACACTTTAGACTTTCCATTCATATATATTTATATTCTGACAGTTATTCCTGAAGAGAAACTCTGGTTTGATGTGTTATAAACAGATACATGTGTAGATAAACTGTATTGGTGGTGTACCTGTACGACCTGAAGAACAGCAGAGGGCTGAGATACCCAAAGGGGACGGGCTTCAGATCAGAGCTCCCTGATTGGCTCGTAGCTGACACACACACACACACACACACACACACACACACACACACACACACACACACACACACACACACAGATAGAGAGAGACACACACACACACACACACACACACACACACACACACACACACACACACACACACACACACACACACAGAGATTTAAGTATTGACCAAAATAATTGGGATTAGTATTTTTTTCCAGAACCCAGGAGCCCTAGTGCAGATTAATGGACCGTTCCCGGAGCGTATGTTCCGCTGAATGTGCCGCTGAATGTATCTTTTAACCGTCTCCACCTTCAGCGCCACAGACACAAAATAAATAAAATATTGCATACTTATATTGTGTCGATATATCATGCACCCCTAAGACAGACACTGAGCCACACACACACATACACAGACACACACACACATACAGACACCTGATGCAACAGTGGTGAGGAAAACTTCCTTTTAGGGAGAAACCTCGGACAGACCCAGGCTCTTGGTAGGCGGTGTATGACGGTGCTGGTTGGGGGTGTGATGAACAGTGGCAATTATAGTAACAGTAAAGATATTGGCCATCATTTATGAAACATGCATACGACCTAAAACAGGCATAGGATGGGTGTACGCTAATTCCTACGCAATGCAAGGCATTTATCAATTTGAACGTGAGTGTAGGCTGCGATAAAATCTCACGTCTGGTCTGAACTCGTGTACGCAAGTCCTCAAGTCAGTGTGGACTTGCAGTGCAGCATATTATCAGTTTAACAGGAGAAGGATGAATCATCAGTTGATCACTTATCAGCAATGGCAGATCTGGCTCTTTTAGAAGACGTCTATGCGCCAATACAAAAGTGCATACATACGCACAACATCGAGCAGGAAAACAGGGTGCCATAAATGTAGTGATGGACCCAGATGACCCGATGCCCAGAGAGCAGTGTCCAGCCCAGTCCAAACTGGGGGATATACAAAGGATATTTAGAGGTCGGGGGGTGGGGGGGGGGGGGGGGGGGGGGTGGTCCAGAACGGGGGGGATAGGAGGGGGGAGGGGGGTAGGAGGACACGCGCTCTCCCTCACAGCTGTTGCCTGGTTGTGACTCTTAAAAAAAAAAAGAGTAAAAAGACACTGCATAAACTCCGCTATTGTGTGTCAAGATTGTGACTTTTTGTTTCCTGTTTTATTTTGAAATCTGTTTTGTTCTCCCTTGTCTTGTCTAGCTTACTTCCTGTTTTCTGTTTTCCCGCCTGTTTGATTGTTCTGCCCCGCCCTGATGTGTCCCACCTGTTTGTATCACCTGTCCCTTGTTAGTATTCATTACCCTGTGTATTTAGTCTCTCTGTTTCCCTTGTCTGTTGTCGGATTCTTACTTTCTGTTAGTGTGTATTTCTGTTCGCGTGGTTCCTGTTTTGTTGTGTGCTGCCTGTAGTGGTTGCTCTTAACTGGAATAAATCTTTGTTTAAACTGCATTTGGGTCCAAACCTTCGCTGATACCTGACACTGTGTGTTTATTTAAATATAGGTACACCATGTAGGCCAAAGAGATTGCAATATAAGCCTGTATATTACTATTAGGACTATAGCATGCATAAATTGTGCAAGTTCTCCCACTTAAAAAGATGAGAGAGGCCTGTAATTTTCATCATAGGTACACTTCAACTATGAGAGACAAAATAAAAAAAAAATCCAGAAAATCACATTGTAGGATTTTTAATGAATTTATTGCTAAATTCCTCGGTAAAATAAGTATTTGGTCACCTACAAACAAGCAAGATTTCTGGCTCTCACATACCTGTAACTTCTTCTTTAAGAGGTTCCTCTGTCCTCCACTCGTTACCTGTATTAATGGCACCTGTTTGAACTTGTTATCAGTATAAAAGACACCTGTCCACAACCTCAAACAGTCATACTCCAAACTCCACTATGGCCAAGACAAGAGCTGTCAAAGGACACCAGAAACAAAATTGTAGACCTGCACCAGGTTGGGAAGACTGAATCTGCAATAGGTAAGCAGCTTGGTGTGAAGAAATCAACTGTGGGAGCAATTAAAAGAAAATGGAAGACATACAAGACCACTGATAATCTCCCTCGATCCGGGGCTCCACGCAAGATCTCACCCCGTGGTTTCAAAATGATCACAAGAACGGTGAGCAAAAATCGCAGAAACACACGGGGGGACCTAGTGAATGACCTGCAGAGAGCTGGGACCAAAGTAACAAAGGCTACCATCAGTAACACACTACGCCGCCAGGGACTCAAATCCTGCAGTGCCAGACGTGTCCCCCTGCTTAA
Source organism: Zingel zingel (assembly GCA_023566125.1). Taxonomy (NCBI): domain Eukaryota; kingdom Metazoa; phylum Chordata; class Actinopteri; order Perciformes; family Percidae; genus Zingel; species Zingel zingel. The sequence goes on from CM042337.1 coordinate 621,890, forward strand.
GCCAGTACATGTCCAGGCCCGTCTGAGGTTTGCTAGAGAGCCTTTGGATGATCCAGAAGAGGATTGGGAGAATGTCATATGGTCAGATGAAACCAAAATAGAACTTTTTGGTAAAAACTCAACTCGTCGTGTTTGGAGGAGAAAGAATGCTGAGTTGCATCCAAAGAACACCATACCTACTGTGAAGCATGGGGGTGGAAACATCATGCTTTAGGTCTGTTTTTCTGCAAAAGGACCAGGACGACTGATCTGTGTAAAGGAAAGAATGAATGGGGCCATGTATCGTGAGATTTTGAGTGAAAATCTCCTTCCATCAGCAAGGGCATTGAAGATGAAACGTGGCTGTGTCTTTCAGCATGACAATGATCCCAAACACACCACCAGGGCAACGAAGGAGTGGCTTCGTAAGAAGCATTTCAAGGTCCTGGAGTGGCCTAGCCATTCTCCAGATCTCAACCCCATAGAAAATCTTTGGAGGGAGTTGAAAGTCTGTGTTGCCCCGCGACAGCCCCAAAACATCACTGCTCTAGAGGATATCTGCATGGAGGAATGGGCCAAAATACCAGCAACAGTGTGTGAAAACCTTGTGAAGACTTACAGAAAACGTTTGACCTCTGTCATTGCCAACAAAGGGTATATAACAAAGTATTGAGATGAACTTTTGTTATTGACCAAATACTTATTTTCCACCATAATTTACCAATAAATTCATTAAAAATCCTACAGTGTGATTTTCTGGATTTTTTTTCTCATTTTGTCTCTCATAGTTGAAGTGTACCTATGATGACAATTACAGGCCTCTCTCATACTTTTAAGTGGGAGAACTTGCACAATTGGTGGCTGACTAAATACTTTTTTGCCCCACTGTATGTCAAGGATGTATAAATGAAATAAACTTCAGCTGGAGTCCGATTTACTACGGCAACACTGTTGACTGCATCAGTGATCTCTTTCCATTCCACATTCTTTCTACAGCCTTTAATAACAGTTTTCAGGCTGCCAAATAGTACACACATTAGTGCAAATGAACCTGAGATATCAGGGTTTCAATCTCCACCTCTGAAAAGTGCCGCTTCTCAGCCGGATTACGTCTCGGCATGTCGTAAATTATAGGAGCGAGGCCTCAAAACCGAGAATATATTGGGGCGTGATATTTAAATTATGATTGTTTCCAGCCGCTGCATTTATCAATGTACGACCATTGTTATGCTCTGATTGGTGTGATAGGAACGTTTCATGAATCACACATGAAGCCTGTCGTCAGATGATTTCTGCGCTCATATCTGCACTGGTTTCTACGTTAGATTGATAAATGAGGGCCAGTGGAACTATGACTAGAAATAGTTCTGTTCCAGTTCCCGTTTCTGCTTCTGCAGCCTGGAGAGCTTTCAGTAACTAGCCGGTTGGATTTGAGTGACATGAAGTGTCTGGGGACTGATTGGAAGTTTGCCAGGTGAGAGAGAGAGAGAGAGAGAGAGAGAGAGAGAGATAGAGAGAGAGAGAGAGAGAGAGAGAGAGAGAGAGAGAGAGAGAGAGACAGACAGAGAGACACACAGAGAGAGAGGGGTCTGGGTGGGTAGAATGAGTTTTTCACATGTCAAAATAAAAGCATAAAAAGTGACCACAATACCACAAACAAAGAAAACGGTAACACTTTACAATAAGGGTACATTAATTAGCATTAGTTAATGCATTAATAAGCATTAAATAACTGTTATTAAGGGTTGAATACATTGTCTAATAAACATTTGTTAACAATGCTCATGTTAACTAAGGTATTAATTGATGCATTATTTACCATTAGTTGATGCCTTAACTAACTGTTAATCACAGTTAACTAAGGTGTCTATTTTACCATTAGTTAATGCAGTAATAAGCCATGACTATTAAAAACAGTTAATTAAGGTGTCTATTATATCATTAGTTAATGCAATAATAAGCCTTGACTAACTGTTAATAACAGTTAAATAATGTGTCTATTTTACTATTAGCTGATGCAGGAAAAAGCCTTGACTAACTTTTAATCACAGCTAACTAAGGTGTCTATTTTACCATTAGTCAATGCAGTAACAAGCCTTGAATAATTGTGTATATTTGAACATTAGGTAATGTACTAAAAAGCCTAAACTTGAAATAAAAACTAACTAAAGTGTCTAACCCTTAGTTGATGTTGATGAAGGTATTTCCTAATATTACTAGGTGGATGATGAAGATGTTTAATAGCATGTATGTCTTAAGGTTCACGGCCAAGCCATGTCATTATGAGAAAACTTTTTTTATTGTTTATTTACGGGTTATGGTTGTCCACATACCTTTCTCCACTATATTTGTCCATCCTCCAACATATGACTTACTTTTGGAAGAGGGTGAGATCAGGGAAAAGACTGCATAGTCTCCATGCAGAGGTTTGCTTCTTCCTTTGTCTTCATGTAGACATTAACTTAAAGCCCAACCTATAGAAAAAATATTGTGCATGCTATATAAGCATTACTTAACCTTAAATGGTCACTTAATTAATGTGTAACAATACTGAATAAGCCTTACTAAACCATAACTAAACAGTTGTTAATACTCTTTGGTAGACTTATTGTAAAGTAGAGAACATATGCACCTTAACTAACACTTAACTAATGTGTAACAATACTGAATAAGCCTTACTAAACCATCACCAAACAGTTATTAATGCTCTTCAGTAGCCTTATTGTAAAGTTGAGAACATATGGACCTTAACTAACACTTAATTAATGTGTAACAATACTGAATAACCATGACTAAACCATAAGTCAACAGTTATTAATGCTCTTTGGTAGACTTATTGTAAAGTTGAGAACATATTCACCTTAAATAACACTTAATTAATGTAAAACAATACTAAATAAGCCTTACTAAACCATAACTAAACAGCTGTTAATGCATTTCGGTAGACTTATTGTAAAATTGAGAACATATGCACCTTAACTAACACTTATTTAATGTATAACAATACTGAACAAGCCTTACTATACCATAACTAAAGAGTTATTAATGCCCTTTGGTAGACTTATTGTAAAGTAGAGAACATATGCACCTTAACTAACCCTTAATTAAGTATTTAACAATACTAAACAACCTTACTAAACCATAACTAAACAGTTGTTAATGCATTTTGGTAGACTTATTGTAAAGTTAAGAACATATGCACCTTAACTTACATTTGATAAATGCATAACAGTGCTGAATAAACATTACTAAACAATGATTTACAGTTTATTAGTGCTATTTGACTTAAACATTAACACAGCTTTTAAACATTAGTGAAACACTGTCAATGTGAAATCAAATCTTTATGACAACCTTCTGTTATGCACACATATTCAAAATGTAAACAAGAGTTTGACTCAGTCAGTTCTCATCTTTCTTTCCACTGAAGACTCTATAACAGTTTGAGTACAGTATGGAGATTACACTGGATATTTTCCCGGTCTTGTTATCTTCACTGTCATGTCTTCTGGATAGTTTTCCTCTCTTGAAACCTAACAAACCAAGTGGGATATATCAATTTCTTTTAAATGCATGCAAAAGCTGCCTATGCAAGGATTGATCGTCAACTATATCACCATCAAATCTTTACACACATTGTACACTCAAATGACAACAAAACTTGATAGGGCAGCCTTAATGGTACACACTCTACCTAGTGAGTGGTGAGCTACCTTGACAATCATGATTAGCCATTATCTAGATTGTGTCCAGAATATTAATGCATTGATGCATCTGACAGCCAGCAATCACAGCATTCACATGTTTGTTTATATAAATCACAGTATATTATGAACCATAAATAATCATTATCATAGTGTAGCCTCCCCGGCTGAAAGATGGTCTGGCTCTCTTTAACTAATGGTTCACCAAGACTTAATTTTTCCTTTGCAATTTCAAACATGCCTTGAACACACAACATCTAACCACTGTAAGAGCTGAGAAAACAAAGAAAACTAAATACTTTTAGTTTAAATATATCCATTTTTTTTCTTTTAACCCCTTTTACACATATATTATTGTAAATTACCCTTTGAGTGCTTAAATTGAGTGTTACTACCCATTCTTATTCACTTGTTTTTCAGAAATCAACCTTAATTATAATGAAATATTAAATTAAATATAAAATGGTTCTCCTTTGAACCTTCTGTCACATCCAATTTACTGTAGTAATTGCATTTCTATCTCTAAAGTTACACCCTTTTATGTAAACAGGCTCATTAGCCTGGTAATATTAACTGCAGTCTAATATCTTCACATGCCAGCTTTACTTACTCATCTCCAAGTCCGTAAAACTCTTAAACAGCATATCATAAAGTGACTCAAAATACAAACAATATTAGAGGAAACAATGACCAACCTTATCCCATTATCAACCAGGTGCTAAATAAGTTAAACATAAAACTTTTTGCTTATATGAGCTGCACACTTTGCCCGCTTGTGGGAACAAATATATACTTCCGGTTTCGATCTTTTCAAAATAAAAACGCTAACGCTGGAAACTGCTATAGATTATTAAATGAGTGAAACAAAATAATATGTGGGTCACTTAAAGCTAGCTTGGCTGTTATGTTAGCTCTAACATAAGTTAATCGCAGAAAAATCTGCCAGAGAACAGGGTCATTTTGGTTACCTAAAGCTAGCTAACTTGCTAGCTAGCGCTTTTATGCTGAAAAGATCAAAACCAGACGTATTATAAGGGAGCTGAGGCCGCGGGCAACACGTGCAGCTGATACTCTGCAAAAGAAAGCATGGTGTATACTTATCTTGTTTATCATCTGGCTATTAAAGGAACAAGGTTTGTCAGTGTTTACTCTAATATTGTTTGTATTGTCAGTCACTTTATGATATGCCGTTTAAGAGTTTTACAAACTTGGAGATGAGTATGTGCAAGTAAAGCTAGCATGTCAACATATTTTAGCCTGCTGTTAATTACCAGGCTAATGAGCCTGTTTAGCTACATGAAACGGTGTAACTTGAGAGATAGAAATGCAATTACTACAGTATAATGGATGTGACAGAAGGTTCAAAGGAGAATCATTTTAATATTGTATTAGGCTTTTAATTTAGGTTGATTTCTGCATAGAAAGTTAATAAACTATCCATCTATGAAGACCATCTTTCAGCCGGGGAGGCTACACTATGATAATGATTATTTATGGTCCATAGTATACTGTGATCTATACAAACACACATTTGAATGCTGTGATTGCTGGCTATAGGGATGCATCAATACATTAAGATTCTGGACACTATCTAGCTAATGGATAATCATGATCGTCAAGGTAGCTCACCACTCACTAGGTAGACTGTGTACCATTAAGGCTGCCCTATCATGTTTTGTTGTCATTTGTACAATATGTGTAAATATTTCATGTTGATCTAGTGAACGATCAATTCTTGCATCCGTAGCTTTTACATGCATTTAAAAGAAATTGATATATCCCACTTGGTTTCTTAGGTTTCAAGAGAGGAAAACTATCCAGAAGACATGACAGTGGAGATGACAAGAGCGGGACAATTTCCAGTATAATCTCTATACAGGACTTAAACTGTTATAGCTCTGAGTTTCAGTGGAAAGAAAGATGAGAACTGACTCAGAATCAAATGAAAACCTTGTCTACATTTTGAATATGTGTGCATAACAGAAGGTTGTCATGAAGATTTGATTTCACATTCACAATGTTTCACTAATGTTTAAAAGCTGTGTGAATGTTTAAGTCAAAGAGTATTAAACTGTGGATCATTGTTTAATAATGCTTATTCAGCACTCTTATGCATTTATCAAGTGTAAGTTAAGGTGCATATGTTCTTAACTTTACAATAAGTAAATCAAAGAGCATTCATAAGTGTTTAGTTATGGTTTAGTAATGCTGATTTTGTATTGTTATACATTAATTATTAGTTATGTTGTGTTGGGTAGGTGAATGGCGGACCCAAAGTGCAGAGAGCAGGCAGGCAGGCAGGAGAAGTTAAAGTTGAAGTGAATATTTAATAAACAAAACACAAAAATGACCAAGGGAGTACAAAGAAAAGCTGACACGGAGAAACACGACAGAACCAAACACTCACGTGCATACAAACAATGATCTGACACAGGACAAGGGGAACACAAAGACTAAATACAGAGGGTAACACAAGGGCTGGGAAACAGGTGGAAAACATCAGGCAATCACAGGAGCGGGAAAACAGGGAGTAAATCTAGACACGACAAGACAGAAAACCAGACTATCAAAATAAAACAGGAAACAGAACATAAAACAAGACCAAAAATCACAAGGACACAAGACATGACAGAAAACAGGCTACAACACAGACAAGACAAAACACCAAAACCATAACAAGTGAAGGTGCATATGTTCTCAACTTTACAATAAGTCTACCAAAGAGCATTAATAACTGTTTAGTTATGGATTAGTAAGGCTTGTTCAGTATTGTTATACATTAATTAAGTGTTATTTAAGGTGCATATGTTCTCTACTTTACAATAAGTCTACCAAAGAGAATTAATAACTGTTTAGTTATGGTTTAGTAAGGCTTGTTCAGTATTGTTAAATACTAAATGAAGTGTTAGTTAAGGTGCATGTGTTCTCAACTTTACAATAAGGCTACAAAACACCATTAATAACTGTTTAATTATGGTTTAGTAATGCTTATTCAGTGTTATCATACATTTACTAATTGTTAGTTAAGGTGCATGTGTTCTCAACTTTACAATAAGGCTACAAAACAGCATTAATAACTGTTTAGTTATGGTTTAGTAATGCTTATTCAGTATTATTATACATTAATCAAGTGACCATTTAAGATAAGTAATGTTTATATAGCATGGACAATAATTTATATAGGTTGGACTTTAAGTTAATGTCTACATGGAGACAAAGGAAGAAGCAATTCTCTGTATGGAGACTGTGGTGTCTTTTCACTGATCTCACCCTCTACCAAAAGTAAGTCATACGTTGGAGGATGGACAAATATAGTGGACAAAGGTATGTTGACAACCATAACCCGTGAATAAACAATAAAAACAGTTTTTTCATAATGACATGGCTTGGCCGTGAACCGTAAGAAATGCATGCTATCAAACATGTTTATCAACCACTTAGTAATATTAGGAAATACCTTTATTAACATAAACTAAGGGTTTACTTAGACACTTCAGTTAGCTTTACTTTCCAGTTTAGGCTTTTTAGTACATTACATAATGTAAAAATGTACACCTTAGTTAGCTGTTATTAACAGTTAGTCAAGGCTTGTTACTGCATTAACTAATGGTAAAATAGACACATTATTTAACTGTTACTAACAGTCAAGGCTTGTTACTTCATTAACTAATGGTAAAATACATACCTTAGTTAACTGTGATCAACAGTTAGTCAATGCTTGTTACTGCATTAACTAATGGTAAAAGAGACATATTATTTAACTGTTATTAACAGTTAGTCAAGGCTTAATATTGCATTTACTAATGATATAATAGACAACTTAATTAACTGTTGTTAATAGTAAGTCAAGGCATATTACTGCATTAACTAATGGTATAATAGACACCTTAGTTAACTGTGATTAACAGTTAGTTAAGTCATCAACTAATGGTAAATAATGCATCAATTAATACCTTAGCTAACATGATCATTGTTAATACATGTTAATTAAACAATTTATTCAACCATTAATAATGGTTAGTTAATGCTTATCAATGCATTAACTAATGCTAATTAATCTACCCTTATTGTAAAGTGTTACCAACAAAACAAACAAATCACACAAACAAAAACGCTGAAAAAGGGGTAAAAAGGACAAACAAAAATGTCAAAAAACAAAAAATTTTCAAGAGCGATAAAAATATCTGTATCTGAGTTTCTTCTTCTAGGAACCCGGAAACCATCTGTGGAGCCTCTTTCTGTCCTGGGCCACGTTCAGCCCCAACAACACGTTCATATAAACTCACGCTCTTTTTACTTTTTTTGACGTTTTCTTTTTCTTTTTTTTTCTTTTTTTTACGTTTTAGTAACACTTCTGATGTTTTCTTGTCTAAGGCTGTCGTATTTTTTGGCATATTATTTTGTCAAAATGTTTAATCCCAAATTTTGGAAAAAAACCTAGAAAAAAGTGCCAAAGACTTCGGAAAAAAAAACCTTCAAAAAGGGTGACACAATTCTCCGGAAAAGCAACAACAACTTCAACATTTTTCTTCTCCAGAAAGGCGACAAAAATTATTGAAAAAAGAAACAAAAACATCCAAAATATTGAGAAAAACTCTGAAAGGTTGTAAATGACGCCTATGTCCCCCGCTGATGATGAACGCAGCAGCATGCCAGATGTGATGTAACGGAGGGGCTGAGATGTCAGGAGTGTGACAGGCGGAGAAAGAGAGAGAGAGAGAGAGAGAGGGAGAGAGAGAGAGAGAGAGAGAGAAAGAGAGAGAGCGAGAGAGACAGAGAGAGAGAAAGAGAGAGACAGCGACAGAGAGAGGCTTAATGCAGCTGCTCCGAGCCATGCAGACACTTCTGCTATCATGACCTTGGCGACTGACTGCCAGTCAACTCAGACCTCCCAGGGTTTCTGCTTCTTTAGCCGAGGCCACCGCCATGTCTGTCACGCCAGAAATCCCCCTTCCTCGCGTCCCCCCCGGAGACGCCACATGGCAGGTAGGCAGCAGGACGGAAACACTGTGGGTTTCACCTTCACTTTCTCTCCACTAAAAGTTCTATTTTTGCTGCTGACAGGCTCAGATTATTATTCTAAGTGCCTGACAACATTATGGAAAGGATCCATACAGAGATAGACCTTTTAGTGAAAGAATAAGATATAAACAGCCCCAAAATCACCATCACCAAACCCACCAGTCTCCATGTAAATAATCAGGACTTTTAGTGTGTACAGAGCCAGCATATTTCCACATGTAAATGGGTGAATTAAGGGTTTATGTCGACCACACCAGAGTGGTGATTGTCGGAACAGTGGAAAGATGAACCAAGACGGCTTTTGATAGTTTTATTTAGTTTCTGTCCACTTGCGTTTTATGATGATAAAAGTACTGATTATTTACATGGAGTCTGGTGGGTTTGGCAATAGCAATTGTGTGGATGTTTTTATGTTTTTTAACTGTTTTTCTGTGAGTTTCAAGGAGAAGCTGCCCCTCACCCACAATGAAGAAAGCAGAAAGAGATTAGACTCCCAACTCAATCAACATCGGCTTGAATTCTCCCTCTGAATTACGAAAATCTGCAGAGGACATACTTAAACACACACACACACACACACACACACACACACACACACACACACACACACACACACACACACACACACACACACACACACACACACACACACGCACACACATGCACACACAAAGTGATTCTCTCATTGTGTAGCCCGGCGGTTTTTTGTGTGCCTGTAAGAAACAGAATTAATGAAATCACATCAGATAGTGCCTAAGTACTCAACACCGCCATCCAATTAAGATGTGTAAGGCCCGAGGCTCAGAGCACTGGAGCAACATATAGCTTTTTAACAGCAAATATGACAAAAGTTCTGTATTTTCGACTTTGATAACCTTTTAATTACGCAGTTCCATGGCCTTTCTGACTCTCTCTTTGGTACGTATAAAAGCAACCGGGGCCATTTGTTCAGGGTAACGACAGCTTTGAAGTTGCGGGAAATAATATGTAAAAATCTGGCCTTTGATGCAGAGCAAAGTGTGCTTATTAAACAATTAGCATAGTTATTCTGGCGGTAATCACCCAGAGAGATAGAGAGAGAGCGAGAGAGAGAGGAAGAGAGAGAGAGTGGGAGAGAGGGAGAGAGACAGACAGACAGACAGACAGAGAGAGAGAGAGGGATGGGAGAGAGAAAGAGAGAGAGAAAGAAAGAGAGTCTGAATTGGCAGGGGAGTTTGATATAGTCTTGTTTATAAAATACCTAATATCATTGCTTTCATATCTTCAGTGAGGCTGTAAAATGCAGATACACATTCATAAAGGAATGTATATCTGCATTGTTTTATCACTTCTGAATGTTTCCTGTTACTATTCTGTCAGAAAAGCGCATTAATGTTGCACAGAAGCTTTCCAGTTATTTAAAGCAGCCAGCTATATGAAATATTTTTCAAGATATGAGATAATGTCCCCTATCCAGGAATCACCTGATCCTGGTGGAGGGTTTTGTGTGTCCCTATGAAGCTGGGGTCGGGTGCACCGGCAAAAGAACAAGATCCAGGGTACAAGTGGCCGAAATGGGTTTCCTCAGGATGGTGGTTGGTGTTTTCCTTAGAGATAGGATAAGAAGCTGAGTCATCCGTAAGGAACTCGGAGTAGAGCCGCTGCTCCCAGGCCTGTATTAAGACAATGTGGTGCCCCTGGGCACTATACCTCAATGCCCCCCCCCCCCCCCCCCCCAATCTATCACCCTCTTTACCCGTGCTGTCCCCCTGCCAAAAATATCAGACATAATCAAGGAGATTTCTCAAATGTAATTTACTAACTTGGTAGTACTGCATATTACGGTACAGTAATAAGATGGTAATAGTGGGATAACAGTGAGATAATAAAGCGGTAATATATAGGTAATAACATGTAATTACCAAAGTAATAATGTAGTAATACATCACAGTAATAAGATGTAATACTGGGGTGATAAGGTAACAGATGTAATAACATGCAATTACCAATGTAATAAGTAAGAAAGGGCTTGACAATAACCATATGTATATCTAGGTAATGGTAATACAGTTATATTTATATTGTTATAACATGGTAATAATGGGGTAATATATGTTGATGTTTTCAAAGTATTATAGGCTACTATCAGCATAATACCTTCCAAATTAGATAAAACTTCTTGGAATTTAAAATTGGTAATTACCATATTATAATGCTGAAATTCATCCACCCTTTATGTTCCAAACTTTTCCCTTTTGTTTCAAGGTAATAATTTATGTTAATGTTTAATCTTGTGACTTCTTACCTGGAAATGGTTTTGGTAGTTTCTGTGAAACAACCATGAATCAGGGCCGCGAAATGCAAAAACTGCCTGTTTCTATTGTATTACATGGTAATATTAGAATAACAGATGTGTAGATATTATCTGGAAAAGCTTCTGGTAGTTTCTGTGTAACAACCATGAATCAGGGCTGCAAAATGCAAAACTGACTGTTTCTATTGTATTACATGGTAATATTAGAACAACAGAGGTAACAACCGTGAATCAGGGCCGCAAAATGCAAAACTGCCTGTTTCTATTTTATTTCAAGGTAATATTTGATACATACACATTTTATAGTATTGATGCCTTGTATTTAAAATTCCAAAAGAATGTCATGTATGAACAAAGAAATGCCATGTATGAACATGTTTATACTGATATCCATCAATTAATTATTTACTGACCAAAACACAAATGGCTGATTTTGATACAAATGGGAAATGTTTGGAACATAAAGGGTGGATGAATTTCAGCATTATAATATGGTAATTACCTATTTTAAATTCCAAGAAGTTTTATCTAATTTGGAAGGTATTATGCTGATACTAGCCTATAATACTGTGAAAACATCAACATATATTACCCCATTATTACCATGTTATTACAATATAAATATAACTATATTACCATTACCTAGATATACATATGGTTATTGTCGAACCCTTTCTTACTTATTACATTGGTAATTGCATGTTATTACATCTGTTACCTTATCACCCCAGTATTACGTCTTATTACTGTGACGTATTACTACGTTATTACTTTGGTAATTACATGTTATTACCTATATATTACCTCTTTATTATCTCACTGTTACCCCACTATTACCATCTTATTACTGTACCGTAATATGCAGTGCTACCACTAACTTTTCCAGATACATACATGTAGGCATATGAGCAGTGAGCACTATATACAAATGTCTCAATTCAAAATGTCTATCAATTCAAAAAGCCAAAATCAATACCATATATTGCAGCATTGTGGGTCGGTCAAATATGTATTTTTCCGATTTTATTTCACGGGCCCTGAAAGCAACTCATCTGATTGGTCAAAAACTTTCAAAAGCATCATGGGAAAGCTAAAACTGCTTTAGCATCACAGCTAACGACAATAAAAGGACCGAAAATTAATAAGATATGGACAAAAGACTATCAATATTAGATCTAAGAATATGTATTTATTGCACAAAGTCCTCTGAAAGAAATACGAGTTCTAGGAAAAGAAGCGCAGACTGTGGACCGGTCTTTAACACTTCTCTGCTTACTGAATAAACTCACGAACGCGCACCCTTCATGCTATGTGCTTGAAAAACACGGAGAAGGGTTGGGCACAACCAAGTCTCTCCCAGAGGTGGGGGGGCTTGTGTGAAAAATGTTTTTCTTTGCTTATCAATTACATTGAATCAAGAAAGCCAACCACCTATCATTAATCAATAGTTCATATTTTACATTCATCCTTATGATAAAAATGTTGGGGGGTTAAACTGGCCACTTTTGATTATTGTTAAACCCCCCATCCCCCAAATGATACATCTAGTGAAGATGTCCCCCTGGGCGACTCCATAGGGAGGAGGTTCAGTATCTAGTGAGGATGTCCCTCTGGGCGCCTCCGTAGTGTGATGGTTCAGCATCTGGTAAGGATGCCCCCCTGGGCGGCTCCCTAGGGAGAAGGTTCAGCATCTGGTAAGGATCCCCGCCTGGGCGACTCCGTAGGGAGGTGGTTCAGCATCTGGTGTGGATGTCCCCCCTGGGCGCCTCCCTAGGGAGGTGGTTCAGCATCTGGTGAGGATGTCCCCCCTGGGCGCCTCCCTAGGGAGAAGGTTCAGCATCTGGTAAGGATGCCCCTGGGTGCCTCCCTAGGGAGGTGGTTCAGCATCTGGTAAGGATGCCCCTGGGCGCCTCCCTAGGGAGGTGGTTCAGCATCTGGTGAGGATGCCCCTTGGGCGCCTCCCTAGGGAGGTGGTTCAGCATCTGGTAAGGATCCCCCCTGGGCGACTCCGTAGGGAGGAGGTTCAGCATCTAGTGAAGATGTCCCCCTGGGCGCCTCCGTTGGGAGGAGGTTCAGCATCTAGTGAAGATGTCCCCCTGGGTGCCTCCGTAGGGAAGAGGTTCAGCATCTAGTTAAGATGTCCCCCTGGGCGACTCCGTAGGGAGGAAGTTCAGTATCTAGTGAGGATGTCCCACTGGGCGCCTCCCTAGGGAGGTGGTTCAGCATCTAGTGAGGATGTCCCCCTTGGGCGCCTCCCTAGGGAGAAGGTTCAGCATCTGGTGAGGATGTCCCCCCTGGGCGACTCCGTAGGGAGGTGGTTCAGCATCTGGTAAGGATCCCCCCCGGGCGACTCCGTAGGGAGGTGGTTCAGCATCTGGTGAGGATGTCCCCCCTGGGTGCCTCCCTAGGGAGAAGGTTCAGCATCTGGTAAGACTGCCAATGGGCGCCTCCCTAGGGAGGTGGTTCAGCATCTGGTAAGGATGCCCCTGGGCGCCTCCCTAGGGAGGTGGTTCAGCATCTGGTAAGGATCCCCCCTGGGCGACTCCGTAGGGAGAAGGTTCTGGTGAGGATACATTTATGTGGCTTTTTTTTTTGACATTTCTGTCACTTTTGTTGCTTTAAAAACCCTCAAAGATAAAGGGCTTTTGAGAACCTCCCCGCACCTTCTAATTATCCGTCAGTTACTCACCAAATTGTTTGTTTGTTCCTTTAGATGCTGTGTCTATGCCTGTCAACCTGATTTTCTTATTTCCATCTGAAGACGTTTCTAAAAGCCCAGTGTTGCTTTTTTAAATTCCACTTGCTCAGATGATCGATTGCATCCCTCCTCTATTATGTTTTCCCACTGACTCATTTCATCAACTGTATTTTCTTTATTGTCGCTCAGCCATTTTTATCCCCACAAACTCAAAGTTGTTTTGTTTGTGTGGCTTATAAACTTTTTCTTCCACCGCGTATCAAGAGAACTATAAATCCTTTTGGCTTGTTTTTCTTTTACATCATAACCCATTTGAGTCAGATGGAAAAATTAACCACCTGTAACACATGGAAAAATCCCATGAATATTCAGACACAAGCTGTGGATGAATATTCAGTGTTTTCCCTAGCTTTATGTAAGACTTAGGTGAGCGTATATTGGCGCAGGGTTTGGGCGCCATTCCTCAAGAAAATGTGATGTTTATAAATAGTAAAAACAGCAATTTCCCCATACATTTTGTGTCTCATTGTGGGTTTTTTGCGTGTCTTTGTAGTCATGTTTTATCACTTTTTTGTCATTTTTGTTGTCTTTGGGGTTGTTTTGAATCTCTGTTGTCAGTTTGTGTCTCTTTGTGGTAGTTTTCCGTCTCTTTTTCTCATCGTTATTATCTATATATCTGTGTATGAAAAGGAAAAGCTAGAGCAGATAATAAATACATATCACTCAAAAAGCTTAAAGACAAACTTAAAGCTAAAGAAGTCAAACTACAATCATTAGATCTGAGGAAAGTCTTTAAGTTTCATTCATTCAGCTTAGCTGCTACACCTAAACCTTATAATGGCGGAAAACCCTAAATATTGATTTTATGAATAAATACAGTTTAACAACGACAATTATTCAGCTGCTGAAAATGTAAATGGTTGCCTGGAGTTTAACTCTTAATAATTTAACGGCCCATACAACAAAGTAATTCATTCAGAGACGGTAGTGGACTACTTGTTACAGCTACAGTAAAGATATTGGAATCATGATAAACTAGATGAGATAAGGAATCCATTTTTACCAACCATCTCATGGTAGCTTGTTGGGAAGTGCGCTAAATAACAACTAAAATGGGTTGAATTAAAATGGGTTCATGGGTACCCACCAGTCTCCCCTTTGCAAACACGCCCACTTTATGACAATCCCACGTAACGCTAGCTTGTCGGGAACGGCGATAAATAACGCTTCAAAGTTAGGGTAACGTTTGGCGAGGGAAAAACTGGCATGTTCATTTTCAAACGGGTCGCTTAACCTCCGGCCTTCAATGTGGTTTTTGTGTTCATGTAAATGTAAAGCTGTTCATTAAGTGGAGACTCTTTTTTTTTTTTTTTTTTTGCTGGACAAGAATAACCCCAGGGTGTTATGACTGAAAAAAGCCGTAGCTGTTTGGATTTCTGCTACGCTAAAGGACATTTGCAGCAAAGGCATAATTTACAGGGCGGATGGGGGGTTAAAACCCCACCAATCATGAAAACTGGCCAATGCAAACCCCCCCCCCCCCCCCCCCCAAATATCTCATAATAATTTCCTTCACATAAACAAAGACAAAGATGCTCGCTGACAACTTGATGCAGGGAAGCCCCAAATTGTTGCAGAGGGATGCAGCCAACACCTGTTACAGCACTGATGGATTAGCACCTTTAAACTACACTAGGCTTTGAATAACCACACTGGGATGCTGTTACCAAAACTGCTCTTCCATGATACCCACGTATGGGATTGGTATGCTTGCTTATTGTAATGTCATTTCCTGGAGTATTTCCAAATGCTGCATATAGGGTGGGACATTATCTGGCACAATGTATCTCTCCTTGATTTTAGACAATGATAATGTTTAATTGTGCACTGTTCCTGTCTAAATCAAAGTACATTAGATTACATTACATCCTGTCTATTTTATGTAACGGCAGCGACTCTGTGTCCTCTCTGATTATCTGACTCACGTTTCAGCCTTGAACACAGCATGTTGTACTATCTGTGCTTTAAATGATTGTTCTGAGGCACACACATTTAAAAAAAATGCTTCTTTAAATAGCCCAGGCTGTTGGTTCTGAGAAAGAAATGTTCTATCACACACACTAATCTGCTTCAGAAGGGCTGCGAAGGTGGCAGAACAGACTGTTGATTAAATACAATGCAAATGGGAACAAGATTTTACACTTGACTTTTGACGTAAGCCAGAGACGGTGGGATGTGTTTGCTCTGTGTTTGCATTCCGTCGCGCGCAGACTTGTGTTCCTGACTGCGTGCCTGCAGATAAAGCTGGGAAAGCATTTCTCAGCATGACTACACATGAGGGAATGTCACCGACAGACAGCCCTGTCCTTTTCTACATCATTATTTCATTACGTCCATTAGTGCATTATCAGCCTCCAGGAACGCCGTTATTCTGGATGTTAACTTTAACGTTGTTATTGTGGTGGACAGCAGGGGTAGCATAGAGGGGGAAGAGTTCAGCGGTCACTCTTTGCGCACTGCACATTAAGGACAACATCTTCGCCAAATTGACAAGCTACAAATAGAGAAAACACAACACTTTTAGTGTCTTTATAACAAGCTTCTAAGTATAAAAAATGGCAAAAATGTTGAAAAAAACGGCAACAAAAGAGCTGAGAGCTTTTCGTGGTTGAATGTGTCTTTCTCTCCCTAACTGAGGGTGGAGTAATTTGTCTGTTCCATTACCCTTGACTCCCCGGTGTCTGCTCGGACTGGACGTCTGGCAGCTGGCTCTTAATCTGTAGGATGCGAAACATTAACTCAGCCCTCCTCCCAGGCGTTTCTGATCCTCTCACCCCTGAACAGGAAACACAAGTAAACATACAACTGATACTCCCTAACACTGCATCAGCCCCAGGCCTTCTGTGGTAATGTGTGTGCTTTCCATATTTATGGGGACCAAACGCCCTCAGAAACAAATACAGTTGGAATGTTGTTTTCAATGGAGCCACCAATCTGAGCCCAATCTAGCTCAGCAAATAAAGAAAATGGTTTATTAAGGCTTCATTTGGCACAAAAAAGTCAGAAGAGAAACAAACAAATAATGTTCAGATTTTTAGGCTGTTATCAAATATCTTGAAAACTAGTTCATATACCTATACACAATGTTTACAATGTCTGGCTCCGCCTCAATGTTTACAACATCCCCCAATGTTTACAACGTCTGGCTCCGCCCCCAATGTTTACACCTTCTGCCTCCGCCCCTCAATGTTTACACTGTTTAGCTCCGCCCCTGTCTTCAGACAGAGTGATGAGTCAGTAATTTATCCCCCCTCCCACCCCTCCCGTTTCTGACTGCAGCTTCTGATCAACTTCTCTCTTGGTCGAAGGTCAATTTGCCTCTGAACTAATCCGTGTTGCTTGGCAACATCCGGACAATGCTCGCTAATTAAACTGGGCTGCCACAGATTTAAATGTCAGAAATGTTTCATTATCTTTGCCGTGCAACAATAACACTCAGATAATCCTAAAAACTGCCCACCAAGATTCAGTTAAACTGAAGTATGCCCATTTTGACTGCGGCAGAAATATGTTTTTGCACCATTATTCTGCCCTCTACTCACTAATGAACCCAATTCATAGAGCTCAGTTAAATTGGATCTGCTTACTGTTTGCTAGAATTGATTAATTCTCAATAAAAAAGTCTGGGTGACATCAGGACACTTTCCTAAAGGGCTTCTTAATCAATCTGCTGTTAATTCCAGAGCACAAATTGATATTTGGAAAGCCTGTTTTGATAAACAATAATGAAAAATAAATTGAAAACACAGAGGCATGAAACTATCTCAGACAACGCTTTAAAACACATCAATTTATTAAACAAATCTTACAAAGAATGACTTGTTTTTTTAGACAAAAACGTTAGGAAAAAACGACAAAAACGTTGAAGAAGGTTAAAAACAAGCGACAAAAACGGTGAAAAAAGTGACAAAAATGTTAAAAATTATGACAAAAACTTTGAAGAAGCCAAAAATACATTGAAAAAGGCATCTCAAAAGTTGAAAAATGGTCCAAATAGTTAGCTAACGGTTTAAATAGTTAACCAAGGATTGAAATAGCTAAAAATAACGTTACAGTGCCTTGCGAAAGTATTCGGCCCCCTTGAACTTTTCAACCTTTTGCCACATTTCAGGCTTCAAACATAATGATATAAAACTGTAATTTTTTGTGAAGAATCAACAACAAGTGGGACACAATCATGAAGTGGAACGAAATTTACTGGATATTTCAAACTGTTTTAACAGATAAAAAACTGAAAAATTGGGCGTGCAAAATGATTCAGCCCCCTTAAGTTAATACTTTGTAGCGCCACCTTTTGCTGCGATTACAGCTGTAAGTCACTTGGGGTATGTCTCTATCAGTTTTGCACATCGAGAGACTGAAATTTTTGCCCATTCGTCCTTGCAAAACAGCTGGAGCTCAGTGAGGTTGGATGGAGAGCGTTTGTGAACAGCAGTTTTCAGTTCTTTCCACAGATTCTCGATTGTATTCAGGTCTGGACTTTGACTTGGCCATTCTAACACCTGGATATGTTTATTTGTGAACCATTCCATTGTAGATTTTGCTTTATGTTTTGGATCATTGTCTTGTTGGAAGACAAATCTCCGTCCCAGTCTCAGGTCTTTGGCAGACTCCATCAGGTTTTCTTCCAGAATGGTCCTGTATTTGGCTCCATCCATCTTCCCATCAATTATAACCATCTTCCCTGTCCTTGCTGAAGAAAAGCAGGCCCAAACCATGATGCTGCCACCACCATGTTTGACAGTGGGGATGGTGTGTTCAGGGTGATGAGCTGTGTTGCTTTTACGCCAAACATAACATTTTGCATTGTTGCCAAAAAGTTTGATTTTGGTTTCATCTGACCAGAGCACCTTCTTCCACATGTTTGGTGTGTCTCCCAGGTGGCTTGTGGCAAATTGTAAACAACACTTCTTATGGATATCTTTAAGAAATGTCTTTCTTCTTGCCACTCTTCCATAAAGGCCAGATTTGTGAAGTATACGACTGATTGTTGTCCTATGGACAGAGTCTCCCACCTCAGCTGTAGATCTCTGCAGTTCATCCAGAGTGATCATGGGCCTCTTGGCTGCATCTCTGATCAGTCTTCTCCTTGTATGAGCTGAAAGTTTAGAGGGACGGCCGGGTCTACGTAGATTTGCAGTGGTCTGATACTCCTTCCATTTCAATATTATCGCTTGCACAGTGCTCCTTGGGATGTTTAAAGCTTGGGAAATCGTTTTGTATCCAAATCCGGCTTTAAACTTCTCCACAACAGTATCTCGGAACTGCCTGGTGTGTTCCTTGTTCTTCATGATGCTCTCTGCTCTTTAAACGGACCTCTGAGACTATCACAGAGCAGGTGCATTTATACGGAGACTTGATTACACACAGGTGGATTCTATTTTTCATCATTAGTCATTTAGGTCAACATTGGATGATTCAGAGATCCTCACTGAACTTCTGGAGAGAGTTTGCTGCACTGAAAGTAAAGGGGCTGAATAATTTTGCACACCCAATTTTTCAGTTTTTTATCTGTTAAAAAAGTTTGAAATATCCAATAAATTTCGTTCCACTTCATGATTGTGTCCCACTTGTTGTTGATTCTTCACAAAAAATTACAGTTTTATATTGTTATGACTCTGGGGTCATGTTTTGTGGTTTGTTTTGCTCTGCTCTATCAGTTGTTCTCCTGAGTGTACACAGGTAATGAAGAACAGGTGTAAACACCGGATTGGTCCAGCAGAGCTGATTGCTGTCTCCTGATTGGTCGCCTGGAGGACAGCAGCCATTTTAAGCCTCATTGGACAGGAACTCTGCCCCCCTTCTCTTCAATCTGCCATTCCAAACATGTGCCTGTGTAAACCTGTGTCTTGTGTTTCAAGTGGTTGTGAGTAGTGGTAACAGCCTCCAAACAAAATGGTTGTTTTGAGTTCTTGGATTTGTTATCCCTCAACCATTTTGTTTTATCTCTGAATACATCTTTCATTGTCTTATATTGCTAGTAGCAGTCTGATAGGAGTGAGAAGTCCTTTTTGTTTGTTCCCGTTTTCTCCTGTTTTGCTATTAGAAGCTTAGGTTAGAGCTTTGTCTTTTATTTACATTTTGTTTTGCCTTAGGTAAGTTTAGTTTGTCTTTAGAATTGTTTTGTTTGTTGTGTTGGGGCCTCATCTCCAAAATAAATAGACTGTTACTTTGCAATTCTTTGTCCTGGCCATGTTTGGGAGTGGGAAGAGTGGGGGGGCACACATTATGTTGCGTCCAATTTACCCCTAGACATCAGGTTGTAACAATATCTTTATGTTTGAAGCCTGAAATGTGGCAAAGGTCGAAAAATTCAAGGGGGCCGAATACTTTCGCAAGGCACTGTAGAAACTGTCTATGTTTCTGTTTCTATAAGTCTCATAACATATGTAGAAACTTTCCATGTTTCTGTTTCTATAAGTCTCATAACATAGGTAGAAACTGTCTGATATCTCTGTTTCTATAAGTCTCATAACATAGGTAGAAACTGTCTGATATTTCTCTTTCTATAAGTCCCATAAAATAGGTAGAACATGTCTGATATTTCTCTCTCTATAAGTGTCAAAACATAGGTAGAAACTGTCTATGTTTCTGCTTCTATAAGTTTCATAACATAGGTAGAAACTGTCTATGTTTCTGTGTCTATAAGTCTCATAACAGACAGAAACTGTCTATGTTTCTGTGTCTATAAGTCTCATAACATAGGTAGAATCTATCTATGTTTCTGTTTCTATAAGTCTCATAACATAGGCAGAAACTGTCTGATATTTCTGTTTCTATACGTCCATAACATAGGTAGAAACGGTCTATGTTTATGTTTCTATAAGTCTCATAACATAGATAGAAACTGTCTGATATTTCTGTTTCTATAAGTCTCATAACATAGGTAGAAACTGTCTATGTTTCTGTGTCTATAAGTCTCATAACAAGTAGAAGCTGTCTGATATTTCTCTTTCTATAAGTCCATAACATAGGTAGAAACTGTCTGATGTTTCTGTTTCTATAAGTCCCATAACATAGGTAGAAACTGTCTGATATTTCTGTTTCTATAAGTCTCATAACATAGGTAGAAACTGTCTATCTCTGTTTTGATAAGTGTCATAACATAGGTAGAAACTGTCTATGTTTCTG
Source organism: Zingel zingel (assembly GCA_023566125.1). NCBI lineage: Eukaryota > Metazoa > Chordata > Actinopteri > Perciformes > Percidae > Zingel > Zingel zingel. The sequence goes on from CM042337.1 coordinate 642,777, forward strand.
TTTCTATAAGTGTCATAACATAGGTAGAAACTGTCTATGTTTCTGTTTCTATAAGTCCCATAACATAGCTAGAAACTGTCTGTTTCTGTTTCTTTAAGTCTCATAACATAGCAAGAGACTGTCTGAAATCTCTGTTTCTATAAGTCTCATGACAGTCAGAAACTGTGTGATATTTCTCTCTCTATAAGTCACATAACATAGGTAGGAACTGTCTGTTTCTGTTTCTATAAGTCTCATAACATAGACAGAAACTGTCTGTTTCTGTTTCTATAAGTCTCATAACATAGGTATAATCTTTCTACGTTTCTATTTCTATAAGTCTCATAACATAGGTAGAAATTGTCTGATATTTCTGTTTCTATAAGTCTCATAACATAGGCAGAAACTGTCTGATATTTCTGTTTCTATAAGTCCATAACATAGGTAGAAACGGTCTAAGTTTCTGTTTCTATAAGTCTCATAACATAGGCAGAAATAGTCTGATATTTCTGTTTCTATAAGTCTCATAACATAGGTAGAAACTGTCTATGTTTCTGTTTCTATAAGTCTCATAACAAGTAGAAGCTGTCTGATATTTCTGTTACTATAAGTCCATAACATAGGTCGAAACGGTCTATGTTTATGTTTCTATAAGTCTCATAACATAGATAGAAACTGTCTGATATTTCTGTTTCTATAAGTCTCATTACATAGGTAGAAACTGTCTATGTTTCTGTTTCTATAAGTCTCATAACAAGTAGAAGCTGTCTGATATTTCTGTTTATATTAGTCCCATAACATAGGTAGAAACTTTCTGTTTCTGTTTCTATAAGTACATAACATAGGTAGAAACTGTCTATGTTTCCGTTTCTATAAGTCTCATAACATAGGTAGAAACTGTCTATGTTTCTGTTTCTATAAGTCTCATAACAGGTAGAAGCTGTCTGATATTCCTGTTTCTATGAGTCCCATAACATAGGCAGAAACTGTCTATGTTTCTGTTTCTATAAGTCTCATAACATAGGTAGAAACTGTGTGACATTTCTCTTTCTATAAGTCCCATAAAATAGGTAGAAAATGTCTGATATTTCTCTCTCTATGAGTCTCAAAACATAGGTAGAAACTGTCTATGTTTCTGCTTCTATAAGTTTCATAACATAGGTAGAAACTGTCTTTGTTTCTGTTTCTGTAAGTCTCATAACATAGGTAGAAACTGTCTATCTTTCTGTGTCTATAAGTCTCATAACAGACAGAAACTGTCTATGTTTCTGTGTCTATAAGTCTCATAAAATAGGTAGAATCTATCTATGTTTCTGTTTCTATAAGTCTCATAACATAGGCAGAAACTGTCTGATATTTCTGTTTCTATACGTCCATAACATATGTAGAAACGGTCTATGTTTATGTTTCTATAAGTTTCATAACATAGATAGAAACTGTCTGATATTTCTGTTTCTATAAGTCTCCTAACATAGGTAGAAACTGTCTATGTTTCTGTGTCTATAAGTCTCATAACAAGTAGAAGCTGTCTGATATTTCTCTTTCTATAAGTCTCATAACATAGGTAGAAACTGTCTGATGTTTCTGTTTCTATAAGTCCCATAACATAGGTAGAAACTGTCTGATATTTCTGTTTCTATAAGTCTCATAACATAGGTAGAAACTGTCTATGTTTCTGTTTCTATAAGTCTCATAACAGGCAGAAGCTGTCTGATATTCCTGATTCTATAAGTCCCATAACATAGGTAGAAACTTTCTGATATTTCTCTTTCTATAAGTCCCATAAAATAGGTATATAATGTCTATGTTTCTGTTTCTATAAGTCCATAACATAGGTAGAAACTGTCTGATATCTGTTTCTATAAGTCTCATAATATAGGTAGAAACTGTCTGTTTCTGTTTCTTTAAGTCTCATAACATAGCAAGAGACTGTCTGAAATCTCTGTTTCTATAAGTCTCATGACAGTCAGAAACTGTGTGATATTTCTCTCTCTATAAGTCACATAACATAGGTAGGAACTGTCTATGTTTCTGTTTCTATAAGTCTCATAACATAGACAAAAACGGTCTGTTTCTGTTTCTATAAGTCTCATAACATAGGTAGAATCTTTCTACGTTTCTATTTCTATAAGTCTCATAACATAGATAGAAACTGTCTGATATTTCTGTTTCTATAAGTCTCATAACATAGGCAGAAACAGTCTGATATTTCTGTTTCTATAAGTCCATAAAATAGGTAGAAACTGTCTGATATTTATGTTTCTATAAGTCTCATAACATAGGCAGAAACTGTCTGATATTTCTGTTTCTATAAGTCCATAACATAGGTAGAAACGGTCTACGTTTCTGTTTCTATAAGTCTCATAACATAGGCAGAAACAGTCTGATATTTCTGTTTCTATAAGTCTCATAACATAGGTAGAAACTGTCTATGTTTCTGTTTCTATAAGTCTCATAACAAGTAGAAGCTGTCTGATATTTCTGTTACTATAAGTCCATAACATAGGTAGAAACTGTCTGATGTTTCTGTTTCTATAAGTCCCATAACATAGATAGAAACTGATATTTCTGTTTCTATAAGTCTCATAACATAGGTAGAAACAGTCTGATATTTCTGTTTCTATAAGTCCATAAAATAGGTAGAGACTGTCTGATATTTATGTTTCTATAAGTCTCATAACATAGGCAGAAACTGTCTGATATTTCTGTTTCTATAAGTCCATACCATAGGTAGAAATGGTCTATGTTTATGTTTCTATAAGTCCCATAAAATAGGTAGAAAATGTCTGATATTTATCTCTCTATAAGTCTCAAAACATAGGTAGAAACTGTCTATGTTTCTGTTTCTATAAGTTTCATAACATAGGTGGAAACTGACTATGTTTCTGTTTCTATAAGTCTCATAACATAGGTAGAAACTGTCTGATATCTCTGTTTCTATGAGTCTCATAACATAGGTAGAAACTGTCTGTTTCTATTTCTATAAGTCTCATAACATAGCAAGAGACTGTATGAAATCTCTGTTTATATGAGTCTCATGACAGACAGAAACTGTGTGATATTTCTCTCTCTATAAGTCACATAACATATGTAGAAACTGTCTATGTTTCTGTTTCTATAAGTCTCATAACATAGACAGAAACTGTCTATGTTTGTGTTTCTATGAGTCTCATAACATAGTTAGAATATTTCTATGTTTCTGTTTCTATAAGTCTCATAACATAGGTAGAAGCTGTATATTTCTGTTTCTATAAGTCTCATAACATAGGCAGAAACAGTCTGATATTTCTGTTTCTATAAGTCCATAAAATAGGTAGAGACTGTCTGATATTTATGTTTCTATAAGTCTCATAACATAGGCAGAAACTGTCTGATATTTCTGTTTCTATAAGTCCATAACATAGGTAGAAATGGTCTATGTTTATGTTTCTATAAGTCCCATAAAATAGGTAGAAAATGTCTGATATTTCTCTCTCTATAAGTCTCAAAACATAGGTAGAAACTGTCTATGTTTCTGTTTCTATAAGTTTCATAACATAGGTAGAAACTGACTATGTTTCTGTTTCTATAAGTCGCATAACATAGCAAGAGACTGTATGAAATCTCTGTTTCTATGAGTCTCATGACAGACAGAAACTGTGTAATATTTCTCTCTCTATAAGTCACATAACATAGGTAGAAACTGTCTGATATTTCTGTTTCTATAAGTCTCATAACATAGGCAGAAACAGTCTGATATTTCTGTTACTATAAGGCCATAACATAGGTAGAAACTGTCTATCTCTGTTTCTATAAGTGTCATAACATAGGTAGAAACTGTCTATGTTTCTGTTTCTATAAGTCTCATAACATAGGTAGAAACTGTCTATGTTTCTGTTTCTATAAGTCTCATAACAGGTAGAAGCTGTCTGATTTTCCTGTTTCTATAAGTCCCATAACATAGGCAGAAACTGTCTATGTTTCTGTTTCTATAAGTCTCGTAACATAGGTAGAAACTGTCTATGTTTCTCTTTATATGAGTCTCAGACCATAGGTAGAAACTGTCTGATATTTCTGTTTCTATAAGTCTCATAACATAGGCAGAAACTCTATGATATTTCTGTTTCTATAAGTCTCATAACATAGGTAGAAACTGTCTATGTTTCTGTTTCTATAAGTCTCATAACATAGGTAGGAAATGTCTATGTTTCTATAAGTCTCATAACATAGGCAGAAACTGTCTATGTTTCTGTTTCTATAAGTCTCATAACATAGGTAGGAAATGTCTATGTTTCTATAAGTCTCATAACATAGGCAGAAACTGTCTATGTTTCTGTTTCTATAAGTCTCATAACATAGGTAGAAACTGTATATGTTTCTGTTTCTATAAGTCTCATAATATAGGCAGAAACTGTCTAATATTTCTGTTACTATAAGTCCATAACATAGGTAGAAACTGTCTGTTTCTGTTTCTATAAGTCTCACAACATAGGTAGAAACTGTCTGATATTTATGTTTCTATAAGTTTCATAAAATAGTCAGAAACTGTCTGATGTTTCTGTTTCTATAAGTCGCATAACATAGGTAGAAACTGTCTGAAATTTCTGTTTCTATAAGTCTCATAACATAGATAGAAACTGTCTGATATTTCTGTTTCTATAAGTCACATAACAGGCTGAAACTTTCTGTTTCTGTTTCTATAATTCCATAACATAGGTAGAAACTTTCTGTTTCTGTTTCTATAAGTCTCACAGTATAGGTAGAAACTGTCTATAATTATGTTTCTATAAGTCTCATAACATAGATAGAAACTGACTGATATTTCTGTTTCTATAAGTCACATAACATAGGCAGAAACAGTCTGATATTTCTGTTTCTATAAGTATCATAACATAGGTAGAAACTGTCTATGTTTCTGTTTCTATAAGTCTCATAACAAGTAGATGCTGTCTGATATTTCTGTTACTATAAGTCCATAACATAAGTAGAAACTGTCTTGATGTTTCTGTTTCTATAAGTCCCATAACATAGTTAGAAACTGTCTGATATTTCTGTTTCTATAAGTCTTTTAACATAGGTAGAAACTGTCTATGTTTCTGTTTCTATTAGTCCCATAACATAGGTAGAAACTGTCTGTTTCTGTTTCTATAAGTCTCATAACATAGGTAGAAACTGTCTATGTTTCTGTTTTTATAAGTCCATAACATAGGTAGAAACTGTCTATCTCTGTTTCTATAAGTGTCATAACATAGGTAGAAATTGTCTATGTTTCTGTTTCTATTAGTCCCATAACATAGGTAGAAACTGTCTATCTCTGTTTCTATAAGTGTCATAACATAGGTAGAAACTGTCTATGTTTCTGTTTCTATAAGTCCCATAACACAGGTAGAAACTGTCTGATGTTTCTGTTTCTATAAGTCTCATAACATAAGTAGAAACTGTCTGATATTTCTCTTTCTATAAGTCCCATAAAATAGGTAGAAAATGTCTGATATTTCTCTCTCTATAAGTCTCAAAACATAGGTAGAAACTGTCTATGTTTCTGTTTCTATTAGTTTCACAACATAGGTAGAAACCATCTATGTTTCTGTTTCTATAAGTCTCATAACATAGGTAGAAACTGCCTATGTTTCTGTTTCTATAAGTCCATAACATAGGTAGAAACTGTCTGATATCTCTGTTTCTATAAGTCTCATAACATAGGTAGAAACTGTCTGTTTCTGTAAGTCTCATAACATAGCAAGAGACTGTCTGAAATCTCTGTTTCTATGAGTCTCATGACAGACAGAAACTGTGTGATATTTCTCTCTCTATAAGTCACATAACATAGGTAGAAACTGTCTATGTTTATGTTTCTATAAGTCTCATAACATAGATAGAAACTGTCTGATATTTCTGTTTCTATAAGTCACATAACATAGGCAGAAACAGTCTGATAGTTCTGTTTCTATAAGTATCATAACATAGGTAGAAACTGTCTATGTTTCTGTTTCTATAAGTCTCATAACAAGTAGAAGCTGTCTGATATTTCTGTTACTATAAGTCCATAACATAGGTCGAAACGGTCTATGTTTATCTTTCTATAAGTCTGATAACATAGATAGAAACTGTCTGATATTTCTGTTTCTATAAGTCTCATAACATAGGCAGAATCAGTCTGATATTTCTGTTTCTATAAGTATCATTACATAGGTAGAAACTGTCTATGTTTCTGTTTCTATAAGTCTCATAACAAGTAGAAGCTGTCTGATATTTCTGTTTCTATTAGTCCCATAACATAGGTAGAAACTTTCTGTTTCTGTTTCTATAAGTCCATAACATAGGTAGAAACTGTCTATGTTTCTGTTTCTATAAGTCTCATAACATAGGTAGAAACTGTCTATGTTTCTGTTTCTATAAGTCTCATAACAGGTAGAAGCTGTCTGATATTCCTGTTTCTATGAGTCCCATAACATAGGCAGAAACTGTTTATGTTTCTGTTTCTATAAGTCTCATAACATAGGTAGAAACTGTCTGACATTTCTCTTTCTATAAGTCCCATAAAATAGGTAGAAAATGTCTGATATTTCTGTTTCTATAAGTCTCATAACATAGATAGAAACTGTCTGATATTTCTGTTTCTATAAGTCTCATAACATAGGTAGAAACTTTCTATGTTTCTGTTTCTATAAGTCTCATAACAGGCAGAAGCTGTCTGATATTCCTGTTTCTATAAGTCCCATAACATAGGTAGAAACTTTCTGATATTTCTCTTTCTATAATTCCCATGAAATAGGTAGAAAATGTCTGATATTTCTCTCTCTATAAGTCTCAAAACATAGGTAGAAACTGTCTATGTTTCTGTTTCTATAAGTCCATAACATAGGTAGAAACTGTCTGATATCTCTGTTTCTATAAGTCTCATAATATAGGTAGAAACTGTCTGTTTCTGTTTCTTTAAGTCTCATAACATAGCAAGAGACTGTCTGAAATCTCTGTTTCTATAAGTCTCATGACAGGCAGAAACTGTGTGATATTTCTCTCTCTATAAGTCACAAAACATAGGTAGGAACTGTCTATGTTTCTGTTTCTATAAGTCTAATAACATAGAAAGAAACGGTCTGTTTCTGTTTCTATAAGTCTCATAACATAGGTAGAATCTTTCTACGTTTCTATTTTTATAAGTCTCATAACATAGGTAGAAACTGTCTGATATTTCTGTTTCTATAAGTCTCATAACATAGGCAGAAACAGTCTGATATTTCTGTTTCTATAAGTCCATAAAATAGGTAGAAACTGTCTGATATTTATGTTTCTATAAGTCTCATAACATAGGTAGAAACTGTCTGATATTTCTGTTTCTATAAGTCCATAAAATAGGTAGAAACTGTCTGATATTTACGTTTCTATATGTCTCATAACATAGGCAGAAACTGTCTGATATTTCTGTTTCTATAAGTTTCATAACATAGGTAGAAACTGACTATGTTTCTGTTTCTATAAGTCTCATAACATAGGTAGAAACTGTCTGATATCTCTGTTTCTATAAGTCTCATAACATAGGTAGAAACTGTATGTTTCTGTTTCTATAAGTCTCATAACATAGCAAGAGACTGTATGAAATCTCTGTTTCTATGAGTCTCATGACAGACAGAAACTGTGTGAAATTTCTCACTCTATAAGTCACATAACATAGGTAGAAACTGTCTATGTTTCTGTTTCTATAAGTCTCATAACATAGACAGAAACTGTCTATGTTTGTGTTTCTATAAGTGTCATAACATAGTTAGAATATTTCTATGTTTCTGTTTCTATACGTCTCATAACATAGGTAGAAGCTGTATGATATTTCTGTTTCTATAAGTCTCATAACATAGGCAGAAACAGTCTGATATTTCTGTTTCTATAAGTCCATAAAATAGGTAGAGACTGTCTGATATTTATGTTTCTATAAGTCTCATAACATAGGCATAAAATGTCTGATATTTCTGTTTCTATAAGTCCATAACATAGGTAGAAATGGTCTATGTTTATGTTTCTATAAGTCTCATAACAGGTAGAAGCTGTCTGATATTCCTGTTTCTATAAGTCCCATAACATAGGCAGAAACTGTCTATGTTTCTGTTTCTATAAGTCTCGTAACATAGGTAGAAACTGTCTATGTTTCTGTTTCTATGAGTCTCAGACCATAGGCAGAAACTGTCTGATATTTCTGTTTCTATAAGTCTCATAACATAGGCAGAAACTCTATGATATTTCTGTTTCTATAAGTCTCATAACATAGGTAGAAACTGTCTATGTTTCTGTTTCTATAAGTCTCATAAAAGGTAGAAGCTGTCTGATATTCCTGTTTCTATAAGTGTCATAACATAGGTAGAAACTGTCTATGTTTCTGTTTCTATAAGTCTCATAACATAGGTAGGAAATGTCTATGTTTCTATAAGTCCCATAACATAGGTAGAAACTGTCTGATATTTCTGTTTCTATAAGGCTCACAACATAGGTAGAAACTGTCTGATATTTATGTTTCTATAAGTTTCATAAAATAGTCAGAAACTGTCTGATGTTTCTGTTTCTATAATTCGCATAACATAGGTAGAAACTGTCTGATGTTTCTGTTTCTATAAGTCTCATAACAGATAGAAACTGTCTGATATTTATGTTTCTATAAGTCACATAACTTAGGCAGAAACTTTCTGTTTCTGTTTCTATAATTCCATAACATAGGTAGAAACTTTCTGTTTCTGTTTCTATAAGTCTCACAGCATAGGTAGAAACTGTCTATGTTTATGTTTCTATAAGTCTCATAACATAGATAGAAACTGTCTGATATTTCTGTTTCTATAAGTCACATAACATAGGCAGAAACAGTCTGATATTTCTGTTTCTATAAGTATCATAACATAGGTAGAAACTGTCTATGTTTCTGTTTCTATAAGTCTCATAACAAGTAGAAGCTGTCTGATATTTCTGTTACTATAAGTCCATAACATAAGTAGAAACTGTCTTGATGTTTCTGTTTCTATAAGTCCCATAACATAGTTAGAAACTGTCTGAAATTTCTGTTTCTATAAGTCTTATAACATAGGTAGAAACTGTCTATGTTTCTGTTTCTATTAGTCCCATAACATAGGTAGAAACTGTCTGTTTCTGTTTCTATAAGTCTCATAACATAGGTAGAAACTGTCTATGTTTCTGTTTTTATAAGTCCATAACATAGGTAGAAACTGTCTATCTCTGTTTCTATAAGTGTCATAACATAGGTAGAAATTTTCTATGTTTCTCTTTCTATTAGTCCCATAACATAGGTAGAAACTGTCTATCTCTGTTTCTATAAGTGTCATAACATAGGTAGAAACTGTCTATGTTTCTGTTTCTATAAGTCTCATAACATAGGTAGAAACTGTCTATGTTTCTGTTTCTATAAGTCTCATAACATAGGTAGAAGCTGTCTGATATTCCTGTTTCTATAAGTCCCATAACACAGGTAGAAACTGTCTGATGTTTCTGTTTCTATAAGTCTCATAACATAAGTAGAAACTGTCTGATATTTCTCTTTCTATAAGTCCCATAAAATAGTCAGAAACTGTCTGATGTTTCTGTTTCTATAAGTCGCATAACATAGGTAGAAACTGTCTGATGTTTCTGTTTCTATAAGTCTCATAACATAGGCAGAAACTCTATGATATTTCTGTTTCTATAAGTCTCATAACATAGGTAGAAACTGTCTATGTTTCTGTTTCTATAAGTCTCATAAAAGGTAGAAGCTGTCTGATATTCCTGTTTCTATAAGTCCCATAAGATAGGCAGAAACTGTCTATGTTTCTGTTTCTATTAGTCTCATAACATAGGTAGAAACAGTTTGATATTTCTTTTTCTATAAGTCTCATAACATAGGTAGAAACTGTCTATCTCTGTTTCTATAAGTGTCATAACATAGGTAGAAACTGTCTATGTTTCTGTTTCTATAAGTCTCATAACATAGGTAGGAAATGTCTATGTTTCTATAAGTCTCATAACATAGGCAGAAACTGTCTATGTTTCTGTTTCTATAAGTCTCATAACATAGGTAGAAACTGTATATGTTTCTGTTTCTATAAGTCTCATAATATAGGCAGAATCTGTCTAATATTTCTGTTTCTATAAGTCCATAACATAGGTAGAAACTGTCTGTTTCTGTTTCTATAAGTCTCACAACATAGGTAGAAACTGTCTGATATTTCTGTTACTATAAGTCCATAACATAGGTAGAAACTGTCTGTTTCTGTTTCTATAAGTCTCACAACATAGGTAGAAACTGTCTGATATTTATGTTTCTATAAGTTTCATAAAATAGTCAGAAACTGTCTGATGTTTCTGTTTCTATAAGTCGCATAACATAGGTAGAAACTGTCTGATGTTTCTGTTTCTATAAGTCTCATAACATAGATAGAAACTGTCTGATATTTCTGTTTCTATAAGTCACATAACAGGCTGAAACTTTCTGTTTCTGTTTCTATAATTCCATAACATAGGTAGAAACTTTCTGTTTCTGTTTCTATAAGTCTCACAGTATAGGTAGAAACTGTCTATAATTATGTTTCTATAAGTCTCATAACATAGATAGAAACTGTCTGATATTTCTGTTTCTATAAGTCACATAACATAGGCAGAAACAGTCTGATATTTCTGTTTCTATAAGTATCATAACATAGGTAGAAACTGTCTATGTTTCTGTTTCTATAAGTCTCATAACAAGTAGAAGCTGTCTGATATTTCTGTTACTATAAGTCCATAACATAAGTAGAAACTGTCTTGATGTTTCTGTTTCTATAAGTCCCATAACATAGTTAGAAACTGTCTGATATTTCTGTTTCTATAAGTCTTTTAACATAGGTAGAAACTGTCTATGTTTCTGTTTCTATTAGTCCCATAACATAGGTAGAAACTGTCTGTTTCTGTTTCTATAAGTCTCATAACATAGGTAGAAACTGTCTATGTTTCTGTTTTTATAAGTCCATAACATAGGTAGAAACTGTCTATCTCTGTTTCTATAAGTGTCATAACATAGGTAGAAATTGTCTATGTTTCTGTTTCTATTAGTCCCATAACATAGGTAGAAACTGTCTATCTCTGTTTCTATAAGTGTCATAACATAGGTAGAAACTGTCTATGTTTCTGTTTCTATAAGTCCCATAACACAGGTAGAAACTGTCTGATGTTTCTGTTTCTATAAGTCCCATAAAATAGGTAGAAAATGTCTGATATTTCTCTCTCTATAAGTCTCAAAACATAGGTAGAAACTGTCTATGTTTCTGTTTCTATTAGTTTCATAACATAGGTAGAAACCATCTATGTTTCTGTTTCTATAAGTCTCATAACATAGGTAGAAACTGCCTATGTTTCTGTTTCTATAAGTCCATAACATAGGTAGAAACTGTCTGATATCTCTGTTTCTATAAGTCTCATAACATAGGTAGAAACTGTCTATTTCTGTAAGTCTCATAACATAGCAAGAGACTGTCTGAAATCTCTGTTTCTATGAGTCTCATGACAGACAGAAACTGTGTGATATTTCTCTCTCTATAAGTCACATAACATAGGTAGAAACTGTCTATGTTTATGTTTCTATAAGTCTCATAACATAGATAGAAACTGTCTGATATTTCTGTTTCTATAAGTCACATAACATAGGCAGAAACAGTCTGATAGTTCTGTTTCTATAAGTATCATAACATAGGTAGAAACTGTCTATGTTTCTGTTTCTATAAGTCTCATAACAAGTAGAAGCTGTCTGATATTTCTGTTACTATAAGTCCATAACATAGGTCGAAACGGTCTATGTTTATCTTTCTATAAGTCTCATAACATAGATAGAAACTGTCTGATATTTCTGTTTCTATAAGTCTCATAACATAGGCAGAATCAGTCTGATATTTCTGTTTCTATAAGTATCATTACATAGGTAGAAACTGTCTATGTTTCTGTTTCTATAAGTCTCATAACAAGTAGAAGCTGTCTGATATTTCTGTTTCTATTAGTCCCATAACATAGGTAGAAACTTTCTGTTTCTGTTTCTATAAGTCCATAACATAGGTAGAAACTGTCTATGTTTCTGTTTCTATAAGTCTCATAACATAGGTAGAAACTGTCTATGTTTCTGTTTCTATAAGTCTCATAACAGGTAGAAGCTGTCTGATATTCCTGTTTCTATGAGTCCCATAACATAGGCAGAAACTGTCTATGTTTCTGTTTCTATAAGTCTCATAACATAGGTAGAAACTGTCTGACATTTCTCTTTCTATAAGTCCCATAAAATAGGTAGAAAATGTCTGATATTTCTCTCTCTATGAGTCTCAAAACATAGGTAGAAACTGTCTATGTTTCTGCTTCTATAAGTTTCATAACATAGGTAGAAACTGTCTATGTTTCTGTTTTTGTAGGTCTCATAACATAGGTAGAAACTGTCTATGTTTCTGTGTCTATAAGTCTCATAACAGACAGAAACTGTCTATGTTTCTGTGTCTATAAGTCTCATAACATAGGTAGAATCTATCTATGTTTCTGTTTCTATAAGTCTCATAACATAGGTAGAAACTGTCTGATATTTCTGTTTCTATAAGTCTCATAACATAGGCATAAACTGTCTGATATTTCTGTTTCTATACGTCCATAACATAGGTAGAAACGTTCTATGTTTTTGTTTCTATAAGTCTCATAACATAGATAGAAACTGTCTGATATTTCTGTTTCTATAAGTCTCATAACATAGGTAGAAACTTTCTATGTTTCTGTTTCTATAAGTCTCATAACAGGCAGAAGCTGTCTGATATTCCTGTTTCTATAAGTCCCATAACATAGGTAGAAACTTTCTGATATTTCTCTTTCTATAATTCCCATGAAATAGGTAGAAAATGTCTGATATTTCTCTCTCTATAAGTCTCAAAACATAGGTAGAAACTGTCTATGTTTCTGTTTCTATAAGTCCATAACATAGGTAGAAACTGTCTGATATCTCTGTTTCTATAAGTCTCATATTATAGGTAGAAACTGTCTGTTTCTGTTTCTTTAAGTCTCATAACATAGCAAGAGACTGTCTGAAATCTCTGTTTCTATAAGTCTCATGACAGGCAGAAACTGTGTGATATTTCTCTCTCTATAAGTCACAAAACATAGGTAGGAACTGTCTATGTTTCTGTTTCTATAAGTCTCATAACATAGACAGAAACGGTCTGTTTCTGTTTCTATAAGTCTCATAACATAGGTAGAATCTTTCTACGTTTCTATTTTTATAAGTCTCATAACATAGGTAGAAACAGTCTGATATTTCTGTTTCTATAAGTCCATAAAATAGGTAGAAACTGTCTGATATTTCTGTTTCTATAAGTCTCATAACATAGGCAGAAACAGTCTGATATTTCTGTTTCTATAAGTCCATAAAATAGGTAGAAACTGTCTGATATTTATGTTTCTATAAGTCTCATAACATAGGTAGAAACTGTCTGATATTTCTGTTTCTATAAGTCCATAAAATAGGTAGAAACTGTCTGATATTTATGTTTCTATACGTCTCATAACATAGGCAGAAACTGTCTGATATTTCTGTTTCTATAAGTTTCATAACATAGGTAGAAACTGACTATGTTTCTGTTTCTATAAGTCTCATAACATAGGTAGAAACTGTCTGATATCTCTGTTTCTATAAGTCTCATAACATAGGTAGAAACTGTATGTTTCTGTTTCTATAAGTCTCATAACATAGCAAGAGACTGTGTGAAATCTCTGTTTCTATGAGTCTCATGACAGACAGAAACTGTGTGATATTTCTCACTCTATAAGTCACATAACATAGGTAGAAACTGTCTATGTTTCTGTTTCTATAAGTCTCATAACATAGACAGAAACTGTCTATGTTTGTGTTTCTATAAGTGTCATAACATAGTTAGAATATTTCTATGTTTCTGTTTCTATAAGTCTCATAACATAGGTAGAAGCTGTATGATATTTCTGTTTCTATAAGTCTCATAACATAGGCAGAAACAGTCTGATATTTCTGTTTCTATAAGTCCATAAAATAGGTAGAGACTGTCTGATATTTATGTTTCTATAAGTCTCATAACATAGGCATAAAATGTCTGATATTTCTGTTTCTATAAGTCCATAACATAGGTAGAAATGGTCTATGTTTATGTTTCTATAAGTCTCATAACAGGTAGAAGCTGTCTGATATTCCTGTTTCTATAAGTCCCATAACATAGGCAGAAACTGTCTATGTTTCTGTTTCTATAAGTCTCGTAACATAGGTAGAAACTGTCTATGTTTCTGTTTCTATGAGTCTCAGACCATAGGCAGAAACTGTCTATGTTTGTGTTTCTATAAGTGTCATAACATAGTTAGAATATTTCTATGTTTCTGTTTCTATAAGTCTCATAACATAGGTAGAAGCTGTATGATATTTCTGTTTCTATAAGTCTCATAACATAGGCAGAAACAGTCTGATATTTCTGTTTCTATAAGTCCATAAAATAGGTAGAGACTGTCTGATATTTATGTTTCTATAAGTCTCATAACATAGGCATAAAATGTCTGATATTTCTGTTTCTATAAGTCCATAACATAGGTAAAAATGGTCTATGTTTATGTTTCTATAAGTCTCATAACAGGTAGAAGCTGTCTGATATTCCTGTTTCTATAAGTCCCATAACATAGGCAGAAACTGTCTATGTTTCTGTTTCTATAAGTCTCGTAACATAGGTAGAAACTGTCTATGTTTCTGTTTCTATGAGTCTCAGACCATAGGCAGAAACTGTCTGATATTTCTGTTTCTATAAGTCTCATAACATAGGTAGAAACTGTCTATGTTTCTGTTTCTATAAGTCTCATAAAAGGTAGAAGCTGTCTGATATTCCTGTTTCTATAAGTCCCATAAGATAGGCAGAAACTGTCTATGTTTCTGTTTCTATAAGTCTCATAACATAGGTAGAAACAGTCTGATATTTCTGTTTCTATGAGTCTCATAAGATAGGTAGAAACAGTTTGATATTTATTTTTCTATAAGTGTCATAACATAGGTAGGAAATGTCTATGTTTCTATAAGTCTCATAACATAGGCAGAAACTGTCTGATATTTCTGTTACTATAAGTCCATAACATAGGTAGAAACTGTCTGTTTCTGTTTCTATAAGGCTCACAACATAGGTAGAAACTGTCTGATATTTATGTTTCTATAAGTTTCATAAAATAGTCAGAAACTGTCTGATGTTTCTGTTTCTATAATTCGCATAACAGATAGAAACTGTCTGATATTTATGTTTCTATAAGTCACATAACTTAGGCAGAAACTTTCTGTTTCTGTTTCTATAATTCCATAACATAGGTAGAAACTTTCTGTTTCTGTTTCTATAAGTCTCACAGCATAGGTAGAAACTGTCTATGTTTATGTTTCTATAAGTCTCATAACATAGATAGAAACTGTCTGATATTTCTGTTTCTATAAGTCACATAACATAGGCAGAAACAGTCTGATATTTCTGTTTCTATAAGTATCATAACATAGGTAGAAACTGTCTATGTTTCTGTTTCTATAAGTCTCATAACAAGTAGAAGCTGTCTGATATTTCTGTTACTATAAGTCCATAACATAAGTAGAAACTGTCTTGATGTTTCTGTTTCTATAAGTCCCATAACATAGTTAGAAACTGTCTGAAATTTCTGTTTCTATAAGTCTTATAACATAGGTAGAAACTGTCTATGTTTCTGTTTCTATTAGTCCCATAACATAGGTAGAAACTGTCTGTTTCTGTTTCTATAAGTCTCATAACATAGGTAGAAACTGTCTATCTCTGTTTCTATAAGTGTCATAACATAGGTAGAAATTGTCTATGTTTCTCTTTCTATTAGTCCCATAACATAGGTAGAAACTGTCTATCTCTGTTTCTATAAGGGTCATAACATAGGTAGAAACTGTCTATGTTTCTGTTTCTATAAGTCTCATAACATAGGTAGAAACTGTCTATGTTTCTGTTTCTATAAGTCTCATAACATAGGTAGAAGCTGTCTGATATTCCTGTTTCTATAAGTCCCATAACACAGGTAGAAACTGTCTGATGTTTCTGTTTCTATAAGTCTCATAACATAAGTAGAAACTGTCTGATATTTCTCTTTCTATAAGTCCCATAAAATAGTCAGAAACTGTCTGATGTTTCTGTTTCTATAAGTCGCATAACATAGGTAGAAACTGTCTGATGTTTCTGTTTCTATAAGTCTCATAACATAGATAGAAACTGTCTGATATTTCTGTTTCTATAAGTCACATAACATAGGCAGAAACTTTCTGTTTCGGTTTCTATAATTCAATAACATAGGTAGAAACTTTCTGTTTCTATAAGTCTCACAGCATAGGTAGAAACTGTCTATGTATATGTTTCTATAAGTCTCATAACATAGATAGAAACTGTCTGATATTTCTGTTTCTATAAGTCACATAACATAGGCAGAATCAGTCTGATATTTATGTTTCTATAAGTATCAGAACATAGGTAGAAACTGTCTATGTTTCTGTTTCTATAAGTCTCATAACAAGTAGAAGCTGTCTGATATTTCTGTTACTATAAGTCCATAACATAAGTAGAAACTGTCTGATGTTTCTGTGTCTATAAGTCCCATGACATAGTTAGAAACTGTCTGATATTTCTGTTTCTATAAGTCTTATAACATAGGTAGAAACTGTCTATGTTTCTGTTTCTATTAGTCCCATAACATAGGTAGAAACTGTCTGTTTCTGTTTCTATAAGTCTCATAACATAGGTAGAAACTGTCTATGTTTCTGTTTTTATAAGTCCATAACATAGGTAGAAACTGTCTATCTCTGTTTCTATAAGTGTCATAACATAGGTAGAAATTGTCTATGTTTCTGTTTCCATTAGTCCCATAACATAGGTAGAAACTGTCTATCTCTGTTTCTATAAGTGTCATAACATAGGTAGAAACTGTCTATGTTTCTGTTTCTATAAGTCTCATAACATAGGTAGAAAATGTCTATGTTTATGTTTCTATAAGTCTCATAACATAGGTAGAAGCTGTCTGATATTCCTGTTTCTATAAGTCCCATAACACAGGTAGAAACTGTCTGATGTTTCTGTTTCTATAAGTCTCATAACATAAGTAGAAACCGTCTGATATTTCTCTTTCTATAAGTCCCATAAAATATGTAGAAAATGTCTGATATTTCTCTCTCTATAAGTCTCAAAACATAGGTAGAAACTGTCTATGTTTCTGTTTCTATTAGTTTCATAACATAGGTAGAAACCATCTATGTTTCTGTTTCTATAAGTCTCATAACATAGGTAGAAACTGCCTATGTTTCTTTTTCTATAAGTCCATAAAATAGGTAGAAACTGTATGTTTCTGTTTCTATAAGTCTCATAACATAGGTAGAAACTGTCTATGTTTCTGTTTTTATAAGTCCATAACATAGGTAGAAACTGTCTATCTCTGTTTCTATAAGTGTCATAACATAGGTAGAAATTGTCTATGTTTCTGTTTCCATTAGTCCCATAACATAGGTAGAAACTGTCTATCTCTGTTTCTATAAGTGTCATAACATAGGTAGAAACTGTCTATGTTTCTGTTTCTAAAAGTCTCATAACATAGGTAGAAACTGTCTATGTTTATGTTTCTATAAGTCTCATAACATAGGTAGAAGCTGTCTGATATTCCTGTTTCTATAAGTCCCATAAAATATGTAGAAAATGTCTGATATTTCTCTCTCTATAAGTCTCAAAACATAGGTAGAAACTGTCTATGTTTCTGTTTCTATTAATTTCATAACATAGGTAGAAACCATCTATGTTTCTGTTTCTATAAGTCTCATAACATAGGTAGAAACTGCCTATGTTTCTTTTTCTATAAGTCCATAACATAGGTAGAAACTGTCTGATATCTCTGTTTCTATAAGTCTCATAACATAGGTAGAAACTGTCTATGTTTCTGTTTCTATAAGTCTCATAACAAGTAGAAGCTGTCTGATATTTCTGTTACTATAAGTCCATAACATAAGTAGAAACTGTCTATCTCTGTTTCTATAAGTGTCATAACATAGGTAGACATTGTCTATGTTTCTGTTTCTATTAGTCCCATAACATAGGTAGAAACTGTCTATTTCTGTTTCTATAAGTCCATAACATAGGTAGAAACTGTGTATGTTTTCTGTTTCTATAAGTCTCATAACATAGGTAGAAACTGTCTATGTTTCTGTTTCTATAAGTCTCATAACAGGTAGAAGCTGTCTTATATTCCTGTTTCTATAAGTCCCATAACATAGGCAGAAACTGTCTATGTTTCTGTTTCTATGAGTCTCATAACATAGGCAGAAAGTGTCTGATATTTCTGTTTCCATAAGTCTCATAACATAGGCAGAAACTGTATGATATTTCTGTTTCTATAATTCTCACAACATAGGTAGAAACTGTCTATGTTTCTGTTTCTATAAGTCTCATAACAGGTAGAAGCTGTCTGATATTCCTGTTTCTATAAGCCCCATAACATAGGTAGAAACTGTCTATTTCTGTTTCTATAATTCCATAACATAGGTAGAAACTGTCTATCTCTGTTTCTATAAGTGTCATAACATAGGTAGAAACTGTCTATGTTTCTGTTTCTATAAGTCCCATAACATAGGCAGAAACTGTCTATGTTTCTGTTTCTATAAGTCTCATTACATAGGCAGAAACTGTCTGATATTTCTGTTTCTATAAGTCTCATAACAGGTAGAAGCTGTCTGATATTCCTGTTTCTATAAGTCCCATAACATAGGCAGAAACTGTCTAGGTTTCTTTTTCTATAAGTCTCATAACAAGTAGAAGCTGTCTGATATTTCTCTTTCTATAAGTCCATAACATAGGTAGAAACTGTCTGATATTCCTGTTTCTATAAGTCCCATAACATAGGTAGAAACTGTCTATCTCTGTTTCTATAAGTGTCATAACATAGGTAGAAACTGTCTATGTTTCTGTTTCTATAAGTCTCATAACATAGGTAGAAACTGTCTATGTTTCTGTTTCTATAAGTCTCATAACAGGTAGAAGCTGTCTGATATTCCTGTTTCTATAAGTCCCATAACATAGGCAGAAACTGTCTATGTTTCTGTTTCTATAAGTCTCATAACATAGGCAGAAACTGTCTGATATTTCTGTTTCTATAAGTCTCATAACAGGTAGAAGATGTCTGATATTCCTGTTTCTATAAGTCCATAACATAGGTAGAAACTGTCTGATGTTTCTGTTTCTATAAGTCACATAACATAGGCAGAAACTTTCTGTTTCTGTTTCTATAATTCCATAACATAGGTAGAAACTTTCTTTTTCTGTTTCTATAAGTCTCACAACATAGGTAGAAACTGTCTATGTTTCTGTTTCTATAAGTCTCATAACAGGTAGAAGCTGTCTTATATTCCTGTTTCTATAAGTCCCATAACATAGGCAGAAACTGTCTATGTTTCTGTTTCTATGAGTCTCATAACATAGGCAGAAAGTGTCTGATATTTCTGTTTCCATAAGTCTCATAACATAGGCAGAAACTGTATGATATTTCTGTTTCTATAATTCTCACAACATAGGTAGAAACTGTCTATGTTTCTGTTTCTATAAGTCTCATAACAGGTAGAAGCTGTCTGATATTCCTGTTTCTATAAGCCCCATAACATAGGTAGAAACTGTCTATTTCTGTTTCTATAATTCCATAACATAGGTAGAAACTGTCTATCTCTGTTTCTATAAGTGTCATAACATAGGTAGAAACTGTCTATGTTTCTGTTTCTATAAGTCCCATAACATAGGCAGAAACTGTCTATGTTTCTGTTTCTATAAGTCTCATTACATAGGCAGAAACTGTCTGATATTTCTGTTTCTATAAGTCTCATAACAGGTAGAAGCTGTCTGATATTCCTGTTTCTATAAGTCCCATAACATAGGCAGAAACTGTCTAGGTTTCTTTTTCTATAAGTCTCATAACAAGTAGAAGCTGTCTGATATTTCTCTTTCTATAAGTCCATAACATAGGTAGAAACTGTCTGATGTTTCTGTTTCTATAAGTCCCATAACATAGGCAGAAACTGTCTGATATTTCTGTTTCTATAAGTCACATAACATAGGCAGAAACTTTCTGTTTCTGTTTCTATAATTCCATAACATAGGTAGAAACTTTCTTTTTCTGTTTCTATAAGTCTCACAACATAGGTAGAAACTGTTTATGTTTCTATAAGTCTCATAACATAGATAGAAACGGTCTGATATTTCTGTTTCTTTAAGTCACATAACATAGGCAGACACAGTCTGAAATTTCTGTTTCCATAAGTATCATAACATAGGTAGAAACTGTCTATGTTTCTGTTTCTAAAAGTCTCATAACAAGTAGAAGCTGTCTGATATTTCTGTTACTATGAGTCCATAACATAGGCAGAAACAGTCTGAAATCTCTGTTTCTATAAGTGTCATAACATAGGCAGAAACTGTCTGATATTTCTGTTTCTATAAGTCCCATAACATAGGTAGAAACTGTCTATTTCTGTTTCTATAAGTCTCATAACAAGTAGAAGCTGTCTGATATTTCTGTTACTGTGAGTCCATAACATAGGTAGAAACTGTCTGATGTTTCTGTTTCTATAAGTCCCATAACATATGTAGAAACCTTCTGATATTTCTGTTTCTATAAGTCTCATAACATAGGTAGAAACTGTCTATGTTTCTGTTTCTATAAGTCCCATAACATAGGTATAAACTGTCTATGTTTCTGTTTCTATAAGTCTCATAACATAGGCAGAAACAGTCTGATATTTCTCTTTATATAAGTCCCATAAAATAGGTAGAAAATGTCTGATATTTCTGTTTCCATAAGTCTCATAACATAGGCATGAACTGTCTGATATTCCTGTTTCTATAAGTCCCATAACATAGGTAGAAACTGTCTATTTCTGTTTCTATGAGTCCATAACATAGGTAGAAACTGTCTATCTCTGTTTCTATAAGTGTCATAACATAGGTAGAAACTGTCTATGTTTCTGTTTCTATAAGTCTCATAACATAGGTAGAAACTGTCTATGTTTCTGTTTCTATAAGTCTCATAACAGGTATAAGCTGTCTGATATTCCTGTTTCTATAAGTCCCATAACATAGGCAGAAACTGTCTATGTTTCTGTTTCTATAAGTCTCATAACATAGGCAGAAACTGTCTGATATTTCTGTTTCTATAAGTCTCATAACAGGTAGAAGATGTCTGATATTCCTGTTTCTATAAGTCCATAACATAGGTAGAAACTGTCTGATGTTTCTGTTTCTATAAGTCACATAACATAGGCAGAAACTTTCTGTTTCTGTTTCTATAATTCCATAACATAGGTAGAAACTTTCTTTTTCTGTTTCTATAAGTCTCACAACATAGGTAGAAACTGTTTATGTTTCTATAAGTCTCATAACATAGATTGAAACGGTCTGATATTTCTGTTTCTTTAAGTCACATAACATAGGCAGACACAGTCTGAAATTTCTGTTTCCATAAGTATCATAACATAGGTAGAAACTGTCTATGTTTCTGTTTCTATAAGTCTCATAACAAGTAGAAGCTGTCTGATATTTCTGTTACTATGAGTCCATAACATAGGTAGAAACTGTCTGATGTTTCTGTTTCTATAAGTCTCATAACATAGGTAGAAACTGTCTATGTTTCTGTTTCTATAAGTCTCATAACAAGTAGAAGCTGTCTGATATTTCTGTTACTATAAGTCCCTAACATAAGTAGAAACTGTCTGATGTTTCTGTTTCTATAAGTCCCATAACATAGGTAGAAACTGTCTATCTATGTTTCTATAAGTCCATAACATAGGTAGAAACTGTCTATCTCTGTTTCTATAAGTGTCATAACATAGGTAGAAATTGTCTATGTTTCTGTTTCTTTTAGTCCCATAACATAGGTAGAAACTGTCTATCTATGTTTCTATAAGTCCATAACATAGGTAGAAACTGTCTTTCTCTGTTTCTATAAGTGTCATAACATAGGTAGAAATTGTCTATGTTTCTGTTTCTATTAGTCCCATAACATAGGTAGAAACTGTCTATTTCTGTTTCTATAAGTCCATAACATAGGTAGAAACTGTCTATCTCTGTTTCTATAAGTGTCATAACATAGGTAGAAACTGTCTATCTCTGTTTCTATAAGTGTCATAACATAGGTAGAAACTGTGTATGTTTTCTGTTTCTATAAGTCTCATAACATAGGTAGAAACTGTCTATGTTTCTGTTTCTATAAGTCTCATAACAGGTAGAAGCTGTCTTATATTCCTGTTTCTATAAGTCCCATAACATAGTTAGAAACTGTCTATGTTTCTGTTTCTATGAGTCTCATAACATAGGCAGAAAGTGTCTGATATTTCTGTTTCCATAAGTCTCATAACATAGGCAGAAACTGTATGATATTTCTGTTTATATAATTCTCACAACATAGGTAGAAACTGTCTGATATTCCTGTTTCTATAAGTCCCATAACATAGGTAGAAACTGTCTATTTCTGATTCTATAAGTCCATAACATAGGTAGAAACTGTCTATCTCTGTTTCTATAAGTGTCATAACATAGGTAGAAACTGTCTATGTTTCTGTTTCTATAAGTCTCATAACATAGGTAGAAACTGTCCATGTTTCTGTTTCTATAAGTCTCATAACAGGTAGAAGCTGTCTGATATTCCTGTTTCTATAAGTCCCATAACATAGGCAGAAACTGTCTGTTTCTTTTTCTATAAGTCTCATAACAAGTAGAAGCAGTCTGATATTTCTCTTTCTATAAGTCCATAACATAGGTAGAAACTGTCTGATGTTTCTGTTTCTATAAGTCACATAACATAGGCAGAAACTTTCTGTTTCTGTTTCTATAAGTCTCACAACATAGGTAGAAACTGTTTATGTTTCTATAAGTCTCATAACATAGATAGAAACGGTCTGATATTTCTGTTTCTTTAAGTCACATAACATAGGCAGACAAAGTCTGAAATTTCTGTTTCCTTAAGTATCATAACATAGGTAGAAACTGTCTATGTTTCTGTTTCTATAAGTCTCATAACAAGTAGAAGCTGTCTGATATTTCTGTTACTATGAGTCCATAACATAGGTAGAAACTGTCTGATGTTTCTGTTTCTATAAGTCTCATAACATAGGTAGAAACTGTCTGATATTTCTGTTTCTATAAGTCACATAACATAGGCAGAAACTTTCTGTTTCTGTTTCTATAATTCCATAACATAGGTAGAAACTTTCTGTTTCTGTTTCTATAAGTCTCACAGCATAGGTAGAAACTGTCTATGTTTATGTTTCTATAAGTCTCATAACATGGATAGAAACTGTCTGATATTTCTGTTTCTATGAGTCACATAACATAGGCAGAAACAGTCTGATATTTCTGTTTCTATAAGTATCATAACATAGGTAGAAACTGTCTATGTTTCTGTTTCTATAAGTCCCATAACATAGGTAGAAACTGTCTGATGTTTCTGTTTCTATAAGTCCCATAACATAGGTAGAAACTGTCTATCTCTGTTTCTATAAGTGTCAAAACATAGGTAGAAATTGTCTATGTTTCTGTTTCTATTAGTCCCATAACATAGGTAGAAACTGTCTATGTTTCTGTTTCTATAAGTCTCATAACAGGTAGAAGCTGTCTGATATTCCTGTTTCTATAAGTCCCATAACATAGGCAGAAACTGTCTATGTTTCTCTTTCTATAACTCTCATAACATAGGCAGAAACTGTCTGATATTTCTGTTTCCATAAGTCTCATACCATAGGCAGAAACTGTATGATATTTCTGTTTCTATAAGTCTCACAACATAGGCAGAAACTGTCTATGTTTCTGTTTCTATAAGTCTCATAACAGGTAGAAGCTGTCTGATATTCCTGTTTCTATAAGTCCCATAACATAGGTAGAAACTGTCTATGTTTCTGTTTCTATGAGTCCATAACATAGGTAGAAACTGTCTATCTCTGTTTCTATAAGTGTCATAACATAGGTAGAAATTGTCTATGTTTCTGTTTCTATTAGTCCCATAACATAGGTAGAAACTGTCTATTTATGTTTCTATAAGTCCATAACATAGGTAGAAACTGTCTATCTCTGTTTCTATAAGTGTCATAACATAGGTAGAAACTGTGTATGTTTTCTGTTTCTATAAGTCTCACAACATAGGTAGAAACCGTCTATGTTTCTGTTTCTATAAGTCTCATAACAGGTAGAAGCTGTCTGATATTCCTGTTTCTATAAGTCCCATAACACAGGTAGAAACTGTCTATTTCTGTTTCTATAAGTCCATAACATAGGTAGAAACTGTCTATCTCTGTTTCTATAAGTGTCATAACATAGGTAGAAACTGTCTATGTTTCTGTTTCTATAAGTCTCATAACAGTTAGAAGCTGTCTGATATTCCTGTTTCTATAAGTCCCATAACATAGGCAGAAACTGTCTATGTTTCTTTTTCTATAAGTCTCAAAACATAGATAGAAACTGTGTTATATTTCTGTTTCTATAAGTCACATAACATAGGCAGAAACAGTCTGAAATCTCTGTTTCTATAAGTCTCATAACATAGGCAGAAACTGTCTGATATTTCTGTTTCTATAAGTCCCATAACATAGGTAGAAACTGTCTATTTCTGTTTCTATGAGTCTCATAACAAGTAGAAGCTGTCTGATATTTCTGTTACTGTGAGTCCATAACATAGGTAGAAACTGTCTGACGTTTCTGTTTCTATAAGTCCCATAACATATGTAGAAACCTTCTGATATTTCTGTTTCTATAAGTCTCATAACATAGGTAGAAACTGTCTATGTTTCTGTTTCTATAAGTCTCATAACATAGGCAGAAACAGTCTGATATTTCTCTTTCTATAAGTCCCATAAAATATGTAGAAAATGTCTGATATTTCTGTTTCCATAAGTCTCATAACATAGGCATGAACTGTATGATATTTCTGATTCTATAAGTCTCACAACATAGGTAGAAACTGTCTATGTTTCTGTTTCTATAAGTCTCATAACAGGTAGAAGCTGTCTGATATTCCTGTTTCTATAAGTCCCATAACATAGGTAGAAACTGTCTATTTCTGTTTCTATAAGTCCATAACATAGGTAGAAACTGTCTATCTCTGTTTCTATAAGTGTCATAACATAGGTAGAAACTGTCTATGTTTCTGTTTCTATAAGTCTCATAACATAGGTAGAAACTGTCTATGTTTCTGTTTCTATAAGTCTCATAACAGGTAGAAGCTGTCTGATATTCCTGTTTCTATAAGTCCCGTAACATAGGCAGAAACTTTTTTATGTTTCTTTTTCTATAAGTCTCATAACATAGATAGAAACTGTGTGATATTTATGTTTCTATAAGTCACATAACATAGGTAGAAACAGTCTGAAATCTCTGTTTCTATAAGTCTCATAACGTAGGCAGTAACTGTCTGATATTTCTGTTTCTATAAGTCCCATAACATAGGTAGAAACTGTCTATTTCTGTTTCTATAAGTCTCATAACAAGTAGAAGCTGTCTGATATTTCTGTTACTATGAGTCCATAACATAGGTAGAAACTGTCTGATGTTTCTGTTTCTAGAAGTCCCATAACATAGGTAGAAACTGTCTATGTTTCTGTTTCTATAAGTCTCATAACATAGGCAGAAACTGTCTGATATCTCTGTTTCTATAAGTCTCATAACATAGGTAGAAAATGTCTGTTTATGTTTCTATGAGTCTCATAACATAGGTAGAAACTGTCTATGTTTATGTTTCTATAAGTCTCATAACATAGGCAAGAACTGTCTGATATCTCTGTTTCTATAAGTCCCATAACATATGTAGAAACCTTCTGATATTTCTGTTTCTATAAGTCTCATAACATAGGTAGAAACTGTCTACGTTTCTGTTTCTATAAGTCCCATAACATAGGTAGAAACTGTCTATGTTTCTGTTTCTATAAGTCTCATAACATAGGTAGAAACTGTCTATGTTTCTGTTTCTATAAGTCTCATAACAGGTAGAAGCTGTATGATATTTCTGTTTCTATGAGTCTCATAACATAGGCAGAAACAGTCTGATATTTCTCTTTCTATAAGTCCCATAAAATAGGTAGAAAATGTCTGATATTTCTCTCTCTATAAGTCTCAAAACATAGGTAGAAACTTTCTATATTTCTGTTTCTATAAGTTTCATAACATAGGTAGAAACTGTCTGTGTCTGTTTCTATAAGTCTCATAACATAGGTAGAAACTGTCAATGTTTCTGTTTCTATAAGTCCAGAACATAGGTAGAAACAGTCTGATATTTCTGTTTCTATAAGTATCATAACATAGGTAGAAACTGTCTATGTTTCTGTTTCTATAAGTCTCACAACAAGTAGAAGCTGTCTGATATTTCTGTTACTATAAATCCATAACATAGGTAGAAACTGTCTATCTCTGTTTCTATAAGTGTCATAACATAGGTAGAAACTGTGTATGTTTTCTGTTTCTATAAGTCTCATAACATAGTTAGAAACTGTCTGTTTCTGTTTCTATAAGTCTCATAACAGGTAGAAGCTGTCTGATATTCCTGTTTCTATAAGTCCCATAACATAGTCAGAAACTGTCTATGTTTCTGTTTCTATAAGTCTCATAACATAGGCAGAAACTGTCTGATATTTCTGTTTCCATAAGTCTCATAACATAGGCATAAACTGTATGATATTTCTGTTTCTATAAGTCTCACAACATAGGTAGAAACTGTCTATCTCTGTTTCTATAAGTGTCATAACATAGGTAGAAACTGTCTATGTTTCTGTTTCTATAAGTCTCATAACAGGTAGAAGCTGTCTGATATTCCTGTTTCTATAAGTCCCATAACATAGGCAGAAACTGTCTATGTTTCTGTTTCTATAAGTCACATAACATAGGCAGAAACTTTCTGTTTCTGTTTCTATAATTCCATAACATAGGTAGACACTTTCTTTTTCTGTTTCTATAAGTCTCACAACATAGGTAGAAACTGTTTATGTTTCTATAAGTCTCATAACATAGATTGAAACGGTCTGATATTTCTGTTTCTTTAAGTCACATAACATAGGCAGACACAGTCTGAAATTTCTGTTTCCATAAGTATCATAACATAGGTAGAAACTGTCTATGTTTCTGTTTCTATAAGTCTCATAACAAGTAGAAGCTGTCTGATATTTCTGTTACTATGAGTCCATAACATAAGTAGAAACTGTCTGATGTTTCTGTTTCTATAAGTCTCATAACATAGGTAGAAACTGTCTATGTTTCTGTTTCTATAAGTCTCATAACAAGTAGAAGCTGTCTGATATTTCTGTTACTATAAGTCCATAACATAAGTAGAAACTGTCTGATGTTTCTGTTTCTATAAGTCCCATAACATAGGTAGAAACTGTCTATCTATGTTTCTATAAGTCCATAACATAGGTAGAAACTGTCTATCTCTGTTTCTATAAGTGTCATAACATAGGTAGAAATTGTCTATGTTTCTGTTTCTATTAGTCCCATAACATAGGTAGAAACTGTCTATCTATGTTTCTATAAGTCCATAACATAGGTAGAAACTGTCTATCTCTGTTTCTATAAGTGTCATAACATAGGTAGAAACTGTCTATCTCTGTTTCTATAAGTGTCATAACATAGGTAGAAATTGTCTATGTTTCTGTTTCTATTAGTCCCATAACATAGGTAGAAACTGTCTATTTCTGTTTCTATAAGTCCATAACATAGGTGGAAACTGTCTATCTCTGTTTCTATAAGTGTCATAACATAGGTAGAAACTGTCTATCTCTGTTTCTATAAGTGTCATAACATAGGTAGAAACTGTGTATGTTTTCTGTTTCTATAAGTCTCATAACATAGGTAGAAACTGTCTATGTTTCTGTTTCTATAAGTCTCATAACAGGTAGAAGCTGTCTTATATTCCTGTTTCTATAAGTCCCATAACATAGTTAGAAACTGTCTATGTTTCTGTTTCTATGAGTCTCATAACATAGGCAGAAAGTGTCTGATATTTCTGTTTCCATAAGTCTCATAACATAGGCAGAAACTGTATGATATTTCTGTTTCTATAATTCTCACAACATAGGTAGAAACTGTCTATGTTTCTGTTTCTATAAGTCTCATAACAGGTAGAAGCTGTCTGATATTCCTGTTTCTATAAGTCCCATAACATAGGTAGAAACTGTCTATGTTTCTGTTTCTATAAGTCTCATAACATAGGTAGAAACTTTCTATGTTTCTGTTTCTATAAGTCTCATAACAGGTAGAAGCTGTCTGATATTCCTGTTTCTATAAGTCCCATAACATAGGCAGAAACTGTCTGTTTCTTTTTCTATAAGTCTCATAACAAGTAGAAGCAGTCTGATATTTCTCTTTCTATAAGTCCATAACATAGGTAGAAACTGTCTGATGTTTCTGTTTCTATAAGTCACACAACATAGGCAGAAACTTTCTGTTTCTGTTTCTATAAGTCTCACAACATAGGTAGAAACTGTTTATGTTTCTATAAGTCTCATAACATAGATAGAAACGGTCTGATATTTCTGTTTCTTTAAGTCACATAACATAGGCAGACACAGTCTGAAATTTCTGTTTCCTTAAGTATCATAACACAGGTAGACACTGTCTATGTTTCTGTTTCTATAAGTCTCATAACAAGTAGAAGCTGTCTGATATTTCTGTTACTATGAGTCCATAACATAGGTAGAAACTGTCTGATGTTTCTGTTTCTATAAGTCTCATAACATAGGTAGAAACTGTCTGATATTTCTGTTTCTATAAGTCTCACAACATAGGCAGAAACTGTCTATGTTTCTGTTTCTATAAGTCTCATAACAGGTAGAAGCTGTCTGATATTCGTGTTTCTATAAGTCCCATAACATAGGTAGAAAATGTCTATGTTTCTGTTTCTATGAGTCCATAACATAGGTAGAAACTGTCTATCTCTGTTTCTATAAGTGTCATAACATAGGTAGAAATTGTCTATGTTTCTGTTTCTATTAGTCCCATAACATAGGTAGAAACTGTCTATCTCTGTTTCTATAAGTGTCATAACATAGGTAGAAACTGTGTATGTTTTCTGTTTCTATAAGTCTCACAACATAGGTAGAAACTGTCTATGTTTCTGTTTCTATAAGTCTCATAACAGGTAGAAGCTGTCTGATATTCCTGTTTGTATAAGTCCCATAACACAGGTAGAAACTGTCTATTTCTGTTTCTATAAGTCCATAACATAGGTAGAAACGGTCTATCTCTGTTTCTATAAGTGTCATAACATAGGTAGAAACTGTCTATGTTTCTGTTTCTATAAGTCTCATAACAGGTAGAAGCTGTCTGATATTCCTGTTTCTATAAGTCCCATAACATAGGCAGAAACTGTCTATGTTTCTTTTTCTATAAGTCTCATAACATAGATAGAAACTGTGTTATATTTCTGTTTCTATAAGTCACATAACATAGGCAGAAACAGTCTGAAATCTCTGTTTCTATAAGTCTCATAACATAGGCAGAAACTGTCTGATATTTCTGTTTCCATAAGTCTCATACCATAGGCAGAAACTGTATGATATTTCTGTTTCTATAAGTCTCACAACATAGGCAGAAACTGTCTATGTTTCTGTTTCTATAAGTCTCATAACAGGTAGAAGCTGTCTGATATTCCTGTTTCTATAAGTCCCATAACATAGGTAGAAACTGTCTATGTTTCTGTTTCTATGAGTCCATAACATAGGTAGAAACTGTCTATCTCTGTTTCTATAAGTGTCATAACATAGGTAGAAATTGTCTATGTTTCTGTTTCTATTAGTCCCATAACATAGGTAGAAACTGTCTATCTCTGTTTCTATAAGTGTCATAACATAGGTAGAAACTGTGTATGTTTTCTGTTTCTATAAGTCTCACAACATAGGTAGAAACTGTCTATGTTTCTGTTTCTATAAGTCTCATAACAGGTAGAAGCTGTCTGATATTCCTGTTTCTATAAGTCCCATAACACAGGTAGAAACTGTCTATTTCTGTTTCTATAAGTCCATAACATAGGTAGAAATTGTCTATCTCTGTTTCTATAAGTGTCATAACATAGGTAGAAACTGTCTATGTTTCTGTTTCTATAAGTCTCATAACAGGTAGAAGCCGTCTGATATTCCTGTTTCTATAAGTCCCATAACATAGGCAGAAACTGTCTATGTTTCTTTTTCTATAAGTCTCATAACATAGATAGAAACTGTGTTATATTTCTGTTTCTATAAGTCACATAACATAGGCAGAAACAGTCTGAAATCTCTGTTTCTATAAGTCTCATAACATAGGCAGAAACTGTCTGATATTTCTGTTTCTATAAGTCCCATAACATAGGTAGAAACTGTCTATTTCTGTTTCTATAAGTCTCATAACAAGTAGAAGCTGTCTGATATTTCTGTTACTGTGAGTCCATAACATAGGTAGAAACTGTCTGATGTTTCTGTTTCTATAAGTCCCATAACATATGTAGAAACCTTCTGATATTTCTGTTTCTATAAGTCTCATAACATAGGTAGAAACTGTCTATGTTTCTGTTTCTATAAGTCCCATAACATAGGTAGAAACTGTCTATGTTTCTGTTTCTATAAGTCTCATAACATAGGCAGAAACAGTCTGATATTTCTCTTTATATAAGTCCCATAAAATAGGTAGAAAATGTCTGATATTTCTGTTTCCATAAGTCTCATAACATAGGCATGAACTGTATGATATTTCTGTTTCTATAAGTCTCACAACATAGGTAGAAACTGTCTATGTTTCTGTTTCTATAAGTCTCATAACAGGTAGAAGCTGTCTGATATTCCTGTTTCTATAAGTCCCATAACATAGGTAGAAACTGTCTATTTCTGTTTCTATAAGTCCATAACATAGGTAGAAACTGTCTATCTCTGTTTCTATAAGTGTCATAACATAGGTAGAAACTGTCTATGTTTCTGTTTCTATAAGTCTCATAACATAGATAGAAACTGTGATATTTCTGTTTCTATAAGTCACATAACATAGGTAGAAACAGTCTGAAATCTCTGTTTCTATAAGTCTCATAACGTAGGCAGTAACTGTCTGATATTTCTGTTTCTATAAGTCCCATAACATAGGTAGAAACTGTCTATTTCTGTTTCTATAAGTCTCATAACAAGTAGAAGCTGTCTGATATTTCTGTTACTATGAGTCCATAACATAGGTAGAAACTGTCTGATGTTTCTGTTTCTATAAGTCCCATAACATAGTTAGAAACTGTCTATGTTTCTGTTTCTATAAGTCTCATAACATAGGCAGAAACTGTCTGATATCTCTGTTTCTATAAGTCTCATAACATAGGTAGAAAATGTCTGTTTATGTTTCTATGAGTCTCATAACATAGGTAGAAACTGTCTATGTTTATGTTTCTATAAGTCTCATAACATAGGCAAGAACTGTCTGATATCTCTGTTTCTATAAGTCCCATAACATATGTAGAAACCTTCTGATATTTCTGTTTCTATAAGTCTCATAACATAGGTAGAAACTGTCTATGTTTCTGTTTCTATAAGTCCCATAACATAGGTAGAAACTGTCTATGTTTCTGTTTCTATAAGTCTCATAACATAGGTAGAAACTGTCTATGTTTCTGTTTCTATAAGTCTCATAACAGGTAGAAGCTGTATGATATTTCTGTTTCTATGAGTCTCATAACATATGCAGAAACAGTCTGATATTTCACTTTCTATAAGTCCCATAAAATAGGTAGAAAATGTCTGATATTTCTCTCTCTATAAGTCTCAAAACATAGGTAGAAACTTTCTATATTTCTGTTTCTATAAGTTTCATAACATAGGTAGAAACAGTCTGATATTTCTGTTTCTATAAGTATCATAACATAGGTAGAAACTGTCTATGTTTCTGTTTCTATAAGTCTCACAACAAGTAGAAGCTGTCTGATATTTCTGTTACTATAAGTCCATAACATAGGTAGAAACTGTCTATCTCTGTTTCTATAAGTGTCATAACATAGGTAGAAACTGTGTATGTTTTCTGTTTCTATAAGTCTCATAACATAGGTAGAAACTGTCTGTTTCTGTTTCTATAAGTCTCATAACAGGTAGAAGCTGTCTGATATTCCTGTTTCTATAAGTCCCATAACATAGTCAGAAACTGTCTATGTTTCTGTTTCTATAAGTCTCATAACATAGGCAGAAACTGTCTGATATTTCTGTTTCCATAAGTCTCATAACATAGGCAGAAACAGTCTGAAATCTCTGTTTCTATAAGTCTCATAACATAGGCAGAAACTGTCTGATATTTCTGTTTCTATAAGTCCCATAACATAGGTAGAAACTGTCTATTTCTGTTTCTATAAGTCTCATAACAAGTAGAAGCTGTCTGATATTTCTGTTACTGTGAGTCCATAACATAGGTAGAAACTGTCTGATGTTTCTGTTTCTATAAGTCCCATAACATATGTAGAAACCTTCTGATATTTCTGTTTCTATAAGTCTCATAACATAGGTAGAAACTGTCTATGTTTCTGTTTCTATAAGTCCCATAACATAGGTAGAAACTGTCTATGTTTCTGTTTCTATAAGTCTCATAACATAGGCAGAAACAGTCTGATATTTCTCTTTATATAAGTCCCATAAAATAGGTAGAAAATGTCTGATATTTCTGTTTCCATAAGTCTCATAACATAGGCATGAACTGTATGATATTTCTGTTTCTATAAGTCTCACAACATAGGTAGAAACTGTCTATGTTTCTGTTTCTATAAGTCTCATAACAGGTAGAAGCTGTCTGATATTCCTGTTTCTATAAGTCCCATAACATAGGTAGAAACTGTCTATTTCTGTTTCTATAAGTCCATAACATAGGTAGAAACTGTCTATCTCTGTTTCTATAAGTGTCATAACATAGGTAGAAACTGTCTATGTTTCTGTTTCTATAAGTCTCATAACATAGGTAGAAACTGTCTATGTTTCTGTTTCTATAAGTCTCATAACAGGTAGAAGCTGTCTGATATTCCTGTTTCTATAAGTCCCATAACATAGGCAGAAACTTTTTTATGTTTCTTTTTCTATAAGTCTCATAACATAGATAGAAACTGTGATATTTCTGTTTCTATAAGTCACATAACATAGGTAGAAACAGTCTGAAATCTCTGTTTCTATAAGTCTCATAACGTAGGCAGTAACTGTCTGATATTTCTGTTTCTATAAGTCCCATAACATAGGTAGAAACTGTCTATTTCTGTTTCTATAAGTCTCATAACAAGTAGAAGCTGTCTGATATTTCTGTTACTATGAGTCCATAACATAGGTAGAAACTGTCTGATGTTTCTGTTTCTATAAGTCCCATAACATAGTTAGAAACTGTCTATGTTTCTGTTTCTATAAGTCTCATAACATAGGCAGAAACTGTCTGATATCTCTGTTTCTATAAGTCTCATAACATAGGTAGAAAATGTCTGTTTATGTTTCTATGAGTCTCATAACATAGGTAGAAACTGTCTATGTTTATGTTTCTATAAGTCTCATAACATAGGCAAGAACTGTCTGATATCTCTGTTTCTATAAGTCCCATAACATATGTAGAAACCTTCTGATATTTCTGTTTCTATAAGTCTCATAACATAGGTAGAAACTGTCTATGTTTCTGTTTCTATAAGTCCCATAACATAGGTAGAAACTGTCTATGTTTCTGTTTCTATAAGTCTCATAACATAGGTAGAAACTGTCTATGTTTCTGTTTCTATAAGTCTCATAACAGGTAGAAGCTGTATGATATTTCTGTTTCTATGAGTCTCATAACATAGGCAGAAACAGTCTGATATTTCACTTTCTATAAGTCCCATAAAATAGGTAGAAAATGTCTGATATTTCTCTCTCTATAAGTCTCAAAACATAGGTAGAAACTTTCTATATTTCTGTTTCTATAAGTTTCATAACATAGGTAGAAACAGTCTGATATTTCTGTTTCTATAAGTATCATAACATAGGTAGAAACTGTCTATGTTTCTGTTTCTATAAGTCTCACAACAAGTAGAAGCTGTCTGATATTTCTGTTACTATAAGTCCATAACATAGGTAGAAACTGTCTATCTCTGTTTCTATAAGTGTCATAACATAGGTAGAAACTGTGTATGTTTTCTGTTTCTATAAGTCTCATAACATAGGTAGAAACTGTCTGTTTCTGTTTCTATAAGTCTCATAACAGGTAGAAGCTGTCTGATATTCCTGTTTCTATAAGTCCCATAACATAGTCAGAAACTGTCTATGTTTCTGTTTCTATAAGTCTCATAACATAGGCAGAAACTGTCTGATATTTCTGTTTCCATAAGTCTCATAACATAGGCATAAACTGTATGATATTTCTGTTTCTATAAGTCTCATAACATAGATAGAAACTGTGTGATATTTCTGTTTCTATAAGTCACATAACATAGGCAGAAACAGTCTGAAATCTCTGTTTCTATAAGTCTCATAACAGAGGCAGAAACTGTCTGATATTTCTGTTTCTATAAGTCCCATAACATAGGTAGAAACTGTCTATTTCTGTTTCTATAAGTCTCATAACAAGTAGAAGCTGTCTGATATTTCTGTTACTATGAGTCCATAACATAGGTAGAAACTGTCTATGTTTCTGTTTCTATAAGTCCATAACATAGGTAGAAAATGTCTATAACTGTTTCTATAAGTGTCATAACATAGGTAGAAATTGTCTATGTTTCTGTTTCTATAAGTCTCATACCATAGCTAGAAACTGTCTGATATCTCTGTTTCTATAAGTGTCATAACATAGGTAGAAACTGTCTATGTTTCTGTTTCTATAAGTCTCATAACATAGGTAGAAACTGTATATGTTTCTGTTTCTATGAGTCTCATAACAGGTAGAAGCTGTCTGACATTCCTGTTTCTATAAGTCCCATAACATAGGCAGAAACTGTCTATGTTTCTTTTTCTATAAGTCTCATAACATAGGTAGAAACTGTCTATGTTTATGTTTCTATAAGTCTCATAACATAGGCAGAAATTGTCTGTTTCTGTTTCTATAAGTCTCATAACATAGGCAAGAACTGTCTGAAATCTCTGTTTCTATAAGTCCCATAACATAGGTAGAAACTGTCTATGTTTCTGTTTCTATAAGTCTCATAACATAGGTAGAAGCTGTATGATATTTCTGTTTCTATGAGTCTCATAACATAGGCAGAAACAGTCTGATATTTCTCTTTCTATAAGTCCCATGAAATAGTTAGAAAATGTCTGATATTTCTCTCTCTATAAGTCTCAAAAAATAGGTAGAAACTGTCTATGTTTCTCTTTCTATAAGTCCCATAACATAGGTAGAAACTGTCTATGTTTCTGTTTCTATAAGTCTCATAGCATAGGTAGAAACTGTCTATGTTTCTGTTTCTATAAGTCTCATAACAGGTAGAAGCTGTCTGATATTCCTGTTTCTATAAGTCCCATAACATAGGCAGAAACTGTCTATGTTTCTTTTTCTATAAGTCTCATAACATAGATAGAAACTGTGTTATATTTCTGTTTCTATAAGTCACATAACATAGGCAGAAACAGTCTGAAATCTCTGTTTCTATAAGTCTCATAACATAGGCAGAAACTGTCTGATATTTCTGTTTCCATAAGTCTCATACCATAGGCAGAAACTGTATGATATTTCTGTTTCTATAAGTCTCACAACATAGGCAGAAACTGTCTATGTTTCTGTTTCTATAAGTCTCATAACAGGTAGAAGCTGTCTGATATTCCTGTTTCTATAAGTCCCATAACATAGGTAGAAACTGTCTATTTCTGTTTCTATAAGTCCATAACATAGGTAGAAACTGTCTATCTCTGTTTCTATAAGTGTCATAACATAGGTAGAAACTGTCTATGTTTCTGTTTCTATAAGTCTCATAACATAGGTAGAAACTGTCTATGTTTCTGTTTCTATAAGTCTCATAACAGGTAGAAGCTGTCTGATATTCCTGTTTCTATAAGTCCCATAACATAGGCAGAAACTTTTTTATGTTTCTTTTTCTATAAGTCTCATAACATAGATAGAAACTGTGATATTTCTGTTTCTATAAGTCACATAACATAGGTAGAAACAGTCTGAAATCTCTGTTTCTATAAGTCTCATAACGTAGGCAGTAACTGTCTGATATTTCTGTTTCTATAAGTCCCATAACATAGGTAGAAACTGTCTATTTCTGTTTCTATAAGTCTCATAACAAGTAGAAGCTGTCTGATATTTCTGTTACTATGAGTCCATAACATAGGTAGAAACTGTCTGATGTTTCTGTTTCTATAAGTCCCATAACATAGTTAGAAACTGTCTATGTTTCTGTTTCTATAAGTCTCATAACATAGGCAGAAACTGTCTGATATCTCTGTTTCTATAAGTCTCATAACATAGGTAGAAAATGTCTGTTTATGTTTCTATGAGTCTCATAACATAGGTAGAAACTGTCTATGTTTATGTTTCTATAAGTCTCATAACATAGGCAAGAACTGTCTGATATCTCTGTTTCTATAAGTCCCATAACATATGTAGAAACCTTCTGATATTTCTGTTTCTATAAGTCTCATAACATAGGTAGAAACTGTCTATGTTTCTGTTTCTATAAGTCCCATAACATAGGTAGAAACTGTCTATGTTTCTGTTTCTATAAGTCTCATAACATAGGTAGAAACTGTCTATGTTTCTGTTTCTATAAGTCTCATAACAGGTAGAAGCTGTATGATATTTCTGTTTCTATGAGTCTCATAACATAGGCAGAAACAGTCTGATATTTCACTTTCTATAAGTCCCATAAAATAGGTAGAAAATGTCTGATATTTCTCTCTCTATAAGTCTCAAAACATAGGTAGAAACTTTCTATATTTCTGTTTCTATAAGTTTCATAACATAGGTAGAAACAGTCTGATATTTCTGTTTCTATAAGTATCATAACATAGGTAGAAACTGTCTATGTTTCTGTTTCTATAAGTCTCACAACAAGTAGAAGCTGTCTGATATTTCTGTTACTATAAGTCCATAACATAGGTAGAAACTGTCTATCTCTGTTTCTATAAGTGTCATAACATAGGTAGAAACTGTGTATGTTTTCTGTTTCTATAAGTCTCATAACATAGGTAGAAACTGTCTGTTTCTGTTTCTATAAGTCTCATAACAGGTAGAAGCTGTCTGATATTCCTGTTTCTATAAGTCCCATAACATAGTCAGAAACTGTCTATGTTTCTGTTTCTATAAGTCTCATAACATAGGCAGAAACTGTCTGATATTTCTGTTTCCATAAGTCTCATAACATAGGCATAAACTGTATGATATTTCTGTTTCTATAAGTCTCATAACATAGATAGAAACTGTGTGATATTTCTGTTTCTATAAGTCACATAACATAGGCAGAAACAGTCTGAAATCTCTGTTTCTATAAGTCTCATAACAGAGGCAGAAACTGTCTGATATTTCTGTTTCTATAAGTCCCATAACATAGGTAGAAACTGTCTATTTCTGTTTCTATAAGTCTCATAACAAGTAGAAGCTGTCTGATATTTCTGTTACTATGAGTCCATAACATAGGTAGAAACTGTCTATGTTTCTGTTTCTATAAGTCCATAACATAGGTAGAAAATGTCTATAACTGTTTCTATAAGTGTCATAACATAGGTAGAAATTGTCTATGTTTCTGTTTCTATAAGTCTCATACCATAGCTAGAAACTGTCTGATATCTCTGTTTCTATAAGTGTCATAACATAGGTAGAAACTGTCTATGTTTCTGTTTCTATAAGTCTCATAACATAGGTAGAAACTGTATATGTTTCTGTTTCTATGAGTCTCATAACAGGTAGAAGCTGTCTGACATTCCTGTTTCTATAAGTCCCATAACATAGGCAGAAACTGTCTATGTTTCTTTTTCTATAAGTCTCATAACATAGGTAGAAACTGTCTATGTTTATGTTTCTATAAGTCTCATAACATAGGCAGAAATTGTCTGTTTCTGTTTCTATAAGTCTCATAACATAGGCAAGAACTGTCTGAAATCTCTGTTTCTATAAGTCCCATAACATAGGTAGAAACTGTCTATGTTTCTGTTTCTATAAGTCTCATAACATAGGTAGAAGCTGTATGATATTTCTGTTTCTATGAGTCTCATAACATAGGCAGAAACAGTCTGATATTTCTCTTTCTATAAGTCCCATGAAATAGTTAGAAAATGTCTGATATTTCTCTCTCTATAAGTCTCAAAAAATAGGTAGAAACTGTCTATGTTTCTCTTTCTATAAGTCCCATAACATAGGTAGAAACTGTCTATGTTTCTGTTTCTATAAGTCTCATAGCATAGGTAGAAACTGTCTATGTTTCTGTTTCTATAAGTCTCATAACAGGTAGAAGCTGTCTGATATTCCTGTTTCTATAAGTCCCATAACATAGGCAGAAACTGTCTATGTTTCTTTTTCTATAAGTCTCATAACATAGATAGAAACTGTGTTATATTTCTGTTTCTATAAGTCACATAACATAGGCAGAAACAGTCTGAAATCTCTGTTTCTATAAGTCTCATAACATAGGCAGAAACTGTCTGATATTTCTGTTTCCATAAGTCTCATACCATAGGCAGAAACTGTATGATATTTCTGTTTCTATAAGTCTCACAACATAGGCAGAAACTGTCTATGTTTCTGTTTCTATAAGTCTCATAACAGGTAGAAGCTGTCTGATATTCCTGTTTCTATAAGTCCCATAACATAGGTAGAAACTGTCTATGTTTCTGTTTCTATGAGTCCATAACATAGGTAGAAACTGTCTATCTCTGTTTCTATAAGTGTCATAACATAGGTAGAAATTGTCTATGTTTCTGTTTCTATTAGTCCCATAACATAGGTAGAAACTGTCTATCTCTGTTTCTATAAGTGTCATAACATAGGTAGAAACTGTGTATGTTTTCTGTTTCTATAAGTCTCACAACATAGGTAGAAACTGTCTATGTTTCTGTTTCTATAAGTCTCATAACAGGTAGAAGCTGTCTGATATTCCTGTTTCTATAAGTCCCATAACATAGGCAGAAACTGTCTATGTTTCTTTTTCTATAAGTCTCATAACATAGATAGAAACTGTGTTATATTTCTGTTTCTATAAGTCACATAACATAGGCAGAAACAGTCTGAAATCTCTGTTTCTATAAGTCCCATAACATAGGCAGAAACTGTCTGATATTTCTGTTTCTATAAGTCCCATAACATAGGTAGAAACTGTCTATTTCTGTTTCTATAAGTCTCATAACAAGTAGAAGCTGTCTGATATTTCTGTTACTGTGAGTCCATAACATAGGTAGAAACTGTCTGATGTTTCTGTTTCTATAAGTCCCATAACATATGTAGAAACCTTCTGATATTTCTGTTTCTATAAGTCTCATAACATAGGTAGAAACTGTCTATGTTTCTGTTTCTATAAGTCCCATAACATAGGTAGAAACTGTCTATGTTTCTGTTTCTATAAGTCTCATAACATAGGCAGAAACAGTCTGATATTTCTCTTTCTATAAGTCCCATAAAATAGGTAGAAAATGTCTGATATTTCTGTTTCCATAAGTCTCATAACATAGGCATGAACTGTATGATATTTCTGTTTCTATAAGTCTCACAACATAGGTAGAAACTGTCTATGTTTCTGTTTCTATAAGTCTAATAACAGGTAGAAGCTGTCTGATATTCCTGTTTCTATAAGTCCCATAACATAGGTAGAAACTGTCTATGTTTCTGTTTCTATAAGTCTCATAGCATAGGTAGAAACTGTCTATGTTTCTGTTTCTATAAGTCTCATAACAGGTAGAAGCTATATGATATTTCTGTTTCTATGAGTCTCATAACATAGGCAGGAACAGTCTGATATTTCTCTTTCTATAAGTCCCATAAAATAGGTAGAAAATGTCTGATATTTCTCTCTCTATAAGTCTCAAAACATAGGTAGAAACTGTCTATATTTCTGTTTCTATAAGTTTCATAACATAGGTAGAAACTGTCTGTGTCTGTTTCTATAAGTCTCATAACATAGGTAGAAACTGTCAATGTTTCTGTTTCTATAAGTCCATAACATAGGTAGAAACAGTCTCATATTTCTGTTTCTATAAGTATCGTAACATAGGTAGAAACTGTCTATGTTTCTGTTTCTATAAGTCTCACAACAAGTAGAAGCTGTCTGATATTTCTGTTACTATAAGTCCATAACATAGGTAGAAACTGTCTATCTCTGTTTCTATAAGTGTCATAACATAGGTAGAAACTGTGTATGTTTTCTGTTTCTATAAGTCTCATAACATAGGTAGAAACTGTCTGTTTCTGTTTCTATAAGTCTCATAACAGGTAGAAGCTGTCTGATATTCCTGTTTCTATAAGTCCCATAACATAGTCAGAAACTGTCTATGTTTCTGTTTCTATAAGTCTCATAACATAGGCAGAAACTGTCTGATATTTCTGTTTCCATAAGTCTCATAACATAGGCATAAACTGTATGATATTTCTGTTTCTATAAGTCTCACAACATAGGTAGAAACCGTCTATGTTTCTGTTTCTATAAGTCTCATAACAGGTAGAAGCTGTCTGATATTCCTGTTTCTATAAGTCCCATAACATAGGTAGAAACTGTCTATTTCTGTTTCTATAAGTCCATAACATAGGTAGAAACTGTCTATGTTTCTGTTTCTATAAGTCTCATAACAGGTAGAAGCTGTCTGATATTCCTGTTTCTATAAGTCCCATAACATAGGCAGAAACTGACTATGTTTCTTTTTCTATAAGTCTCATAACATAGATAGAAACTGTGTGATATTTCTGTTTCTATAAGTCACATAACATAGGCAGAAACAGTCTGAAATCTCTGTTTCTATAAGTCTCATAACATAGGCAGAAACTGTCTGATATTTATGTTTCTATAAGTCCCATAACATAGGTAGAAACTGTCTATTTCTGTTTCTATAAGTCTCATAACAAGTAGAAGCTGTCTGATATTTCTGTTACTATGAGTCAATAACATAGGTAGAAACTGTCTATGTTTCTGTTTCTATAAGTCCATAACATAGGTAGAAACTGTCTATAACTGTTTCTATAAGTGTCATAACATAGGTAGAAACTGTCTGTGTCTGTTTCTATAAGTCTCATAACATAGGTAGAAACTGTCAATGTTTCTGTTTCTATAAGTCCATAACATAGGTAGAAACAGTCTGATATTTCTGTTTCTATAAGTCTCATACCATAGCTAGAAACTGTCTGATATCTCTATTTCTATAAGTGTCATAACATAGGTAGAAACTGTCTATGTTTCTGTTTCTATAAGTCTCATAACATAGGCAGAAACAGTCTGATATTTCACTTTCTATAAGTCCCATAAAATAGGTAGAAAATGTCTGATATTTCTCTCTCTATAAGTCTCAAAACATAGGTAGAAACTTTCTATATTTCTGTTTCTATAAGTTTCATAACATAGGTAGAAACAGTCTGATATTTCTGTTTCTATAAGTATCATAACATAGGTAGAAACTGTCTATGTTTCTGTTTCTATAAGTCTCACAACAAGTAGAAGCTGTCTGATATTTCTGTTACTATAAGTCCATAACATAGGTAGAAACTGTCTATCTCTGTTTCTATAAGTGTCATAACATAGGTAGAAACTGTGTATGTTTTCTGTTTCTATAAGTCTCATAACATAGGTAGAAACTGTCTGTTTCTGTTTCTATAAGTCTCATAACAGGTAGAAGCTGTCTGATATTCCTGTTTCTATAAGTCCCATAACATAGTCAGAAACTGTCTATGTTTCTGTTTCTATAAGTCTCATAACATAGGCAGAAACTGTCTGATATTTCTGTTTCCATAAGTCTCATAACATAGGCATAAACTGTATGATATTTCTGTTTCTATAAGTCTCATAACATAGATAGAAACTGTGTGATATTTCTGTTTCTATAAGTCACATAACATAGGCAGAAACAGTCTGAAATCTCTGTTTCTATAAGTCTCATAACATAGGCAGAAACTGTCTGATATTTCTGTTTCTATAAGTCCCATAACATAGGTAGAAACTGTCTATTTCTGTTTCTATAAGTCTCATAACAAGTAGAAGCTGTCTGATATTTCTGTTACTATGAGTCCATAACATAGGTAGAAACTGTCTATGTTTCTGTTTCTATAAGTCCATAACATAGGTAGAAAATGTCTATAACTGTTTCTATAAGTGTCATAACATAGGTAGAAATTGTCTATGTTTCTGTTTCTATAAGTCTCATACCATAGCTAGAAACTGTCTGATATCTCTGTTTCTATAAGTGTCATAACATAGGTAGAAACTGTCTATGTTTCTGTTTCTATAAGTCTCATAACATAGGTAGAAACTGTATATGTTTCTGTTTCTATGAGTCTCATAACAGGTAGAAGCTGTCTGACATTCCTGTTTCTATAAGTCCCATAACATAGGCAGAAACTGTCTATGTTTCTTTTTCTATAAGTCTCATAACATAGGTAGAAACTGTCTATGTTTATGTTTCTATAAGTCTCATAACATAGGCAGAAATTGTCTGTTTCTGTTTCTATAAGTCTCATAACATAGGCAAGAACTGTCTGAAATCTCTGTTTCTATAAGTCCCATAACATAGGTAGAAACCTTCTGATATTTCTGTTTTTTATAAGTCTCATAACATAGGTAGAACATTTCTATGTTTCTGTTTCTATAAGTCTCATAACATAGACAGCAACTGTCTATGTTTCTGTTTCTATAAGTCCCATAACATAGGTAGAAACTGTCTATGTTTCTGTTTCTATAAGTCTCATAACATAGGTAGAAGCTGTATGATATTTCTGTTTCTATGAGTCTCATAACATAGGCAGAAACAGTCTGATATTTCTCTTTCTATAAGTCCCATGAAATAGTTAGAAAATGTATGATATTTCTCTCTCTATAAGTCTCAAAAAATAGGTAGAAACTGTCTATGTTTCTCTTTCTATAAGTCCCATAACATAGGTAGAAACTGTCTATGTTTCTGTTTCTATAAGTCTCATAGCATAGGTAGAAACTGTCTATGTTTCTGTTTCTATAAGTCTCATAACAGGTAGAAGCTGTCTGATATTCCTGTTTCTATAAGTCCCATAACATAGGCAGAAACTGTCTATGTTTCTTTTTCTATAGTCTGATAACATAGATAGAAACTGTGTTATATTTCTGTTTCTATAAGTCACATAACATAGGCAGAAACTGTCTGATATTTCTGTTTCTATAAGTCCCATAACATAGGTAGAAACTGTCTATTTCTGTTTCTATAAGTCTCATAACAAGTAGAAGCTGTCTGATATTTCTGTTACTATGAGTCCATAACATAGGTAGAAACTGTCTATGTTTCTGTTTCTATAAGTCCCATAACATAGGTAGAAACTGTCTATTTCTGTTTCTATAAGTCTCATAACAAGTAGAAGCTGTCTGATATTTCTGTTACTATGAGTCCATAACATAGGTAGAAACTGTCTATGTTTCTGTTTCTATAAGTCCATAACATAGGTAGAAAATGTCTATAACTGTTTCTATAAGTGTCATAACATAGGTAGAAATTGTCTATGTTTCTGTTTCTATAAGTCTCATACCATAGCTAGAAACTGTCTGATATCTCTTTTTCTATAAGTCTCATAACATAGGCAGAAACAGTCTGATATTTCACTTTCTATAAGTCCCATAAAATAGGTAGAAAATGTCTGATATTTCTCTCTCTATAAGTCTCAAAACATAGGTAGAAACTTTCTATATTTCTGTTTCTATAAGTTTCATAACATAGGTAGAAACAGTCTGATATGTCTGTTTCTATAAGTATCATAACATAGGTAGAAACTGTCTATGTTTCTGTTTCTATAAGTCTCACAACAAGTAGAAGCTGTCTGATATTTCTGTTACTATAAGTCCATAACATAGGTAGAAACTGTCTATCTCTGTTTCTATAAGTGTCATAACATAGGTAGAAACTGTGTATGTTTTCTGTTTCTATAAGTCTCATAACATAGGTAGAAACTGTCTGTTTCTGTTTCTATAAGTCTCATAACAGGTAGAAGCTGTCTGATATTCCTGTTTCTATAAGTCCCATAACATAGTCAGAAACTGTCTATGTTTCTGTTTCTATAAGTCTCATAACATAGGCAGAAACTGTCTGATATTTCTGTTTCCATAAGTCTCATAACATAGGCATAAACTGTATGATATTTCTGT
This sequence comes from Zingel zingel, assembly GCA_023566125.1. Lineage (NCBI taxonomy): Eukaryota > Metazoa > Chordata > Actinopteri > Perciformes > Percidae > Zingel > Zingel zingel. The sequence continues at coordinate 686,976 of CM042337.1, forward strand.
TTCTATAAGTCTCATAACATAGATAGAAACTGTGTGATATTTCTGTTTCTATAAGTCACATAACATAGGCAGAAACAGTCTGAAATCTCTGTTTCTATAAGTCTCATAACATAGGCAGAAACTGTCTGATATTTCTGTTTCTATAAGTCCCATAACATAGGTAGAAACTGTCTATTTCTGTTTCTATAAGTCTCATAACAAGTAGAAGCTGTCTGATATTTCTGTTACTATGAGTCCATAACATAGGTAGAAACTGTCTATGTTTCTGTTTCTATAAGTCCATAACATAGGTAGAAAATGTCTATAACTGTTTCTATAAGTGTCATAACATAGGTAGAAATTGTCTGTTTCTGGTTCTATAAGTCTCATAACATAGACAGAAACTGTCTATGTTTCTGTTTCTATAAGTCCCATAACATAGGTAGAAACTGTCTATGTTTCTGTTTCTATAAGTCTCATAACATAGGTAGAAGCTGTATGATATTTCTGTTTCTATGAGTCTCATAACAAAAGCAGAAACAGTCTGATATTTCTCTTTCTATAAGTCCCATGAAATAGTTAGAAAATGTCTGATATTTCTCTCTCTATAAGTCTCAAAAAATAGGTAGAAACTGTCTATGTTTCTCTTTCTATAAGTCCCATAACATAGGTAGAAACTGTCTATGTTTCTGTTTCTATAAGTCTCATAGCATAGGTAGAAACTGTCTATGTTTCTGTTTCTATAAGTCTCATAACAGGTAGAAGCTGTCTGATATTCCTGTTTCTATAAGTCCCATAACATAGGCAGAAACTGTCTATGTTTCTTTTTCTATAAGTCTGATAACATAGATAGAAACTGTGTTATATTTCTGTTTCTATAAGTCACATAACATAGGCAGAAACTGTCTGATATTTCTGTTTCTATAAGTCCCATAACATAGGTAGAAACTGTCTATTTCTGTTTCTATAAGTCTCATAACAAGTAGAAGCTGTCTGATATTTCTGTTACTATGAGTCCATAACATAGGTAGAAACTGTCTATGTTTCTGTTTCTATAAGTCCATAACATAGGTAGAAAATGTCTATAACTGTTTCTATAAGTGTCATAACATAGGTAGAAATTGTCTATGTTTCTGTTTCTATAAGTCTCATACCATAGCTAGAAACTGTCTGATATCTCTATTTCTATAAGTGTCATAACATAGGTAGAAACTGTCTATGTTTCTGTTTCTATAAGTCTCATAACATAGGCAGAAACAGTCTGATATTTCACTTTCTATAAGTCCCATAACATAGGTAGAAACAGTCTGATATTTCTGTTTCTATAAGTATCATAACATAGGTAGAAACTGTCTATGTTTCTGTTTCTATAAGTCTCACAACAAGTAGAAGCTGTCTGATATTTCTGTTACTATAAGTCCATAACATAGGTAGAAACTGTCTATCTCTGTTTCTATAAGTGTCATAACATAGGTAGAAACTGTGTATGTTTTCTGTTTCTATAAGTCTCATAACATAGGTAGAAACTGTCTGTTTCTGTTTCTATAAGTCTCATAACAGGTAGAAGCTGTCTGATATTCCTGTTTCTATAAGTCCCATAACATAGTCAGAAACTGTCTATGTTTCTGTTTCTATAAGTCTCATAACATAGGCAGAAACTGTCTGATATTTCTGTTTCCATAAGTCTCATAACATAGGCATAAACTGTATGATATTTCTGTTTCTATAAGTCTCATAACATAGATAGAAACTGTGTGATATTTCTGTTTCTATAAGTCACATAACATAGGCAGAAACAGTCTGAAATCTCTGTTTCTATAAGTCTCATAACATAGGCAGAAACTGTCTGATATTTCTGTTTCTATAAGTCCCATAACATAGGTAGAAACTGTCTATTTCTGTTTCTATAAGTCTCATAACAAGTAGAAGCTGTCTGATATTTCTGTTACTATGAGTCCATAACATAGGTAGAAACTGTCTATGTTTCTGTTTCTATAAGTCCATAACATAGGTAGAAAATGTCTATAACTGTTTCTATAAGTGTCATAACATAGGTAGAAATTGTCTATGTTTCTGTTTCTATAAGTCTCATACCATAGCTAGAAACTGTCTGATATCTCTGTTTCTATAAGTGTCATAACATAGGTAGAAACTGTCTATGTTTCTGTTTCTATAAGTCTCATAACATAGGTAGAAACTGTATATGTTTCTGTTTCTATGAGTCTCATAACAGGTAGAAGCTGTCTGACATTCCTGTTTCTATAAGTCCCATAACATAGGCAGAAACTGTCTATGTTTCTTTTTCTATAAGTCTCATAACATAGGTAGAAACTGTCTATGTTTATGTTTCTATAAGTCTCATAACATAGGCAGAAATTGTCTGTTTCTGTTTCTATAAGTCTCATAACATAGGCAAGAACTGTCTGAAATCTCTGTTTCTATAAGTCCCATAACATAGGTAGAAACCTTCTGATATTTCTGTTTTTTATAAGTCTCATAACATAGGTAGAACATTTCTATGTTTCTGTTTCTATAAGTCTCATAACATAGACAGAAACTGTCTATGTTTCTGTTTCTATAAGTCCCATAACATAGGTAGAAACTGTCTATGTTTCTGTTTCTATAAGTCTCATAACATAGGTAGAAGCTGTATGATATTTCTGTTTCTATGAGTCTCATAACATAGGCAGAAACAGTCTGATATTTCTCTTTCTATAAGTCCCATGAAATAGTTAGAAAATGTCTGATATTTCTCTCTCTATAAGTCTCAAAAAATAGGTAAAAACTGTCTATGTTTCTCTTTCTATAAGTCCCATAACATAGGTAGAAACTGTCTATGTTTCTGTTTCTATAAGTCTCATAGCATAGGTAGAAACTGTCTATGTTTCTGTTTCTATAAGTCTCATAACAGGTAGAAGCTGTCTGATATTCCTGTTTCTATAAGTCCCATAACATAGGCAGAAACTGTCTATGTTTCTTTTTCTATAAGTCTGATAACATAGATAGAAACTGTGTTATATTTCTGTTTCTATAAGTCACATAACATAGGCAGAAACAGTCTGAAATCTCTGTTTCTATAAGTCTCATAACATAGGCAGAAACTGTCTGATATTTCTGTTTCCATAAGTCTCATACCATAGGCAGAAACTGTATGATATTTCTGTTTCTATAAGTCTCACAACATAGGCAGAAACTGTCTATGTTTCTGTTTCTATAAGTCTCATAACAGGTAGAAGCTGTCTGATATTCCTGTTTCTATAAGTCCCATAACACAGGTAGAAACTGTCTATTTCTGTTTCTATAAGTCCATAACATAGGTAGAAACTGTCTATCTCTGTTTCTATAAGTGTCATAACATAGGTAGAAACTGTCTATATTTCTGTTTCTATAAGTCTCATAACAGGTAGAAGCTGTCTGATATTCCTGTTTCTATAAGTCCCATAACATAGGCAGAAACTGTCTATGTTTCGTTTTCTATAAGTCTCATAACATAGATAGAAACTGTGTTATATTTCTGTTTCTATAAGTCACATAACATAGGCAGAAACAGTCTGAAATCTCTGTTTCTATAAGTCTCATAACATAGGCAGAAACTGTCTGATATTTCTGTTTCTATAAGTCCCATAACATAGGTAGAAACTGTCTATTTCTGTTTCTATAAGTCTCATAACAAGTAGAAGCTGTCTGATATTTCTGTTACTGTGAGTCCATAACATAGGTAGAAACTGTCTGATGTTTCTGTTTCTATAAGTCCCATAACATATGTAGAAACCTTCTGATATTTCTGTTTCTATAAGTCTCATAACATAGGTAGAAACTGTCTATGTTTCTGTTTCTATAAGTCCCATAACATAGGTAGAAACTGTCTATGTTTCTGTTTCTATAAGTCTCATAACATAGGCAGAAACAGTCTGATATTTCTCTTTCTATAAGTCCCATAAAATAGGTAGAAAATGTCTGATATTTCTGTTTCCATAAGTCTCATAACATAGGCATGAACTGTATGATATTTCTGTTTCTATAAGTCTCACAACATAGGTAGAAACTGTCTATGTTTCTGTTTCTATAAGTCTCATAACAGGTAGAAGCTGTCTGATATTCCTGTTTCTATAAGTCCCATAACATAGGTAGAAACTGTCTATGTTTCTGTTTCTATAAGTCTCATAGCATAGGTAGAAACTGTCTATGTTTCTGTTTCTATAAGTCTCATAACAGGTAGAAGCTATATGATATTTCTGTTTCTATGAGTCTCATAACATAGGCAGGAACAGTCTGATATTTCTCTTTCTATAAGTCCCATAAAATAGGTAGAAAATGTCTGATATTTCTCTCTCTATAAGTCTCAAAACATAGGTAGAAACTGTCTATATTTCTGTTTCTATAAGTTTCATAACATAGGTAGAAACTGTCTGTGTCTGTTTCTATAAGTCTCATAACATAGGTAGAAACTGTCAATGTTTCTGTTTCTATAAGTCTCATAACATAGGCAGAAACTGTCTGATATTTCTGTTTCCATAAGTCTCATAACATAGGCATAAACTGTATGATATTTCTGTTTCTATAAGTCTCATAACATAGATAGAAACTGTGTGATATTTCTGTTTCTATAAGTCACATAACATAGGCAGAAACAGTCTGAAATCTCTGTTTCTATAAGTCTCATAACATAGGCAGAAACTGTCTGATATTTCTGTTTCTATAAGTCCCATAACATAGGTAGAAACTGTCTATTTCTGTTTCTATAAGTCTCATAACAAGTAGAAGCTGTCTGATATTTCTGTTACTATGAGTCCATAACATAGGTAGAAACTGTCTATGTTTCTGTTTCTATAAGTCCATAACATAGGTAGAAAATGTCTATAACTGTTTCTATAAGTGTCATAACATAGGTAGAAATTGTCTATGTTTCTGTTTCTATAAGTCTCATAACATAGACAGAAACTGTCTATGTTTCTGTTTCTATAAGTCCCATAACATAGGTAGAAACTGTCTATGTTTCTGTTTCTATAAGTCTCATAACATAGGTAGAAGCTGTATGATATTTCTGTTTCTATGAGTCTCATAACATAGGCAGAAACAGTCTGATATTTCTCTTTCTATAAGTCCCATGAAATAGTTAGAAAATGTCTGATATTTCTCTCTCTATAAGTCTCAAAAAATAGGTAGAAACTGTCTATGTTTCTCTTTCTATAAGTCCCATAACATAGGTAGAAACTGTCTATGTTTCTGTTTCTATAAGTCTCATAGCATAGGTAGAAACTGTCTATGTTTCTGTTTCTATAAGTCTCATAACAGGTAGAAGCTGTCTGATATTCCTGTTTCTATAAGTCCCATAACATAGGCAGAAACTGTCTATGTTTCTTTTTCTATAAGTCTGATAACATAGATAGAAACTGTGTTATATTTCTGTTTCTATAAGTCACATAACATAGGCAGAAACTGTCTGATATTTCTGTTTCTATAAGTCCCATAACATAGGTAGAAACTGTCTATTTCTGTTTCTATAAGTCTCATAACAAGTAGAAGCTGTCTGATATTTCTGTTACTATGAGTCCATAACATAGGTAGAAACTGTCTATGTTTCTGTTTCTATAAGTCCATAACATAGGTAGAAAATGTCTATAACTGTTTCTATAAGTGTCATAACATAGGTAGAAATTGTCTATGTTTCTGTTTCTATAAGTCTCATACCATAGCTAGAAACTGTCTGATATCTCTATTTCTATAAGTGTCATAACATAGGTAGAAACTGTCTATGTTTCTGTTTCTATAAGTCTCATAACATAGGCAGAAACAGTCTGATATTTCACTTTCTATAAGTCCCATAAAATAGGTAGAAAATGTCTGATATTTCTCTCTCTATAAGTCTCAAAACATAGGTAGAAACTTTCTATATTTCTGTTTCTATAAGTTTCATAACATAGGTAGAAACAGTCTGATATTTCTGTTTCTATAAGTATCATAACATAGGTAGAAACTGTCAATGTTTCTGTTTCTATAAGTCTCACAACAAGTAGAAGCTGTCTGATATTTCTGTTACTATAAGTCCATAACATAGGTAGAAACTGTCTATCTCTGTTTCTATAAGTGTCATAACATAGGTAGAAACTGTGTATGTTTTCTGTTTCTATAAGTCTCATAACATAGGTAGAAACTGTCTGTTTCTGTTTCTATAAGTCTCATAACAGGTAGAAGCTGTCTGATATTCCTGTTTCTATAAGTCCCATAACATAGTCAGAAACTGTCTATGTTTCTGTTTCTATAAGTCTCATAACATAGGCAGAAACTGTCTGATATTTCTGTTTCCATAAGTCTCATAACATAGGCATAAACTGTATGATATTTCTGTTTCTATAAGTCTCATAACATAGATAGAAACTGTGTGATATTTCTGTTTCTATAAGTCACATAACATAGGCAGAAACAGTCTGAAATCTCTGTTTCTATAAGTCTCATAACATAGGCAGAAACTGTCTGATATTTCTGTTTCTATAAGTCCCATAACATAGGTAGAAACTGTCTATTTCTGTTTCTATAAGTCTCATAACAAGTAGAAGCTGTCTGATATTTCTGTTACTATGAGTCCATAACATAGGTAGAAACTGTCTATGTTTCTGTTTCTATAAGTCCATAACATAGGTAGAAAATGTCTATAACTGTTTCTATAAGTGTCATAACATAGGTAGAAATTGTCTATGTTTCTGTTTCTATAAGTCTCATAACATAGGCAAGAACTGTCTGAAATCTCTGTTTCTATAAGTCCCATAACATAGGTAGAAACCTTCTGATATTTCTGTTTTTTATAAGTCTCATAACATAGGTAGAACATTTCTATGTTTCTGTTTCTATAAGTCTCATAACATAGACAGCAACTGTCTATGTTTCTGTTTCTATAAGTCCCATAACATAGGTAGAAACTGTCTATGTTTCTGTTTCTATAAGTCTCATAACATAGGTAGAAGCTGTATGATATTTCTGTTTCTATGAGTCTCATAACATAGGCAGAAACAGTCTGATATTTCTCTTTCTATAAGTCCCATGAAATAGTTAGAAAATGTCTGATATTTCTCTCTCTATAAGTCTCAAAAAATAGGTAGAAACTGTCTATGTTTCTCTTTCTATAAGTCCCATAACATAGGTAGAAACTGTCTATGTTTCTGTTTCTATAAGTCTCATAGCATAGGTAGAAACTGTCTATGTTTCTGTTTCTATAAGTCTCATAACAGGTAGAAGCTGTCTGATATTCCTGTTTCTATAAGTCCCATAACATAGGCAGAAACTGTCTATGTTTCTTTTTCTATAAGTCTGATAACATAGATAGAAACTGTGTTATATTTCTGTTTCTATAAGTCACATAACATAGGCAGAAACTGTCTGATATTTCTGTTTCTATAAGTCCCATAACATAGGTAGAAACTGTCTATTTCTGTTTCTATAAGTCTCATAACAAGTAGAAGCTGTCTGATATTTCTGTTACTATGAGTCCATAACATAGGTAGAAACTGTCTATGTTTCTGTTTCTATAAGTCCCATAACATAGGTAGAAACTGTCTATTTCTGTTTCTATAAGTCTCATAACAAGTAGAAGCTGTCTGATATTTCTGTTACTATGAGTCCATAACATAGGTAGAAACTGTCTATGTTTCTGTTTCTATAAGTCCATAACATAGGTAGAAAATGTCTATAACTGTTTCTATAAGTGTCATAACATAGGTAGAAATTGTCTATGTTTCTGTTTCTATAAGTCTCATACCATAGCTAGAAACTGTCTGATATCTCTGTTTCTATAAGTCTCATAACATAGGCAGAAACAGTCTGATATTTCACTTTCTATAAGTCCCATAAAATAGGTAGAAAATGTCTGATATTTCTCTCTCTATAAGTCTCAAAACATAGGTAGAAACTTTCTATATTTCTGTTTCTATAAGTTTCATAACATAGGTAGAAACAGTCTGATATGTCTGTTTCTATAAGTATCATAACATAGGTAGAAACTGTCTATGTTTCTGTTTCTATAAGTCTCACAACAAGTAGAAGCTGTCTGATATTTCTGTTACTATAAGTCCATAACATAGGTAGAAACTGTCTATCTCTGTTTCTATAAGTGTCATAACATAGGTAGAAACTGTGTATGTTTTCTGTTTCTATAAGTCTCATAACATAGGTAGAAACTGTCTGTTTCTGTTTCTATGAGTCTCATAACAGGTAGAAGCTGTCTGATATTCCTGTTTCTATAAGTCCCATAACATAGTCAGAAACTGTCTATGTTTCTGTTTCTATAAGTCTCATAACATAGGCAGAAACTGTCTGATATTTCTGTTTCCATAAGTCTCATAACATAGGCATAAACTGTATGATATTTCTGTTTCTATAAGTCTCATAACATAGATAGAAACTGTGTGATATTTCTGTTTCTATAAGTCACATAACATAGGCAGAAACAGTCTGAAATCTCTGTTTCTATAAGTCTCATAACATAGGCAGAAACTGTCTGATATTTCTGTTTCTATAAGTCCCATAACATAGGTAGAAACTGTCTATTTCTGTTTCTATAAGTCTCATAACAAGTAGAAGCTGTCTGATATTTCTGTTACTATGAGTCCATAACATAGGTAGAAACTGTCTATGTTTCTGTTTCTATAAGTCCATAACATAGGTAGAAAATGTCTATAACTGTTTCTATAAGTGTCATAACATAGGTAGAAATTGTCTATGTTTCTGGTTCTATAAGTCTCATAACATAGACAGAAACTGTCTATGTTTCTGTTTCTATAAGTCCCATAACATAGGTAGAAACTGTCTATGTTTCTGTTTCTATAAGTCTCATAACATAGGTAGAAGCTGTATGATATTTCTGTTTCTATGAGTCTCATAACATAGGCAGAAACAGTCTGATATTTCTCTTTCTATAAGTCCCATGAAATAGTTAGAAAATGTCTGATATTTCTCTCTCTATAAGTCTCAAAAAATAGGTAGAAACTGTCTATGTTTCTCTTTCTATAAGTCCCATAACATAGGTAGAAACTGTCTATGTTTCTGTTTCTATAAGTCTCATAGCATAGGTAGAAACTGTCTATGTTTCTGTTTCTATAAGTCTCATAACAGGTAGAAGCTGTCTGATATTCCTGTTTCTATAAGTCCCATAACATAGGCAGAAACTGTCTATGTTTCTTTTTCTATAAGTCTGATAACATAGATAGAAAATGTGTTATATTTCTGTTTCTATAAGTCACATAACATAGGCAGAAACTGTCTGATATTTCTGTTTCTATAAGTCCCATAACATAGGTAGAAACTGTCTATTTCTGTTTCTATAAGTCTCATAACAAGTAGAAGCTGTCTGATATTTCTGTTACTATGAGTCCATAACATAGGTAGAAACTGTCTATGTTTCTGTTTCTATAAGTCCATAACATAGGTAGAAAATGTCTATAACTGTTTCTATAAGTGTCATAACATAGGTAGAAATTGTCTATGTTTCTGTTTCTATAAGTCTCATACCATAGCTAGAAACTGTCTGATATCTCTATTTCTATAAGTGTCATAACATAGGTAGAAACTGTCTATGTTTCTGTTTCTATAAGTCTCATAACATAGGCAGAAACAGTCTGATATTTCACTTTCTATAAGTCCCATAACATAGGTAGAAACAGTCTGATATTTCTGTTTCTATAAGTATCATAACATAGGTAGAAACTGTCTATGTTTCTGTTTCTATAAGTCTCACAACAAGTAGAAGCTGTCTGATATTTCTGTTACTATAAGTCCATAACATAGGTAGAAACTGTCTATCTCTGTTTCTATAAGTGTCATAACATAGGTAGAAACTGTGTATGTTTTCTGTTTCTATAAGTCTCATAACATAGGTAGAAACTGTCTGTTTCTGTTTCTATAAGTCTCATAACAGGTAGAAGCTGTCTGATATTCCTGTTTCTATAAGTCCCATAACATAGTCAGAAACTGTCTATGTTTCTGTTTCTATAAGTCTCATAACATAGGCAGAAACTGTCTGATATTTCTGTTTCCATAAGTCTCATAACATAGGCATAAACTGTATGATATTTCTGTTTCTATAAGTCTCATAACATAGATAGAAACTGTGTGATATTTCTGTTTCTATAAGTCACATAACATAGGCAGAAACAGTCTGAAATCTCTGTTTCTATAAGTCTCATAACATAGGCAGAAACTGTCTGATATTTCTGTTTCTATAAGTCCCATAACATAGGTAGAAACTGTCTATTTCTGTTTCTATAAGTCTCATAACAAGTAGAAGCTGTCTGATATTTCTGTTACTATGAGTCCATAACATAGGTAGAAACTGTCTATGTTTCTGTTTCTATAAGTCCATAACATAGGTAGAAAATGTCTATAACTGTTTCTATAAGTGTCATAACATAGGTAGAAATTGTCTATGTTTCTGTTTCTATAAGTCTCATACCATAGCTAGAAACTGTCTGATATCTCTGTTTCTATAAGTGTCATAACATAGGTAGAAACTGTCTATGTTTCTGTTTCTATAAGTCTCATAACATAGGTAGAAACTGTATATGTTTCTGTTTCTATGAGTCTCATAACAGGTAGAAGCTGTCTGACATTCCTGTTTCTATAAGTCCCATAACATAGGCAGAAACTGTCTATGTTTCTTTTTCTATAAGTCTCATAACATAGGTAGAAACTGTCTATGTTTATGTTTCTATAAGTCTCATAACATAGGCAGAAATTGTCTGTTTCTGTTTCTATAAGTCTCATAACATAGGCAAGAACTGTCTGAAATCTCTGTTTCTATAAGTCCCATAACATAGGTAGAAACCTTCTGATATTTCTGTTTTTTATAAGTCTCATAACATAGGTAGAACATTTCTATGTTTCTGTTTCTATAAGTCTCATAACATAGACAGAAACTGTCTATGTTTCTGTTTCTATAAGTCCCATAACATAGGTAGAAACTGTCTATGTTTCTGTTTCTATAAGTCTCATAACATAGGTAGAAGCTGTATGATATTTCTGTTTCTATGAGTCTCATAACATAGGCAGAAACAGTCTGATATTTCTCTTTCTATAAGTCCCATGAAATAGTTAGAAAATGTCTGATATTTCTCTCTCTATAAGTCTCAAAAAATAGGTAAAAACTGTCTATGTTTCTCTTTCTATAAGTCCCATAACATAGGTAGAAACTGTCTATGTTTCTGTTTCTATAAGTCTCATAGCATAGGTAGAAACTGTCTATGTTTCTGTTTCTATAAGTCTCATAACAGGTAGAAGCTGTCTGATATTCCTGTTTCTATAAGTCCCATAACATAGGCAGAAACTGTCTATGTTTCTTTTTCTATAAGTCTGATAACATAGATAGAAACTGTGTTATATTTCTGTTTCTATAAGTCACATAACATAGGCAGAAACAGTCTGAAATCTCTGTTTCTATAAGTCTCATAACATAGGCAGAAACTGTCTGATATTTCTGTTTCCATAAGTCTCATACCATAGGCAGAAACTGTATGATATTTCTGTTTCTATAAGTCTCACAACATAGGCAGAAACTGTCTATGTTTCTGTTTCTATAAGTCTCATAACAGGTAGAAGCTGTCTGATATTCCTGTTTCTATAAGTCCCATAACACAGGTAGAAACTGTCTATTTCTGTTTCTATAAGTCCATAACATAGGTAGAAACTGTCTATCTCTGTTTCTATAAGTGTCATAACATAGGTAGAAACTGTCTATATTTCTGTTTCTATAAGTCTCATAACAGGTAGAAGCTGTCTGATATTCCTGTTTCTATAAGTCCCATAACATAGGCAGAAACTGTCTATGTTTCTTTTTCTATAAGTCTCATAACATAGATAGAAACTGTGTTATATTTCTGTTTCTATAAGTCACATAACATAGGCAGAAACAGTCTGAAATCTCTGTTTCTATAAGTCTCATAACATAGGCAGAAACTGTCTGATATTTCTGTTTCTATAAGTCCCATAACATAGGTAGAAACTGTCTATTTCTGTTTCTATAAGTCTCATAACAAGTAGAAGCTGTCTGATATTTCTGTTACTGTGAGTCCATAACATAGGTAGAAACTGTCTGATGTTTCTGTTTCTATAAGTCCCATAACATATGTAGAAACCTTCTGATATTTCTGTTTCTATAAGTCTCATAACATAGGTAGAAACTGTCTATGTTTCTGTTTCTATAAGTCCCATAACATAGGTAGAAACTGTCTATGTTTCTGTTTCTATAAGTCTCATAACATAGGCAGAAACAGTCTGATATTTCTCTTTCTATAAGTCCCATAAAATAGGTAGAAAATGTCTGATATTTCTGTTTCCATAAGTCTCATAACATAGGCATGAACTGTATGATATTTCTGTTTCTATAAGTCTCACAACATAGGTAGAAACTGTCTATGTTTCTGTTTCTATAAGTCTCATAACAGGTAGAAGCTGTCTGATATTCCTGTTTCTATAAGTCCCATAACATAGGTAGAAACTGTCTATGTTTCTGTTTCTATAAGTCTCATAGCATAGGTAGAAACTGTCTATGTTTCTGTTTCTATAAGTCTCATAACAGGTAGAAGCTATATGATATTTCTGTTTCTATGAGTCTCATAACATAGGCAGGAACAGTCTGATATTTCTCTTTCTATAAGTCCCATAAAATAGGTAGAAAATGTCTGATATTTCTCTCTCTATAAGTCTCAAAACATAGGTAGAAACTGTCTATATTTCTGTTTCTATAAGTTTCATAACATAGGTAGAAACTGTCTGTGTCTGTTTCTATAAGTCTCATAACATAGGTAGAAACTGTCAATGTTTCTGTTTCTATAAGTCTCATAACATAGGCAGAAACTGTCTGATATTTCTGTTTCCATAAGTCTCATAACATAGGCATAAACTGTATGATATTTCTGTTTCTATAAGTCTCATAACATAGATAGAAACTGTGTGATATTTCTGTTTCTATAAGTCACATAACATAGGCAGAAACAGTCTGAAATCTCTGTTTCTATAAGTCTCATAACATAGGCAGAAACTGTCTGATATTTCTGTTTCTATAAGTCCCATAACATAGGTAGAAACTGTCTATTTCTGTTTCTATAAGTCTCATAACAAGTAGAAGCTGTCTGATATTTCTGTTACTATGAGTCCATAACATAGGTAGAAACTGTCTATGTTTCTGTTTCTATAAGTCCATAACATAGGTAGAAAATGTCTATAACTGTTTCTATAAGTGTCATAACATAGGTAGAAATTGTCTATGTTTCTGTTTCTATAAGTCTCATAACATAGACAGAAACTGTCTATGTTTCTGTTTCTATAAGTCCCATAACATAGGTAGAAACTGTCTATGTTTCTGTTTCTATAAGTCTCATAACATAGGTAGAAGCTGTATGATATTTCTGTTTCTATGAGTCTCATAACATAGGCAGAAACAGTCTGATATTTCTCTTTCTATAAGTCCCATGAAATAGTTAGAAAATGTCTGATATTTCTCTCTCTATAAGTCTCAAAAAATAGGTAGAAACTGTCTATGTTTCTCTTTCTATAAGTCCCATAACATAGGTAGAAACTGTCTATGTTTCTGTTTCTATAAGTCTCATAGCATAGGTAGAAACTGTCTATGTTTCTGTTTCTATAAGTCTCATAACAGGTAGAAGCTGTCTGATATTCCTGTTTCTATAAGTCCCATAACATAGGCAGAAACTGTCTATGTTTCTTTTTCTATAAGTCTGATAACATAGATAGAAACTGTGTTATATTTCTGTTTCTATAAGTCACATAACATAGGCAGAAACTGTCTGATATTTCTGTTTCTATAAGTCCCATAACATAGGTAGAAACTGTCTATTTCTGTTTCTATAAGTCTCATAACAAGTAGAAGCTGTCTGATATTTCTGTTACTATGAGTCCATAACATAGGTAGAAACTGTCTATGTTTCTGTTTCTATAAGTCCATAACATAGGTAGAAAATGTCTATAACTGTTTCTATAAGTGTCATAACATAGGTAGAAATTGTCTATGTTTCTGTTTCTATAAGTCTCATACCATAGCTAGAAACTGTCTGATATCTCTATTTCTATAAGTGTCATAACATAGGTAGAAACTGTCTATGTTTCTGTTTCTATAAGTCTCATAACATAGGCAGAAACAGTCTGATATTTCACTTTCTATAAGTCCCATAAAATAGGTAGAAAATGTCTGATATTTCTCTCTCTATAAGTCTCAAAACATAGGTAGAAACTTTCTATATTTCTGTTTCTATAAGTTTCATAACATAGGTAGAAACAGTCTGATATTTCTGTTTCTATAAGTATCATAACATAGGTAGAAACTGTCAATGTTTCTGTTTCTATAAGTCTCACAACAAGTAGAAGCTGTCTGATATTTCTGTTACTATAAGTCCATAACATAGGTAGAAACTGTCTATCTCTGTTTCTATAAGTGTCATAACATAGGTAGAAACTGTGTATGTTTTCTGTTTCTATAAGTCTCATAACATAGGTAGAAACTGTCTGTTTCTGTTTCTATAAGTCTCATAACAGGTAGAAGCTGTCTGATATTCCTGTTTCTATAAGTCCCATAACATAGTCAGAAACTGTCTATGTTTCTGTTTCTATAAGTCTCATAACATAGGCAGAAACTGTCTGATATTTCTGTTTCCATAAGTCTCATAACATAGGCATAAACTGTATGATATTTCTGTTTCTATAAGTCTCATAACATAGATAGAAACTGTGTGATATTTCTGTTTCTATAAGTCACATAACATAGGCAGAAACAGTCTGAAATCTCTGTTTCTATAAGTCTCATAACATAGGCAGAAACTGTCTGATATTTCTGTTTCTATAAGTCCCATAACATAGGTAGAAACTGTCTATTTCTGTTTCTATAAGTCTCATAACAAGTAGAAGCTGTCTGATATTTCTGTTACTATGAGTCCATAACATAGGTAGAAACTGTCTATGTTTCTGTTTCTATAAGTCCATAACATAGGTAGAAAATGTCTATAACTGTTTCTATAAGTGTCATAACATAGGTAGAAATTGTCTATGTTTCTGTTTCTATAAGTCTCATACCATAGCTAGAAACTGTCTGATATCTCTGTTTCTGTAAGTGTCATAACATAGGTAGAAACTGTCTATGTTTCTGTTTCTATAAGTCTCATAACATAGGTAGAAACTGTATATGTTTCTGTTTCTATGAGTCTCATAACAGGTAGAAGCTGTCTGACATTCCTGTTTCTATAAGTCCCATAACATAGGCAGAAACTGTCTATGTTTCTTTTTCTATAAGTCTCATAACATAGGTAGAAACTGTCTATGTTTATGTTTCTATAAGTCTCATAACAAAGGCAGAAATTGTCTGTTTCTGTTTCTATGAGTCTCATAACATAGGCAGAAACAGTCTGATATTTCTCTTTCTATAAGTCCCATGAAATAGTTAGAAAATGTCTGATATTTCTCTCTCTATAAGTCTCAAAAAATAGGTAGAAACTGTCTATGTTTCTCTTTCTATAAGTCCCATAACATAGGTAGAAACTGTCTATGTTTCTGTTTCTATAAGTCTCATAGCATAGGTAGAAACTGTCTATGTTTCTGTTTCTATAAGTCTCATAACAGGTAGAAGCTGTCTGATATTCCTGTTTCTATAAGTCCCATAACATAGGCAGAAACTGTCTATGTTTCTTTTTCTATAAGTCTGATAACATAGATAGAAACTGTGTTATATTTCTGTTTCTATAAGTCACATAACATAGGCAGAAACAGTCTGAAATCTCTGTTTCTATAAGTCTCATAACATAGGCAGAAACTGTCTGATATTTCTGTTTCCATAAGTCTCATACCATAGGCAGAAACTGTATGATATTTCTGTTTCTATAAGTCTTACAACATAGGCAGAAACTGTCTATGTTTCTGTTTCTATAAGTCTCATAACAGGTAGAAGCTGTCTTATATTCCTGTTTCTATAAGTCCCATAACATAGGTAGAAACTGTCTATGTTTCTGTTTCTATGAGTCCATAACATAGGTAGAAACTGTCTATCTCTGTTTCTATAAGTGTCATAACATAGGTAGAAATTGTCTATGTTTCTGTTTCTATTAGTCCCATAACATAGATAGAAACTGTCTATCTCTGTTTCTATAAGTGTCATAACATAGGTAGAAACTGTGTATGTTTTCTGTTTCTATAAGTCTCACAACATAGGTAGAAACTGTCTATGTTTCTGTTTCTATAAGTCTCATAACAGGTAGAAGCTGTCTGATATTCCTGTTTCTATAAGTCCCATAACACAGGTAGAAACTGTCTATTTCTGTTTCTATAAGTCCATAACATAGGTAGAAACTGTCTATCTCTGTTTCTATAAGTGTCATAACATAGGTAGAAACTGTCTATATTTCTGTTTCTATAAGTCTCATAACAGGTAGAAGCTGTCTGATATTCCTGTTTCTATAAGTCCCATAACATAGGCAGAAACTGTCTATGTTTCTTTTTCTATAAGTCTCATAACATAGATAGAAACTGTGTTATATTTCTGTTTCTATAAGTCACATAACATAGGCAGAAACAGTCTGAAATCTCTGTTTCTATAAGTCTCATAACATAGGCAGAAACTGTCTGATATTTCTGTTTCTATAAGTCCCATAACATAGGTAGAAACTGTCTATTTCTGTTTCTATAAGTCTCATAACAAGTAGAAGCTGTCTGATATTTCTGTTACTGTGAGTCCATAACATAGGTAGAAACTGTCTGATGTTTCTGTTTCTATAAGTCCCATAACATATGTAGAAACCTTCTGATATTTCTGTTTCTATAAGTCTCATAACATAGGTAGAAACTGTCTATGTTTCTGTTTCTATAAGTCCCATAACATAGGTAGAAACTGTCTATGTTTCTGTTTCTATAAGTCTCATAACATAGGCAGAAACAGTCTGATATTTCTCTTTCTATAAGTCCCATAAAATAGGTAGAAAATGTCTGATATTTCTGTTTCCATAAGTCTCATAACATAGGCATGAACTGTATGATATTTCTGTTTCTATAAGTCTCACAACATAGGTAGAAACTGTCTATGTTTCTGTTTCTATAAGTCTCATAACAGGTAGAAGCTGTCTGATATTCCTGTTTCTATAAGTCCCATAACATAGGTAGAAACTGTCTATGTTTCTGTTTCTATAAGTCTCATAGCATAGGTAGAAACTGTCTATGTTTCTGTTTCTATAAGTCTCATAACAGGTAGAAGCTATATGATATTTCTGTTTCTATGAGTCTCATAACATAGGCAGGAACAGTCTGATATTTCTCTTTCTATAAGTCCCATAAAATAGGTAGAAAATGTCTGATATTTCTCTCTCTATAAGTCTCAAAACATAGGTAGAAACTGTCTATATTTCTGTTTCTATAAGTTTCATAACATAGGTAGAAACTGTCTGTGTCTGTTTCTATAAGTCTCATAACATAGGTAGAAACTGTCAATGTTTCTGTTTCTATAAGTCCATAACATAGGTAGAAACAGTCTGATATTTCTGTTTCTATAAGTATCGTAACATAGGTAGAAACTGTCTATGTTTCTGTTTCTATAAGTCTCACAACAAGTAGAAGCTGTCTGATATTTCTGTTACTATAAGTCCATAACATAGGTAGAAACTGTCTATCTCTGTTTCTATAAGTGTCATAACATAGGTAGAAACTGTGTATGTTTTCTGTTTCTATAAGTCTCATAACATAGGTAGAAACTGTCTGTTTCTGTTTCTATAAGTCTCATAACAGGTAGAAGCTGTCTGATATTCCTGTTTCTATAAGTCCCATAACATAGTCAGAAACTGTCTATGTTTCTGTTTCTATAAGTCTCATAACATAGGCAGAAACTGTCTGATATTTCTGTTTCCATAAGTCTCATAACATAGGCATAAACTGTGTGATATTTCTGTTTCTATAAGTCTCACAACATAGGTAGAAACCGTCTATGTTTCTGTTTCTATAAGTCTCATAACAGGTAGAAGCTGTCTGATATTCCTGTTTCTATAAGTCCCATAACATAGGTAGAAACTGTCTATTTCTGTTTCTATAAGTCCATAACATAGGTAGAAACTGTCTATCTCTGTTTCTATAAGTGTCATAACATAGGTAGAAACTGTCTATGTTTCTGTTTCTATAAGTCTCATAACATAGGTAGAAACTGTCTATGTTTCTGTTTCTATAAGTCTCATAACAGGTAGAAGCTGTCTGATATTCCTGTTTCTATAAGTCCCATAACATAGGCAGAAACTGTCTATGTTTCTTTTTCTATAAGTCTCATAACATAGATAGAAACTGTGTGATATTTCTGTTTCTATAAGTCACATAACATAGGCATAAACAGTCTGAAATCTCTGTTTCTATAAGTCTCATAACATAGGCAGAAACTGTCTGATATTTATGTTTCTATAAGTCCCATAACATAGGTAGAAACTGTCTATTTCTGTTTCTATAAGTCTCATAACAAGTAGAAGCTGTCTGATATTTCTGTTACTATGAGTCAATAACATAGGTAGAAACTGTCTATGTTTCTGTTTCTATAAGTCCATAACATAGGTAGAAACTGTCTATAACTGTTTCTATAAGTGTCATAACATAGGTAGAAATTGTCTATGTTTCTGTTTCTATAAGTTTCATAACATAGGTAGAAACTGTCTATTTCTGTTTCTATAAGTCCATAACATAGGTAGAAACTGTCTATCTCTGTTTCTATAAGTGTCATAACATAGGTAGAAACTGTCTATGTTTCTGTTTCTATAAGTCTCATAACATAGGTAGAAACTGTCTATGTTTCTGTTTCTATAAGTCTCATAACAGGTAGAAGCTGTCTGATATTCCTGTTTCTATAAGTCCCATAACATAGGCAGAAACTGTCTATGTTTCTTTTTCTATAAGTCTCATAACATAGATAGAAACTGTGTGATATTTCTGTTTCTATAAGTCACATAACATAGGCATAAACAGTCTGAAATCTCTGTTTCTATAAGTCTCATAACATAGGCAGAAACTGTCTGATATTTATGTTTCTATAAGTCCCATAACATAGTTAGAAACTGTCTATTTCTGTTTCTATAAGTCTCATAACAAGTAGAAGCTGTCTGATATTTCTGTTACTATGAGTCAATAACATAGGTAGAAACTGTCTATGTTTCTGTTTCTATAAGTCCATAACATAGGTAGAAACTGTCTATAACTGTTTCTATAAGTGTCATAACATAGGTAGAAATTGTCTATGTTTCTGTTTCTATAAGTTTCATAACATAGGTAGAAACTGTCTGTGTCTGTTTCTATAAGTCTCATAACATAGGTAGAAACTGTCAATGTTTCTGTTTCTATAAGTCCATAACATAGGTAGAAACAGTCTGATATTTCTGTTTCTATAAGTGTCATAACATAGGTAGAAACTGTGTATGTTTTCTGTTTCTATAAGTCTCATAACATAGGTAGAAACTGTCTGTTTCTGTTTCTATAAGTCTCATAACAGGTAGAAGCTGTCTGATATTCCTGTTTCTATAAGTCCCATAACATAGTCAGAAACTGTCTATGTTTCTGTTTCTATAAGTCTCATAACATAGGCAGAAACTGTCTGATATTTCTGTTTCCATAAGTCTCATAACATAGGCATAAACTGTATGATATTTCTGTTTCTATAAGTCTCATAACATAGATAGAAACTGTGTGATATTTCTGTTTCTATAAGTCACATAACATAGGCAGAAACAGTCTGAAATCTCTGTTTCTATAAGTCTCATAACATAGGCAGAAACTGTCTGATATTTCTGTTTCTATAAGTCCCATAACATAGGTAGAAACTGTCTATTTCTGTTTCTATAAGTCTCATAACAAGTAGAAGCTGTCTGATATTTCTGTTACTATGAGTCCATAACATAGGTAGAAACTGTCTATGTTTCTGTTTCTATAAGTCCATAACATAGGTAGAAAATGTCTATAACTGTTTCTATAAGTGTCATAACATAGGTAGAAACTGTCTATGTTTCTGTTTCTATAAGTCTCATAACATAGGTAGAAACTGTATATGTTTCGGTTTCTATGAGTCTCATAACAGGTAGAAGCTGTCTGACATTCCTGTTTCTATAAGTCTCATAACATAGGTAGAAACTGTATATGTTTATGTTTCTATAAGTCTCATAACATAGGCAGAAATTGTCTGTTTCTGTTTCTATAAGTCTCATAACATAGGCAAGAACTGTCTGATATCTCTGTTTCTATAAGTCCCATAACATAGGTAGAAACCTTCTGATATTTCTGTTTTTTATAAGTCTCATAACATAGGTAGAACATTTCTATGTTTCTGTTTCTATAAGTCTCATAACATAGACAGAAACTGTCTATGTTTCTGTTTCTATAAGTCCCATAACATAGTTAGAAACTGTCTATGTTTCTGTTTCTATAAGTCTCATAACATAGGTAGAAGCTGTATGATATTTCTGTTTCTATGAGTCTCATAACATAGGCAGAAACAGTCTGATATTTCTCTTTCTATAAGTCCCATGAAATAGTTAGAAAATGTCTGATATTTCTCTCTCTATAAGTCTCAAAAAATAGGTAGAAACTGTCTATGTTTCTCTTTCTATAAGTCCCATAACATAGGTAGAAACTGTCTATGTTTCTGTTTCTATAAGTCTCATAGCATAGGTAGAAACTGTCTATGTTTCTGTTTCTATAAGTCTCATAACAGGTAGAAGCTATATGATATTTCTGTTTCTATGAGTCTCTTAACATAGGCAGGAACAGTCTGATATTTCTCTTTCTATAAGTCCCATAAAATAGGTAGAAAATGTCTGATATTTCTCTCTCTATAAGTCTCAAAACATAGGTACAAACTGTCTATATTTCTGTTTCTATAAGTTTCATAACATAGGTAGAAACTGTCTGTGTCTGTTTCTATAAGTCTCATAACATAGGTAGAAACTGTCAATGTTTCTGTTTCTATAAGTCCATAACATAGGTAGAAACAGTCTGATATTTCTGTTTCTATAAGTCTCATAACATAGGTAGAAACTGTCTATGTTTCTGTTTCTATAAGTCTCATAACAGGTAGAAGCTGTCTGATATTCCTGTTTCTATAAGTCCCATAACATAGGCAGAAACTGTCTATGTTTCTTTTTCTATAAGTCTCATAACATAGATAGAAACTGTGTGATATTTCTGTTTCTATAAGTCACATAACATAGGCAGAAACAGTCTGAAATCTCTGTTTCTATAAGTCTCATAACATAGGCAGAAACTGTCTGATATTTATGTTTCTATAAGTCCCATAACATAGGTAGAAACTGTCTATTTCTGTTTCTATAAGTCTCATAACAAGTAGAAGCTGTCTGATATTTCTGTTACTATGAGTCAATAACATAGTTAGAAACTGTCTATGTTTCTGTTTCTATAAGTCCATAACATAGGTAGAAACTGTCTATAACTGTTTCTATAAGTGTCATAACATAGGTAGAAATTGTCTATGTTTCTGTTTCTATAAGTTTCATAACATAGGTAGAAACTGTCTGTGTCTGTTTCTATAAGTCTCATAACATAGGTAGAAACTGTCAATGTTTCTGTTTCTATAAGTCCATAACATAGGTAGAAACAGTCTGATATTTCTGTTTCTATAAGTGTCATAACATAGGTAGAAATTGTCTATGTTTCTGTTTCTATTAGTCCCATAACATAGGTAGAAACTGTCTATGTTTCTGTTTCTATAAGTCTCATAACAGGTAGAAGCTGTCTGATATTCCTGTTTCTATAAGTCCCATGACATAGGCAGAAACTGTCTATGTTTCTCTTTCTATAAGTCTCATAACATAGGCAGAAACTGTCTGATATTTCTGTTTCCATAAGTCTCATACCATAGGCAGAAACTGTATGATATTTCTGTTTCTATAAGTCTCACAACATAGGCAGAAACTGTCTATGTTTCTGTTTCTATAAGTCTCATAACAGGTAGAAGCTGTCTGATATTCCTGTTTCTATAAGTCCCATAACATAGGTAGAAACTGTCTATGTTTCTGTTTCTATGAGTCCATAACATAGGTAGAAACTGTCTATCTCTGTTTCTATAAGTGTCATAACATAGGTAGAAATTGTCTATGTTTCTGTTTCTATTAGTCCCATAACATAGGTAGAAACTGTCTATTTCTGTTTCTATAAGTCCATAACATAGGTAGAAACTGTCTATCTCTGTTTCTATAAGTGTCATAACATAGGTAGAAACTGTCTATGTTTCTGTTTCTATAAGTCTCATAACAGGTAGAAGCTGTCTGATATTCCTGTTTCTATTAGTCCCATAACATAGGCAGAAACTGTCTATGTTTCTTTTTCTATAAGTCTCATAACATAGATAGAAACTGTGTTATATTTCTGTTTCTATAAGTCACATAACATAGGCAGAAACAGTCTGAAATCTCTGTTTCTATAAGTCTCATAACATAGGCAGAAACGGTCTGATATTTCTGTTTCTATAAGTCCCATAACATAGGTAGAAACTGTCTATTTCTGTTTCTATAAGTCTCATAACAAGTAGAAGCTGTCTGATATTTCTGTTACTGTGAGTCCATAACATAGGTAGAAACTGTCTGATGTTTCTGTTTCTATAAGTCCCATAACATATGTAGAAACCTTCTGATATTTCTGTTTCTATAAGTCTCATAACATAGGTAGAAACTGTCTATGTTTCTGTTTCTATAAGTCCCATAACATAGGTAGAAACTGTCTATGTTTCTGTTTCTATAAGTCTCATAACATAGGCAGAAACAGTCTGATATTTCTCTTTCTATAAGTCCCATAAAATAGGTAGAAAATGTCTGATATTTCTGTTTCCATAAGTCTCATAACATAGGTAGAAACTGTCAATGTTTCTGTTTCTATAAGTCCATAACATAGGTAGAAACAGTCTGATATTTCTGTTTCTAAAAGTGTCATAACATAGGTAGAAATTGTCTATGTTTCTGTTTCTATTAGTCCCATAACATAGGTAGAAACTGTCTATGTTTCTGTTTCTATAAGTCTCATAACAGGTAGAAGCTGTCTGATATTCCTGTTTCTATAAGTCCCATAACATAGGCAGAAACTGTCTATGTTTCTCTTTCTATAAGTCTCATAACATAGGCAGAAACTGTCTGATATTTCTGTTTCCATAAGTCTCATACCATAGGCAGAAACTGTATGATATTTCTGTTTCTATAAGTCTCACAACATAGGCAGAAACTGTCTATGTTTCTGTTTCTATAAGTCTCATAACAGGTAGAAGCTGTCTGATATTCCTGTTTCTATAAGTCCCATAACATAGGTAGAAACTGTCTATGTTTCTGTTTCTATGAGTCCATAACATAGGTAGAAACTGTCTATCTCTGTTTCTATAAGTGTCATAACATAGGTAGAAATTGTCTATGTTTCTGTTTCTATTAGTCCCATAACATAGGTAGAAACTGTCTATTTCTGTTTCTATAAGTCCATAACATAGGTAGAAACTGTCTATCTCTGTTTCTATAAGTGTCATAACATAGGTAGAAACTGTCTATGTTTCTGTTTCTATAAGTCTCATAACAGGTAGAAGCTGTCTGATATTCCTGTTTCTATTAGTCCCATAACATAGGCAGAAACTGTCTATGTTTCTTTTTCTATAAGTCTCATAACATAGATAGAAACTGTGTTATATTTCTGTTTCTATAAGTCACATAACATAGGTAGAAAATGTCTGTTTATGTTTCTATGAGTCTCATAACATAGGTAGAAACTGTCTATGTTTATGTTTCTATAAGTCTCATAACATAGGTAGAAAATGTCTGTTTATGTTTCTATGAGTCTCATAACATAGGTAGAAACTGTCTATGTTTATGTTTCTATAAGTCTCATAACATAGGCAAGAACTGTCTGATATCTCTGTTTCTATAAGTCCCATAACATATGTAGAAACCTTCTGATATTTCTGTTTCTATAAGTCTCATAACATAGGTAGAAACTGTCAATGTTTCTGTTTCTATAAGTCCATAACATAGGTAGAAACAGTCTGATATTTCTGTTTCTATAAGTATCATAACATAGTTAGAAACTGTCTATGTTTCTGTTTCTATAAGTCTCACAACAAGTAGAAGCTGTCTGATATTTCTGTTACTATAAATCCATAACATAGGTAGAAACTGTCTGTTTCTGTTTCTATAAGTCTCATAACATAGGTAGAAACTGTCTGTTTCTGTTTCTATAAGTCTCATAACAGGTAGAAGCTGTTTGATATTCCTGTTTCTATAAGTCCCATAACATAGTCAGAAACTGTCTATGTTTCTGTTTCTATAAGTCTCATAACATAGGCAGAAACTGTCTGATATTTCTGTTTCCATAAGTCTCATAACATAGGCATAAACTGTATGATATTTCTGTTTCTATAAGTCTCACAACATAGGTAGAAACTGTCTATCTCTGTTTCTATAAGTGTCATAACATAGGTAGAAACTGTCTATGTTTCTGTTTCTATAAGTCTCATAACATAGGTAGAAACTGTCTATGTTTCTGTTTCTATAAGTCTCATAACAGGTAGAAGCTGTCTGATATTCCTGTTTCTATAAGTCCCATAACATAGGCAGAAACTGTCTATGTTTTTGTTTCTATAAGTCTCATAACATAGGCAGAAACTGTCTGATATTTCTGTTTCTATAAGTCTCATAACAGGTAGAAGATGTCTGATATTCCTGTTTCTATAAGTCCATAACATAGGTAGAAACTGTCTGATGTTTCTGTTTCTATAAGTCACATAACATAGGCAGAAACTTTCTGTTTCTGTTTCTATAATTCCATAACATAGGTAGAAACTTTCTTTTTCTGTTTCTATAAGTCTCACAACATAGGTAGAAACTGTTTATGTTTCTATAAGTCTCATAACATAGATTGAAACGGTCTGATATTTCTGTTTCTTTAAGTCACATAACATAGGCAGACACAGTCTGAAATTTCTGTTTCCATAAGTATCATAACATAGGTAGAAACTGTCTATGTTTCTGTTTCTATAAGTCTCATAACAAGTAGAAGCTGTCTGATATTTCTGTTACTATGAGTCCATAACATAGGTAGAAACTGTCTGATGTTTCTGTTTCTATAAGTCTCATAACATAGGTAGAAACTGTCTATGTTTCTGTTTCTATAAGTCTCATAACAAGTAGAAGCTGTCTGATATTTCTGTTACTATAAGTCCATAACATAAGTAGAAACTGTCTGATGTTTCTGTTTCTATAAGTCCCATAACATAGGTAGAAACTGTCTATCTATGTTTCTATAAGTCCATAACATAGGTAGAAACTGTCTATCTCTGTTTCTATAAGTGTCATAACATAGGTAGAAACTGTCTATGTTTCTGTTTCTATAAGTCTCATAACATAGGTAGAAAATGTCTATAACTGTTTCTATAAGTGTCATAACATAGGTAGAAACTGTCTATGTTTCTGTTTCTATAAGTCTCATAACATAGGTAGAAACTGTATATGTTTCTGTTTCTATGAGTCTCATAACAGGTAGAAGCTGTCTGACATTCCTGTTTCTATAAGTCTCATAACATAGGTAGAAACTGTATATGTTTAAGTTTCTATAAGTCTCATAACATAGGCAGAAATTGTCTGTTTCTGTTTCTATAAGTCTCATAACATAGGCAAGAACTGTCTGATATCTCTGTTTCTATAAGTCCCATAACATAGGTAGAAACCTTCTGATATTTCTGTTTTTTATAAGTCTCATAACATAGGTAGAACATTTCTATGTTTCTGTTTCTATAAGTCTCATAACATAGACAGAAACTGTCTATGTTTCTGTTTCTATAAGTCCCATAACATAGTTAGAAACTGTCTATGTTTCTGTTTCTATAAGTCTCATAACATAGGTAGAAGCTGTATGATATTTCTGTTTCTATGAGTCTCATAACATAGGCAGAAACAGTCTGATATTTCTCTTTCTATAAGTCCCATGAAATAGTTAGAAAATGTCTGATATTTCTCTCTCTATAAGTCTCAAAAAATAGGTAGAAACTGTCTATGTTTCTCTTTCTATAAGTCCCATAACATAGGTAGAAACTGTCTATGTTTCTGTTTCTATAAGTCTCATAGCATAGGTAGAAACTGTCTATGTTTCTGTTTCTATAAGTCTCATAACAGGTAGAAGCTATATGATATTTCTGTTTCTATGAGTCTCTTAACATAGGCAGGAACAGTCTGATATTTCTCTTTCTATAAGTCCCATAAAATAGGTAGAAAATGTCTGATATTTCTCTCTCTATAAGTCTCAAAACATAGGTACAAACTGTCTATATTTCTGTTTCTATAAGTTTCATAACATAGGTAGAAACTGTCTGTGTCTGTTTCTATAAGTCTCATAACATAGGTAGAAACTGTCAATGTTTATGTTTCTATAAGTCCATAACATAGGTAGAAACAGTCTGATATTTCTGTTTCTATAAGTCTCATAACATAGGCAGAAACTGTCTATGTTTCTTTTTCTATAAGTCTCATAACATAGATAGAAACTGTGTGATATTTCTGTTTCTATAAGTCACATAACATAGGCAGAAACAGTCTGAAATCTCTGTTTCTATAAGTCTCATAACATAGGCAGAAACTGTCTGATATTTATGTTTCTATAAGTCCCATAACATAGGTAGAAACTGTCTATTTCTGTTTCTATAAGTCTCATAACAAGTAGAAGCTGTCTGATATTTCTGTTACTATGAGTCAATAACATAGTTAGAAACTGTCTATGTTTCTGTTTCTATAAGTCCATAACATAGGTAGAAACTGTCTATAACTGTTTCTATAAGTGTCATAACATAGGTAGAAATTGTCTATGTTTCTGTTTCTATAAGTTTCATAACATAGGTAGAAACTGTCTGTGTCTGTTTCTATAAGTCTCATAACATAGGTAGAAACTGTCAATGTTTCTGTTTCTATAAGTCCATAACATAGGTAGAAACAGTCTGATATTTCTGTTTCTATAAGTGTCATAACATAGGTAGAAATTGTCTATGTTTCTGTTTCTATTAGTCCCATAACATAGGTAGAAACTGTCTATGTTTCTGTTTCTATAAGTCTCATAACAGGTAGAAGCTGTCTGATATTCCTGTTTCTATAAGTCCCATAACA
The DNA here is from genome assembly GCA_023566125.1 of Zingel zingel. NCBI lineage: Eukaryota > Metazoa > Chordata > Actinopteri > Perciformes > Percidae > Zingel > Zingel zingel. The sequence goes on from CM042337.1 coordinate 714,086, forward strand.
TAGGCAGAAACTGTCTATGTTTCTCTTTCTATAAGTCTCATAACATAGGCAGAAACTGTCTGATATTTCTGTTTCCATAAGTCTCATACCATAGGCAGAAACTGTATGATATTTCTGTTTCTATAAGTCTCACAACATAGGCAGAAACTGTCTATGTTTCTGTTTCTATAAGTCTCATAACAGGTAGAAGCTGTCTGATATTCCTGTTTCTATAAGTCCCATAACATAGGTAGAAACTGTCTGATGTTTCTGTTTCCATAAGTCTCATACCATAGGCAGAAACTGTATGATATTTCTGTTTCTATAAGTGTCATAACATAGGTAGAAATTGTCTATGTTTCTGTTTCTATTAGTCCCATAACATAGGTAGAAACTGTCTATGTTTCTGTTTCTATAAGTCTCATAACAGGTAGAAGCTGTCTGATATTCCTGTTTCTATAAGTCCCATAACATAGGTAGAAACTGTCTATGTTTCTGTTTCTATGAGTCCATAACAGGTAGAAACTGTCTATCTCTGTTTCTATAAGTGTCATAACATAGGTAGAAATTGTCTATGTTTCTGTTTCTATTAGTCCCATAACATAGGTAGAAACTGTCTATTTCTGTTTCTATAAGTCCATAACATAGGTAGAAACTGTCTATCTCTGTTTCTATAAGTGTCATAACATAGGTAGAAACTGTCTATGTTTCTGTTTCTATAAGTCTCATAACAGGTAGAAGCTGTCTGATATTCCTGTTTCTATTAGTCCCATAACATAGGCAGAAACTGTCTATGTTTCTTTTTCTATAAGTCTCATAACATAGATAGAAACTGTGTTATATTTCTGTTTCTATAAGTCACATAACATAGGCAGAAACAGTCTGAAATCTCTGTTTCTATAAGTCTCATAACATAGGCAGAAACGGTCTGATATTTCTGTTTCTATAAGTCCCATAACATAGGTAGAAACTGTCTATTTCTGTTTCTATAAGTCTCATAACAAGTAGAAGCTGTCTGATATTTCTGTTACTGTGAGTCCATAACATAGGTAGAAACTGTCTGATGTTTCTGTTTCTATAAGTCCCATAACATATGTAGAAACCTTCTGATATTTCTGTTTCTATAAGTCTCATAACATAGGTAGAAACTGTCTATGTTTCTGTTTCTATAAGTCCCATAACATAGGTAGAAACTGTCTATGTTTCTGTTTCTATAAGTCTCATAACATAGGCAGAAACAGTCTGACATTTCTCTTTCTATAAGTCCCATAAAATAGGTAGAAAATGTCTGATATTTCTGTTTCCATAAGTCTCATAACATAGGCATGAACTGTATGATATTTCTGATTCTATAAGTCTCGCAACATAGGTAGAAACTGTCTATGTTTCTGTTTCTATAAGTCTCATAACAGGTAGAAGCTGTCTGATATTCCTGTTTCTATAAGTCCCATAACATAGGTAGAAACTGTCTATTTCTGTTTCTATAAGTCCATAACATAGGTAGAAACTGTCTATCTCTGTTTCTATAAGTGTCATAACATAGGTAGAAACTGTCTATGTTTCTGTTTCTATAAGTCTCATAACATAGGTAGAAACTGTCTATGTTTCTGTTTCTATAAGTCTCATAACAGGTAGAAGCTGTCTGATATTCCTGTTTCTATAAGTCCCATAACATATGCAGAAACTTTTTTATGTTTCTTTTTCTATAAGTCTCATAACATAGATAGAAACTGTGTGATATTTCTGTTTCTATAAGTCACATAACATAGGTAGAAACAGTCTGAAATCTCTGTTTCTATAAGTCTCATAACGTAGGCAGTAACTGTCTGATATTTCTGTTTCTATAAGTCCCATAACATAGGTAGAAACTGTCTATTTCTGTTTCTATAAGTCTCATAACAAGTAGAAGCTGTCTGATATTTCTGTTACTATGAGTCCATAACATAGGTAGAAACTGTCTGATGTTTCTGTTTCTATAAGTCCCATAACATAGGTAGAAACTGTCTATGTTTCTGTTTCTATAAGTCTCATAACATAGGTAGAAAATGTCTGTTTATGTTTCTATGAGTCTCATAACATAGGTAGAAACTGTCTATGTTTATGTTTCTATAAGTCTCATAACATAGGTAGAAAATGTCTGTTTATGTTTCTATGAGTCTCATAACATAGGTAGAAACTGTCTATGTTTATCTTTCTATAAGTCTCATAACATAGGCAAGAACTGTCTGATATCTCTGTTTCTATAAGTCCCATAACATATGTAGAAACCTTCTGATATTTCTGTTTCTATAAGTCTCATAACATAGGTAGAAACTGTCAATGTTTCTGTTTCTATAAGTCCATAACATAGGTAGAAACAGTCTGATATTTCTGTTTCTATAAGTATCATAACATAGTTAGAAACTGTCTATGTTTCTGTTTCTATAAGTCTCACAACAAGTAGAAGCTGTCTGATATTTCTGTTACTATAAATCCATAACATAGGTAGAAACTGTCTATCTCTGTTTCTATAAGTGTCATAACATAGGTAGAAACTGTGTATGTTTTCTGTTTCTATAAGTCTCATAACATAGGTAGAAACTGTCTGTTTCTGTTTCTATAAGTCTCATAACAGGTAGAAGCTGTCTGATATTCCTGTTTCTATAAGTCCCATAACATAGTCAGAAACTGTCTATGTTTCTGTTTCTATAAGTCTCATAACATAGGCAGAAACTGTCTGATATTTCTGTTTCCATAAGTCTCATAACATAGGCATAAACTGTATGATATTTCTGTTTCTATAAGTCTCACAACATAGGTAGAAACTGTCTATCTCTGTTTCTATAAGTGTCATAACATAGGTAGAAACTGTCTATGTTTCTGTTTCTATAAGTCTCATAACATAGGTAGAAACTGTCTATGTTTCTGTTTCTATAAGTCTCATAACAGGTAGAAGCTGTCTGATATTCCTGTTTCTATAAGTCCCATAACATAGGCAGAAACTGTCTATGTTTTTGTTTCTATAAGTCTCATAACATAGGCAGAAACTGTCTGATATTTCTGTTTCTATAAGTCTCATAACAGGTAGAAGATGTCTGATATTCCTGTTTCTATAAGTCCATAACATAGGTAGAAACTGTCTGATGTTTCTGTTTCTATAAGTCACATAACATAGGCAGAAACTTTCTGTTTCTGTTTCTATAATTCCATAACATAGGTAGAAACTTTCTTTTTCTGTTTCTATAAGTCTCACAACATAGGTAGAAACTGTTTATGTTTCTATAAGTCTCATAACATAGATTGAAACGGTCTGATATTTCTGTTTCTTTAAGTCACATAACATAGGCAGACACAGTCTGAAATTTCTGTTTCCATAAGTATCATAACATAGGTAGAAACTGTCTATGTTTCTGTTTCTATAAGTCTCATAACAAGTAGAAGCTGTCTGATATTTCTGTTACTATGAGTCCATAACATAGGTAGAAACTGTCTGATGTTTCTGTTTCTATAAGTCTCATAACATAGGTAGAAACTGTCTATGTTTCTGTTTCTATAAGTCTCATAACAAGTAGAAGCTGTCTGATATTTCTGTTACTATAAGTCCATAACATAAGTAGAAACTGTCTGATGTTTCTGTTTCTATAAGTCCCATAACATAGGTAGAAACTGTCTATCTATGTTTCTATAAGTCTCATAACATAGGTAGAAACTGTCTATGTTTCTGTTTCTATAAGTCTCATAACAGGTAGAAGCTGTCTGATATTCCTGTTTCTATAAGTCCCATAACATAGGCAGAAACTGTCTATGTTTTTGTTTCTATAAGTCTCATAACATAGGCAGAAACTGTCTGATATTTCTGTTTCTATAAGTCTCATAACAGGTAGAAGATGTCTGATATTCCTGTTTCTATAAGTCCATAACATAGGTAGAAACTGTCTGATGTTTCTGTTTCTATAAGTCACATAACATAGGCAGAAACTTTCTGTTTCTGTTTCTATAATTCCATAACATAGGTAGAAACTTTCTTTTTCTGTTTCTATAAGTCTCACAACATAGGTAGAAACTGTTTATGTTTCTATAAGTCTCATAACATAGATTGAAACGGTCTGATATTTCTGTTTCTTTAAGTCACATAACATAGGCAGACACAGTCTGAAATTTCTGTTTCCATAAGTATCATAACATAGGTAGAAACTGTCTATGTTTCTGTTTCTATAAGTCTCATAACAAGTAGAAGCTGTCTGATATTTCTGTTACTATGAGTCCATAACATAGGTAGAAACTGTCTGATGTTTCTGTTTCTATAAGTCTCATAACATAGGTAGAAACTGTCTATGTTTCTGTTTCTATAAGTCTCATAACAAGTAGAAGCTGTCTGATATTTCTGTTACTATAAGTCCATAACATAAGTAGAAACTGTCTGATGTTTCTGTTTCTATAAGTCCCATAACATAGGTAGAAACTGTCTATCTATGTTTCTATAAGTCCATAACATAGGTAGAAACTGTCTATCTCTGTTTCTATAAGTGTCATAACATAGGTAGAAATTGTCTATGTTTCTGTTTCTATTAGTCCCATAACATAGGTAGAAACTGTCTATTTCTGTTTCTATAAGTCCATAACATAGGTAGAAACTGTCGATCTCTGTTTCTATAAGTGTCATAACATAGGTAGAAACTGTCTATCTCTGTTTCTATAAGTGTCATAACATAGGTAGAAACTGTGTATGTTTTCTGTTTCTATAAGTCTTATAACATAGGTAGAAACTGTCTATGTTTCTGTTTCTATAAGTCTCATAACAGGTAGAAGCTGTCTTATATTCCTGTTTCTATAAGTCCCATAACATAGGCAGAAACTGTCTATGTTTCTGTTTCTATGAGTCTCATAACATAGGCAGAAAGTGTCTGATATTTCTGTTTCCATAAGTCTCATAACATAGGCAGAAACTGTATGATATTTCTGTTTCTATAATTCTCACAACATAGGTAGAAACTGTCTATGTTTCTGTTTCTATAAGTCTCATAACAGGTAGAAGCTGTCTGATATTCCTGTTTCTATAAGTCCCATAACATAGGTAGAAACTGTCTATTTCTGTTTCTATAAGTCCATAACATAGGTAGAAACTGTCTATCTCTGTTTCTATAAGTGTCATAACATAGGTAGAAACTGTCTATGTTTCTGTTTCTATAAGTCTCATAACATAGGTAGAAACTGTCTATGTTTCTGTTTCTATAAGTCTCATAACAGGTAGAAGCTGTCTGATATTCCTGTTTCTATAAGTCCCATAACATATGCAGAAACTGTCTGTTTCTTTTTCTATAAGTCTCATAACAAGTAGAAGCAGTCTGATATTTCTCTTTCTATAAGTCCATAACATAGGTAGAAACTGTCTGATGTTTCTGTTTCTATAAGTCACATAACATAGGCAGAAACTTTCTGTTTCTGTTTCTATAAGTCTCACAACATAGGTAGAAACTGTTTATGTTTCTATAAGTCTCATAACATAGATAGAAACGGTCTGATATTTCTGTTTCTTTAAGTCACATAACATAGGCAGACACAGTCTGAAATTTCTGTTTCCTTAAGTATCATAACATAGGTAGAAACTGTCTATGTTTCTGTTTCTATAAGTCTCATAACAAGTAGAAGCTGTCTGATATTTCTGTTACTATGAGTCCATAACATAGGTAGAAACTGTCTGATGTTTCTGTTTCTATAAGTCTCATAACATAGGTAGAAACTGTCTGATATTTCTGTTTCTATAAGTCACATAACATAGGCAGAAACTTTCTGTTTCTGTTTCTATAATTCCATAACATAGGTAGAAACTTTCTGTTTCTGTTTCTATAAGTCTCACAGCATAGGTAGAAACTGTCTATGTTTATGTTTCTATAAGTCTCATAACATGGATAGAAACTGTCTGATATTTCTGTTTCTATGAGTCACATAATATAGGCAGAAACAGTCTGATATTTCTGTTTCTATAAGTATCATAACATAGGTAGAAACTGTCTATGTTTCTGTTTCTATAAGTCCCATAACATAGGCAGAAACTGTCTATGTTTCTCTTTCTATTAGTCTCATAACATAGGCAGAAACTGTCTGATATTTCTGTTTCCATAAGTCTCATACCATAGGCAGAAACTGTATGATATTTCTGTTTCTATAAGTCTCACAACATAGGCAGAAACTGTCTATGTTTCTGTTTCTATAAGTCTCATAACAGGTAGAAGCTGTCTGATATTCCTGTTTCTATAAGTCCCATAACATAGGTAGAAACTGTCTGTTTCTGTTTCTATGAGTCCATAACATAGGTAGAAACTGTCTATCTCTGTTTCTATAAGTGTCATAACATAGGTAGAAATTGTCTATGTTTCTGTTTCTATTAGTCCCATAACATAGGTAGAAACTGTCTATCTCTGTTTCTATAAGTGTCATAACATAGGTAGAAACTGTGTATGTTTTCTGTTTCTATAAGTCTCACAACATAGGTAGAAACTGTCTATGTTTCTGTTTCTATAAGTCTCATAACAGGTAGAAGCTGTCTGATATTCCTGTTTCTATAAGTCCCATAACACAGGTAGAAACTGTCTATTTCTGTTTCTATAAGTCCATAACATAGGTAGAAACTGTCTATCTCTGTTTCTATAAGTGTCATAACATAGGTAGAAACTGTCTATGTTTCTGTTTCTATAAGTCTCATAACAGGTAGAAGCTGTCTGATATTCCTGTTTCTATAAGTCCCATAACATAGGCAGAAACTGTCTATGTTTCTTTTTCTATAAGTCTCATAACATAGATAGAAACTGTGTTATATTTCTGTTTCTATAAGTCACATAACATAGGCAGAAACAGTCTGAAATCTCTGTTTCTATAAGTCTCATAACATAGGCAGAAACTGTCTGATATTTCTGTTTCTATAAGTCCCATAACATAGGTAGAAACTGTCTATTTCTGTTTCTATAAGTCTCATAACAAGTAGAAGCTGTCTGATATTTCTGTTACTGTGAGTCCATAACATAGGTAGAAACTGTCTGATGTTTCTGTTTCTATAAGTCCCATAACATATGTAGAAACCTTCTGATATTTCTGTTTCTATAAGTCTCATAACATAGGTAGAAACTGTCTATGTTTCTGTTTCTATAAGTCCCATAACATAGGTAGAAACTGTCTATGTTTCTGTTTCTATAAGTCTCATAACATAGGCAGAAACAGTCTGATATTTCTCTTTCTATAAGTCCCATAAAATAGGTAGAAAATGTCTGATATTTCTGTTTCCATAAGTCTCATAACATAGGCATGAACTGTATGATATTTCTGTTTCTATAAGTCTCACAACATAGGTAGAAACTGTCTATGTTTCTGTTTCTATAAGTCTCATAACAGGTAGAAGCTGTCTGATATTCCTGTTTCTATAAGTCCCATAACATAGGTAGAAACTGTCTATTTCTGTTTCTATAAGTCCATAACATAGGTAGAAACTGTCTATCTCTGTTTCTATAAGTGTCATAACATAGGTAGAAACTGTCTATGTTTCTGTTTCTATAAGTCTCATAACATAGGTAGAAACTGTCTATGTTTCTGTTTCTATAAGTCTCATAACAGGTAGAAGCTGTCTGATATTCCTGTTTCTATAAGTCCCATAACATAGGCAGAAACTTTTTTATGTTTCTTTTTCTATAAGTCTCATAACGTAGGCAGTAACTGTCTGATATTTCTGTTTCTATAAGTCCCATAACATAGGTAGAAACTGTCTATTTCTGTTTCTATAAGTCTCATAACAAGTAGAAGCTGTCTGATATTTCTGTTACTATGAGCCCATAACATAGGTAGAAACTATGTTTCTGTTTCTATAAGTCTCATAACATAGGCAGAAACTGTCTGATATCTCTGTTTCTATAAGTCTCATAACATAGGTAGAAAATGTCTGTTTATGTTTCTATGAGTCTCATAACATAGGTAGAAACTGTCTATGTTTATGTTTCTATAAGTCTCATAACATAGGCAATAACTGTCTGATATCTCTGTTTCTATAAGTCCCATAACATATGTAGAAACCTTCTGATATTTCTGTTTCTATAAGTCTCATAACATAGGTAGAAACTGTCTATGTTTCTGTTTCTATAAGTCCCATAACATAGGTAGAAACTCTCTATGTTTCTGTTTCTATAAGTCTCATAACATAGGTAGAAACTGTCTATTTCTGTTTCTATAAGTCCATAACATAGGTAGAAACTGTCTATCTCTGTTTCTATGAGTGTCATAACATAGGTAGAAACTGTCTATGTTTCTGTTTCTATAAGTCTCATAACATAGGTAGAAACTGTCTATGTTTCTGTTTCTATAAGTCTCATAACAGGTAGAAGCTGTATGATATTTCTGTTTCTATGAGTCTCATAACATAGGCAGAAACAGTCTGATATTTCTCTTTCTATAAGTCCCATAAAATAGGTAGAAAATGTCTGATATTTCTCTCTCTATAAGTATCAAAACATAGGTAGAAACTTTCTATATTTCTGTTTCTATAAGTTTCATAACATAGGTAGAAACTGTCTGTGTCTGTTTCTATAAGTCTCATAACATAGGTAGAAACTGTCAATGTTTCTGTTTCTATAAGTCCATAACATAGGTAGAAACTGTCTATGTTTCTGTTTCTATAAGTCTCACAACAAGTAGAAGCTGTCTGATATTTCTGTTACTATAAGTCCATAACATAGGTAGAAACTGTCTATCTCTGTTTCTATAAGTGTCACAACATAGGTAGAAACTGTGTATGTTTTCTGTTTCTATAAGTCTCATAACATAGGTAGAAACTGTCTGTTTCTGTTTCTATAAGTCTCATAACAGGTAGAAGCTGTCTGATATTCCTGTTTCTATAAGTCCCATAACATAGTCAGAAACTGTCTATGTTTCTGTTTCTATAAGTCTCATAACATATGCAGAAACTGTCTGATATTTCTGTTTCTATAAGTCTCATAACATAGGCATAAACTGTATGATATTTCTGTTTCTATAAGTCTCATAACATAGATAGAAACTGTGTGATATTTCTGTTTCTATAAGTCACATAACATAGGCAGAAACAGTCTTAAATCTCTGTTTCTATAAGTCTCATAACATAGGCAGAAACTGTCTGATATTTCTGTTTCTATAAGTCCCATAACATAGGTAGAAACTGTCTATTTCTGTTTCTATAAGTCTCATAACAAGTAGAAGCTGTCTGATATTTCTGTTTCTATAAGTCCATAACATAGGTAGAAAATGTCTATAACTGTTTCTATAAGTGTCATAACATAGGTAGAAATTGTCTATGTTTCTGTTTCTATAAGTCTCATACCATAGCTAGAAACTGTCTGATATCTCTGTTTCTATAAGTGTCATAACATAGGTAGAAACTGTCTATGTTTCTGTTTCTATAAGTCTCATAACATAGGTAGAAACTGTATATGTTTCTGTTTCTATGAGTCTCATAACAGGTAGAAGCTGTCTGACATTCCTGTTTCTATAAGTCCCATAACATAGGCAGCAACTGTCTATGTTTCTTTTTCTATAAGTCTCATAACATAGGTAGAAACTGTCTATGTTTCTGTTTCTATAAGTCTCATAACAGGTAGAAGCTATATGATATTTCTGTTTCTATGAGTCTCATAACATAGGCAGGAACAGTCTGATATTTCTCTTTCTATAAGTCCCATAAAATAGGTAGAAAATGTCTGATATTTCTCTCTCTATAAGTCTCAAAACACAGGTAGAAACTGTCTATATTTCTGTTTCTATAAGTTTCATAACATAGGTAGAAACTGTCTGTGTCTGTTTCTATAAGTCTCATAACATAGGTAGAAACTGTCAATGTTTCTGTTTCTATAAGTCCATAACATAGGTAGAAACAGTCTGATATTTCTGTTTCTATAAGTATCATAACATAGGTAGAAACTGTCTATGTTTCTGTTTCTATAAGTCTCACAACAAGTAGAAGCTGTCTGATATTTCTGTTGCTATAAGTCCATAACATAGGTAGAAACTGTCTATCTCTGTTTCTATAAGTGTCATAACATAGGTAAAAACTGTGTATGTTTTCTGTTTCTATAAGTCTCATAACATAGGTAGAAACTGTCTGTTTCTGTTTCTATAAGTCTCATAACAGGTAGAAGCTGTCTGATATTCCTGTTTCTATAAGTCCCATAACATAGTCAGAAACTGTCTATGTTTCTGTTTCTATAAGTCTCATAACATAGGCAGAAACTGTCTGATATTTCTGTTTCCATAAGTCTCATAACATAGGCATAAACTGTATGATATTTCTGTTTCTATAAGTCTCACAACATAGGTAGAAACCGTCTATGTTTCTGTTTCTATAAGTCTCATAACAGGTAGAAGCTGTCTGATATTCCTGTTTCTATAAGTCCCATAACATAGGTAGAAACTGTCTATTTCTGTTTCTATAAGTCCATAACATAGGTAGAAACTGTCTATGTTTCTGTTTCTATAAGTCTCATAACATAGGTAGAAACTGTCTATGTTTCTGTTTCTATAAGTCTCATAACAGGTAGAAGCTGTCTGATATTCCTGTTTCTATGAGTCCCATAACATAGGCAGAAACTGTCTATGTTTCTTTTTCTATAAGTCTCATAACATAGATAGAAACTGTGTGATATTTCTGTTTCTATAAGTCACATAACATAGGCAGAAACAGTCTGAAATCTCTGTTTCTATAAGTCTCATAACATAGGCAGAAACTGTCTGTGTCTGTTTCTATACGTCTCATAACATAGGTAGAAACTGTCAATGTTTCTGTTTCTATAAGTCCATAACATAGGTAGAAACAGTCTGATATTTCTGTTTCTATAAGTATCATAACATAGGTAGAAACTGTCTATGTTTCTGTTTCTATAAGTCTCACAACAAGTAGAAGCTGTCTGATATTTCTGTTACTATAAGTCCATAACATAGGTAGAAACTGTCTGATGTTTCTGATTCTATAAGTCCCATAACATAGGTAGAAATTGTCTGATATTTCTGTTTCTATAAGTCTCATAACATAGGCAGAAACAGTCTGATATTTCTGTTTCTATAAGTCCATAACATAGGTAGAAACTGTCTATGTTTCTGTTTATATAAGTCTCACAACAAGTAGAAGCTGTCTGATATTTCTGTTACTATAAGTCCATAACATAGGTAGAAACTGTCTATCTCTGTTTCTATAAGTGTCACAACATAGGTAGAAACTGTGTATGTTTTCTGTTTCTATAAGTCTCATAACATAGGTAGAAACTGTCTGTTTCTGTTTCTATAAGTCTCATAACAGGTAGAAGCTGTCTGATATTCCTGTTTCTATAAGTCCCATAACATAGTCAGAAACTGTCTATGTTTCTGTTTCTATAAGTCTCATAACATAGGCAGAAACTGTCTGATATTTCTGTTTCCATAAGTCTCATAACATAGGCATAAACTGTATGATATTTCTGTTTCTATAAGTCTCATAACATAGATAGAAACTGTGTGATATTTCTGTTTCTATAAGTCACATAACATAGGCAGAAACAGTCTTAAATCTCTGTTTCTATAAGTCTCATAACATAGGCAGAAACTGTCTGATATTTCTGTTTCTATAAGTCCCATAACATAGGTAGAAACTGTCTATTTCTGTTTCTATAAGTCTCATAACAAGTAGAAGCTGTCTGATATTTCTGTTTCTATAAGTCCATAACATAGGTAGAAAATGTCTATAACTGTTTCTATAAGTGTCATAACATAGGTAGAAATTGTCTATGTTTCTGTTTCTATAAGTCTCATACCATAGCTAGAAACTGTCTGATATCTCTGTTTCTATAAGTGTCATAACATAGGTAGAAACTGTCTATGTTTCTGTTTCTATAAGTCTCATAACATAGGTAGAAACTGTATATGTTTCTGTTTCTATGAGTCTCATAACAGGTAGAAGCTGTCTGACATTCCTGTTTCTATAAGTCCCATAACATAGGCAGAAACTGTCTATGTTTCTTTTTCTATAAGTCTCATAACATAGGTAGAAACTGTCTATGTTTCTGTTTCTATAAGTCTCATAACAGGTAGAAGCTATATGATATTTCTGTTTCTATGAGTCTCATAACATAGGCAGGAACAGTCTGATATTTCTCTTTCTATAAGTCCCATAAAATAGGTAGAAAATGTCTGATATTTCTCTCTCTATAAGTCTCAAAACACAGGTAGAAACTGTCTATATTTCTGTTTCTATAAGTTTCATAACATAGGTAGAAACTGTCTGTCTGTTTCTATAAGTCTCATAACATAGGTAGAAACTGTCAATGTTTCTGTTTCTATAAGTCCATAACATAGGTAGAAACAGTCTGATATTTCTGTTTCTATAAGTATCATAACATAGGTAGAAACTGTCTATGTTTCTGTTTCTATAAGTCTCACAACAAGTAGAAGCTGTCTGATATTTCTGTTGCTATAAGTCCATAACATAGGTAGAAACTGTCTATCTCTGTTTCTATAAGTGTCATAACATAGGTAAAAACTGTGTATGTTTTCTGTTTCTATAAGTCTCATAACATAGGTAGAAACTGTCTGTTTCTGTTTCTATAAGTCTCATAACAGGTAGAAGCTGTCTGATATTCCTGTTTCTATAAGTCCCATAACATAGTCAGAAACTGTCTATGTTTCTGTTTCTATAAGTCTCATAACATAGGCAGAAACTGTCTGATATTTCTGTTTCCATAAGTCTCATAACATAGGCATAAACTGTATGATATTTCTGTTTCTATAAGTCACAACATAGGTAGAAACCGTCTATGTTTCTGTTTCTATAAGTCTCATAACAGGTAGAAGCTGTCTGATATTCCTGTTTCTATAAGTCCCATAACATAGGTAGAAACTGTCTATTTCTGTTTCTATAAGTCCATAACATAGGTAGAAACTGTCTATGTTTCTGTTTCTATAAGTCTCATAACATAGGTAGAAACTGTCTATGTTTCTGTTTCTATAAGTCTCATAACAGGTAGAAGCTGTCTGATATTCCTGTTTCTATAAGTCCCATAACATAGGCAGAAACTGTCTATGTTTCTTTTTCTATAAGTCTCATAACATAGATAGAAACTGTGTGATATTTCTGTTTCTATAAGTCACATAACATAGGCAGAAACAGTCTGAAATCTCTGTTTCTATAAGTCTCATAACATAGGCAGAAACTGTCTGTGTCTGTTTCTATACGTCTCATAACATAGGTAGAAACTGTCAATGTTTCTGTTTCTATAAGTCCATAACATAGGTAGAAACAGTCTGATATTTCTGTTTCTATAAGTATCATAACATAGGTAGAAACTGTCTATGTTTCTGTTTCTATAAGTCTCACAACAAGTAGAAGCTGTCTGATATTTCTGTTACTATAAGTCCATAACATAGGTAGAAACTGTCTGATGTTTCTGATTCTATAAGTCCCATAACATAGGTAGAAATTGTCTGATATTTCTGTTTCTATAAGTCTCATAACATAGGCAGAAACAGTCTGATATTTCTGTTTCTATAAGTCAATAAAATAGGTAGAAACTGTCTGATATTTATGTTTATATAAGTCTCATTACATAGGCAGAAACTGTCTGATATTTATGTTTCTATAAGTCCATAACATAGGTAGAAACTGATATTTCTGTTTCTATAAGTCTCATAACATAGGTAGAAACTGTCTATGTTTCTGTTTCTATTAGTCCCATAACATAGGTAGAAACTGTCTGTTTCTGTTTCTATAAGTCCATAACATAGGTAGAAATTGTCTATCTCTGTTTCTATAAGTGTCATAACATAGGTAGAAACTGTCTATGGTTCTGTTTCTATAAGTCTCATAACAGGTAGAAGCTGTCTGATATTTCTGTTTCTATAAGTCCCATAACATAGGAAGAAAGTGTGTATGTTTCTGTTTATATAAGTCTCCTAACATAGGTAGAAACTGTCTGATATTTCTCTTTCTATAAGTCCCATAAAATAGGTAGAAAATGTCTGATATTTCTCTCTCTATAAGTCTCAAAACATAGGTAGAAACTGTCTATGTTTGTGTTTCTATAAGCTTCATAACATAGGTAGAAACTGTCTATGTTTCTGTTTCTATAAGTCTCATAACATAGGTAGAAACTGCCTATGTTTATGTTTCTATAAGTCCATTACATAGGTAGAAACTGTCTGTTTCTGTTTCTATAAGTCTCATAACATAGCAAGAGACTGTCTGAAATCTCTGTTTCTATGAGTCTCATGACGGACAGAAACTGTGTGATATTTCTCTCTCTATAAGTCACATAACATAGGTATAAACTGTCTATGTTTCTGTTTCTATAAGTCTCATAACATAGACAGAAACTGTTTATGTTTCTGTTTCTATAAGTCTCATAACATAAGTAGAATCTTTCTATGTTTCTGTTTCTATAAGTCTCATAACATAGGTAGAAACTGTATGATATTTCTGTTTCTATAAGTCTCATAACATAAGCAAAAACTGTCTGATATTTCTGTTTCTATAAGTCCATAACATAGGTAGAAATGGTCTATGTTTATGTTTCTATAAGTGTCATAACATAGGTAGAAACTGTCTATGTTTCTGTTTCTATAAGTCTCATAACATAGGTAGAAACTGTATATGTTTCTGTTTCTATGAGTCTCATAACAGGTAGAAGCTGTCTGACATTCCTGTTTCTATAAGTCCCATAACATAGGCAGAAACTGTCTATGTTTCTGTTTCTACAAGTCTCATAACAAGTAGAAGCTGTCTGATATTTCTGTTACTATAAGGCCATAACATAGGTAGAAACTGTCTGATGTTTCTGTTTCCATAAGTCCCATAACATAGGTAGAAACTGTCTGATATTTCTCTCTCTATAAGTCACATAACATAGGTATAAACTGTCTATGTTTCTGTTTCCATAAGTCTCATAACATAGGCATAAACTGTATGATATTTCTGTTTCTATAAGTCTCACAACATAGGTAGAAACTGTCTATGTTTCTGTTTCTATAAGTCTCATAACAGGTAGAAGCTGTCTGATATTCCTGTTTCTATAAGTCCCATAACATAGGTAGAAACTGTCTATTTCTGTTTCTATAAGTCCATAACATAGGTAGAAACTGTCTATCTCTGTTTCTATAAGTGTCATAACATAGGTAGAAACTGTCTATGTTTCTGTTTCTATAAGTCTCATAACATAGTTAGAAACTGTCTATGTTTCTGTTTCTATAAGTCTCATAACAGGTAGAAGCTGTCTGATATTCCTGTTTCTATAAGTCCCATAACATAGGCAGAAACTGTCTATGTTTCTTTTTCTATAAGTCTCATAACATAGATAGAAACTGTGTGATATTTCTGTTTCTATAAGTCACATAACATAGGCAGAAACAGTCTGAAATCTCTGTTTCTATAAGTATCATAACATAGGCAGAAACTGTCTGATATTTCTGTTTCTATAAGTCCCATAACATAGGTAGAAACTGTCTATTTCTGTTTCTATAAGTCTCATAACAAGTAGAAGCTGTCTGATATTTCTGTTACTATGAGTCAATAACATAGGTAGAAACTGTCTATGTTTCTGTTTCTATAAGTCCATAACATAGGTAGAAACTGTCTGATGTTTCTGATTCTATAAGTCCCATAACATAGGTAGAAATTGTCTGATATTTCTGTTTCTATAAGTCTCATAACATAGGCAGAAACAGTCTGATATTTCTGTTTCTATAAGTCCATAAAATAGGTAGAAACTGTCTGATATTTATGTTTATATAAGTCTCATTACATAGGCAGAAACTGTCTGATATTTCTGTTTCTATAAGTCCATAACATAGGTAGAAACTGTCTATGTTTCTTTTTCTATAAGTCTCATAACATAGATAGAAACTGTGTGATATTTCTGTTTCTATAAGTCACATAACATAGGCAGAAACAGTCTGAAATCTCTGTTTCTATAAGTATCATAACATAGGCAGAAACTGTCTGATATTTCTGTTTCTATAAGTCCCATAACATAGGTAGAAACTGTCTATTTCTGTTTCTATAAGTCTCATAACAAGTAGAAGCTGTCTGATATTTCTGTTACTATGAGTCAATAACATAGGTAGAAACTGTCTATGTTTCTGTTTCTATAAGTCCATAACATAGGTAGAAACTGTCTGATGTTTCTGATTCTAAAAGTCCCATAACATAGGTAGAAATTGTCTGATATTTCTGTTTCTATAAGTCTCATAACATAGGCAGAAACAGTCTGATATTTCTGTTTCTATAAGTCCATAAAATAGGTAGAAACTGTCTGATATTTATGTTTATATAAGTCTCATTACATAGGCAGAAACTGTCTGATATTTCTGTTTCTATAAGTCCATAACATAGGTAGAAACTGTCTATGTTTCTGTTTCTATAAGTCCATAACATAGGCAGAAACAGTCTGAAATCTCTGTTTCTATAAGTCTCATAACATAGGCAGAAACTGTCTGATATTTATGTTTCTATAAGTCCCATAACATAGGTAGAAACTGTCTATTTCTGTTTCTATAAGTCTCATAACAAGTAGAAGCTGTCTGATATTTCTGTTACTATGAGTCAATAACATAGTTAGAAACTGTCTATGTTTCTGTTTCTAGAAGTCCATAACATAGGTAGAAACTGTCTATAACTGTTTCTATAAGTGTCATAACATAGGTAGAAATTGTCTATGTTTCTGTTTCTATAAGTTTCATAACATAGGTAGAAACTATCTGTGTCTGTTTCTATAAGTCTCATAACATAGGTAGAAACTGTCAATGTTTCTGTTTCTATAAGTCCATAACATAGGTAGAAACAGTCTGATATTTCTGTTTCTATAAGTATCATAACATAGGTAGAAACTGTCTATGTTTCTGTTTCTATAAGTCTCACAAAAAGTAGAAGCTGTCTGATATTTCTGTTACTATAAGTCCATAACATAGGTAGAAACTGTCTGATGTTTCTGTTTCTATAAGTCCATAAAATAGGTAGAAACTGTCTGATATTTATGTTTATATAAGTCTCATTACATAGGCAGAAACTGTCTGATATTTCTGTTTCTATAAGTCCATAACATAGGTAGAAACTGTCTGATGTTTCTGTTTCTATAAGTCCCATAACATAGGTAGAAACTGATATTTCTGTTTCTATAAGTCTCATAACATAGGTAGAAACTGTCTATGTTTCTGTTTCTATTAGTCCCATAACATAGGTAGAAACTGTCTATCTCTGTTTCTATAAGTGTCATAACATAGGTAGAAACTGTCTATGGTTCTGTTTCTATAAGTCTCATAACAGGTAGAAGCTGTCTGATATTTCTGTTTCTATAAGTCCCATAACATAGGAAGAAAGTGTCTATGTTTCTGTTTATATAAGTCTCCTAACATAGGTAGAAACTGTCTGATATTTCTCTTTCTATAAGTCCCATAAAATAGGTAGAAAATGTCTGATATTTCTCTCTCTATAAGTCTCAAAACATAGGTAGAAACTGTCTATGTTTGTGTTTCTATAAGCTTCATAACATAGGTAGAAACTGTCTATGTTTCTGTTTCTATAAGTCTCATAACATAGGTAGAAACTGCCTATGTTTCTGTTTCTATAAGTCCATTACATAGGTAGAAATTGTCTGTTTCTGTTTCTATAAGTCTCATAACATAGCAAGAGACTGTCTGAAATCTCTGTTTCTATGAGTCTCATGACGGACAGAAACTGTGTGATATTTCTCTCTCTATAACTCACATAACATAGGTATAAACTGTCTATGTTTCTGTTTCTATAAGTCTCATAACATAGACAGAAACTGTTTATGTTTCTGTTTCTATAAGTCTCATAACAGAAGTAGAATCTTTCTATGTTTCTGTTTCTATAAGTCTCATAACATAGGCAAAAACTGTCTGATATTTCTGTTTCTATAAGTCCATAACATAGGTAGAAATGGTCTATGTTTATGTTTCTATAAGTGTCATAACATAGGTAGAAATTGTCTATGTTTCTGTTTCTATAAGTCTCATAACATAGGTAGAAACTGTATATGTTTCTGTTTCTATGAGTCTCATAACAGGTAGAAGCTGTCTGACATTCCTGTTTCTATAAGTCCCATAACATAGGCAGAAACTGTCTATGTTTCTGTTTCTATAAGTCTCATAACAAGTAGAAGTTGTCTGATATTTCTGTTACTATAAGGCCATAACATAGGTAGAAACTGTCTGATGTTTCTGTTTCTATAAGTCCCATAACATAGGTAGAAACTGTCTGATATTTCTGTTTCTATAAGTCTCATAACATAGGTAGAAACTGTCTATGTTTCTGTTTCTATTAGTCCCATAACATAGGTAGAAACTGTCTATTTCTGTTTCCATAAGTCCATAACATAGGTAGAAACTGTCTATCTCTGTTTCTATAAGTGTCATAACATATGTAGAAACTGTCTATGTTTCTGTTTCTATAAGTCTCATAACATAGGTAGAAACTGTCTATGTTTCTGTTTCTATGAGTTTCATAACATAGGCAGAAACTGTCTATGTTTCTGTTTCTATGAGTTTCATAACATAGGTAGAAACTGTCTGTGTCTGTTTCTATAAGTCTCATAACATAGGTAGAAACTGTCTATGTTTCTGTTTCTATAAGTCCATAACAAAGGTAGAAACTGTCTGATATCTCTGTTTCTATAAGTCTCATAACATAGGTAGGAACTGTCTGTTTCTATAATTCTCATAACATAGCAAGAGACTGTCTGAAATCTCTGTTTCTATGAGTCTCATGACGGACATAAACTGTGTGATATTTCTCTCTCTATAAGTCTCATAACATAGGTAGAAAATGTCTATGTTTCTGTTTCTATAAGTCCCATAACATAGGTAGAAACTGTCTGATATTTCTGTTTCTATAAGTCTCATAACATAGGTAGAAACTGTCTATGTTTCTGTTTCTATTAGTCCCATAATATAGGTAGAAACTGTCTATTTCTGTTTCCATAAGTCCATAACATAGGTAGAAACTGTCTATGTTTCTGTTTCTATGAGTCTCATAACAGGTAGAAGCTGTCTGACATTCCTGTTTCTATAAGTCCCATAACATAGGCAGAAAATGTCTATGTTTCTGTTTCTATAAGTCTCATAACAAGTAGAAGCTGTCTGATATTTCTGTTACTATAAGGCCATAACATAGGTAGAAACTGTCTATGTTTCTGTTCCTATTAGTCCCATAACATAGGTAGAAACTGTCTATTTCTGTTTCCATAAGTCCATAACATAGGTAGAAACTGTCTATCTCTGTTTCTATAAGTGTCATAACATAGGTAGAAACTGTCTATGTTTCTGTTTCTATAAGTCTCATAACATAGGTAGAAACTGCCTAAGTTTCTGTTTCTATAAGTCCATTACATAGGTAGAAACTGTATATGTTTCTGTTTCTATGAGTCTCATAACAGGTAGAAGCTGTCTGACATTCCTGTTTCTATAAGTCCCATAACATAGGCAGAAACTGTCTATGTTTCTGTTTCTATAAGTCTCATAACAAGTAGAAGCTGTCTGATATTTCTGTTACTATAAGGCCATAACATAGGTAGAAACTGTCTGATGTTTCTGTTTCTATAAGTCCCATAACATAGGTAGAAACTGTCTGATATTTCTGTTTCTATAAGTCTCATAACATAGGTAGAAACTGTCTATGTTTCTGTTTCTATTAGTCCCATAATATAGGTAGAAACTGTCTATTTCTGTTTACATAAGTCCATAACATAGGTAGAAACTGTCTATGTTTCTGTTTCTATGAGTCTCATAACAGGTAGAAGCTGTCTGACATTCCTGTTTCTATAAGTCCCATAACATAGGCAGAAAATGTCTATGTTTCTGTTTCTATAAGTCTCATAACAAGTAGAAGCTGTCTGATATTTCTGTTACTATAAGGCCATAACATAGGTAGAAACTGTCTATGTTTCTGTTCCTATTAGTCCCATAACATAGGTAGAAACTGTCTATTTCTGTTTCCATAAGTCCATAACATAGGTAGAAACTGTCTATCTCTGTTTCTATAAGTGTCATAACATAGGTAGAAACTGTCTATGTTTCTGTTTCTATAAGTCTCATAACATAGGTAGAAACTGCCTATGTTTCTGTTTCTATAAGTCCATTACATAGGTAGAAACTGTATATGTTTCTGTTTCTATGAGTCTCATAACAGGTAGAAGCTGTCTGACATTCCTGTTTCTATAAGTCCCATAACATAGGCAGAAACTGTCTATGTTTCTGTTTCTATAAGTCTCATAACAAGTAGAAGCTGTCTGATATTTCTGTTACTATAAGGCCATAACATAGGTAGAAACTGTCTGATGTTTCTGTTTCTATAAGTCCCATAACATAGGTAGAAACTGTCTGATATTTCTGTTTCTATAAGTCTCATAACATAGGTAGAAACTGTCTATGTTTCTGTTTCTATTAGTCCCATAACATAGGTAGAAACTGTCTATTTCTGTTTCCATAAGTCCATACCATAGTTAGAAACTGTCTATCTCTGTTTCTATAAGTGTCATAACATAAGTAGAAACTGTCTATGTTTCTGTTTCTATAAGTCTCATAACATAGGTAGAAACTGTCTATGTTTCTGTTTCTATGAGTCTCATAACATAGGCAGAAACTGTCTATGTTTCTGTTTCTATGAGTTTCATAACATAGGTAGAAACTGTCTGTGTCTGTTTCTATAAGTCTCATAACATAGGTAGAAACTGTCTATGTTTCTGTTTCTATAAGTCCATAACATAGGTAGAAACTGTCTGATATCTCTGTTTCTATAAGTCTCATAACATAGGTAGGAACTGTCTGTTTCTATAATTCTCATAACATAGCAAGAGACTGTCTGAAAT
Source organism: Zingel zingel (assembly GCA_023566125.1). Lineage (NCBI taxonomy): Eukaryota > Metazoa > Chordata > Actinopteri > Perciformes > Percidae > Zingel > Zingel zingel. Next base: position 734,899 of record CM042337.1, read on the forward strand.
CTCTGTTTCTATGAGTCTCATGACGGACAGAAACTGTGTGATATTTCTCTCTCTATAAGTCTCATAACATAGGTAGAAAATGTCTATGTTTCTGTTTCTATAAGTCCCATAACATAGGTAGAAACTGTCTGATATTTCTGTTTCTATAAGTGTCATAACATAGGTAGAAACTGTCTATGTTTCTGTTTCTATTAGTCCCATAATATAGGTAGAAACTGTCTATTTCTGTTTACATAAGTCCATAACATAGGTAGAAACTGTCTATGTTTCTGTTTCTATGAGTCTCATAACAGGTAGAAGCTGTCTGACATTCCTGTTTCTATAAGTCCCATAACATAGGCAGAAAATGTCTATGTTTCTGTTTCTATAAGTCTCATAACAAGTAGAAGCTGTCTGATATTTCTGTTACTATAAGACCATAACATAGGTAGAAACTGTCTGATGTTTCTGTTTCTATAAGTCCCATAACATAGGTAGAAACTGTCTGATATTTCTGTTTCTATAAGTCTCATAACATAGGTAGAAACTGTCTATGTTTCTGTTCCTATTAGTCCCATAACATAGGTAGAAAATGTATATTTCTGTTTCCATAAGTCCATAACATAGGTAGAAACTGTCTATCTCTGTTTCTATAAGTGTCATAACATAGGTAGAAACTGTCTATGTTTCTGTTTCTATAAGTCTCATAACATAGGTAGAAACTGTCTGTTTCTGTTTCTATGAGTCTCATAACAGGTAGAAGCTGTCTGACATTCCTGTTTCTATAAGTCCCATAACATATGCAGAAACTGTCTATGTTTCTGTTTCTATAAGTCCCATAACATAGGCAGACATTGTATATGTTTCTGTTTCTATAAGTTTCATAACATAGGTAGAAACTGTCTATGTTTCTGTTTCTGTAAGTCTCATAACATAGGTAGAAACTGTCTATGTTTCTGTTTCTATAAGTCCATAACATAGACAGAAACTGTCTGATATCTCTGTTTCTATAAGTCTCATAACATAGCAAGAGACTGTCTGAAATCTCTGTTTCTATAAGTCTCATGACAGACAGAAACTGTGTGATATTTCTCTCTCTATAAGTCTCATAACATAGGTAGAATCTTTTTAGGTTTCTGTTTCTATAAGTCTCATAACATAGGTAGAAACTGTCTGATATTTCTGTTTCTATAAGTCTCATAACATAGGCAGAAACTGTCTGATATTTCTGTTTCTATAAGTCCATAACATAGGTAGAAACGGTCTATGTTTATGTTTCTATAAGTCTCATAACATAGATAGAGACTGTCTGATATTTCTGTTTCTATAAGTCTCATAACATAGGCAGAAACAGTCTGAAATTTCTGTTTTTATTAGTCTCATAACATAGGTAGAAACTGTCTATATTTCTGTTTCTATAAGTCTCATAACAAGTAGAAGCTGTCTGATATTACTCTTTCTATAAGTCCATAACATAGGTAGAAACTGTCTGATGTTTCTTTTTCTATAAGTCCCATAACATAGGTAAAAACTGTCTGATATTTCTGTTTCTATAGGTCTCATAACATAGGTAGAAACTGTGTATGTTTCTGTTTCTATTAGTCCCATAACATAAGTAGAAACTGTCTATGTTTCTGTTTCTATTAGTCTCATAACATAGGCAGAAACTGTCTGATATTTCTGTTTCTATAAGTCTCATAACATAGGCAGAAACTGTATGATATTCCTGTTCCTATTAGTCCCATAACATAGGCAGAACTTGTCTATGTTTCTATTTCTATAAGTCTCATAATATAGGTAGAAACTGTCTGATATTTCTCTTTCTATAAGTCCCATGAAATAGGTAGAAAATGTCTGATATTTCTCTCTCTATAAGTCTCAAAACATAGGTAGAAATTGTCTGTTTCTGTTTCTATAAGTTTCATAATATAGGTAGAAACTGTCTATGTTTCTGTTTCTATAAGTCTCATAACATAGATAGAAACTGTCAATGTTTCTGTTTCTATAAGTCCATAACATATTTAGAAACAGTCTGATATTTCTGTTTCTATAAGTATCATAACATAGGTAGAAACTGTCTATGTTTCTGTTTCTATAAGTCTCATAACATAGGTAGAAACTGTCTATGTTTCTGTTTCTATAAGTCTCATAACAGGTAGAAGCTGTCACATATTCCTGTTTCAATAAGTCCCATAACATAGGCAGAAACTGTCTATGTTTCTGTTTCTATAAGTCTCATAACATAGGTAGAAACTGTCTGACATTTCTCTTTCTATAAGTCCCATAAAATAGGTAGAAAATGTCTGATATTTCTCTCTCTATAAGTCTCAAAACATAGGTAGAAACTGTCTATGTTTCTGTTTCTATAAGTTTCATAACATAGGTAGAAACTGTCTATGTTTCTGTTTCTGTAAGTCTCATAACATAGGTAGAAACTTTCTATGTTTCTGTTTCTATAAGTCCATAACATAGGCAGAAACTGTCTGATATCTCTGTTTCTATAAGTCTCATAACATAGCAAGCGACTGTCTGAAATCTCTGTTTCTATAAGTCTCATAACATAGGCAGAAACTGTCTGATATTTCTGTTTCTATAAGTCCATAACATAGGTAGAAACGGTCTATGTTTATGTTTCTATAAGTCTCATAACATAGATAGAAACTGTCTGATATTTCTGTTTTTATAAGTCTCATAACAAGTAGAAGCTGTCTGATATTACTCTTTCCATAAGTCCATAACATAGGTAGAAACTGTCTGATGTTTCTGTTTCTATAAGTCCCATAACATAGGTAAAAACTGTCTGATAATTCTGTTTCTATAGGTCTCATAACATAGGTAGAAACTGTGTATGTTTCTGTTTCTATTAGTCCCATAACATAAGTATAAACTGTCTATGTTTCTGTTTCTATAAGTCTCATAACATAGGCAGAAACTGTCTGATATTTCTGTTTCCATAAGTCCCATAACATAGGCATAAACTGTATGATATTTCTGTTTCTATAAGTCTCACAACATAGGTAGAAACTGTCTATGTTTCTGTTTCTATAAGTCTCATAACAGGTAGAAGCTGTCTGATATTCCTGTTTCTATAAGTCCCATAACATAGGTAGAAACTGTCTATTTCTGTTTCTATAAGTCCATAACATAGGTAGAAACTGTGTGATATTTCTGTTTCTATAAGTCTCATAACATAGGCAGAAACTGTATGATATTCCTGTTCCTATTAGTCCCATAACATAGGCAGAACTTGTCTATGTTTCTATTTCTATAAGTCTCATAATATAGGTAGAAACTGTCTGATATTTCTCTTTCTATAAGTCCCATGAAATAGGTAGAAAATGTCTGATATTTCTCTCTCTATAAGTCTCAAAACATAGGTAGAAACTGTCTGTTTCTGTTTCTATAAGTTTCATAATATAGGTAGAAACTGTCTATGTTTCTGTTTCTATAAGTCTCATAACATAGGTAGAAACTGTCTATGTTTCTGTTTCTATAAGTCTCATAACAGGTAGAAGCTGTCAGATATTCCTGTTTCAATAAGTCCCATAACATAGGCAGAAACCTTCTATGTTTCTGTTTCTATAAGTCTCATAACATAGGTAGAAACTGTCTGACATTTCTCTTTCTATAAGTCCCATAAAATAGGTAGAAAATGTCTGATATTTCTCTCTCTATAAGTCTCAAAACATAGGTAGAAACTGTCTATGTTTCTGTTTCTATAAGTTTCATAACATAGGTAGAAACTGTCTATGTTTCTGTTTCTGTAAGTCTCATAACATAGGTAGAAACGTTCTATGTTTCTGTTTCTATAAGTCCATAACATAGGCAGAAACTGTCTGATATCTCTGTTTCTATAAGTCTCATAACATAGCAAGCAACTGTCTGAAATCTCTGTTTCTATAAGTCTCATAACATAGGCAGAAACTGTCTGATATTTCTGTTTCTATAAGTCCATAACATAGGTAGAAACGGTCTATGTTCATGTTTCTATAAGTCTCATAACATAGATAGAAACTGTCTGATATTTCTGTTTCTATAAGTCTCATAACAAGTAGAAGCTGTCTGATATTACTCTTTCCATAAGTCCATAACATAGGTAGAAACTGTCTGATGTTTCTGTTTCTATAAGTCCCATAACATAGGTAAAAACTGTCTGATATTTCTGTTTCTATAGGTCTCATAACATAGGTAGAAACTGTGTATGTTTCTGTTTCTATTAGTCCCATAACATAAGTAGAAACTGTCTATGTTTCTGTTTCTATAAGTCTCATAACATAGGCAGAAACTGTCTGATATTTCTGTTTCCATAAGTCCCATAACATAGGCATAAACTGTATGATATTTCTGTTTCTATAAGTCTCACAACATAGGTAGAAACTGTCTATGTTTCTGTTTCTATAAGTCTCATAACAGGTAGAAGCTGTCTGATATTCCTGTTTCTATAAGTCCCATAACATAGGTAGAAACTGTCTATTTCTGTTTCTATAAGTCCATAACATAGGTAGAAACTGTCTATCTCTGTTTCTATAAGTGTCATAACATAGGTAGAAACTGTCTATGTTTCTGTTTCTATAAGTCTCATAACATAGGTTAGAAACTGTCTATGTTTCTGTTTTTATAAGTCTCATAACAGGTAGAAGCTGTCTGATATTCCTGTTTCTATAAGTCCCATAACATAGGCAGAAACTGTCTATGTTTCTTTTTCTATAAGTCTCATAACATAGATAGAAACTGTGTGATATTTCTGTTTCTATAAGTCACATAACATAGGCAGAAACAGTCTGAAATCTCTGTTTCTATAAGTCTCATAAGATAGGCAGAAACTGTCTGATATTTCTGTTTCTATAAGTCCCATAACATAGGTAGAAACTGTCTATTTCTGTTTCTATAAGTCTCATAACAAGTAGAAGCTGTCTGATATTTCTGTTACTATGAGTCCATAACATAGGTAGAAACTGTCTATGTTACTGTTTCTATAAGTCCATAACATAGGTAGAAACTGTCTATAACTGTTTCTATAAGTGTCATAACATAGGTAGAAATTGTCTATGTTTCTGTTTCTATAAGTCTCATACCATAGCTAGAAACTGTCTGATATCTCTGTTTCTATAAGTCTCATAACATAGGCAGAAACTGTCTGATATCTCTGTTTCTATAAGTCTCATAACATAGGTAGAAAATGTCTGTTCATGTTTCTATAAGTCTCATAACATAGGTAGAAACTGTCTATGTTTATGTTTCTATAAGTCTCATAACATAGGCAGAAATTGTCTGTTTCTGTTTCTATAAGTCTCATAACATAGGCAAGAACTGTCTGATATCTCTGTTTCTATAAGTCCCATAAGATAGGTAGAAACCTTCTGATATTTCTGTTTTTTATAAGTCTAATAACATAGGTAGAACATTTCTATGTTTCTGTTTCTATAAGTCTCATAACATAGGTAGAAACTGTCTATGTTTCTGTTACTATAAGTCCCATAACATAGGTAGAAACTGTCTATGTTTCTGTTTCTATAAGTCTCATAACATAGGTAGAAACTGTCTATGTTTCTGTTTCTATAAGTCTCACAACATAGGTAGAAACTGTCTATGTTTCTGTTTCTATAAGTCTCATAACAGGTAGAAGCTGTCTGATATTCCTGTTTCTATAAGTCCCATAACATAGGTAGAAACTGTCTATTTCTGTTTCTATAAGTCCATAACATAGGTAGAAACTGTCTATCTCTGTTTCTATAAGTGTCATAACATAGGTAGAAACTGTCTATGTTTCTGTTTCTATAAGTCTCATAACATAGGTTAGAAACTGTCTATGTTTCTGTTTTTATAAGTCTCATAACAGGTAGAAGCTGTCTGATATTCCTGTTTCTATAAGTCCCATAACATAGGCAGAAACTGTCTATGTTTCTTTTTCTATAAGTCTCATAACATAGATAGAAACTGTGTGATATTTCTGTTTCTATAAGTCACATAACATAGGCAGAAACAGTCTGAAATCTCTGTTTCTATAAGTCTCATAACATAGGCAGAAACTGTCTGATATTTCTGTTTCTATAAGTCCCATAACATAGGTAGAAACTGTCTATTTCTGTTTCTATAAGTCTCATAACAAGTAGAAGCTGTCTGATATTTCTGTTACTATGAGTCCATAACATAGGTAGAAACTGTCTATGTTTCTGTTTCTATAAGTCCATAACATAGGTAGAAACTGTCTATAACTGTTTCTATAAGTGTCATAACATAGGTAGAAATTGTCTATGTTTCTGTTTCTATAAGTCTCATACCATAGCTAGAAACTGTCTGATATCTCTGTTTCTATAAGTCTCATAACATAGGCAGAAACTGTCTGATATCTCTGTTTCTATAAGTCTCATAACATAGGTAGAAAATGTCTGTTCATGTTTCTATAAGTCTCATAACATAGGTAGAAACTGTCTATGTTTATGTTTCTATAAGTCTCATAACATAGGCAGAAATTGTCTGTTTCTGTTTCTATAAGTCTCATAACATAGGCAAGAACTGTCTGATATCTCTGTTTCTATAAGTCCCATAAGATAGGTAGAAACCTTCTGATATTTCTGTTTTTTATAAGTCTCATAACATAGGTAGAACATTTCTATGTTTCTGTTTCTATAAGTCTCATAACATAGGTAGAAACTGTCTATGTTTCTGTTACTATAAGTCCCATAACATAGGTAGAAACTGTCTATTTTTCTGTTTCTATAAGTCTCATAACATAGGTAGAAACTGTCTATGTTTCTGTTTCTATAAGTCTCATAACAGGTAGAAGCTGTCTGATATTTCTGTTTCTATAAGTCCCATAACATAGGCAGAAATTGTCTATGTTTCTGTTTCTATAAGTCTCATAACATAGACAGAAACTGTCTATGTTTGTGTTTCTATAAGTCTCATAACATAGGTAGAATCTTTCTATGTTTCTGTTTCTATAAGTCTCATAACATAGTTAGAAGCTGTATGATATTTCTGTTTCTATGAGTCTCATAACATAGGCAGAAACAGTCTGATATTTCTCTTTCTATAAGTCCCATGAAATAGTTAGAAAATGTCTGATATTTCTCTCTCTATAAGTCTCAAAAAATAGGTAGAAATTGTCTATGTTTCTGTTTCTATAAGTTTCATAACATAGGTAGAAACTGTCTGTGTCTGTTTCTATAAGTCTCATAACATAGGTAGAAACTGTCAATGTTTCTGTTTCTATAAGTCCATAACATAGGTAGAAACAGTCTGATATTTCTGTTTCTATAAGTATCATAACATAGGTAGAAACTGTCTATGTTTCTGTTTCTATAAGTCTCACAACAAGTAGAAGCTGTCTGATATTTCTGTTACTATAAGTCCATAACATAGGTAGAAACTGTCTGATGTTTCTGATTCTATAAGTCCCATAACATAGGTAGAAATTGTCTGATATTTCTGTTTCTATAAGTCTCATAACATAGGCAGAAACAGTCTGATATTTCTGTTTCTATAAGTCCATAAAATAGGTAGAAACTGTCTGATATTTATGTTTATATAAGTGTCATTACATAGGCAGAAACTGTCTGATATTTCTGTTTCTATAAGTCCATAACATAGGTAGAAACTGTCTGATGTTTCTGTTTCTATAAGTCCCATAACATAGGTAGAAACTGATATTTCTGTTTCTATAAGTCTCATAACATAGGTAGAAACTGTCTATGTTTCTGTTCCTATAAGTCCATAACATAGGTAGAAACTGTCTATCTCTGTTTCTATAAGTGTCATAACATAGGTAGAAACTGTCTATGGTTCTGTTTCTATAAGTCTCATAACAGGTAGAAGCTGTCTGATATTTCTGTTTCTATAAGTCCCATAACATAGGAAGAAAGTGTCTATGTTTCTGTTTATATAAGTCTCCTAACATAGGTAGAAACTGTCTGATATTTCTCTTTCTATAAGTCCCATAAAATAGGTAGAAAATGTCTGATATTTCTCTCTCTATAAGTCTCAAAACATAGGTAGAAACTGTCTATGTTTGTGTTTCTATAAGCTTCATAACATAGGTAGAAACTGCCTATGTTTCTGTTTCTATAAGTCCATTACATAGGTAGAAACTGTCTGTTTCTGTTTCTATAAGTCTCATAACATAGGTAGAAACTGCCTATGTTTCTGTTTCTATAAGTCCATTACATAGGTAGAAACTGTCTGTTTCTGTTTCTATAAGTCTCATAACATAGCAAGAGACTGTCTGAAATCTCTGTTTCTATGAGTCACATGACGGACAGAAACTGTGTGATATTTATCTCTCTATAAGTCACATAACATAGGTATAAACTGTCTATGTTTCTGTTTCTATAAGTCTCATAACATAGACAGAAACTGTTTATGTTTCTGTTTCTATAAGTCTCATAACATAAGTAGAATCTTTCTATGTTTCTGTTTCTATAAGTCTCATAACATAGGTAGAAACTGTATGATATTTCTGTTTCTATAAGTCTCATAACATAGGCAAAAACTGTCTGATATTTCTGTTTCTATAAGTCTCATAACAGGTAGAAGCTGTCTGATATTCCTGTTTCTATAAGTCCCATAACATAGGCAGAAACTGTCTATGTTTCTTTTTCTATAAGTCTCATAACATAGATAGAAACTGTGTGATATTTCTGTTTCTATAAGTCACTTAACATAGGCAGAAACAGTCTGAAATCTCTGTTTCTATAAGTCTCATAACATAGGCAGAAACTGTCTGATATTTCTGTTTCTATGAGTCCCATAACATAGGTAGAAACTGTCTATTTCTGTTTCTATCAGTCTCATAACAAGTAGAAGCTGTCTGATATTTCTGTTACTATGAGTCCATAACATAGGTAGAAACTGTCTATGTTTCTGTTTCTATAAGTCCATAACATAGGTAGAAACTGTCTATAACTGTTTCTATAAGTGTCATAACATAGGTAGAAATTGTCTATGTTTCTGTTTCTATAAGTCTCATACCATAGCTAGAAACTGTCTGATATCTCTGTTTCTATAAGTCTCATAACATAGGCAGAAACTGTCTGATATCTCTGTTTCTATAAGTCTCATAACATAGGCAGAAACTGTCTGATATCTCTGTTTCTATAAGTCTCATAACATAGGTAGAAAATGTCTGTTCATGTTTCTATAAGTCTCATAACATAGGTAGAAACTGTCTATGTTTATGTTTCTATAAGTCTCATAACATAGGCAGAAATTGTCTGTTTCTGTTTCTATAAGTCTCATAACATAGGCAAGAACTGTCTGATATCTCTGTTTCTATAAGTCCCATAAGATAGGTAGAAACCTTCTGATATTTCTGTTTTTTATAAGTCTCATAACATAGGTAGAACATTTCTATGTTTCTGTTTCTATAAGTCTCATAACATAGGTAGAAACTGTCTATGTTTCTGTTACTATAAGTCCCATAACATAGGTAGAAACTGTCTATGTTTCTGTTTCTATAAGTCTCATAACATAGGTAGAAACTGTCTATGTTTCTGTTTCTATAAGTCTCATAACAGGTAGAAGCTGTCTGATATTTCTGTTTCTATAAGTCCCATAACATAGGCAGAAATTGTCTATGTTTCTGTTTCTATAAGTCTCATAACATAGACAGAAACTGTCTATGTTTGTGTTTCTATAAGTCTCATAACATAGGTAGAATCTTTCTATGTTTCTGTTTCTATAAGTCTCATAACATAGTTAGAAGCTGTATGATATTTCTGTTTCTATGAGTCTCATAACATAGGCAGAAACAGTCTGATATTTCTCTTTCTATAAGTCCCATGAAATAGTTAGAAAATGTCTGATATTTCTCTCTCTATAAGTCTCAAAAAATAGGTAGAAATTGTCTATGTTTCTGTTTCTATAAGTTTCATAACATAGGTAGAAACTGTCTGTGTCTGTTTCTATAAGTCTCATAACATAGGTAGAAACTGTCAATGTTTCTGTTTCTATAAGTCCATAACATAGGTAGAAACAGTCTGATATTTCTGTTTCTATAAGTATCATAACATAGGTAGAAACTGTCTATGTTTCTGTTTCTATAAGTCTCACAACAAGTAGAAGCTGTCTGATATTTCTGTTACTATAAGTCCATAACATAGGTAGAAACTGTCTGATGTTTCTGATTCTATAAGTCCCATAACATAGGTAGAAATTGTCTGATATTTCTGTTTCTATAAGTCTCATAACATAGGCAGAAACAGTCTGATATTTCTGTTTCTATAAGTCCATAAAATAGGTAGAAACTGTCTGATATTTATGTTTATATAAGTGTCATTACATAGGCAGAAACTGTCTGATATTTCTGTTTCTATAAGTCCATAACATAGGTAGAAACTGTCTGATGTTTCTGTTTCTATAAGTCCCATAACATAGGTAGAAACTGATATTTCTGTTTCTATAAGTCTCATAACATAGGTAGAAACTGTCTATGTTTCTGTTCCTATAAGTCCATAACATAGGTAGAAACTGTCTATCTCTGTTTCTATAAGTGTCATAACATAGGTAGAAACTGTCTATGGTTCTGTTTCTATAAGTCTCATAACAGGTAGAAGCTGTCTGATATTTCTGTTTCTATAAGTCCCATAACATAGGAAGAAAGTGTCTATGTTTCTGTTTATATAAGTCTCCTAACATAGGTAGAAACTGTCTGATATTTCTCTTTCTATAAGTCCCATAAAATAGGTAGAAAATGTCTGATATTTCTCTCTCTATAAGTCTCAAAACATAGGTAGAAACTGTCTATGTTTGTGTTTCTATAAGCTTCATAACATAGGTAGAAACTGCCTATGTTTCTGTTTCTATAAGTCCATTACATAGGTAGAAACTGTCTGTTTCTGTTTCTATAAGTCTCATAACATAGGTAGAAACTGCCTATGTTTCTGTTTCTATAAGTCCATTACATAGGTAGAAACTGTCTGTTTCTGTTTCTATAAGTCTCATAACATAGCAAGAGACTGTCTGAAATCTCTGTTTCTATGAGTCACATGACGGACAGAAACTGTGTGATATTTATCTCTCTATAAGTCACATAACATAGGTATAAACTGTCTATGTTTCTGTTTCTATAAGTCTCATAACATAGACAGAAACTGTTTATGTTTCTGTTTCTATAAGTCTCATAACATAAGTAGAATCTTTCTATGTTTCTGTTTCTATAAGTCTCATAACATAGGTAGAAACTGTATGATATTTCTGTTTCTATAAGTCTCATAACATAGGCAAAAACTGTCTGATATTTCTGTTTCTATAAGTCTCATAACAGGTAGAAGCTGTCTGATATTCCTGTTTCTATAAGTCCCATAACATAGGCAGAAACTGTCTATGTTTCTTTTTCTATAAGTCTCATAACATAGATAGAAACTGTGTGATATTTCTGTTTCTATAAGTCACTTAACATAGGCAGAAACAGTCTGAAATCTCTGTTTCTATAAGTCTCATAACATAGGCAGAAACTGTCTGATATTTCTGTTTCTATGAGTCCCATAACATAGGTAGAAACTGTCTATTTCTGTTTCTATCAGTCTCATAACAAGTAGAAGCTGTCTGATATTTCTGTTACTATGAGTCCATAACATAGGTAGAAACTGTCTATGTTTCTGTTTCTATAAGTCCATAACATAGGTAGAAACTGTCTATAACTGTTTCTATAAGTGTCATAACATAGGTAGAAATTGTCTATGTTTCTGTTTCTATAAGTCTCATACCATAGCTAGAAACTGTCTGATATCTCTGTTTCTATAAGTCTCATAACATAGGCAGAAACTGTCTGATATCTCTGTTTCTATAAGTCTCATAACATAGGTAGAAAATGTCTGTTTATGTTTCTATAAGTCTCATAACATAGGTAGAATCTTTCTATGTTTCTGTTTCTATAAGTCTCATAACATAGTTAGAAGCTGTATGATATTTCTGTTTCTATGAGTCTCATAACATAGGCAGAAACAGTCTGATATTTCTCTTTCTATAAGTCCCATGAAATAGTTAGAAAATGTCTGATATTTCTCTCTCTATAAGTCTCAAAAAATAGGTAGAAATTGTCTATGTTTCTGTTTCTATAAGTTTCATAACATAGGTAGAAACTGTCTGTGTCTGTTTCTATAAGTCTCATAACATAGGTAGAAACTGTCAATGTTTCTGTTTCTATAAGTCCATAACATAGGCAGAAACAGTCTGATATTTCTCTTTCTATAAGTCCCATGAAATAGTTAGACAATGTCTGATATTTCTCTCTCTATAAGTCTCAAAAAATAGGTAGAAATTGTCTATGTTTCTGTTTCTATAAGTTTCATAACATAGGTAGAAACTGTCTGTGTCTGTTTCTATAAGTATCATAACATAGGTAGAAACTGTCTATGTTTCTGTTTCTATAAGTCTCACAACAAGTAGAAGCTGTCTGATATTTCTGTTACTATAAGTCCATAACATAGGTAGAAACTGTCTGATGTTTCTGATTCTATAAGTATCATAACATAGGTAGAAACTGTGTATGTTTCTGTTTCTATTAGTCCCATAACATAATTAGAAACTGTCTATGTTTCTGTTTCTATTAGTCTCATAACATAGGCAGAAACTGTCTGATATTTCTGTTTCTATAAGTCTCATAACATAGGCAGAAACTGTTAGATATTCCTGTTTCTATAAGTCCCATAACATAGGCAGAAATTGTCTATGTTTCTATTTCTATAAGTCTCATAATATAGGTAGAAACTGTCTGACATTTCTCTTTCTATAAGTCCCATGAAATAGGTAGAAAATGTCTGATATTTCTCTCTCTATGAGTCTCAAAACATAGGTAGAAACTGTCTGTTTCTGTTTCTATAAGTTTCATAATATAGGTAGAAACTGTCTATGTTTCTGTTTCTATAAGTCTCATAACATAGATAGAAACTGTCAATGTTTCTGTTTCTATAAGTCCATAACATAGGTAGAAACAGTCTGATATTTCTGTTTCTATAAGTATCATAACATAGGTAGAAACTGTCTATGTTTCTGTTTCTATAAGTCTCATAACAGGTAGAAGCTGTCTGATATTCCTGTTTCTATAAGTCTCATGACATAGGCAGAAACTGTCTGATATCTCTGTTTCTATAAGTCTCATAACATAGGTAGAAAATGTCTGTTTATGTTTCTATAAGTCTCATAACATAGGTAGAAACTGTCTATGTTTCTGTTTCTATAAGTCCCATAACATAGGCAGAAATTGTCTATGTTTCTGTTTCTATAAGTCTCATAACATAGACAGAAACTGTCTATGTTTGTGTTTCTATAAGTCTCATAACATAGGTAGAATCTTTCTATGTTTCTGTTTCTATAAGTCTCATAACATAGTTAGAAGCTGTATGATATTTCTGTTTCTATGAGTCTCATAACATAGGCAGAAACAGTCTGATATTTCTCTTTCTATAAGTCCCATGAAATAGTTAGAAAATGTCTGATATTTCTCTCTCTATAAGTCTCAAAAAATAGGTAGAAATTGTCTATGTTTCTGTTTCTATAAGTTTCATAACATAGGTAGAAACTGTCTGTGTCTGTTTCTATAAGTCTCATAACATAGGTAGAAACTGTCAATGTTTCTGTTTCTATAAGTCCATAACATAGGTAGAAACAGTCTGATATTTCTGTTTCTATAAGTATCATAACATAGGTAGAAACTGTCTGTTTCTGTTTCTATAAGTCTCACAACAAGTAGAAGCTGTCTGATATTTCTGTTACTATAAGTCCATAACATAGGTAGAAACTGTCTGATGTTTCTGATTCTATAAGTCCCATAACATAGGTAGAAATTGTCTGATATTTCTGTTTCTATAAGTCTCATAACATAGGCAGAAACAGTCTGATATTTCTGTTTCTATAAGTCCATAAAATAGGTAGAAACTGTCTGATATTTATGTTTATATAAGTGTCATTACATAGGCAGAAACTGTCTGATATTTCTGTTTCTATAAGTCCATAACATAGGTAGAAACTGTCTGATGTTTCTGTTTCTATAAGTCCCATAACATAGGTAGAAACTGATATTTCTGTTTCTATAAGTCTCATAACATAGGTAGAAACTGTCTATGTTTCTGTTCCTATAAGTCCATAACATAGGTAGAAACTGTCTATCTCTGTTTCTATAAGTGTCATAACATAGGTAGAAACTGTCTATGGTTCTGTTTCTATAAGTCTCATAACAGGTAGAAGCTGTCTGATATTTCTGTTTCTATAAGTCCCATAACATAGGAAGAAAGTGTCTATGTTTCTGTTTATATAAGTCTCCTAACATAGGTAGAAACTGTCTGATATTTCTCTTTCTATAAGTCCCATAAAATAGGTAGAAAATGTCTGATATGTCTCTCTCTATAAGTCTCAAAACATAGGTAGAAACTGTCTATGTTTGTGTTTCTATAAGCTTCATAACATAGGTAGAAACTGCCTATGTTTCTGTTTCTATAAGTCCATTACATAGGTAGAAACTGTCTGTTTCTGTTTCTATAAGTCTCATAACATAGGTAGAAACTGCCTATGTTTCTGTTTCTATAAGTCCATTACATAGGTAGAAACTGTCTGTTTCTGTTTCTATAAGTCTCATAACATAGCAAGAGACTGTCTGAAATCTCTGTTTCTATGAGTCACATGACGGACAGAAACTGTGTGATATTTCTCTCTCTATAAGTCACATAACATAGGTATAAACTGTCTATGTTTCTGTTTCTATAAGTCTCATAACATAGACAGAAACTGTTTATGTTTCTGTTTCTATAAGTCTCATAACATAAGTAGAATCTTTCTATGTTTCTGTTTCTATAAGTCTCATAACATAGGTAGAAACTGTATGATATTTCTGTTTCTATAAGTCTCATAACATAGGCAAAAACTGTCTGATATTTCTGTTTCTATAAGTCTCATAACAGGTAGAAGCTGTCTGATATTCCTGTTTCTATAAGTCCCATAACATAGGCAGAAACTGTCTATGTTTCTTTTTCTATAAGTCTCATAACATAGATAGAAACTGTGTGATATTTCTGTTTCTATAAGTCACATAACATAGGCAGAAACAGTCTGAAATCTCTGTTTCTATAAGTCTCATAACATAGGCAGAAACTGTCTGATATTTCTGTTTCTATGAGTCCCATAACATAGGTAGAAACTGTCTATTTCTGTTTCTATAAGTCTCATAACAAGTAGAAGCTGTCTGATATTTCTGTTACTATGAGTCCATAACATAGGTAGAAACTGTCTATGTTTCTGTTTCTATAAGTCCATAACATAGGTAGAAACTGTCTATAACTGTTTCTATAAGTGTCATAACATAGGTAGAAATTGTCTATGTTTCTGTTTCTATAAGTCTCATACCATAGCTAGAAACTGTCTGATATCTCTGTTTCTATAAGTATCATAACATAGGCAGAAACTGTCTGATATCTCTGTTTCTATAAGTCTCATAACATAGGTAGAAAATGTCTGTTTATGTTTCTATAAGTCTCATAACATAGGTAGAATCTTTCTATGTTTCTGTTTCTATAAGTCTCATAACATAGTTAGAAACTGTCTGACATTTCTCTTTCTATAAGTCCCATGAAATAGGTAGAAAATGTCTGATATTTCTCTCTCTATAAGTCTCAAAACATAGGTAGAAACTGTCTGTTTCTGTTTCTATAAGTTTCATAATATAGGTAGAAACTGTCTATGTTTCTGTTTCTATAAGTCTCATAACATAGATAGAAACTGTCAATGTTTCTGTTTCTATAAGTCCATAACATAGGTAGAAACAGTCTGATATTTCTGTTTCTATAAGTATCATAACATAGGTAGAAACTGTCTATGTTTCTGTTTCTATAAGTCTCATAACAGGTAGAAGCTGTCTGATATTCCTGTTTCTATAAGTCTCATGACATAGGCAGAAACTGTCTGATATCTCTGTTTCTATAAGTCTCATAACATAGGTAGAAAATGTCTGTTTATGTTTCTATAAGTCTCATAACATAGGTAGAAACTGTCTATGTTTCTGTTTCTATAAGTCTCATAACATAGGCAGAAATTGTCTGTTTCTGTTTCTATAAGTCTCATAACATAGGCAAGAACTGTCTGATATCTCTGTTTCTATAAGTCCCATAAGATAGGTAGAAACCTTCTGATATTTCTGTTTTTTATAAGTCTCATAACATAGGTAGAACATTTCTATGTTTCTGTTTTTTATAAGTCTCATAACATAGGTAGAACATTTCTATGTTTCTGTTTCTATAAGTCCCATAACATAGGCAGAAATTGTCTATGTTTCTGTTTCTATAAGTCTCATAACATAGACAGAAACTGTCTATGTTTGTGTTTCTATAAGTCTCATAACATAGGTAGAATCTTTCTATGTTTCTGTTTCTATAAGTCTCATAACATAGTTAGAAGCTGTATGATATTTCTGTTTCTATGAGTCTCATAACATAGGCAGAAACAGTCTGATATTTCTCTTTCTATAAGTCCCATGAAATAGTTAGAAAATGTCTGATATTTCTCTCTCTATAAGTCTAAAAAAATAGGTAGAAATTGTCTATGTTTCTGTTTCTATAAGTTTCATAACATAGGTAGAAACTGTCTGTGTCTGTTTCTATAAGTCTCATAACATAGGTAGAAACTGTCAATGTTTCTGTTTCTATAAGTCCATAACATAGGTAGAAACAGTCTGATATTTCTGTTTCTATAAGTATCATAACATAGGTAGAAACTGTCTATGTTTCTGTTTCTATAAGTCTCACAACAAGTAGAAGCTGTCTGATATTTCTGTTACTATAAGTCCATAACATAGGTAGAAACTGTCTGATGTTTCTGATTCTATAAGTCCCATAACATAGGTAGAAATTGTCTGATATTTCTGTTTCTATAAGTCTCATAACATAGGCAGAAACTGTCTGATATTTCTGTTTCTATAAGTCCATAACATAGGTAGAAACTGTCTGATGTTTCTGTTTCTATAAGTCCCATAACATAGGTAGAAACTGATATTTCTGTTTCTATAAGTCTCATAACATAGGTAGAAACTGTCTATGTTTCTGTTCCTATAAGTCCATAACATAGGTAGAAACTGTCTATCTCTGTTTCTATAAGTGTCATAACATAGGTAGAAACTGTCTATGGTTCTGTTTCTATAAGTCTCATAACAGGTAGAAGCTGTCTGATATTTCTGTTTCTATAAGTCCCATAACATAGGAAGAAAGTGTCTATGTTTCTGTTTATATAAGTCTCCTAACATAGGTAGAAACTGTCTGATATTTCTCTTTCTATAAGTCCCATAAAATAGGTAGAAAATGTCTGATATTTCTCTCTCTATAAGTCTCAAAACATAGGTAGAAACTGTCTATGTTTGTGTTTCTATAAGCTTCATAACATAGGTAGAAATTGTCTATGTTTCTGTTTCTATAAGTCTCATAACATAGGTAGAAACTGCCTATGTTTCTGTTTCTATAAGTCCATTACATAGGTAGAAACTGTCTGTTTCTGTTTCTATAAGTCTCATAACATAGCAAGAGACTGTCTGAAATCTCTGTTTCTATGAGTCTCATGACGGACAGAAACTGTGTGATATTTCTCTCTCTATAAGTCACATAAGATAGGTATAAACTGTCTATGTTTCTGTTTCTATAAGTCTCATAACATAGACAGAAACTGTTTATGTTTCTGTTTCTATAAGTCTCATAACATAAGTAGAATCTTTCTATGTTTCTGTTTCTATAAGTCTCATAACATAGGTAGAAACTGTATGATATTTCTGTTTCTATAAGTCTCATAACATAGGCAAAAACTGTCTGATATTTCTGTTTCTATAAGTCCATAAGATAGGTAGAAATGGTCTATGTTTATGTTTCTATAAGTGTCATAACATAGGTAGAAACTGTCTATCTCTGTTTCTATAAGTGTTTTATAACATAGGTAGAAACTGTCTATGTTTATGTTTCTATAAGTGTCATAACATAGGTAGAAACTGTCTATTTCGGTTTCTATAAGTCCATAACATAGGTAGAAACTGTCTATCTCTGTTTCTATAAGTGTTTTATAACATAGGTAGAAACTGTCTATGTTTCTGTTTCTATAAGTCTCATAACATAGGTAGAAACTGTCTATGTTTCTGTTTCTATAAGTCTCATAACAGGTAGAAGCTGTCTGACATTCCTGTTTCTATAAGTCCCATAACATAGGCAGAAACTGTCTATGTTTCTGTTTCTATAAGTCTCGTAACATAGGTAGAAACTGTCTATGTTTCTGTTTCTATAAGTCTCATAACATAGGCAGAAACTGTCTGATATTTCTGTTTCTGTAAGTCTCATAACATATGCAGAAACTGTATGATATTCCTGTTTCTATAAGTCCCATAACATAGGCAGACATTGTCTATGTTTCTGTTTCTATAAGTCTCATAATATAGGTAGAAACTGTCTGATATTTCTCTTTCTATAAGTCCCATGAAATAGGTAGAAAATGTCTGTTTCTGTTTCTATAAATTTCATAATATAGGTAGAAACTGTCTATGTTTCTGTTTCTATAAGTC
This sequence comes from Zingel zingel, assembly GCA_023566125.1. Classification (NCBI taxonomy): domain Eukaryota; kingdom Metazoa; phylum Chordata; class Actinopteri; order Perciformes; family Percidae; genus Zingel; species Zingel zingel. The sequence goes on from CM042337.1 coordinate 753,395, forward strand.
TCATAACATAGATAGAAACTGTCAATGTTTCTGTTTCTATAAGTCCATAACATAGGTAGAAACAGTCTGATATTTCTGTTTCTATAAGTATCATAACATAGGTAGAAACTGTCTATGTTTCTGTTTCTATAAGTCTCATAACATAGGTAGAAACTGTCTATGTTTCTGTTTCTATAAGTTTCATAACATAGGTAGAAACTGTCTATGTTTCTGTTTCTGTAAGTCTCATAACATAGGTAGAAACTGTCTATGTTTATGTTTCTATAAGTCCATAACATAGGCAGAAACTGTCTGATATCTCTGTTTCTATAAGTCTCATAACATAGCAAGAGACTGTCTGAAATCTCTGTTTCTATAAGTCTCATGACAGACAGAAATTGTGTGATATTTCTCTCTCTATAAGTCTCATAACATAGGTAGAATCTTTTTAGGTTTCTGTTTCTATAAGTCTCATAACATAGGTAGAAACTGTCTGATAGTTCTGTTTCTATAAGTCTCATAACATAGGCAGAAACTGTCTGATATTTCTGTTTCTATAAGTCCATAACATAGGTAGAAACGGTCTATGTTTATGTTTCTATAAGTCTCATAACAGGTAGAAGCTGTCTGACATTCCTGTTTCTATAAGTCCCATAACATAGGCAGAAACTGTCTATGTTTCTGTTTCTATAAGTCTCGTAACATAGGTAGAAACTGTCTATGTTTCTGTTTCTATAAGTCTCATAACATAGGTAGAAACTGTCTATGTTTCTGTTTCTTTAAGTCTCATAACAGGTAAAAGCAGTCTGGTATTCCTGTTTCAATAAGTCCCATAACATAGGCAGAAACTGTCTATGTTTCTGTTTCTATAAGTCTCATAACATAGGTAGAAACTGTCTGACATTTCTCTTTCTATAAGTCCCATAAAATAGGTAGAAAATGTCTGATATTTCTCTCTATAAGTCTCAAAACATAGGTAGAAACTGTCTATGTTTCTGTTTCTATAAGTTTCATAACATAGGTAGAAACTGTCTATGTTTCTGTTTCTATAAGTCCATAACATAGGCAGAAACTGTCTGATATTTCTGTTTCTATAAGTCCATAACATAGGTAGAAACGGTCTATGTTTATGTTTCTATAAGTCTCATAACATAGATAGAAACTGTCTGATATTTCTGTTTCTATAAGTCTCATAACATAGGCAGAAACAGTCTGAAATTTCTGTTTTTATTAGTCTCATAACATAGGTAGAAACTGTCTATGTTTCTGTTTCTATAAGTCTCATAACAAGTAGAAGCTGTCTGATATTACTCTTTCTATAAGTCCATAACATAGGTAGAAACTGTCTGATGTTTCTGTTTCTATAAGTCCCATATCATAGGTAAAAACTGTCTGATATTTCTGTTTCTATAGGTCTCATAACATAGGTAGAAACTGTGTATGTTTCTGTTTCTATTAGTCCCATAACATAAGTAGAAACTGTCTATGTTTCTGTTTCTATTAGTCTCATAACATAGGCAGAAACTGTCTGATATTTCTGTTTCTATAGGTCTCATAACATAGGTAGAAACTGTGTATGTTTCTGTTTCTATTAGTCCCATAACATAAGTAGAAACTGTCTATGTTTCTGTTTCTATTAGTCTCATAACATAGGCAGAAACTGTCTGATATTTCTGTTTCTATAGGTCTCATAACATAGGTAGAAACTGTGTATGTTTCTGTTTCTATTAGTCCCATAACATAAGTAGAAACTGTCTATGTTTCTGTTTCTATTAGTCTCATAACATAGGCAGAAACTGTCTGATATTTCTGTTTCTATAAGTCCCATAACATAGGCAGAAATTGTCTATGTTTCTATTTCTATAAGTCTCATAATATAGGTAGAAACTGTCTGACATTTCTCTTTCTATAAGTCCCATGAAATAGGTAGAAAATGTCTGACATTTCTCTCTCTATAAGTCTCAAAACATAGGTAGAAACTGTCTGTTTCTGTTTCTATAAGTTTCATAATATAGGTAGAAACTGTCTATGTTTCTGTTTCTATAAGTCTCATAACATAGATAGAAACTGTCAATGTTTCTGTTTCTATAAGTCCATAACATAGGTAGAAACAGTCTGATATTTCTGTTTCTATAAGTATCATAACATAGGTAGAAACTGTCTATGTTTCTGTTTCTATAAGTCTCATAACAGGTAGAAGCTGTCTGATATTCCTGTTTCAATAAGTCCCATAACATAGGCAGAAACTGTCTATGTTTCTGTTTCTATAAGTCTCAAAACATAGGTAGAAACTGTCTGACATTTCTCTTTCTATAAGTCCCATAAAATATGTAGAAAATGTCTGATATTTCTCTCTCTATAAGTCTCAAAACATAGGTAGAAACTGTCTATGTTTCTGTTTCTATAAGTTTCATAACATAGGTAGAAACTGTCTATGTTTCTGTTTCTGTAAGTCTCATAACATAGGTAGAAACATTCTATGTTTCTGTTTCTATAAGTCCATAACATAGGTAGAAACGGTCTATGTTTATGTTTCTATAAGTCTCATAACATAGATAGAAACTGTCTGATATTTCTGTTTCTATAAGTCTCATAACATAGGCAGAAAAAGTCTGAAATTTCTGTTTTTATTAGTCTCATAACATAGGTAGAAACTGTCTATGTTTCTGTTTCTATAAGTCTCATAACAAGTAGAAGCTGTCTGATATTACTCTTTCTATAAGTCCATAACATAGGTAGAAACTGTCTGATGTTTCTGTTTCTATAAGTCCCATATCATAGGTAAAAACTGTCTGATATTTCTGTTTCTATAGGTCTCAAAACATAGGTAGAAACTGTCTATGTTTCTGTTTCTATAAGTTTCATAACATAGGTAGAAACTGTCTTTGTTTATGTTTCTGTAAGTCTCATAACATAGGTAGAAACATTCTATGTTTCTGTTTCTATAAGTCCATAACATAGGTAGAAACGGTCTATGTTTATGTTTCTATAAGTCTCATAACATAGATAGAAACTGTCTGATATTTCTGTTTCTATAAGTCTCATAACAAGTAGAAGCTGTCTGATATTACTCTTTCTATAAGTCCATAACATAGGTAGAAACTGTCTGATGTTTCTTTTTCTATAAGTCCCATATCATAGGTAAAAACTGTCTGATATTTCTGTTTCTATAGGTCTCATAACATAGGTAGAAACTGTGTATGTTTCTGTTTCTATTAGTCCCATAACATAAGTAGAAACTGTCTATGTTTCTGTTTCTATTAGTCTCATAACATAGGCAGAAACTGTCTGATATTTCTGTTTCTATAAGTCTCATAACATAGGCAGAAACTGTATGATATTCCTGTTTCTATAAGTCCCATAACATAGGCAGAAATTGTCTATGTTTCTATTTCTATAAGTCTCATAATATAGGTAGAAACTGTCTGACATTTCTCTTTCTATAAGTCCCATGAAATAGGTAGAAAATGTCTGATATTTCTCTCTCTATAAGTCTCAAAACATAGGTAGAAACTGTCTGTTTCTGTTTCTATAAGTTTCATAATATAGGTAGAAACTGTCTATGTTTCTGTTTCTATAAGTCTCATAACATAGATAGAAACTGTCAATGTTTCTGTTTCTATAAGTCCATAACATAGGTAGAAACAGTCTGATATTTCTGTTTCTATAAGTATCATAACATAGGTAGAAACTGTCTATGTTTCTGTTTCTATAAGTCTCATAACAGGTAGAAGCTGTCTGATATTCCTGTTTCAATAAGTCCCATAACATAGGCAGAAACTGTCTATGTTTCTGTTTCTATAAGTCTCATAACATAGGTAGAAACTGTCTGACATTTCTCTTTCTATAAGTCCCATAAAATATGTAGAAAATGTCTGATATTTCTCTCTCTATAAGTCTCAAAACATAGGTAGAAACTGTCTATGTTTCTGTTTCTATAAGTTTCATAACATAGGTAGAAACTGTCTATGTTTCTGTTTCTGTAAGTCTCATAACATAGGTAGAAACATTCTATGTTTCTGTTTCTATAAGTCCATAACATAGGCAGAAACTGTCTGATATCTCTGTTTCTATAAGTCTCATAACATAGCAAGAGACTGTCTGAAATCTCTGTTTCTATAAGTCTCATAACATAGGCAGAAACTGTCTGATATTTCTGTTTCTATAAGTCCATAACATAGGTAGAAACTGTCTATGTTTCTGTTTCTATAAGTCCATAACATAGGCAGAAACGGTCTATGTTTATGTTTCTATAAGTCTCATAACATAGATAGAAACTGTCTGATATTTCTGTTTCTATAAGTCTCATAACATAGATAGAAACTGTCTGATATTTCTGTTTCTATAAGTCTCATGACATAGGCAGAAACAGTCTGAAATTTCTGTTTTTATTAGTCTCATAACATAGGTAGAAACTGTCTATGTTTCTGTTTCTATAAGTCTCATAACAAGTAGAAGCTGTCTGATATTACTCTTTCTATAAGTCCATAACATAGGTAGAAACTGTCTGATGTTTCTGTTTCTATAAGTCCCATAACATAGGTAAAAACTGTCTGATATTTCTGTTTCTATAGGTCTCATAACATAGGTAGAAACTGTGTATGTTTCTGTTTCTATTAGTCCCATAACATAAGTAGAATCTGTCTATGTTTCTGTTTCTATTAGTCTCATAACATAGGCAGAAACTGTCTGATATTTCTGTTTCTATAAGTCTCATAACATAGGCAGAAACTGTATGATATTCCTGTTTCAATAAGTCCCATAACATAGGCAGAAACTGTCTATGTTTCTGTTTATATAAGTCTTATAACATAGGTAGAAACTGTCTGACATTTCTCTTTCTATAAGTCCCATAAAATAGGTAGAAAATGTCTGATATTTCTCTCTCTATAAGTCTCAAAACATAGGTAGAAACTGTCTATGTTTCTGTTTCTATAAGTTTCATAACATAGGTAGAAACTGTCTATGTTTCTGTTTCTGTAAGTCTCATAACATAGGTAGAAACTTTCTATGTTTCTGTTTCTATAAGTCCATAACATAGGCAGAAACTGTCTGATATCTCTGTTTCTATAAGTCTCATAACATAGCAAGAGACTGTCTGAAATCTCTGTTTCTATAAGTCTCATAACATAGGCAGAAACTGTCTGATATTTCTGTTTCTATAAGTCCATAACATAGGTAGAAACGGTCTATGTTTATGTTTCTATAAGTCTCATAACAAGTAGAAGCTGTCTGATATTACTCTTTCCATAAGTCCATAACATAGGTAGAAACTGTCTGATGTTTCTGTTTCTATCAGTCCCATAACATAGGTAAAAACTGTCTGATATTTCTGTTTCTATAGGTCTCATAACATAGGTAGAAACTGTGTATGTTTCTGTTTCTATTAGTCCCATAACATAAGTAGAAACTGTCTATGTTTCTGTTTCTATAAGTCTCATAACATAGGCAGAAACTGTCTGATATTTCTGTTTCCATAAGTCCCATAACATAGGCATAAACTGTATGATATTTCTGTTTCTATAAGTCTCACAACATAGGTAGAAACTGTCTATGTTTCTGTTTCTATAAGTCTCATAACAGGTAGAAGCTGTCTGATATTCCTGTTTCTATAGGTCTCATAACATAGGTAGAAACTGTGTATGTTTCTGTTTCTATTAGTCCCATAACATAAGTAGAAACTGTCTATGTTTCTGTTTCTATAAGTCCATAACATAGGTAGAAACAGTCTGATATTTCTGTTTCTATAAGTCTCATAACAGGTAGAAGCTGTCTGATATTCCTGTTTCAATAAGTCCCATAACATAGGCAGAAACTGTCTATGTTTCTGTTTCTATAAGTCTCATAACATAGGTAGAAACTGTCTGACATTTCTCTTTCTATAAGTCCCATAAAATATGTAGAAAATGTCTGATATTTCTCTCTCTATAAGTCTCAAAACATAGGTAGAAACTGTCTATGTTTCTGTTTCTATAAGTTTCATAACATAGGTAGAAACTGTCTATGTTTCTGTTTCTGTAAGTCTCATAACATAGGTAGAAACATTCTATGTTTCTGTTTCTATAAGTCCATAACATAGGCAGAAACTGTCTGATATCTCTGTTTCTATAAGTCTCATAACATAGCAAGAGACTGTCTGAAATCTCTGTTTCTATAAGTCTCATAACATAGGCAGAAACTGTCTGATATTTCTGTTTCTATAAGTCCATAACATAGGTAGAAACTGTCTATGTTTCTGTTTCTATAAGTCCATAACATAGGCAGAAACGGTCTATGTTTATGTTTCTATAAGTCTCATAACATAGATAGAAACTGTCTGATATTTCTGTTTCTATAAGTCTCATAACATAGATAGAAACTGTCTGATATTTCTGTTTCTATAAGTCTCATGACATAGGCAGAAACAGTCTGAAATTTCTGTTTTTATTAATCTCATAACATAGGTAGAAACTGTCTATGTTTCTGTTTCTATAAGTCTCATAACAAGTAGAAGCTGTCTGATATTACTCTTTCTATAAGTCCATAACATAGGTAGAAACTGTCTGATGTTTCTGTTTCTATAAGTCCCATAACATAGGTAAAAACTGTCTGATATTTCTGTTTCTATAGGTCTCATAACATAGGTAGAAACTGTGTATGTTTCTGTTTCTATTAGTCCCATAACATAAGTAGAATCTGTCTATGTTTCTGTTTCTATTAGTCTCATAACATAGGCAGAAACTGTCTGATATTTCTGTTTCTATAAGTCTCATAACATAGGCAGTAACTGTATGATATTCCTGTTTCTATAAGTCCCATAACATAGGCAGAAATTGTCTATGTTTCTATTTCTATAAGTCTCATAATATAGGTAGAAACTGTCTGACATTTCTCTCTCTATAAGTCTCAAAACATAGGTAGAAACTGTCTGTTTCTGTTTCTATAAGTTTCATAATATAGGTAGAAACTGTCTGATATTTCTGTTTCTATAAGTATCATAACATAGGTAGAAACTGTCTATGTTTCTGTTTCTATAAGTCTCATAACAGGTAGAAGCTGTCTGATATTCCTGTTTCAATAAGTCCCATAACATAGGCAGAAACTGTCTATGTTTCTGTTTATATAAGTCTCATAACATAGGTAGAAACTGTCTGACATTTCTCTTTCTATAAGTCCCATAAAATAGGTAGAAAATGTCTGATATTTCTCTCTCTATGAGTCTCAAAACATAGGTAGAAACTGTCTATGTTTCTGTTTCTATAAGTTTCATAACATAGGTAGAAACTGTCTATGTTTCTGTTTCTGTAAGTCTCATAACATAGGTAGAAACTTTCTATGTTTCTGTTTCTATAAGTCCATAACATAGGCAGAAACTGTCTGATATCTCTGTTTCTATAAGTCTCATAACATAGCAAGAGACTGTCTGAAATCTCTGTTTCTATAAGTCTCATAACATAGGCAGAAACTGTCTGATATTTCTGTTTCTATAAGTCCATAACATAGGTAGAAACGGTCTATGTTTATGTTTCTATAAGTCTCATAACAAGTAGAAGCTGTCTGATATTACTCTTTCCATAAGTCCATAACATAGGTAGAAACTGTCTGATGTTTCTGTTTCTATCAGTCCCATAACATAGGTAAAAACTGTCTGATATTTCTGTTTCTATAGGTCTCATAACATAGGTAGAAACTGTGTATGTTTCTGTTTCTATTAGTCCCATAACATAAGTAGAAACTGTCTATGTTTCTGTTTCTATAAGTCTCATAACATAGGCAGAAACTGTCTGATATTTCTGTTTCCATAAGTCCCATAACATAGGCATAAACTGTATGATATTTCTGTTTCTATAAGTCTCACAACATAGGTAGAAACTGTCTATGTTTCTGTTTCTATAAGTCTCATAACAGGTAGAAGCTGTCTGATATTCCTGTTTCTATAGGTCTCATAACATAGGTAGAAACTGTGTATGTTTCTGTTTCTATTAGTCCCATAACATAAGTAGAAACTGTCTATGTTTCTGTTTCTATAAGTCCATAACATAGGTAGAAACAGTCTGATATTTCTGTTTCTATAAGTATCATAACATAGGTAGAAACTGTCTATGTTTCTGTTTCTATAAGTCTCATAACAGGTAGAAACTGTCTGATATTCCTGTTTCAATAAGTCCCAAAACATAAGCAGAAACTGTCTATGTTTCTGTTTCTATAAGTCTCATAACATAGGTAGAAACTGTCTGACATTTCTCTTTCTATAAGTCCCATAAAATAGGTAGAAAATGTCTGATATTTCTCTCTCTATAAGTCTCAAAACATAGGTAGAAACTGTCTATGTTTCTGTTTCTATAAGTTTCATAACATAGGTAGAAACTGTCTATGTTTCTGTTTCTGTAAGTCTCATAACATAGGTAGAAACTTTCTATGTTTCTGTTTCTATAAGTCCATAACATAGGCAGAAACTGTCTGATATCTCTGTTTCTATAAGTCTCATAACATAGCAAGAGACTGTCTGAAATCTCTGTTTCTATAAGTCTCATAACATAGGCAGAAACTGTCTGATATTTCTGTTTCTATAAGTCCATAACATAGGTAGAAACTGTCTATGTTTCTGTTTCTATAAGTCCATAACATAGGCAGAAACTGTCTGATATTTCTGTTTCTATAAGTCCATAACATAGGTAGAAACGGTCTATGTTTATGTTTCTATAAGTCTCATAACATAGATAGAAACTGTCTGATATTTCTGTTTCTATAAGTCTCATAACATAGGCAGAAACAGTCTGAAATTTCTGTTTTTATTAGTCTCATAACATAGGTAGAAACTGTCTATGTTTCTGTTTCTATAAGTCTCATAACAAGTAGAAGCTGTCTGATATTACTCTTTCTATAAGTCCATAACATAGGTAGAAACTGTCTGATGTTTCTGTTTCTATAAGTCCCATAACATAGGTAAAAACTTTCTGATATTTCTGTTTCTATAGGTCTCATAACATAGGTAGAAACTGTGTATGTTTCTGTTTCTATTAGTCCCATAACATAAGTAGAATCTGTCTATGTTTCTGTTTCTATTAGTCTCATAACATAGGCAGAAACTGTCTGATATTTCTGTTTCTATAAGTCTCATAACATAGGCAGAAACTGTATGATATTCCTGTTTCTATAAGTCCCATAACATAGGCAGAAATTGTCTATGTTTCTATTTCTATAAGTCTCATAATATAGGTAGAAACTGTCTGACATTTCTCTCTCTATAAGTCTCAAAACATAGGTAGAAACTGTCTGTTTCTGTTTCTATAAGTTTCATAATATAGGTAGAAACTGTCTGATATTTCTGTTTCTATAAGTATCATAACATAGGTAGAAACTGTCTATGTTTCTGTTTCTATAAGTCTCATAACAGGTAGAAGCTGTCTGATATTCCTGTTTCAATAAGTCCCATAACATAGGCAGAAACTGTCTATGTTTCTGTTTATATAAGTCTCATAACATAGGTAGAAACTGTCTGACATTTCTCTTTCTATAAGTCCCATAAAATAGGTAGAAAATGTCTGATATTTCTCTCTCTATAAGTCTCAAAACATAGGTAGAAACTGTCTATGTTTCTGTTTCTATAAGTTTCATAACATAGGTAGAAACTGTCTATGTTTCTGTTTCTGTAAGTCTCATAACATAGGTAGAAACTTTCTATGTTTCTGTTTCTATAAGTCCATAACATAGGCAGAAACTGTCTGATATCTCTGTTTCTATAAGTCTCATAACATAGCAAGAGACTGTCTGAAATCTCTGTTTCTATAAGTCTCATAACATAGGCAGAAACTGTCTGATATTTCTGTTTCTATAAGTCCATAACATAGGTAGAAACGGTCTATGTTTATGTTTCTATAAGTCTCATAACAAGTAGAAGCTGTCTGATATTACTCTTTCCATAAGTCCATAACATAGGTAGAAACTGTCTGATGTTTCTGTTTCTATCAGTCCCATAACATAGGTAAAAACTGTCTGATATTTCTGTTTCTATAGGTCTCATAACATAGGTAGAAACTGTGTATGTTTCTGTTTCTATTAGTCCCATAACATAAGTAGAAACTGTCTATGTTTCTGTTTCTATAAGTCTCATAACATAGGCAGAAACTGTCTGATATTTCTGTTTCCATAAGTCCCATAACATAGGCATAAACTGTATGATATTTCTGTTTCTATAAGTCTCACAACATAGGTAGAAACTGTCTATGTTTCTGTTTCTATAAGTCTCATAACAGGTAGAAGCTGTCTGATATTCCTGTTTCTATAGGTCTCATAACATAGGTAGAAACTGTGTATGTTTCTGTTTCTATTAGTCCCATAACATAAGTAGAAACTGTCTATGTTTCTGTTTCTATAAGTCCATAACATAGGTAGAAACAGTCTGATATTTCTGTTTCTATAAGTATCATAACATAGGTAGAAACTGTCTATGTTTCTGTTTCTATAAGTCTCATAACAGGTAGAAACTGTCTGATATTCCTGTTTCAATAAGTCCCAAAACATAGGCAGAAACTGTCTATGTTTCTGTTTCTATAAGTCTCATAACATAGGTAGAAACTGTCTGACATTTCTCTTTCTATAAGTCCCATAAAATAGGTAGAAAATGTCTGATATTTCTCTCTCTATAAGTCTCAAAACATAGGTAGAAACTGTCTATGTTTCTGTTTCTATAAGTTTCATAACATAGGTAGAAACTGTCTATGTTTCTGTTTCTGTAAGTCTCATAACATAGGTAGAAACTTTCTATGTTTCTGTTTCTATAAGTCCATAACATACGCAGAAACTGTCTGATATCTCTGTTTCTATAAGTCTCATAACATAGCAAGAGACTGTCTGAAATCTCTGTTTCTATAAGTCTCATAACATAGGCAGAAACTGTCTGATATTTCTGTTTCTATAAGTCCATAACATAGGTAGAAACGGTCTATGTTTATGTTTCTATAAGTCTCATAACAAGTAGAAGCTGTCTGATATTACTCTTTCCATAAGTCCATAACATAGGTAGAAACTGTCTGAAGTTTCTGTTTCTATCAGTCCCATAACATAGGTAAAAACTGTCTGATATTTCTGTTTCTATGGGTCTCATAACATAGGTAGAAACTGTGTATGTTTCTGTTTCTATTAGTCCCATAACATAAGTAGAAACTGTCTATGTTTCTGTTTCTATAAGTTTCATAACATAGGTAGACACTGTCTATGTTTCTGTTTCTGTAAGTCTCATAACATAGGTAGAAACATTCTATGTTTCTGTTTCTATAAGTCCATAACATAGGTAGAAACGGTCTATGTTTATGTTTCTATAAGTCTCATAACATAGATAGAAACTGTCTGATATTTCTGTTTCTATAAGTCTCATAACATAGGCAGAAACAGTCTGAAATTTCTGTTTTTATTAGTCTCATAACATAGGTAGAAACTGTCTATGTTTCTGTTTCTATAAGTCTCATAACAAGTAGAAGCTGTCTGATATTACTCTTTCTATAAGTCCATAACATAGGTAGAAACTGTCTGATGTTTCTGTTTCTATAAGTCCCATATCATAGGTAAAAACTGTCTGATATTTCTGTTTCTATAGGTCTCAAAACATAGGTAGAAACTGTCTATGTTTCTGTTTCTATAAGTTTCATAACATAGGTAGAAACTGTCTATGTTTCTGTTTCTGTAAGTCTCATAACATAGGTAGAAACATTCTATGTTTCTGTTTCTATAAGTCCATAACATAGGTAGAAACGGTCTATGTTTATGTTTCTATAAGTCTCATAACATAGATAGAAACTGTCTGATATTTCTGTTTCTATAAGTCTCATAACATAGGCAGAAACAGTCTGAAATTTCTGTTTTTATTAGTCTCATAACATAGGTAGAAACTGTCTATGTTTCTGTTTCTATAAGTCTCATAACAAGTAGAAGCTGTCTGATATTACTCTTTCTATAAGTCCATAACATAGGTAGAAACTGTCTGATGTTTCTGTTTCTATAAGTCCCATATCATAGGTAAAAACTGTCTGATATTTCTGTTTCTATAGGTCTCATAACATAGGTAGAAACTGTGTATGTTTCTGTTTCTATTAGTCCCATAACATAAGTAGAAACTGTCTATGTTTCTGTTTCTATTAGTCTCATAACATAGGCAGAAACTGTCTGATATTTCTGTTTCTATAAGTCTCATAACATAGGCAGAAACTGTATGATATTCCTGTTTCTATAAGTCCCATAACATAGGCAGAAATTGTCTATGTTTCTATTTCTATAAGTCTCATAATATAGGTAGAAACTGTCTGACATTTCTCTTTCTATAAGTCCCATGAAATAGGTAGAAAATGTCTGATATTTCTCTCTCTATAAGTCTCAAAACATAGGTAGAAACTGTCTGTTTCTGTTTCTATAAGTTTCATAATATAGGTAGAAACTGTCTATGTTTCTGTTTCTATAAGTCTCATAACATAGATAGAAACTGTCAATGTTTCTGTTTCTATAAGTCCATAACATAGGTAGAAACAGTCTGATATTTCTGTTTCTATAAGTATCATAACATAGGTAGAAACTGTCTATGTTTCTGTTTCTATAAGTCTCATAACAGGTAGAAGCGGTCTGATATTCCTGTTTCAATAAGTCCCATAACATAGGCAGAAACTGTCTATGTTTCTGTTTCTATAAGTCTCATAACATAGGTAGAAACTGTCTGACATTTCTCTTTCTATAAGTCCCATAAAATATGTAGAAAATGTCTGATATTTCTCTCTCTATAAGTCTCAAAACATAGGTAGAAACTGTCTATGTTTCTGTTTCTATAAGTTTCATAACATAGGTAGAAACTGTCTATGTTTCTGTTTCTGTAAGTCTCATAACATAGGTAGAAACATTCTATGTTTCTGTTTCTATAAGTCCATAACATAGGCAGAGACTGTCTGATATCTCTGTTTCTATAAGTCTCATAACATAGGCAGAAACTGTCTGATATTTCTGTTTCTATAAGTCCATAACATAGGTAGAAACTGTCTATGTTTCTGTTTCTATAAGTCCATAACATAGGCAGAAACTGTCTGATATTTCTGTTTCTATAAGTCCCATAACATAGGTAAAAACTGTCTGATATTTCTGTTTCTATAGGTCTCATAACATAGGTAGAAACTGTGTATGTTTCTGTTTCTATTAGTCCCATAACATAAGTAGAATCTGTCTATGTTTCTGTTTCTATTAGTCTCATAACATAGGCAGAAACTGTCTGATATTTCTGTTTCTATAAGTCTCATAACATAGGCAGAAACTGTATGATATTCCTGTTTCTATAAGTCCCATAACATAGGCAGAAATTGTCTATGTTTCTATTTCTATAAGTCTCATAATATAGGTAGAAACTGTCTGACATTTCTCTCTCTATAAGTCTCAAAACATAGGTAGAAACTGTCTGTTTCTGTTTCTATAAGTTTCATAATATAGGTAGAAACTGTCTGATATTTCTGTTTCTATAAGTATCATAACATAGGTAGAAACTGTCTATGTTTCTGTTTCTATAAGTCTCATAACAGGTAGAAGCTGTCTGATATTCCTGTTTCAATAAGTCCCATAACATAGGCAGAAACTGTCTATGTTTCTGTTTATATAAGTCTCATAACATAGGTAGAAACTGTCTGACATTTCTCTTTCTATAAGTCCCATAAAATAGGTAGAAAATGTCTGATATTTCTCTCTCTATAAGTCTCAAAACATAGGTAGAAACTGTCTATGTTTCTGTTTCTATAAGTTTCATAACATAGGTAGAAACTGTCTATGTTTCTGTTTCTGTAAGTCTCATAACATAGGTAGAAACTTTCTATGTTTCTGTTTCTATAAGTCCATAACATAGGCAGAAACTGTCTGATATCTCTGTTTCTATAAGTCTCATAACATAGCAAGAGACTGTCTGAAATCTCTGTTTCTATAAGTCTCATAACATAGGCAGAAACTGTCTGATATTTCTGTTTCTATAAGTCCATAACATAGGTAGAAACGGTCTATGTTTATGTTTCTATAAGTCTCATAACAAGTAGAAGCTGTCTGATATTACTCTTTCCATAAGTCCATAACATAGGTAGAAACTGTCTGATGTTTCTGTTTCTATCAGTCCCATAACATAGGTAAAAACTGTCTGATATTTCTGTTTCTATAGGTCTCATAACATAGGTAGAAACTGTGTATGTTTCTGTTTCTATTAGTCCCATAACATAAGTAGAAACTGTCTATGTTTCTGTTTCTATAAGTCTCATAACATAGGCAGAAACTGTCTGATATTTCTGTTTCCATAAGTCCCATAACATAGGCATAAACTGTATGATATTTCTGTTTCTATAAGTCTCACAACATAGGTAGAAACTGTCTATGTTTCTGTTTCTATAAGTCTCATAACAGGTAGAAGCTGTCTGATATTCCTGTTTCTATAGGTCTCATAACATAGGTAGAAACTGTGTATGTTTCTGTTTCTATTAGTCCCATAACATAAGTAGAAACTGTCTATGTTTCTGTTTCTATAAGTCCATAACATAGGTAGAAACAGTCTGATATTTCTGTTTCTATAAGTATCATAACATAGGTAGAAACTGTCTATGTTTCTGTTTCTATAAGTCTCATAACAGGTAGAAACTGTCTGATATTCCTGTTTCAATAAGTCCCAAAACATAGGCAGAAACTGTCTATGTTTCTGTTTCTATAAGTCTCATAACATAGGTAGAAACTGTCTGACATTTCTCTTTCTATAAGTCCCATAAAATAGGTAGAAAATGTCTGATATTTCTCTCTCTATAAGTCTCAAAACATAGGTAGAAACTGTCTATGTTTCTGTTTCTATAAGTTTCATAACATAGGTAGAAACTGTCTATGTTTCTGTTTCTGTAAGTCTCATAACATAGGTAGAAACTTTCTATGTTTCTGTTTCTATAAGTCCATAACATACGCAGAAACTGTCTGATATCTCTGTTTCTATAAGTCTCATAACATAGCAAGAGACTGTCTGAAATCTCTGTTTCTATAAGTCTCATAACATAGGCAGAAACTGTCTGATATTTCTGTTTCTATAAGTCCATAACATAGGTAGAAACGGTCTATGTTTATGTTTCTATAAGTCTCATAACAAGTAGAAGCTGTCTGATATTACTCTTTCCATAAGTCCATAACATAGGTAGAAACTGTCTGATGTTTCTGTTTCTATCAGTCCCATAACATAGGTAAAAACTGTCTGATATTTCTGTTTCTATAGGTCTCATAACATAGGTAGAAACTGTGTATGTTTCTGTTTCTATTAGTCCCATAACATAAGTAGAAACTGTCTATGTTTCTGTTTCTATAAGTGTCATAACATAGGTAGACACTGTCTATGTTTCTGTTTCTGTAAGTCTCATAACATAGGTAGAAACATTCTATGTTTCTGTTTCTATAAGTCCATAACATAGGTAGAAACGGTCTATGTTTATGTTTCTATAAGTCTCATAACATAGATAGAAACTGTCTGATATTTCTGTTTCTATAAGTCTCATAACATAGGCAGAAACAGTCTGAAATTTCTGTTTTTATTAGTCTCATAACATAGGTAGAAACTGTCTATGTTTCTGTTTCTATAAGTCTCATAACAAGTAGAAGCTGTCTGATATTACTCTTTCTATAAGTCCATAACATAGGTAGAAACTGTCTGATGTTTCTGTTTCTATAAGTCCCATATCATAGGTAAAAACTGTCTGATATTTCTGTTTCTATAGGTCTCAAAACATAGGTAGAAACTGTCTATGTTTCTGTTTCTATAAGTTTCATAACATAGGTAGAAACTGTCTATGTTTCTGTTTCTGTAAGTCTCATAACATAGGTAGAAACATTCTATGTTTCTGTTTCTATAAGTCCATAACATAGGTAGAAACTGTCTGATGTTTCTGTTTCTATAAGTCCCATATCATAGGTAAAAACTGTCTGATATTTCTGTTTCTATAGGTCTCAAAACATAGGTAGAAACTGTCTATGTTTCTGTTTCTATAAGTTTCATAACATAGGTAGAAACTGTGTATGTTTCTGTTTCTATTAGTCCCATAACATAAGTAGAAACTGTCTATGTTTCTGTTTCTATTAGTCTCATAACATAGGCAGAAACTGTCTGATATTTCTGTTTCTATAAGTCTCATAACATAGGCAGAAACTGTATGATATTCCTGTTTCTATAAGTCCCATAACATAGGCAGAAATTGTCTATGTTTCTATTTCTATAAGTCTCATAATATAGGTAGAAACTGTCTGACATTTCTCTTTCTATAAGTCCCATGAAATAGGTAGAAAATGTCTGATATTTCTCTCTCTATAAGTCTCAAAACATAGGTAGAAACTGTCTGTTTCTGTTTCTATAAGTTTCATAATATAGGTAGAAACTGTCTATGTTTCTGTTTCTATAAGTCTCATAACAGGTAGAAGCGGTCTGATATTCCTGTTTCAATAAGTCCCATAACATAGGCAGAAACTGTCTATGTTTCTGTTTCTATAAGTCTCATAACATAGGTAGAAACTGTCTGACATTTCTCTTTCTATAAGTCCCATAAAATATGTAGAAAATGTCTGATATTTCTCTCTCTATAAGTCTCAAAACATAGGTAGAAACTGTCTATGTTTCTGTTTCTATAAGTTTCATAACATAGGTAGAAACTGTCTATGTTTCTGTTTCTGTAAGTCTCATAACATAGGTAGAAACATTCTATGTTTCTGTTTCTATAAGTCCATAACATAGGCAGAGACTGTCTGATATCTCTGTTTCTATAAGTCTCATAACATAGGCAGAAACTGTCTGATATTTCTGTTTCTATAAGTCCATAACATAGGTAGAAACTGTCTATGTTTCTGTTTCTATAAGTCCATAACATAGGCAGAAACTGTCTGATATTTCTGTTTCTATAAGTCCATAACATAGGTAGAAACGGTCTATGTTTATGTTTCTATAAGTCTCATAACATAGATAGAAACTGTCTGATATTTCTGTTTCTATAAGTCTCATAACATAGGCAGAAACAGTCTGAAATTTCTGTTTTTATTAGTCTCATAACATAGGTAGAAACTGTCTATGTTTCTGTTTCTATAAGTCTCATAACAAGTAGAAGCTGTCTGATATTACTCTTTCTATAAGTCCATAACATAGGTAGAAACTGTCTGATGTTTCTGTTTCTATAAGTCCCATAACATAGGTAAAAACTGTCTGATATTTCTGTTTCTATAGGTCTCATAACATAGGTAGAAACTGTGTATGTTTCTGTTTCTATTAGTCCCATAACATAAGTAGAATCTGTCTATGTTTCTGTTTCTATTAGTCTCATAACATAGGCAGAAACTGTCTGATATTTATGTTTCTATAAGTCTCATAACATAGGCAGAAACTGTATGATATTCCTGTTTCTATAAGTCCCATAACATAGGCAGAAATTGTCTATGTTTCTATTTCTATAAGTCTCATAATATAGGTAGAAACTGTCTGACATTTCTCTCTCTATATGTCTCAAAACATAGGTAGAAACTGTCTGTTTCTGTTTCTATAAGTTTCATAATATAGGTAGAAACTGTCTATGTTTCTGTTTCTATAAGTCTCATAACATAGATAGAAAATGTCAATGTTTCTGTTTCTATAAGTCCATAACATAGGTAGAAACAGTCTGGTATTTCTGTTTCTATAAGTCTCATAACATAGGTAGAAACTTTCTATGTTTCTGTTTCTATAAGTCCATAACATAGGCAGAAACTGTCTGATATCTCTGTTTCTATAAGTCTCATAACATAGCAAGAGACTGTCTGAAATCTCTGTTTCTATAAGTCTCATAACATAGGCAGAAACTGTCTGATATTTCTGTTTCTATAAGTCCATAACATAGGTAGAAACGGTCTATGTTTATGTTTCTATAAGTCTCATAACAAGTAGAAGCTGTCTGATATTACTCTTTCCATAAGTCCATAACATAGGTAGAAACTGTCTGATGTTTCTGTTTCTATCAGTCCCATAACATAGGTAAAAACTGTCTGATATTTCTGTTTCTATAGGTCTCATAACATAGGTAGAAACTGTGTATGTTTCTGTTTCTATTAGTCCCATAACATAAGTAGAAACTGTCTATGTTTCTGTTTCTATAAGTCTCATAACATAGGCAGAAACTGTCTGATATTTCTGTTTCCATAAGTCCCATAACATAGGCATAAACTGTATGATATTTCTGTTTCTATAAGTCTCACAACATAGGTAGAAACTGTCTATGTTTCTGTTTCTATAAGTCTCATAACAGGTAGAAGCTGTCTGATATTCCTGTTTCTATAGGTCTCATAACATAGGTAGAAACTGTGTATGTTTCTGTTTCTATTAGTCCCATAACATAAGTAGAAACTGTCTATGTTTCTGTTTCTATAAGTCCATAACATAGGTAGAAACAGTCTGATATTTCTGTTTCTATAAGTATCATAACATAGGTAGAAACTGTCTATGTTTCTGTTTCTATAAGTCTCATAACAGGTAGAAACTGTCTGATATTCCTGTTTCAATAAGTCCCAAAACATAGGCAGAAACTGTCTATGTTTCTGTTTCTATAAGTCTCATAACATAGGTAGAAACTGTCTGACATTTCTCTTTCTATAAGTCCCATAAAATAGGTAGAAAATGTCTGATATTTCTCTCTCTATAAGTCTCAAAACATAGGTAGAAACTGTCTATGTTTCTGTTTCTATAAGTTTCATAACATAGGTAAAAACTGTCTGATATTTCTGTTTCTATAGGTCTCATAACATAGGTAGAAACTGTGTATGTTTCTGTTTCTATTAGTCCCATAACATAAGTAGAAACTGTCTATGTTTCTGTTTCTATAAGTTTCATAACATAGGTAGACACTGTCTATGTTTCTGTTTCTGTAAGTCTCATAACATAGGTAGAAACATTCTATGTTTCTGTTTCTATAAGTCCATAACATAGGTAGAAACGGTCTATGTTTATGTTTCTATAAGTCTCATAACATAGATAGAAACTGTCTGATATTTCTGTTTCTATAAGTCTCATAACATAGGCAGAAACAGTCTGAAATTTCTGTTTTTATTAGTCTCATAACATAGGTAGAAACTGTCTATGTTTCTGTTTCTATAAGTCTCATAACAAGTAGAAGCTGTCTGATATTACTCTTTCTATAAGTCCATAACATAGGTAGAAACTGTCTGATGTTTCTGTTTCTATAAGTCCCATATCATAGGTAAAAACTGTCTGATATTTCTGTTTCTATAGGTCTCAAAACATAGGTAGAAACTGTCTATGTTTCTGTTTCTATAAGTTTCATAACATAGGTAGAAACTGTCTATGTTTCTGTTTCTGTAAGTCTCATAACATAGGTAGAAACATTCTATGTTTCTGTTTCTATAAGTCCATAACATAGGTAGAAACGGTCTATGTTTATGTTTCTATAAGTCTCATAACATAGATAGAAACTGTCTGATATTTCTGTTTCTATAAGTCTCATAACATAGGCAGAAACAGTCTGAAATTTCTGTTTTTATTAGTCTCATAACATAGGTAGAAACTGTCTATGTTTCTGTTTCTATAAGTCTCATAACAAGTAGAAGCTGTCTGATATTACTCTTTCTATAAGTCCATAACATAGGTAGAAACTGTCTGATGTTTCTGTTTCTATAAGTCCCATATCATAGGTAAAAACTGTCTGATATTTCTGTTTCTATAGGTCTCATAACATATGTAGAAAATGTGTATGTTTCTGTTTCTATTAGTCCCATAACATAAGTAGAAACTGTCTATGTTTCTGTTTCTATTAGTCTCATAACATAGGCAGAAACTGTCTGATATTTCTGTTTCTATAAGTCTCATAACATAGGCAGACACTGTATGATATTCCTGTTTCTATAAGTCCCATAACATAGGCAGAAATTGTCTATGTTTCTATTTCTATAAGTCTCATAATATAGGTAGAAACTGTCTGACATTTCTCTTTCTATAAGTCCCATGAAATAGGTAGAAAATGTCTGATATTTCTCTCTCTATAAGTCTCAAAACATAGGTAGAAACTGTCTGTTTCTGTTTCTATAAGTTTCATAATATAGGTAGAAACTGTCTATGTTTCTGTTTCTATAAGTCTCATAACATAGATAGAAACTGTCAATGTTTCTGTTTCTATAAGTCCATAACATAGGTAGAAACAGTCTGATATTTCTGTTTCTATAAGTATCATAACATAGGTAGAAACTGTCTATGTTTCTGTTTCTATAAGTCTCATAACAGGTAGAAGCGGTCTGATATTCCTGTTTCAATAAGTCCCATAACATAGGCAGAAACTGTCTATGTTTCTGTTTCTATAAGTCTCATAACATAGGTAGAAACTGTCTGACATTTCTCTTTCTATAAGTCCCATAAAATATGTAGAAAATGTCTGATATTTCTCTCTCTATAAGTCTCAAAACATAGGTAGAAACTGTCTATGTTTCTGTTTCTATAAGTTTCATAACATAGGTAGAAACTGTCTATGTTTCTGTTTCTGTAAGTCTCATAACATAGGTAGAAACATTCTATGTTTCTGTTTCTATAAGTCCATAACATAGGCAGAGACTGTCTGATATCTCTGTTTCTATAAGTCTCATAACATAGGCAGAAACTGTCTGATATTTCTGTTTCTATAAGTCCATAACATAGGTAGAAACTGTCTATGTTTCTGTTTCTATAAGTCCATAACATAGGCAGAAACTGTCTGATATTTCTGTTTCTATAAGTCCATAACATAGGTAGAAACGGTCTATGTTTATGTTTCTATAAGTCTCATAACATAGATAGAAACTGTCTGATATTTCTGTTTCTATAAGTCTCATAACATAGGCAGAAACAGTCTGAAATTTCTGTTTTTATTAGTCTCATAACATAGGTAGAAACTGTCTATGTTTCTGTTTCTATAAGTCTCATAACAAGTAGAAGCTGTCTGATATTACTCTTTCTATAAGTCCATAACATAGGTAGAAACTGTCTGATGTTTCTGTTTCTATAAGTCCCATAACATAGGTAAAAACTGTCTGATATTTCTGTTTCTATAGGTCTCATAACATAGGTAGAAACTGTGTATGTTTCTGTTTCTATTAGTCCCATAACATAAGTAGAATCTGTCTATGTTTCTGTTTCTATTAGTCTCATAACATAGGCAGAAACTGTCTGATATTTATGTTTCTATAAGTCTCATAACATAGGCAGAAACTGTATGATATTCCTGTTTCTATAAGTCCCATAACATAGGCAGAAATTGTCTATGTTTCTATTTCTATAAGTCTCATAATATAGGTAGAAACTGTCCGACATTTCTCTCTCTATAAGTCTCAAAACATAGGTAGAAACTGTCTGTTTCTGTTTCTATAAGTTTCATAATATAGGTAGAAACTGTCTATGTTTCTGTT
Organism: Zingel zingel; assembly: GCA_023566125.1. NCBI lineage: Eukaryota > Metazoa > Chordata > Actinopteri > Perciformes > Percidae > Zingel > Zingel zingel. Next base: position 774,782 of record CM042337.1, read on the forward strand.
TCTATAAGTCTCATAACATAGATAGAAAATGTCAATGTTTCTGTTTCTATAAGTCCATAACATAGGTAGAAACAGTCTGATATTTCTGTTTCTATAAGTCTCATAACATAGGTAGAAACTTTCTATGTTTCTGTTTCTATAAGTCCATAACATAGGCAGAAACTGTCTGATATCTCTGTTTCTATAAGTCTCATAACATAGCAAGAGACTGTCTGAAATCTCTGTTTCTATAAGTCTCATAACATAGGCAGAAACTGTCTGATATTTCTGTTTCTATAAGTCCATAACATCTATAGAAACGGTCTATGTTTATGTTTCTATAAGTCTCATAACAAGTAGAAGCTGTCTGATATTACTCTTTCCATAAGTCCATAACATAGGTAGAAACTGTCTGATGTTTCTGTTTCTATCAGTCCCATAACATAGGTAAAAACTGTCTGATATTTCTGTTTCTATAGGTCTCATAACATAGGTAGAAACTGTGTATGTTTCTGTTTCTATTAGTCCCATAACATAAGTAGAAACTGTCTATGTTTCTGTTTCTATAAGTCTCATAACATAGGCAGAAACTGTCTGATATTTCTGTTTCCATAAGTCCCATAACATAGGCATAAACTGTATGATATTTCTGTTTCTATAAGTCTCACAACATAGGTAGAAACTGTCTATGTTTCTGTTTCTATAAGTCTCATAACAGGTAGAAGCTGTCTGATATTCCTGTTTCTATAGGTCTCATAACATAGGTAGAAACTGTGTATGTTTCTGTTTCTATTAGTCCCATAACATAAGTAGAAACTGTCTATGTTTCTGTTTCTATAAGTCCATAACATAGGTAGAAACAGTCTGATATTTCTGTTTCTATAAGTATCATAACATAGGTAGAAACTGTCTATGTTTCTGTTTCTATAAGTCTCATAACAGGTAGAAACTGTCTGATATTCCTGTTTCAATAAGTCCCAAAACATAGGCAGAAACTGTCTATGTTTCTGTTTCTATAAGTCTCATAACATAGGTAGAAACTGTCTGACATTTCTCTTTCTATAAGTCCCATAAAATAGGTAGAAAATGTCTGATATTTCTCTCTCTATAAGTCTCAAAACATAGGTAGAAACTGTCTATGTTTCTGTTTCTATAAGTTTCATAACATAGGTAGAAACTGTCTATGTTTCTGTTTCTGTAAGTCTCATAACATAGGTAGAAACTTTCTATGTTTCTGTTTCTATAAGTCCATAACATACGCAGAAACTGTCTGATATCTCTGTTTCTATAAGTCTCATAACATAGCAAGAGACTGTCTGAAATCTCTGTTTCTATAAGTCTCATAACATAGGCAGAAACTGTCTGATATTTCTGTTTCTATAAGTCCATAACATAGGTAGAAACGGTCTATGTTTATGTTTCTATAAGTCTCATAACAAGTAGAAGCTGTCTGATATTACTCTTTCCATAAGTCCATAACATAGGTAGAAACTGTCTGATGTTTCTGTTTCTATCAGTCCCATAACATAGGTAAAAACTGTCTGATATTTCTGTTTCTATAGGTCTCATAACATAGGTAGAAACTGTGTATGTTTCTGTTTCTATTAGTCCCATAACATAAGTAGAAACTGTCTATGTTTCTGTTTCTATAAGTTTCATAACATAGGTAGACACTGTCTATGTTTCTGTTTCTGTAAGTCTCATAACATAGGTAGAAACATTCTATGTTTCTGTTTCTATAAGTCCATAACATAGGTAGAAACGGTCTATGTTTATGTTTCTATAAGTCTCATAACATAGATAGAAACTGTCTGATATTTCTGTTTCTATAAGTCTCATAACATAGGCAGAAACAGTCTGAAATTTCTGTTTTTATTAGTCTCATAACATAGGTAGAAACTGTCTATGTTTCTGTTTCTATAAGTCTCATAACAAGTAGAAGCTGTCTGATATTACTCTTTCTATAAGTCCATAACATAGGTAGAAACTGTCTGATGTTTCTGTTTCTATAAGTCCCATATCATAGGTAAAAACTGTCTGATATTTCTGTTTCTATAGATCTCAAAACATAGGTAGAAACTGTCTATGTTTCTGTTTCTATAAGTTTCATAACATAGGTAGAAACTGTCTATGTTTCTGTTTCTGTAAGTCTCATAACATAGGTAGAAACATTCTATGTTTCTGTTTCTATAAGTCCATAACATAGGTAGAAACGGTCTATGTTTATGTTTCTATAAGTCTCATAACATAGATAGAAACTGTCTGATATTTCTGTTTCTATAAGTCTCATAACATAGGCAGAAACAGTCTGAAATTTCTGTTTTTATTAGTCTCATAACATAGGTAGAAACTGTCTATGTTTCTGTTTCTATAAGTCTCATAACAAGTAGAAGCTGTCTGATATTACTCTTTCTATAAGTCCATAACATAGGTAGAAACTGTCTGATGTTTCTGTTTCTATAAGTCCCATATCATAGGTAAAAACTGTCTGATATTTCTGTTTCTATAGGTCTCATAACATAGGTAGAAACTGTGTATGTTTCTGTTTCTATTAGTCCCATAACATAAGTAGAAACTGTCTATGTTTCTGTTTCTATTAGTCTCATAACATAGGCAGAAACTGTCTGATATTTCTGTTTCTATAAGTCTCATAACATAGGCAGAAACTGTATGATATTCCTGTTTCTATGAGTCCCATAACATATGCAGAAATTGTCTATGTTTCTATTTCTATAAGTCTCATAATATAGGTAGAAACTGTCTGACATTTCTCTTTCTATAAGTCCCATGAAATAGGTAGAAAATGTCTGATATTTCTCTCTCTATAAGTCTCAAAACATAGGTAGAAACTGTCTGTTTCTGTTTCTATAAGTTTCATAATATAGGTAGAAACTGTCTATGTTTCTGTTTCTATAAGTCTCATAACATAGATAGAAACTGTCAATGTTTCTGTTTCTATAAGTCCATAACATAGGTAGAAACAGTCTGATATTTCTGTTTCTATAAGTATCATAACATAGGTAGAAACTGTCTATGTTTCTGTTTCTATAAGTCTCATAACAGGTAGAAGCGGTCTGATATTCCTGTTTCAATAAGTCCCATAACATAGGCAGAAACTGTCTATGTTTCTGTTTCTATAAGTCTCATAACATAGGTAGAAACTGTCTGACATTTCTCTTTCTATAAGTCCCATAAAATATGTAGAAAATGTCTGATATTTCTCTCTCTATAAGTCTCAAAACATAGGTAGAAACTGTCTATGTTTCTGTTTCTATAAGTTTCATAACATAGGTAGAAACTGTCTATGTTTCTGTTTCTGTAAGTCTCATAACATAGGTAGAAACATTCTATGTTTCTGTTTCTATAAGTCCATAACATAGGCAGAGACTGTCTGATATCTCTGTTTCTATAAGTCTCATAACATAGGCAGAAACTGTCTGATATTTCTGTTTCTATAAGTCCATAACATAGGTAGAAACTGTCTATGTTTCTGTTTCTATAAGTCCATAACATAGGCAGAAACTGTCTGATATTTCTGTTTCTATAAGTCCATAACATAGGTAGAAACGGTCTATGTTTATGTTTCTATAAGTCTCATAACATAGATAGAAACTGTCTGATATTTCTGTTTCTATAAGTCTCATAACATAGGCAGAAACAGTCTGAAATTTCTGTTTTTATTAGTCTCATAACATAGGTAGAAACTGTCTATGTTTCTGTTTCTATAAGTCTCATAACAAGTAGAAGCTGTCTGATATTACTCTTTCTATAAGTCCATAACATAGGTAGAAACTGTCTGATGTTTCTGTTTCTATAAGTCCCATAACATAGGTAAAAACTGTCTGATATTTCTGTTTCTATAGGTCTCATAACATAGGTAGAAACTGTGTATGTTTCTGTTTCTATTAGTCCCATAACATAAGTAGAATCTGTCTATGTTTCTGTTTCTATTAGTCTCATAACATAGGCAGAAACTGTCTGATATTTATGTTTCTATAAGTCTCATAACATAGGCAGAAACTGTATGATATTCCTGTTTCTATAAGTCCCATAACATAGGCAGAAATTGTCTATGTTTCTATTTCTATAAGTCTCATAATATAGGTAGAAACTGTCTGACATTTCTCTCTCTATAAGTCTCAAAACATAGGTAGAAACTGTCTGTTTCTGTTTCTATAAGTTTCATAATATAGGTAGAAACTGTCTATGTTTCTGTTTCTATAAGTCTCATAACATAGATAGAAAATGTCAATGTTTCTGTTTCTATAAGTCCATAACATAGGTAGAAACAGTCTGATATTTCTGTTTCTATAAGTATCATAACATAGGTAGAAACTGTCTATGTTTCTGTTTCTATAAGTCTCATAACAGGTAGAAGCTGTCTGATATTCCTGTTTTAATAAGTCCCATAACATAGGCAGAAACTGTCTATGTTTCTGTTTCTATAAGTCTCATAACATAGGTAGAAACTGTCTGACATTTCTCTTTCTATAAGTCCCATAAAATAGGTAGAAAATGTCTGATATTTCTCTCTCTATAAGTCTCAAAACATAGGTAGAAACTGTCTATGTTTCTGTTTCTATAAGTTTCATAACATAGGTAGAAACTGTCTATGTTTCTGTTTCTGTAAGTCTCATAACATAGGTAGAAACTTTCTATGTTTCTGTTTCTATAAGTCCATAACATAGGCAGAAACTGTCTGATATCTCTGTTTCTATAAGTCTCATAACATAGCAAGAGACTGTCTGAAATCTCTGTTTCTATAAGTCTCATAACATAGGCAGAAACTGTCTGATATTTCTGTTTCTATAAGTCCATAACATAGGTAGAAACGGTCTATGTTTATGTTTCTATAAGTCTCATAACAAGTAGAAGCTGTCTGATATTACTCTTTCCATAAGTCCATAACATAGGTAGAAACTGTCTGATATTTCTGTTTCTATAGGTCTCATAACATAGGTAGAAACTGTGTATGTTTCTGTTTCTATTAGTCCCATAACATAAGTAGAAACTGTCTATGTTTCTGTTTCTATAAGTCCATAACATAGGTAGAAACAGTCTGATATTTCTGTTTCTATAAGTATCATAACATAGGTAGAAACTGTCTATGTTTCTGTTTCTATAAGTCTCATAACAGGTAGAAGCTGTCTGATATTCCTGTTTCAATAAGTCCCATAACATAGGCAGAAACTGTCTATGTTTCTGTTTCTATAAGTCTCATAACATAGGTAGAAACTGTCTGACATTTCTCTTTCTATAAGTCCCATAAAATAGGTAGAAAATGTCTGATATTTCTCTCTCTATAAGTCTCAAAACATAGGTAGAAACTGTCTATGTTTCTGTTTCTATAAGTTTCATAACATAGGTAGAAACTGTCTATGTTTCTGTTTCTGTAAGTCTCATAACATAGGTAGAAACTTTCTATGTTTCTGTTTCTATAAGTCCATAACATAGGCAGAAACTGTCTGATATCTCTGTTTCTATAAGTCTCATAACATAGGAAGAGACTGTCTGAAATCTCTGTTTCTATAAGTCTCATAACATAGGCAGAAACTGTCTGATATTTCTGTTTCTATAAGTCCATAACATAGGTAGAAACGGTCTATGTTTATGTTTCTATAAGTCTCATAACAAGTAGAAGCTGTCTGATATTACTCTTTCCATAAGTCCATAACATAGGTAGAAACTGTCTGATATTTCTGTTTCTATAGGTCTCATAACATAGGTAGAAACTGTGTATGTTTCTGTTTCTATTAGTCCCATAACATAAGTAGAAACTGTCTATGTTTCTGTTTCTATAAGTCCATAACATAGGTAGAAACAGTCTGATATTTCTGTTTCTATAAGTATCATAACATAGGTAGAAACTGTCTATGTTTCTGTTTCTATAAGTCTCATAACAGGTAGAAGCTGTCTGATATTCCTGTTTCAATAAGTCCCATAACATAGGCAGAAACTGTCTATGTTTCTGTTTCTATAAGTCTCATAACATAGGTAGAAACTGTCTGACATTTCTCTTTCTATAAGTCCCATAAAATAGGTAGAAAATGTCTGATATTTCTCTCTCTATAAGTCTCAAAACATAGGTAGAAACTGTCTATGTTTCTGTTTCTATAAGTTTCATAACATAGGTAGAAACTGTCTATGTTTCTGTTTCTGTAAGTCTCATAACATAGGTAGAAACTTTCTATGTTTCTGTTTCTATAAGTCCATAACATACGCAGAAACTGTCTAATATCTCTGTTTCTATAAGTCTCATAACATAGCAAGAGACTGTCTGAAATCTCTGTTTCCATAAGTCCATAACATAGGTAGAAACTGTCTGATGTTTCTGTTTCTATCAGTCCCATAACATAGGTAAAAACTGTCTGATATTTCTGTTTCTATAGGTCTCATAACATAGGTAGAAACTGTGTATGTTTCTGTTTCTATTAGTCCCATAACATAAGTAGAAACTGTCTATGTTTCTGTTTCTATAAGTTTCATAACATAGGTAGAAACTGTCTATGTTTCTGTTTCTGTAAGTCTCATAACATAGGTAGAAACATTCTATGTTTCTGTTTCTATAAGTCCATAACATAGGTAGAGACGGTCTATGTTTATGTTTCTATAAGTCTCATAACATAGATAGAAACTGTCTGATATTTCTGTTTCTATAAGTCTCATAACATAGGCAGAAACAGTCTGAAATTTCTGTTTTTATTAGTCTCATAACATAGGTAGAAACTGTCTATGTTTCTGTTTCTATAAGTCTCATAACAAGTAGAAGCTGTCTGAAATTACTCTTTCTATAAGTCCATAACATAGGTAGAAACTGTCTGATGTTTCTGTTTCTAAAAGTCCCATATCATAGGTAAAAACTGTCTGATATTTCTGTTTCTATAGGTCTCAAAACATAGGTAGAAACTGTCTATGTTTCTGTTTCTATAAGTTTCATAACATAGGTAGAAACTGTCTATGTTTCTGTTTCTGTAAGTCTCATAACATAGGTAGAAACATTCTATGTTTCTGTTTCTATAAGTCCATAACATAGGTAGAAACGGTCTATGTTTATGTTTCTATAAGTCTCATAACATAGATAGAAACTGTCTGATATTTCTGTTTCTATAAGTCTCATAACATAGGCAGAAACAGTCTGAAATTTCTGTTTTTATTAGTCTCATAACATAGGTAGAAACTGTCTATGTTTCTGTTTCTATAAGTCTCATAACAAGTAGAAGCTGTCTGATATTACTCTTTCTATAAGTCCATAACATAGGTAGAAACTGTCTGATGTTTCTGTTTCTATAAGTCCCATATCATAGGTAAAAACTGTCTGATATTTCTGTTTCTATAGGTCTCATAACATAGGTAGAAACTGTGTGTGTTTCTGTTTCTATTAGTCCCATAACATAAGTAGAAACTGTCTATGTTTCTGTTTCTATTAGTCTCATAACATAGGCAGAAACTGTCTGATATTTCTGTTTCTATAAGTCTCATAACATAGGCAGAAACTGTATGATATTCCTGTTTCTATAAGTCCCATAACATAGGCAGAAATTGTCTATGTTTCTATTTCTATAAGTCTCATAATATAGGTAGAAACTGTCTGACATTTCTCTTTCTATAAGTCCCATGAAATAGGTAGAAAATGTCTGATATTTCTCTCTCTATAAGTCTCAAAACATAGGTAGAAACTGTCTGTTTCTGTTTCTATAAGTTTCATAATATAGGTAGAAACTGTCTATGTTTCTGTTTCTATAAGTCTCATAACATAGATAGAAACTGTCAATGTTTCTGTTTCTATAAGTACATAACATAGGTAGAAACAGTCTGATATTTCTGTTTCTATAAGTATCATAACATAGGTAGAAACTGTCTATGTTTCTGTTTCTATAAGTCTCATAACAGGTAGAAGCTGTCTGATATTCCTGTTTCAATAAGTCCCATAACATAGGCAGAAACTGTCTATGTTTCTGTTTCTATAAGTCTCATAACATAGGTAGAAACTGTCTGACATTTCTCTTTCTATAAGTCCCATAAAATATGTAGAAAATGTCTGATATTTCTCTCTCTATAAGTCTCATAACATAGGCAGAAACAGTCTGAAATTTCTGTTTTTATTAGTCTCATAACATAGGTAGAAACTGTCTATGTTTCTGTTTCTATAAGTCTCATAACAAGTAGAAGCTGTCTGAAATTACTCTTTCTATAAGTCCATAACATAGGTAGAAACTGTCTGATGTTTCTGTTTCTATAAGTCCCATATCATAGGTAAAAACTGTCTGATATTTCTGTTTCTATAGGTCTCAAAACATAGGTAGAAACTGTCTATGTTTCTGTTTCTATAAGTTTCATAACATAGGTAGAAACTGTCTATGTTTCTGTTTCTGTAAGTCTCATAACATAGGTAGAAACATTCTATGTTTCTGTTTCTATAAGTCCATAACATAGGTAGAAACGGTCTATGTTTATGTTTCTATAAGTCTCATAACATAGATAGAAACTGTCTGATATTTCTGTTTCTATAAGTCTCATAACATAGGCAGAAACAGTCTGAAATTTCTGTTTTTATTAGTCTCATAACATAGGTAGAAACTGTCTATGTTTCTGTTTCTATAAGTCTCATAACAAGTAGAAGCTGTCTGATATTACTCTTTCTATAAGTCCATAACATAGGTAGAAACTGTCTGATGTTTCTGTTTCTATAAGTCCCATATCATAGGTAAAAACTGTCTGATATTTCTGTTTCTATAGGTCTCATAACATAGGTAGAAACTGTGTGTGTTTCTGTTTCTATTAGTCCCATAACATAAGTAGAAACTGTCTATGTTTCTGTTTCTATTAGTCTCATAACATAGGCAGAAACTGTCTGATATTTCTGTTTCTATAAGTCTCATAACATAGGCAGAAACTGTATGATATTCCTGTTTCTATAAGTCCCATAACATAGGCAGAAATTGTCTATGTTTCTATTTCTATAAGTCTCATAATATAGGTAGAAACTGTCTGACATTTCTCTTTCTATAAGTCCCATGAAATAGGTAGAAAATGTCTGATATTTCTCTCTCTATAAGTCTCAAAACATAGGTAGAAACTGTCTGTTTCTGTTTCTATAAGTTTCATAATATAGGTAGAAACTGTCTATGTTTCTGTTTCTATAAGTCTCATAACATAGATAGAAACTGTCAATGTTTCTGTTTCTATAAGTACATAACATAGGTAGAAACAGTCTGATATTTCTGTTTCTATAAGTATCATAACATAGGTAGAAACTGTCTATGTTTCTGTTTCTATAAGTCTCATAACATAGGTAGAAACTGTCTGACATTTCTCTTTCTATAAGTCCCATAAAATATGTAGAAAATGTCTGATATTTCTCTCTCTATAAGTCTCAAAACATAGGTAGAAACTGTCTATGTTTCTGTTTCTATAAGTTTCATAACATAGGTAGAAACTGTCTATGTTTCTGTTTCTGTAAGTCTCATAACATAGGTAGAAACATTCTATGTTTCTGTTTCTATAAGTCCATAACATAGGCAGAAACTGTCTGATATCTCTGTTTCTATAAGTCTCATAACATAGCAAGAGACTGTCTGAAATCTCTGTTTCTATAAGTCTCATAACATAGGCAGAAACTGTCTGATATTTCTGTTTCTATAAGTCCATAACATAGGTAGAAACTGTCTATGTTTCTGTTTCTATAAGTCCATAACATAGGCAGAAACTGTCTGATATTTCTGTTTCTATAAGTCCATAACATAGGTAGAAACGGTCTATGTTTATGTTTCTATAAGTCTCATAACATAGATAGAAACTGTCTGATATTTCTGTTTCTATAAGTCTCATAACATAGGCAGAAACAGTCTGAAATTTCTGTTTTTATTAGTCTCATAACATAGGTAGAAACTGTCTATGTTTCTGTTTCTATAAGTCTCATAACAAGTAGAAGCTGTCTGATATTACTCTTTCTATAAGTCCATAACATAGGTAGAAACTGTCTGATGTTTCTGTTTCTATAAGTCCCATAACATAGGTAAAAACTGTCTGATATTTCTGTTTCTATAGGTCTCATAACATAGGTAGAAACTGTGTATGTTTCTGTTTCTATTAGTCCCATAACATAAGTAGAATCTGTCTATGTTTCTGTTTCTATTAGTCTCATAACATAGGCAGAAACTGTCTGATATTTCTGTTTCTATAAGTCTCATAACATAGGCAGAAACTGTATGATATTCCTGTTTCTATAAGTCCCATAACATAGGCAGAAATTGTCTATGTTTCTATTTCTATAAGTCTCATAATATAGGTAGAAACTGTCTGACATTTCTCTCTCTATAAGTCTCAAAACATAGGTAGAAACTGTCTGTTTCTGTTTCTATAAGTTTCATAATATAGGTAGAAACTGTCTATGTTTCTGTTTCTATAAGTCTCATAACATAGATAGAAAATGTCAATGTTTCTGTTTCTATAAGTCCATAACATAGGTAGAAACAGTCTGATATTTCTGGTTCTATAAGTATCATAACATAGGTAGAAACTGTCTATGTTTCTGTTTCTATAAGTCTCATAACAGGTAGAAGCTGTCTGATATTCCTGTTTCAATAAGTCCCATAACATAGGCAGAAACTGTCTATGTTTCTGTTTCTATAAGTCTCATAACATAGGTAGAAACTGTCTGACATTTCTCTTTCTATAAGTCCCATAAAATAGGTAGAAAATGTCTGATATTTCTCTCTCTATAAGTCTCAAAACATAGGTAGAAACTGTCTATGTTTCTGTTTCTATAAGTTTCATAACATAGGTAGAAACTGTCTATGTTTCTGTTTCTGTAAGTCTCATAACATAGGTAGAAACTTTCTATGTTTCTGTTTCTATAAGTCCATAACATAGGCAGAAACTGTCTGATATCTCTGTTTCTATAAGTCTCATAACATAGCAAGAGACTGTCTGAAATCTCTGTTTCTATAAGTCTCATAACATAGGCAGAAACTGTCTGATATTTCTGTTTCTATAAGTCCATAACATAGGTAGAAACGGTCTATGTTTATGTTTCTATAAGTCTCATAACAAGTAGAAGCTGTCTGATATTACTCTTTCCATAAGTCCATAACATAGGTAGAAACTGTCTGATATTTCTGTTTTTATAGGTCTCATAACATAGGTAGAAACTGTGTATGTTTCTGTTTCTATTAGTCCCATAACATAAGTAGAAACTGTCTATGTTTCTGTTTCTATAAGTCCATAACATAGGTAGAAACAGTCTGATATTTCTGTTTCTATAAGTATCATAACATAGGTAGAAACTGTCTATGTTTCTGTTTCTATAAGTCTCATAACAGGTAGAAGCTGTCTGATATTCCTGTTTCAATAAGTCCCATAACATAGGTAAAAACTGTCTGATATTTCTGTTTCTATAGGTCTCATAACATAGGTAGAAACTGTGTATGTTTCTGTTTCTATTAGTCCCATAACATAAGTAGAATCTGTCTATGTTTCTGTTTCTATTAGTCTCATAACATAGGCAGAAACTGTCTGATATTTCTGTTTCTATAAGTCTCATAACATAGGCAGAAACTGTATGATATTCCTGTTTCTATAAGTCCCATAACATAGGCAGAAATTGTCTATGTTTCTATTTCTATAAGTCTCATAATATAGGTAGAAACTGTCTGACATTTCTCTCTCTATAAGTCTCAAAACATAGGTAGAAACTGTCTGTTTCTGTTTCTATAAGTTTCATAATATAGGTAGAAACTGTCTATGTTTCTGTTTCTATAAGTCTCATAACATAGATAGAAAATGTCAATGTTTCTGTTTCTATAAGTCCATAACATAGGTAGAAACAGTCTGATATTTCTGTTTCTATAAGTATCATAACATAGGTAGAAACTGTCTATGTTTCTGTTTCTATAAGTCTCATAACAGGTAGAAGCTGTCTGATATCCCTGTTTCAATAAGTCCCATAACATAGGCAGAAACTGTCTATGTTTCTGTTTCTATAAGTCTCATAACATAGGTAGAAACTGTCTGACATTTCTCTTTCTATAAGTCCGATAAAATAGGTAGAAAATGTCTGATATTTCTCTCTCTATAAGTCTCAAAACATAGGTAGAAACTGTCTATGTTTCTGTTTCTATAAGTTTCATAACATAGGTAGAAACTGTCTATGTTTCTGTTTCTGTAAGTCTCATAACATAGGTAGAAACTTTCTATGTTTCTGTTTCTATAAGTCCATAACATAGGCAGAAACTCTCTGATATCTCTGTTTCTATAAGTCTCATAACATAGCAAGAGACTGTCTGAAATCTCTGTTTCTATAAGTCTCATAACATAGGCAGAAACTGTCTGATATTTCTGTTTCTATAAGTCCATAACATAGGTAGAAACGGTCTATGTTTATGTTTCTATAAGTCTCATAACAAGTAGAAGCTGTCTGATATTACTCTTTCCATAAGTCCATAACATAGGTAGAAACTGTCTGATATTTCTGTTTTTATAGGTCTCATAACATAGGTAGAAACTGTGTATGTTTCTGTTTCTATTAGTCCCATAACATAAGTAGAAACTGTCTATGTTTCTGTTTCTATAAGTCCATAACATAGGTAGAAACAGTCTGATATTTCTGTTTCTATAAGTATCATAACATAGGTAGAAACTGTCTATGTTTCTGTTTCTATAAGTCTCATAACAGGTAGAAGCTGTCTGATATTCCTGTTTCAATAAGTCCCATAACATAGGCAGAAACTGTCTATGTTTCTGTTTCTATTAGTCCCATAACATAGGTAGAAACTGTCTATGTTTCTGTTTCTATAAGTTTCATAACATAGGTAGAAACTGTCTATGTTTCTGTTTCTGTAAGTCTCATAACATAGGTAGAAACTTTCTATGTTTCAGTTTCTATAAGTCCATAACATAGGCAGAAACTGTCTGATATCTCTGTTTCTATAAGTCTCATAACATAGCAAGAGACTGTCTGAAATCTCTGTTTCTATAAGTCTCATAACATAGGCAGAAACTGTCTGATATTTCTGTTTCTATAAGTCCATAACATAGGTAGAAACGGTCTATGTTTATGTTTCTATAAGTCTCATAACAAGTAGAAGCTGTCTGATATTACTATTTCCATAAGTCCATAACATAGGTAGAAACTGTCTGATGTTTCTGTTTCTATCAGTCCCATAACATAGGTAAAAACTGTCTGATATTTCTGTTTCTATAGGTCTCATAACATAGGTAGAAACTGTGTATGTTTCTGTTTCTATTAGTCCCATAACATATGTAGAAACTGTCTATGTTTCTGTTTCTATAAGTCTCATAACATAGGCAGAAACTGTCTGATATTTCTGTTTCCATAAGTCCCATAAGATAGGCATAAACTGTATGATATTTCTGTTTCTATAAGTCTCACAACATAGGTAGAAACTGTCTATGTTTCTGTTTCTATAAGTCTCATAACAGGTAGAAGCTGTCTGATATTCCTGTTTCTATAGGTCTCATAAAATAGGTAGAAACTGTGTATGTTTCTGTTTCTATTAGTCCCATAACATAAGTAGAAACTGTCTATGTTTCTGTTTCTATAAGTCCATAACATAGGTAGAAACAGTCTGATATTTCTGTTTCTATAAGTATCATAACATAGGTAGAAACTGTCTATGTTTCTGTTTCTATAAGTCTCATAACAGGTAGAAGCTGTCTGATATTCCTGTTTCAATAAGTCCCATAACATAGGCAGAAACTGTCTATGTTTCTGTTTCTATAAGTCTCATAACATAGGTAGAAACTGTCTGACATTTCTCTTTCTATAAGTCCCATAAAATAGGTAGAAAATGTCTGATATTTCTCTCTCTATAAGTCTCAAAACATAGGTAGAAACTGTCTATGTTTCTGTTTCTATAAGTTTCATAACATAGGTAGAAACTGTCTATGTTTCTGTTTCTGTAAGTCTCATAACATAGGTAGAAACTTTCTATGTTTCTGTTTCTATAAGTCCATAACATACGCAGAAACTGTCTGATATCTCTGTTTCTATAAGTCTCATAACATAGCAAGAGACTGTCTGAAATCTCTGTTTCTATAAGTCTCATAACATAGGCAGAAACTGTCTGATATTTCTGTTTCTATAAGTCCATAACATAGGTAGAAACGGTCTATGTTTATGTTTCTATAAGTCTCATAACAAGTAGAAGCTGTCTGATATTACTCTTTCCATAAGTCCATAACATAGGTAGAAACTGTCTGATGTTTCTGTTTCTATCAGTCCCATAACATAGGTAAAAACTGTCTGATATTTCTGTTTCTATAGGTCTCATAACATAGGTAGAAACTGTGTATGTTTCTGTTTCTATTAGTCCCATAACATAAGTAGAAACTGTCTATGTTTCTGTTTCTATAAGTTTCATAACATAGGTAGAAACTGTCTATGTTTCTGTTTCTGTAAGTCTCATAACATAGGTAGAAACATTCTATGTTTCTGTTTCTATAAGTCCATAACATAGGTAGAAACGGTCTATGTTTATGTTTCTATAAGTCTCATAACATAGATAGAAACTGTCTGATATTTCTGTTTCTATAAGTCTCATAACATAGGCAGAAACAGTCTGAAATTTCTGTTTTTATTAGTCTCATAACATAGGTAGAAACTGTCTATGTTTCTGTTTCTATAAGTCTCATAACAAGTAGAAGCTGTCTGATATTACTCTTTCTATAAGTCCATAACATAGGTAGAAACTGTCTGATGTTTCTGTTTCTATAAGTCCCATATCATAGGTAAAAACTGTCTGATATTTCTGTTTCTATAGGTCTCAAAACAGGTAGAAACTGTCTATGTTTCTGTTTCTATAAGTTTTATAACATAGGTAGAAACTGTCTATGTTTCTGTTTCTGTAAGTCTCATAACATAGGTAGAAACATTCTATGTTTCTGTTTCTATAAGTCCATAACATAGGTAGAAACGGTCTATGTTTATGTTTCTATAAGTCTCATAACATAGATAGAAACTGTCTGATATTTCTGTTTCTATAAGTCTCATAACATAGGCAGAAACAGTCTGAAATTTCTGTTTTTATTAGTCTCATAACATAGGTAGAAACTGTCTATGTTTCTGTTTCTATAAGTCTCATAACAAGTAGAAGCTGTCTGATATTACTCTTTCTATAAGTCCATAACATAGGTAGAAACTGTCTGATGTTTCTGTTTCTATAAGTCCCATATCATAGGTAAAAACTGTCTGATATTTCTGTTTCTATAGGTCTCATAACATAGGTAGAAACTGTGTATGTTTCTGTTTCTATTAGTCCCATAACATAAGTAGAAACTGTCTATGTTTCTGTTTCTATTAGTCTCATAACATAGGCAGAAACTGTCTGATATTTCTGTTTCTATAAGTCTCATAACATAGGCAGAAACTGTATGATATTCCTGTTTCTATAAGTCCCATAACATAGGCAGAAATTGTCTATGTTTCTATTTCTATAAGTCTCATAATATAGGTAGAAACTGTCTGACATTTCTCTTTCTATAAGTCCCATGAAATAGGTAGAAAATGTCTGATATTTCTCTCTCTATAAGTCTCAAAACATAGGTAGAAACTGTCTGTTTCTGTTTCTATAAGTTTCATAATATAGGTAGAAACTGTCTATGTTTCTGTTTCTATAAGTCTCATAACATAGATAGAAACTGTCAATGTTTCTGTTTCTATAAGTCCATAACATAGGTAGAAACAGTCTGATATTTCTGTTTCTATAAGTATCATAACATAGGTAGAAACTGTCTATGTTTCTGTTTCTATAAGTCTCATAACAGGTAGAAGCTGTCTGATATTCCTGTTTCAATAAGTCCCATAACATAGGCAGAAACTGTCTATGTTTCTGTTTCTATAAGTCTCATAACATAGGTAGAAACTGTCTGACATTTCTCTTTCTATAAGTCCCATAAAATATGTAGAAAATGTCTGATATTTCTCTCTCTATAAGTCTCAAAACATAGGTAGAAACTGTCTATGTTTCTGTTTCTATAAGTTTCATAACATAGGTAGAAACTGTCTATGTTTCTGTTTCTGTAAGTCTCATAACATAGGTAGAAACATTCTATGTTTCTGTTTCTATAAGTCCATAACATAGCCAGAAACTGTCTGATATCTCTGTTTCTATAAGTCTCATAACATAGCAAGAGACTGTCTGAAATCTCTGTTTCTATAAGTCTCATAACATAGGCAGAAACTGTCTGATATTTCTGTTTCTATAAGTCAATAACATAGGTAGAAACTGTCTATGTTTCTGTTTCTATAAGTCCATAACATAGGCAGAAACTGTCTGATATTTCTGTTTCTATAAGTCCATAACATAGGTAGAAACGGTCTATGTTTATGTTTCTATAAGTCTCATAACATAGATAGAAACTGTCTGATATTTCTGTTTCTATAAGTCTCATAACATAGGCAGAAACAGTCTGAAATTTCTGTTTTTATTAGTCTCATAACATAGGTAGAAACTGTCTATGTTTCTGTTTCTATAAGTCCCATAACATAGGTAAAAACTGTCTGATATTTCTGTTTCTATAGGTCTCATAACATAGGTAGAAACTGTGTATGTTTCTGTTTCTATTAGTCCCATAACATAAGTAGAATCTGTCTATGTTTCTGTTTCTATTAGTCTCATAACATAGGCAGAAACTGTCTGATATTTCTGTTTCTATAAGTCTCATAACATAGGCAGAAACTGTATGATATTCCTGTTTCTATAAGTCCCATAACATAGGCAGAAATTGTCTATGTTTCTATTTCTATAAGTCTCATAATATAGGTAGAAACTGTCTGACATTTCTCTCTCTATAAGTCTCAAAACATAGGTAGAAACGGTCTGTTTCTGTTTCTATAAGTTTCATAATATAGGTAGAAACTGTCTATGTTTCTGTTTCTATAAGTCTCATAACATAGATAGAAAATGTCAATGTTTCTGTTTCTATAAGTCCATAACATAGGTAGAAACAGTCTGATATTTCTGTTTCTATAAGTATCATAACATAGGTAGAAACTGTCTATGTTTCTGTTTCTATAAGTCTCATAACAGGCAGAAACTGTCTGATGTTTCTGTTTCTATCAGTCCCATAACATAGGTAAAAACTCTCTGATATTTCTGTTTCTATAGGTCTCATAACATAGGTAGAAACTGTGTATGTTTCTGTTTCTATTAGTCCCATAACATAAGTAGAAACTGTCTATGTTTCTGTTTCTATAAGTCTCATAACATAGGCAGAAACTGTCTGATATTTCTGTAACCATAAGTCCCATAAGATAGGCATAAACTGTATGATATTTCTGTTTCTATAAGTCTCACAACATAGGTAGAAACTGTCTATGTTTCTGTTTCTATAAGTCTCATAACAGGTAGAAGCTGTCTGATATTCCTGTTTCTATAGGTCTCATAACATAGGTAGAAACTGTGTATGTTTCTGTTTCTATTAGTCCCATAACATAAGTAGAAACTGTCTATGTTTCTGTTTCTATAAGTCCATAACATAGGTAGAAACAGTCTGATATTTCTGTTTCTATAAGTATCATAACATAGGTAGAAACTGTCTATGTTTCTGTTTCTATAAGTCTCATAACAGGTAGAAGCTGTCTGATATTCCTGTTTCAATAAGTCCCATAACATAGGCAGAAACTGTCTATGTTTCTGTTTCTATAAGTCTCATAACATAGGTAGAAACTGTCTGACATTTCTCTTTCTATAAGTCCCATAAAATAGGTAGAAAATGTCTGATATTTCTCTCTCTATAAGTCTCAAAACATAGGTAGAAACTGTTTATGTTTCTGTTTCTATAAGTTTCATAACATAGGTAGAAACTGTCTATGTTTCTGTTTCTGTAAGTCTCATAACATAGGTAGAAACTTTCTATGTTTCTGTTTCTATAAGTCCATAACATACGCAGAAACTGTCTGATATCTCTGTTTCTATAAGTCTCATAACATAGCAAGAGACTGTCTGAAATCTCTGTTTCTATAAGTCTCATAACATAGGCAGAAACTGTCTGATATTTCTGTTTCTATAAGTCCATAACATAGGTAGAAACGGTCTATGTTTATGTTTCTATAAGTCTCATAACAAGTAGAAGCTGTCTGATATTACTCTTTCCATAAGTCCATAACATAGGTAGAAACTGTCTGATGTTTCTGTTTCTATCAGTCCCATAACATAGGTAAAAACTGTCTGATATTTCTGTTTCTATAGGTCTCATAACATAGGTAGAAACTGTGTATGTTTCTGTTTCTATTAGTCCCATAACATAAGTAGAAACTGTCTATGTTTCTGTTTCTATAAGTTTCATAACATAGGTAGAAACTGTCTATGTTTCTGTTTCTGTAAGTCTCATAACATAGGTAGAAACATTCTATGTTTCTGTTTCTATAAGTCCATAACATAGGTAGAAACGGTCTATGTTTATGTTTCTATAAGTCTCATAACATAGATAGAAACTGTCTGATATTTCTGTTTCTATAAGTCTCATAACATAGGCAGAAACAGTCTGAAATTTCTGTTTTTATTAGTCTCATAACATAGGTAGAAACTGTCTATGTTTCTGTTTCTATAAGTCTCATAACAAGTAGAAGCTGTCTGATATTACTCTTTCTATAAGTCCATAACATAGGTAGAAACTGTCTGATGTTTCTGTTTCTATAAGTCCCATATCATAGGTAAAAACTGTCTGATATTTCTGTTTCTATAGGTCTCAAAACATAGGTAGAATCTGTCTATGTTTCTGTTTCTATAAGTTTCATAACATAGGTAGAAACTGTCTATGTTTCTGTTTCTGTAAGTCTCATAACATAGGTAGAAACATTCTATGTTTCTGTTTCTATAAGTCCATAACATAGGTAGAAACGGTCTATGTTTATGTTTCTATAAGTCTCATAACATAGATAGAAACTGTCTGATATTTCTGTTTCTATAAGTCCCATATCATAGGTAAAAACTGTCTGATATTTCTGTTTCTATAGGTCTCATAACATAGGTAGAAACTGTGTATGTTTCTGTTTCTATTAGTCCCATAACATAAGTAGAAACTGTCTATGTTTCTGTTTCTATTAGTCTCATAACATAGGCAGAAACTGTCTGATATTTCTGTTTCTATAAGTCTCATAACATAGGCAGAAACTGTATGATATTCCTGTTTCTATAAGTCCCATAACATAGGCAGAAATTGTCTATGTTTCTATTTCTATAAGTCTCATAATATAGGTAGAAACTGTCTGACATTTCTCTTTCTATAAGTCCCATGAAATAGGTAGAAAATGTCTGATATTTCTCTCTCTATAAGTCTCAAAACATAGGTAGAAACTGTCAATGTTTCTGTTTCTATAAGTCCATAACATAGGTAGAAACAGTCTGATATTTCTGTTTCTATAAGTATCATAACATAGGTAGAAACTGTCTATGTTTCTGTTTCTATAAGTCTCATAACAGGTAGAAGCTGTCTGATATTCCTGTTTCAATAAGTCCCATAACATAGGCAGAAACTGTCTATGTTTCTGTTTCTATAAGTCTCATAACATAGGTAGAAACTGTCTGACATTTCTCTTTCTATAAGTCCCATAAAATATGTAGAAAATGTCTGATATTTCTCTCTCTATAAGTCTCAAAACATAGGTAGAAACTGTCTATGTTTCTGTTTCTATAAGTTTCATAACATAGGTAGAAACTGTCTATGTTTCTGTTTCTGTAAGTCTCATAACATAGGTAGAAACATTCTATGTTTCTGTTTCTATAAGTCCATAACATAGCCAGAAACTGTCTGATATCTCTGTTTCTATAAGTCTCATAACATAGCAAGAGACTGTCTGAAATCTCTGTTTCTATAAGTCTCATAACATAGGCAGAAACTGTCTGATATTTCTGTTTCTATAAGTCCATAACATAGGTAGAAACTGTCTATGTTTCTGTTTCTATAAGTCCATAACATAGGCAGAAACTGTCTGATATTTCTGTTTCTATAAGTCCATAACATAGGTAGAAACTGTCTGATGTTTCTGTTTCTATAAGTCCCATAACATAGGTAAAAACGGTCTGATATTTCTGTTTCTATAGGTCTCATAACATAGGTAGAAACTGTGTATGTTTCTGTTTCTATTAGTCCCATAACATAAGTAGAATCTGTCTATGTTTCTGTTTCTATTAGTCTCATAACATAGGCAGAAACTGTCTGATATTTCTGTTTCTATAAGTCTCATAACATAGGCAGAAACTGTGTGATATTCCTGTTTCTATAAGTCCCATAACATAGGCAGAAATTGTCTATGTTTCTATTTCTATAAGTCTCATAATATAGGTAGAAACTGTCTGACATTTCTCTCTCTATAAGTCTCAAAACATAGGTAGAAACTGTCTGTTTCTGTTTCTATAAGTTTCATAATATAGGTAGAAACTGTCTATGTTTCTGTTTCTATAAGCCTCATAACATAGATAGAAAATGTCAATGTTTCTGTTTCTATAAGTCCATAACATAGGTAGAAACAGTCTGATATTTCTGTTTCTATAAGTATCATAACATAGGTAGAAACTGTCTATGTTTCTGTTTCTATAAGTCTCATAACAGGCAGAAACTGTCTGATATTTCTGTTTCTATAAGTCCATAACATAGGTAGAAACGGTCTATGTTTATGTTTCTATAAGTCTCATAACAAGTAGAAGCTGTCTGATATTACTCTTTCCATAAGTCCATAACATAGGTAGAAACTGTCTGATGTTTCTGTTTCAATCAGTCCCATAACATAGGTAAAAACTCTCTGATATTTCTGTTTCTATAGGTCTCATAACATAGGTAGAAACTGTGTATGTTTCTGTTTCTATTAGTCCCATAACATAAGTAGAAACTGTCTATGTTTCTGTTTCTATAAGTCTCATAACATAGGCAGAAACTGTCTGATATTTCTGTAACCATAAGTCCCATAAGATAGGCATAAACTGTATGATATTTCTGTTTCTATAAGTCTCACAACATAGGTAGAAACTGTCTATGTTTCTGTTTCTATAAGTCTCATAACAGGTAGAAGCTGTCTGATATTCCTGTTTCTATAGGTCTCATAACATAGGTAGAAACTGTGTATGTTTCTGTTTCTATTAGTCCCATAACATAAGTAGAAACTGTCTATGTTTCTGTTTCTATAAGTCCATAACATAGGTAGAAACAGTCTGATATTTCTGTTTCTATAAGTATCATAACATAGGTAGAAACTGTCTATGTTTCTGTTTCTATAAGTCTCATAACAGGTAGAAGCTGTCTGATATTCCTGTTTCAATAAGTCCCATAACATAGGCAGAAACTGTCTATGTTTCTGTTTCTATAAGTCTCATAACATAGGTAGAAACTGTCTGACATTTCTCTTTCTATAAGTCCCATAAAATAGGTAGAAAATGTCTGATATTTCTCTCTCTATAAGTCTCAAAACATAGGTAGAAACTGTTTATGTTTCTGTTTCTATAAGTTTCATAACATAGGTAGAAACTGTCTATGTTTCTGTTTCTGTAAGTCTCATAACATAGGTAGAAACTTTCTATGTTTCTGTTTCTATAAGTCCATAACATACGCAGAAACTGTCTGATATCTCTGTTTCTATAAGTCTCATAACATAGCAAGAGACTGTCTGAAATCTCTGTTTCTATAAGTCTCATAACATAGGCAGAAACTGTCTGATATTTCTGTTTCTATAAGTCCATAACATAGGTAGAAACGGTCTATGTTTATGTTTCTATAAGTCTCATAACAAGTAGAAGCTGTCTGATATTACTCTTTCCATAAGTCCATAACATAGGTAGAAACTGTCTGATGTTTCTGTTTCTATCAGTCCCATAACATAGGTAAAAACTGTCTGATATTTCTGTTTCTATAGGTCTCATAACATAGGTAGAAACTGTGTATGTTTCTGTTTCTATTAGTCCCATAACATAAGTAGAAACTGTCTATGTTTCTGTTTCTATAAGTTTCATAACATAGGTAGAAACTGTCTATGTTTCTGTTTCTGTAAGTCTCATAACATAGGTAGAAACATTCTATGTTTCTGTTTCTATAAGTCCATAACATAGGTAGAAACGGTCTATGTTTATGTTTCTATAAGTCTCATAACATAGATAGAAACTGTCTGATATTTCTGTTTCTATAAGTCTCATAACATAGGCAGAAACAGTCTGAAATTTCTGTTTTTATTAGTCTCATAACATAGGTAGAAACTGTCTATGTTTCTGTTTCTATAAGTCTCATAACAAGTAGAAGCTGTCTGATATTACTCTTTCTATAAGTCCATAACATAGGTAGAAACTGTCTGATGTTTCTGTTTCTATAAGTCCCATATCATAGGTAAAAACTGTCTGATATTTCTGTTTCTATAGGTCTCAAAACATAGGTAGAAACTGTCTATGTTTCTGTTTCTATAAGTTTCATAACATAGGTAGAAACTGTCTATGTTTCTGTTTCTGTAAGTCTCATAACATAGGTAGAAACATTCTATGTTTCTGTTTCTATAAGTCCATAACATAGGTAGAAACGGTCTATGTTTATGTTTCTATAAGTCTCATAACATAGATAGAAACTGTCTGATATTTCTGTTTCTATAAGTCCCATATCATAGGTAAAAACTGTCTGATATTTCTGTTTCTATAGGTCTCATAACATAGGTAGAAACTGTGTATGTTTCTGTTTCTATTAGTCCCATAACATAAGTAGAAACTGTCTATGTTTCTGTCTCTATTAGTCTCATAACATAGGCAGAAACTGTCTGATATTTCTGTTTCTATAAGTCTCATAACATAGGCAGAAACTGTATGATATTCCTGTTTCTATAAGTCCCATAACATAGGCAGAAATTGTCTATGTTTCTATTTCTATAAGTCTCATAATATAGGTAGAAACTGTCTGACATTTCTCTTTCTATAAGTCCCATGAAATAGGTAGAAAATGTCTGATATTTCTCTCTCTATAAGTCTCAAAACATAGGTAGAAACTGTCAATGTTTCTGTTTCTATAAGTCCATAACATAGGTAGAAACAGTCTGATATTTCTGTTTCTATAAGTATCATAACATAGGTAGAAACTGTCTATGTTTCTGTTTCTATAAGTCTCATAACAGGTAGAAGCTGTCTGATATTCCTGTTTCAATAAGTCCCATAACATAGGCAGAAACTGTCTATGTTTCTGTTTCTATAAGTCTCATAACATAGGTAGAAACTGTCTGACATTTCTCTTTCTATAAGTCTCAAAACATAGGTAGAAACTGTCTATGTTTCTGTTTCTATAAGTTTCATAACATAGGTAGAAACTGTCTATGTTTCTGTTTCTGTAAGTCTCATAACATAGGTAGAAACATTCTATGTTTCTGTTTCTATAAGTCCATAACATAGCCAGAAACTGTCTGATATCTCTGTTTCTATAAGTCTCATAACATAGCAAGAGACTGTCTGAAATCTCTGTTTCTATAAGTCTCATAACATAGGCAGAAACTGTCTGATATTTCTGTTTCTATAAGTCCATAACATAGGTAGAAACTGTCTATGTTTCTGTTTCTATAAGTCCATAACATAGGCAGAAACTGTCTGATATTTCTGTTTCTATAAGTCCATAACATAGGTAGAAACGGTCTATGTTTATGTTTCTATAAGTCTCATAACATAGATAGAAACTGTCTGATATTTCTGTTTCTATAAGTCTCATAACATAGGCAGAAACAGTCTGAAATTTCTGTTTTTATTAGTCTCATAACATAGGTAGAAACTGTCTATGTTTCTGTTTCTATAAGTCTCATAACAAGTAGAAGCTGTCTGATATTACTCTTTCTATAAGTCCATAACATAGGTAGAAACTGTCTGATGTTTCTGTTTCTATAAGTCCCATAACATAGGTAAAAACTGTCTGATATTTCTGTTTCTATAGGTCTCATAACATAGGTAGAAACTGTGTATGTTTCTGTTTCTATTAGTCCCATAACATAAGTAGAATCTGTCTATGTTTCTGTTTCTATTAGTCTCATAACATAGGCAGAAACTGTCTGATATTTCTGTTTCTATAAGTCTCATAACATAGGCAGAAACTGTATGATATTCCTGTTTCTATAAGTCCCATAACATAGGCAGAAATTGTCTATGTTTCTATTTCTATAAGTCTCATAATATAGGTAGAAACTGTCTGACATTTCTCTCTCTATAAGTCTCAAAACATAGGTAGAAACTGTCTGTTTCTGTTTCTATAAGTTTCATAATATAGGTAGAAACTGTCTATGTTTCTGTTTCTATAAGTCTCATAACATAGATAGAAAATGTCAATGTTTCTGTTTCTATAAGTCTCATAACATAGGTAGAAACTGTGTATGTTTCTGTTTCTATTAGTCCCATAACATAAGTAGAAACTGTCTATGTTTCTGTTTCTATAAGTCCATAACATAGATAGAAACAGTCTGATATTTCTGTTTCTATAAGTATCATAACATAGGTAGAAACTGTCTATGTTTCTGTTTCTATAAGTCTCATAACAGGTAGAAGCTGTCTGATATTCCTGTTTCAATAAGTCCCATAACATAGGCAGAAACTGTCTATGTTTCTGTTTCTATAAGTCTCATAACATAGGTAGAAACTGTCTGACATTTCTCTTTCTATAAGTCCCATAAAATAGGTAGAAAATGTCTGATATTTCTCCCTCTATAAGTCTCAAAACATAGGTAGAAACTGTCTATGTTTCTGTTTCTATAAGTTTCATAACATAGGTAGAAACTGTCTATGTTTCTGTTTCTGTAAGTCTCATAACATAGGTAGAAACTTTCTATGTTTCAGTTTCTATAAGTCCATAACATAGGCAGAAACTGTCTGATATCTCTGTTTCTATAAGTCTCATAACATAGCAAGAGACTGTCTGAAATCTCTGTTTCTATAAGTCTCATAACATAGGCAGAAACTGTCTGATATTTCTGTTTCTATAAGTCCATAACATAGGTAGAAACGGTCTATGTTTATGTTTCTATAAGTCTCATAACAAGTAGAAGCTGTCTGATATTACTCTTTCCATAAGTCCATAACATAGGTAGAAACTGTCTGATGTTTCTGTTTCTATCAGTCCCATAACATAGGTAAAAACTGTCTGATATTTCTGTTTCTATAGGTCTCATAACATAGGTAGAAACTGTGTATGTTTCTGTTTCTATTAGTCCCATAACATAAGTAGAAACTGTCTATGTTTCTGTTTCTATAAGTCTCATAACATAGGCAGAAACTGTCTGATATCTCTGTTTCTATAAGTCTCATAACATAGCAAGAGACTGTCTGAAATCTCTGTTTCTATAAGTCTCATAACATAGGCAGAAACTGTCTGATATTTCTGTTTCTATAAGTCCATAACATAGGTAGAAACTGTCTATGTTTCTGTTTCTATAAGTCCATAACATAGGCAGAAACTGTCTGATATTTCTGTTTCTATAAGTCCATAATATAGGTAGAAACGGTCTATGTTTATGTTTCTATAAGTCTCATAACATAGATAGAAACTGTCTGATATTTCTGTTTCTATAAGTCTCATAACATAGGCAGAAACTGTCTGAAATTTCTGTTTTTATTAGTCTCATAACATAGGTAGAAACTGTCTATGTTTCTGTTTCTATAAGTCTCATAACAAGTAGAAGCTGTCTGATATTACTCTTTCTATAAGTCCATAACATAGGTAGAAACTGTCTGATGTTTCTGTTTCTATAAGTCCCATAACATAGGTAAAAACTGTCTGATATTTCTGTTTCTATAGGTCTCATAACGTAGGTAGAAACTGTGTATGTTTCTGTTTCTATTAGTCCCATAACATAAGTAGAATCTGTCTATGTTTCTGTTTCTATTATTCTCATAACATAGGCAGAAACTGTCTGATATTTCTGTTTCTATAAGTCTCATAACATAGGCAGAAACTGTATGATATTCCTGTTTCTATAAGTCCCATAACATAGGCAGAAATTGTCTATGTTTCTATTTCTATAAGTCTCATAATATAGGTAGAAACTGTCTGACATTTCTCTCTCTATAAGTCTCAAAACATAGGTAGAAACTGTCTGTTTCTGTTTCTATAAGTTTCATAATATAGGTAGAAACTGTCTATGTTTCTGTTTCTATAAGTCTCATAACATAGATAGAAAATGTCAATGTTTCTGTTTCTATAAGTCCATAACATAGGTAGAAACAGTCTGATATTTCTGTTTCTATAAGTATCATAACATAGGTAGAAACTGTCTATGTTTCTGTTTCTATAAGTCTCATAACAGGTAGAAGCTGTCTGATATTCCTGTTTCAATAAGTCCCATAACATAGGCAGAAACTGTCTATATTTCTGTTTCTATAAGTCTCATAACATAGGTAGAAACTGTCTGACATTTCTCTTTCTATAAGTCCCATAAAATAGGTAGAAAATGTCTGATATTTCTCTCTCTATAAGTCTCAAAACATAGGTAGAAACTGTCTATGTTTCTGTTTCTATAAGTTTCATAACATAGGTAGAAACTGTCTATGTTTCTGTTTCTGTAAGTCTCATAACATAGGTAGAAACTTTCTATGTTTCTGTTTCTATAAGTCCATAACATAGGCAGAAACTGTCTGATATCTCTGTTTCTATAAGTCTCATAACATAGCAAGAGACTGTCTGAAATCTCTGTTTCTATAAGTCTCATAACATAGGCAGAAACTGTCTGATATTTCTGTTTCTATAAGTCAATAACATAGGTAGAAACGGTCTATGTTTATGTTTCTATAAGTCTCATAACAAGTAGAAGCTGTCTGATATTACTCTTTCCATAAGTCCATAACATAGGTAGAAACTGTCTGATATTTCTGTTTCTATAGGTCTCATAACATAGGTAGAAACTGTGTATGTTTCTGTTTCTATTAGTCCCATAACATAAGTAGAAACTGTCTATGTTTCTGTTTCTATAAGTCCATAACATAGGTAGAAACAGTCTGATATTTCTGTTTCTATAAGTATCATAACATAGGTAGAAACTGTCTATGTTTCTGTTTCTATAAGTCTCATAACAGGTAGAAGCTGTCTGATATTCCTGTTTCAATAAGTCCCATAACATAGGCAGAAACTGTCTATGTTTCTATTTCTATAAGTCTCATAATATAGGTAGAAACTGTCTGACATTTCTCTTTCTATAAGTCCCATGAAATAGGTAGAAAATGTCTGATATTTCTCTCTCTATAAGTCTCAAAACATAGGTAGAAACTGTCTGTTTCTGTTTCTATAAGTTTCATAATATAGGTAGAAACTGTCTATGTTTCTGTTTCTATAAGTCTCATAACATAGATAGAAACTGTCAATGTTTCTGTTTCTATAAGTCCATAACATAGGTAGAAACAGTCTGATATTTCTGTTTCTATAAGTATCATAACATAGGTAGAAACTGTCTATGTTTCTGTTTCTATAAGTCTCATAACATAGGTAGAAACTGTCTGACATTTCTCTTTCTATAAGTCCCATAAAATAGGTAGAAAATGTCTGATATTTCTCTCTCTATAAGTCTCAAAACATAGGTAGAAACTGTCTATGTTTCTGTTTCTATAAGTTTCATAACATAGGTAGAAACTGTCTATGTTTCTGTTTCTGTAAGTCTCATAACATAGGTAGAAACTTTCTATGTTTCTGTTTCTATAAGTCCATAACATAGGCAGAAACTGTCTGATATCTCTGTTTCTATAAGTCTCATAACATAGCAAGAGACTGTCTGAAATCTCTGTTTCTATAAGTCTCATAACATAGGCAGAAACTGTCTGATATTTCTGTTTCTATAAGTCCATAACATAGGTAGAAACTGTCTATGTTTCTGTTTCTATAAGTCCATAACATAGGCAGAAACTGTCTGATATTTCTGTTTCTATAAGTCCATAACATAGGTAGAAACGGTCTATGTTTATGTTTCTATAAGTCTCATAACATAGATAGAAACTGTCTGATATTTCTGTTTCTATAAGTCTCATAACATAGGCAGAAACAGTCTGAAATTTCTGTTTTTATTAGTCTCATAACATAGGTAGAAACTGTCTATGTTTCTGTTTCTATAAGTCTCATAACAAGTAGAAGCTGTCTGATATTACTCTTTCTATAAGTCCATAACATAAGTAGAATCTGTCTATGTTTCTGTTTCTATTAGTCTCATAACATAGGCAGAAACTGTCTGATATTTCTGTTTCTATAAGTCTCATAACATAGGCAGAAACTGTATGATATTCCTGTTTCTATAAGTCCCATAACATAGGCAGAAATTGTCTATGTTTCTATTTCTATAAGTCTCATAATATAGGTAGAAACTGTCTGACATTTCTCTTTCTATAAGTCCCATCGAAATAGGTAGAAAATGTCTGATATTTCTCTCTCTATAAGTCTCAAAACATAGGTAGAAACTGTCTGTTTCTGTTTCTATAAGTTTCATAATATAGGTAGAAACTGTCTATGTTTCTGTTTCTATAAGTCTCATAACATAGATAGAAACTGTCAATGTTTCTGTTTCTATAAGTCCATAACATAGGTAGAAACAGTCTGATATTTCTGTTTCTATAAGTATCATAACATAGGTAGAAACCGTCTATGTTTCTGTTTCTATAAGTCTCATAACAGGTAGAAACTGTCTATGTTTCTGTTTCAATAAGTCCCATAACATAGGCAGAAACTGTATATGTTTCTGTTTCTATAAGTCTCATAACATAGGTAGAAACTGTCTGACATTTCTCTTTCTATAAGTCCCATGAAATAGGTAGAAAATGTCTGATATTTCTCTCTCTATAAGTCTCAAAACATAGGTAGAAACTGTCTATGTTTCTGTTTCTATAAGTTTCATAACATAGGTAGAAACTGTCTATGTTTCTGTTTCTGTAAGTCTCATAACATAGGTAGAAACTTTCTATGTTTCTGTTTCTATAAGTCCATAACATAGGCAGAAACTGTCTGATATCTCTGTTTCTATAAGTCTCATAACATAGCAAGAGACTGTCTGAAATCTCTTTTTCTATAAGTCATATAACATAGGCAGAAACTATCTGATATTTCTGTTTCTATAAGTCCATAACATAGGTAGAAACGGTCTATGTTTATGTTTCTATAAGTCTCATAACAAGTAGAAGCTGTCTGATATTACTCTTTCCATAAGTCCATAACATAGGTAGAAACTGTCTGATGTTTCTGTTTCTATAAGTCCCATAACATAGGTAAAAACTGTCTGATATTTCTGTTTCTATAGGTCTCATAACATAGGTAGAAACTGTGTATGTTTCTGTTTCTATTAGTCCCATAACATAAGTAGAAACTGTCTATGTTTCTGTTTCTATAAGTCTCATAACATAGGCAGAAACTGTGTGATATTTCTGTTTCCATAAGTCCCATAACATAGGCATAAACTGTATGATATTTCTGTTTCTATAAGTCTCACAACATAGGTAGAAACTGTCTATGTTTCTGTTTCTATAAGTCTCATAACAGGTAGAAGCTGTCTGATATTCCTGTTTCTATAAGTCCCATAACATAGGTAGAAACTGTCTATTTCTGTTTCTATAAGTCCATAACATAGGTAGAAACTGTCTATCTCTGTTTCTATAAGTGTCATAACATAGGTAGAAACTGTCTATGTTTCTGTTTCTATAAGTCTCATAACATAAGTAGAAACTGTCTATGTTTCTGTTTCTATAAGTCTCATAACAGGTAGAAGCTGTCTGATATTCCTGTTTCTATAAGTCCCATAACATAGGCAGAAACTGTCTGTTTCTTTTTCTATAAGTATCATAACATAGATAGAAACTGTGTGATATTTCTGTTTCTATAAGTCACATAACATAGGCAGAAACAGTCTGAAATCTCTGTTTCTATAAGTCTCATAACATAGGCAGAAACTGTCTATTTCTGTTTCTATAAGTCTCATAACAAGTAGAAGCTGTCTGATATTTATGTTACTATGAGTCCATAACATAGGTAGAAACTGTCTATGTTTCTGTTTCTATAAGTCCATAACATAGGTAGAAACTGTCTATTTCTGTTTCTATAAGTCTCATAACAAGTAGAAGCTGTCTGATATTTCTGTTACTATGAGTCCATAACATAGGTAGAAACTGTCTATGTTTCTGTTTCTATAAGTCCATAACATAGTTAGAAACTGTCTATAACTGTTTCTATAAGTGTCATAACATAGGTAGAAATTGTCTATGTTTCTGTTTCTATAAGTCTCATACCATAGCTAGAAACTGTCTGATATCTCTGTTTCTATAAGTCTCATAACATAGGTAGAAAATGTCTGTTTATGTTTCTATAATTCTCATAACATAGGTAGAAACTGTCTATGTTTATGTTTCTATAAGTCTCATAACATAGGCAGAAATTGTCTGTTTCTGTTTCTATAAGTCTCATAACATAGGCAAGAACTGTCTGATATCTCTGTTTCTATAATTCCCATAACAATAGGTAGAAACCTTCTGATATTTCTGTTTTTTATAAGTCTCATAACATAGGTAGAACATTTCTATGTTTCTGTTTCTATAAGTCTCATAACATAGGTAGAAACTGTCTATGTTTCTGTTTCTATAAGTCTCATAACAGGTAGAAGCTGTCTGATATTTCTGTTTCTATAAGTCCCATAACATAGGCAGAAATTGTCTATGTTTCTGTTTCTATAAGTCTCATAACATAGACAGAAACTGTCTATGTTTGTGTTTCTATAAGTCTCATAACATAGGTAGAATCTTTCTATGTTTCTGTTTCTATAAGTCTCATAACATAGTTAGAAGCTGTATGATATTTCTGTTTCTATGAGTCTCATAACATAGGCAGAAACAGTCTGATATTTCTCTTTCTATAAGTCCCATGAAATAGTTAGAAAATGTCTGATATTTCTCTCTCTATAAGTCTCAAAAATAGGTAGAAATTGTCTATGTTTCTGTTTCTATAAGTTTCATAACATAGGTAGAAACTGTCTGTGTCTGTTTCTATAAGTCTCATAACATAGGTAGAAACTGTCAATGTTTCTGTTTCTATAAGTCCATAACATAGGTAGAAACAGTCTGATATTTCTGTTTCTATAAGTATCATAACATAGGTAGAAACTGTCTATGTTTCTGTTTCTATAAGTCTCATAACATAGGTAGAAACTGTCTATGTTTCTGTTTCTATAAGTCTCATAACATAGGTAGAAACTGTCTATGTTTCTGTTTCTATAAGTCTCATAACATAGGTAGAAACTGTCTATGTTTCTGTTTCTATTAGTCCCATAACATAAGTAGAATCTGTCTATGTTTCTGTTTCTATTAGTCTCATAACATAGGCAGAAACTGTCTGATATTTCTGTTTCTATAAGTCTCATAACATAGGCAGAAACTGTATGGTATTCCTGTTTCTATAAGTCCCATAACATAGGCAGAAATTGTCTATGTTTCTATTTCTATAAGTCTCATAATATAGGTAGAAACTGTCTGACATTTCTCTTTCTATAAGTCCCATCGAAATAGGTAGAAAATGTCTGATATTTCTCTCTCTATAAGTCTCAAAACATAGGTAGAAACTGTCAATGTTTCTGTTTCTATAAGTCCATAACATAGGTAGAAACAGTCTGATATTTCTGTTTCTATAAGTATCATAACATAGGTAGAAACCGTCTATGTTTCTGTTTCTATAAGTCTCATAACAGGTAGAAACTGTCTATGTTTCTGTTTCAATAAGTCCCATAACATAGGCAGAAACTGTCTATGTTTCTGTTTCTATAAGTCTCATAACATAGGTAGAAACTGTCTGACATTTCTCTTTCTATAAGTCCCATAAAATAGGTAGAAAATGTCTGATATTTCTCTCTCTATAAGTCTCAAAACATAGGTAGAAACTGTCTATGTTTCTGTTTCTATAAGTTTCATAACATAGGTAGAAACTGTCTATGTTTCTGTTTCTGTAAGTCTCATAACATAGGTAGAAACTTTCTATGTTTCTGTTTCTATAAGTCCATAACAGGCAGAAACTGTCTGATATCTCTGTTTCTATAAGTCTCATAACATAGCAAGAGACTGTCTGAAATCTCTGTTTCTATAAGTCTCATAACATAGGCAGAAACTATCTGATATTTCTGTTTCTATAAGTCCATAACATAGGCAGAAACGGTCTATGTTTATGTTTCTATAAGTCTCATAACAAGTAGAAGCTGTCTGATATTACTCTTTCCATAAGTCCATAACATAGGTAGAAACTGTCTGATGTTTCTGTTTCTATAAGTCCCATAACATAGGTAAAAACTGTCTGATATTTCTGTTTCTATAGGTCTCATAACATAGGTAGAAACTGTGTATGTTTCTGTTTCTATTAGTCCCATAACATAAGTAGAAACTGTCTATGTTTCTGTTTCTATAAGTCCATAACATAGGTAGAAACAGTCTGATATTTCTGTTTCTATAAGTATCATAACATAGGTAGAAACTGTCTATGTTTCTGTTTCTATAAGTCTCATAACAGGTAGAAGCTGTCTGATATTCCTGTTTCAATAAGTCCCATAACATAGGCAGAAACTGTCTATGTTTCTGTTTCTATAAGTCTCATAACATAGGTAGAAACTGTCTGACATTTCTCTTTCTATAAGTCCCATAAAATAGGTAGAAAATGTCTGATATTTCTCTCTCTATAAGTCTCAAAACATAGGTAGAAACTGTCTATGTTTCTGTTTCTATAAGTTTCATAACATAGGTAGAAACTGTCTATGTTTCTGTTTCTGTAAGTCTCAGAACATAGGTAGAAACTTTCTATGTTTCTGTTTCTATAAGTCCATAACATAGGCAGAAACTGTCTGATATCTCTGTTTCTATAAGTCTCATAACATAGCAAGAGACTGTCTGAAATCTCTGTTTCTATAAGTCTCATAACATAGGCAGAAACTGTCTGATATTTCTGTTTCTATAAGTCCATAACATAGGTAGAAACGGTCTATGTTTATGTTTCTATAAGTCTCATAACAAGTAGAAGCTGTCTGATATTACTCTTTCCATAAGTCCATAACATAGGTAGAAACTGTCTGATGTTTCTGTTTCTATAAGTCCCATAACATAGGTAAAAACTGTCTGATATTTCTGTTTCTATAGGTCTCATAACATAGGTAGAAACTGTGTATGTTTCTGTTTCTATTAGTCCCATAACATAAGTAGAAACTGTCTATGTTTCTGTTTCTATAAGTCTCATAACATAGGCAGAAACTGTCTGATATTTCTGTTTCCATAAGTCCCATAACATAGGCATAAACTGTATGATATTTCTGTTTCTATAAGTCTCACAACATAGGTAGAAACTGTCTATGTTTCTGTTTCTATAAGTCTCATAACAGGTAGAAGCTGTCTGATATTCCTGTTTCTATAAGTCCCATAACATAGGTAGAAACTGTCTATTTCTGTTTCTATAAGTCCATAACATAGGTAGAAACTGTCTATCTCTGTTTCTATAAGTGTCATAACATAGGTAGAAACTGTCTATGTTTCTGTTTCTATAAGTCTCATAACATAAGTAGAAACTGTCTATGTTTCTGTTTCTATAAGTCTCATAACAGGTAGAAGCTGTCTGATATTCCTGTTTCTATAAGTCCCATAACATAGGCAGAAACTGTCTGTTTCTTTTTCTATAAGTATCATAACATAGATAGAAACTGTGTGATATTTCTGTTTCTATAAGTCACATAACATAGGCAGAAACAGTCTGAAATCTCTGTTTCTATAAGTCTCATAACATAGGCAGAAACTGTCTATTTCTGTTTCTATAAGTCTCATAACAAGTAGAAGCTGTCTGATATTTATGTTACTATGAGTCCATAACATAGGTAGAAACTGTCTATGTTTCTGTTTCTATAAGTCCATAACATAGGTAGAAACTGTCTATTTCTGTATCTATAAGTCTCATAACAAGTAGAAGCTGTCTGATATTTCTGTTACTATGAGTCCATAACATAGGTAGAAACTGTCTATGTTTCTGTTTCTATAAGTCCATAACATAGGTAGAAACTGTCTATAACTGTTTCTATAAGTGTCATAACATAGGTAGAAATTGTCTATGTTTCTGTTTCTATAAGTCTCATACCATAGCTAGAAACTGTCTGATATCTCTGTTTCTATAAGTCTCATAACATAGGTAGAAAATGTCTGTTTATGTTTCTATAATTCTCATAACATAGGTAGAAACTGTCTATGTTTATGTTTCTATAAGTCTCATAACATAGGCAGAAATTGTCTGTTTCTGTTTCTATAAGTCTCATAACATAGGCAAGAACTGTCTGATATCTCTGTTTCTATAAGTCCCATAACATAGGTAGAAACCTTCTGATATTTCTGTTTTTTATAAGTCTCATAACATAGGTAGAACATTTCCATGTTTCTGTTTCTATAAGTCTCATAACATAGGTAGAAACTGTCTATGTTTTTGTTTCTATAAGTACCATAACATAGGTAGCAACTGTCTATGTTTCTGTTTCTATAAGTCTCATAACATAGGTAGAAACTGTCTATGTTTCTGTTTCTATAAGTCTCATAACAGGTAGAAGCTGTCTGATATTTCTGTTTCTATAAGTCCCATAACATAGGCAGAAATTGTCTATGTTTCTGTTTCTATAAGTCTCATAACATAGACAGAAACTGTCTATGTTTGTGTTTCTATAAGTCTCATAACATAGGTAGAATCTTTCTATGTTTCTGTTTCTATAAGTCTCATAACATAGTTAGAAGCTGTATGATATTTCTGTTTCTATGAGTCTCATAACATAGGCAGAAACAGTCTGATATTTCTCTTTCTATAAGTCCCATGAAATAGTTAGAAAATGTCTGATATTTCTCTCTCTATAAGTCTCAAAAATAGGTAGAAATTGTCTATGTTTCTGTTTCTATAAGTTTCATAACATAGGTAGAAACTGTCTGTGTCTGTTTCTATAAGTCTCATAACATAGGTAGAAACTGTCAATGTTTCTGTTTCTATAAGTCCATAACATAGGTAGAAACAGTCTGATATTTCTGTTTCTATAAGTATCATAACATAGGTAGAAACTGTCTATGTTTCTGTTTCTATAAGTCTCATAACATAGGTAGAAACTGTCTATGTTTCTGTTTCTATAAGTCTCATAACAGGTAGAAGCTGTCTGATATTCCTGTTTCAATAAGTCCCATAACATAGGCAGAAACTGTCTATGTTTCTGTTTCTATAAGTCTCATAACATAGGTAGAAACTGTCTGACATTTCTCTTTCTATAAGTCCCATAAAATAGGTAGAAAATGTCTGATATTTCTCTCTCTATAAGTCTCAAAACATAGGTAGAAACTGTCTATGTTTCTGTTTCTATAAGTTTCATAACATAGGTAGAAACTGTCTATGTTTCTGTTTCTGTAAGTCTCATAACATAGGTAGAAACTTTCTATGTTTCTGTTTCTATAAGTCCATAACATAGGCAGAAACTGTCTGATATCTCTGTTTCTATAAGTCTCATAACATAGCAAGAGACTGTCTGAAATCTCTTTTTCTATAAGTCTCATGACAGACAGAAACTGTGTGATATTTCTCTCTCTATAAGTCACATAACATAGGTAGAAACTGTCTATGTTTCGGTGTCTATACGTCTCATAACATAGGTAGAATCTTTCTAGGTTTCTGTTTCTATAAGTCTCATAACATAGGTAGAAACTGTCTGATATTTCTGTTTCAATAGGTCTCATAACAAGTACAAGCTGTCTGATATTACTCTTTCTATAAGTCCATAACATAGGTAGAAACTGTCTGATGTTTCTGTTTCTATAAGTCCCATAACATAGGTAAAAACTGTCTGATATTTCTGTTTCTATAGGTCTCATAACATAGGTAGAAACTGTGTATGTTTCTGTTTCTATTAGTCCCATAACATAAGTAGAAACTGTCTATGTTTCTGTTTCTATTAGTCTCATAACAAGTAGAAGCTGTCTGATATTTATGTTACTATGAGTCCATAACATAGGTAGAAACTGTCTATGTTTCTGTTTCTATAAGTCCATAACATAGGTAGAAACTGTCTATTTCTGTTTCTATAAGTCTCATAACAAGTAGAAGCTGTCTGATATTTCTGTTACTATGAGTCCATAACATAGGTAGAAACTGTCTATGTTTCTGTTTCTATAAGTCCATAACATAGTTAGAAACTGTCTATAACTGTTTCTATAAGTGTCATAACATAGGTAGAAATTGTCTATGTTTCTGTTTCTATAAGTCTCATACCATAGCTAGAAACTGTCTGATATCTCTGTTTCTATAAGTCTCATAACATAGGTAGAAAATGTCTGTTTATGTTTCTATAATTCTCATAACATAGGTAGAAACTGTCTATGTTTATGTTTCTATAAGTCTCATAACATAGGCAGAAATTGTCTGTTTCTGTTTCTATAAGTCTCATAACATAGGCAAGAACTGTCTGATATCTCTGTTTCTATAATTCCCATAACAATAGGTAGAAACCTTCTGATATTTCTGTTTTTTATAAGTCTCATAACATAGGTAGAACATTTCTATGTTTCTGTTTCTATAAGTCTCATAACATAGGTAGAAACTGTCTATGTTTCTGTTTCTATAAGTCTCATAACAGGTAGAAGCTGTCTGATATTTCTGTTTCTATAAGTCCCATAACATAGGCAGAAATTGTCTATGTTTCTGTTTCTATAAGTCTCATAACATAGACAGAAACTGTCTATGTTTGTGTTTCTATAAGTCTCATAACATAGGTAGAATCTTTCTATGTTTCTGTTTCTATAAGTCTCATAACATAGTTAGAAGCTGTATGATATTTCTGTTTCTATGAGTCTCATAACATAGGCAGAAACAGTCTGATATTTCTCTTTCTATAAGTCCCATGAAATAGTTAGAAAATGTCTGATATTTCTCTCTCTATAAGTCTCAAAAATAGGTAGAAATTGTCTATGTTTCTGTTTCTATAAGTTTCATAACATAGGTAGAAACTGTCTGTGTCTGTTTCTATAAGTCTCATAACATAGGTAGAAACTGTCAATGTTTCTGTTTCTATAAGTCCATAACATAGGTAGAAACAGTCTGATATTTCTGTTTCTATAAGTATCATAACATAGGTAGAAACTGTCTATGTTTCTGTTTCTATAAGTCTCATAACATAGGTAGAAACTGTCTATGTTTCTGTTTCTATAAGTCTCATAACATAGGTAGAAACTGTCTATGTTTCTGTTTCTATAAGTCTCATAACATAGGTAGAAACTGTCTATGTTTCTGTTTCTATTAGTCCCATAACATAAGTAGAATCTGTCTATGTTTCTGTTTCTATTAGTCTCATAACATAGGCAGAAACTGTCTGATATTTCTGTTTCTATAAGTCTCATAACATAGGCAGAAACTGTATGGTATTCCTGTTTCTATAAGTCCCATAACATAGGCAGAAATTGTCTATGTTTCTATTTCTATAAGTCTCATAATATAGGTAGAAACTGTCTGACATTTCTCTTTCTATAAGTCCCATCGAAATAGGTAGAAAATGTCTGATATTTCTCTCTCTATAAGTCTCAAAACATAGGTAGAAACTGTCTGTTTCTGTTTCTATAAGTTTCATAATATAGGTAGAAACTGTCTATGTTTCTGTTTCTATAAGTCTCATAACATAGATAGAAACTGTCAATGTTTCTGTTTCTATAAGTCCATAACATAGGTAGAAACAGTCTGATATTTCTGTTTCTATAAGTATCATAACATAGGTAGAAACCGTCTATGTTTCTGTTTCTATAAGTCTCATAACAGGTAGAAACTGTCTATGTTTCTGTTTCAATAAGTCCCATAACATAGGCAGAAACTGTCTATGTTTCTGTTTCTATAAGTCTCATAACATAGGTAGAAACTGTCTGACATTTCTCTTTCTATAAGTCCCATAAAATAGGTAGAAAATGTCTGATATTTCTCTCTCTATAAGTCTCAAAACATAGGTAGAAACTGTCTATGTTTCTGTTTCTATAAGTTTCATAACATAGGTAGAAACTGTCTATGTTTCTGTTTCTGTAAGTCTCATAACATAGGTAGAAACTTTCTATGTTTCTGTTTCTATAAGTCCATAACAGGCAGAAACTGTCTGATATCTCTGTTTCTATAAGTCTCATAACATAGCAAGAGACTGTCTGAAATCTCTGTTTCTATAAGTCTCATAACATAGGCAGAAACTATCTGATATTTCTGTTTCTATAAGTCCATAACATAGGCAGAAACGGTCTATGTTTATGTTTCTATAAGTCTCATAACAAGTAGAAGCTGTCTGATATTACTCTTTCCATAAGTCCATAACATAGGTAGAAACTGTCTGATGTTTCTGTTTCTATAAGTCCCATAACATAGGTAAAAACTGTCTGATATTTCTGTTTCTATAGGTCTCATAACATAGGTAGAAACTGTGTATGTTTCTGTTTCTATTAGTCCCATAACATAAGTAGAAACTGTCTATGTTTCTGTTTCTATAAGTCCATAACATAGGTAGAAACAGTCTGATATTTCTGTTTCTATAAGTATCATAACATAGGTAGAAACTGTCTATGTTTCTGTTTCTATAAGTCTCATAACAGGTAGAAGCTGTCTGATATTCCTGTTTCAATAAGTCCCATAACATAGGCAGAAACTGTCTATGTTTCTGTTTCTATAAGTCTCATAACATAGGTAGAAACTGTCTGACATTTCTCTTTCTATAAGTCCCATAAAATAGGTAGAAAATGTCTGATATTTCTCTCTCTATAAGTCTCAAAACATAGGTAGAAACTGTCTATGTTTCTGTTTCTATAAGTTTCATAACATAGGTAGAAACTGTCTATGTTTCTGTTTCTGTAAGTCTCAGAACATAGGTAGAAACTTTCTATGTTTCTGTTTCTATAAGTCCATAACATAGGCAGAAACTGTCTGATATCTCTGTTTCTATAAGTCTCATAACATAGCAAGAGACTGTCTGAAATCTCTGTTTCTATAAGTCTCATAACATAGGCAGAAACTGTCTGATATTTCTGTTTCTATAAGTCCATAACATAGGTAGAAACGGTCTATGTTTATGTTTCTATAAGTCTCATAACAAGTAGAAGCTGTCTGATATTACTCTTTCCATAAGTCCATAACATAGGTAGAAACTGTCTGATGTTTCTGTTTCTATAAGTCCCATAACATAGGTAAAAACTGTCTGATATTTCTGTTTCTATAGGTCTCATAACATAGGTAGAAACTGTGTATGTTTCTGTTTCTATTAGTCCCATAACATAAGTAGAAACTGTCTATGTTTCTGTTTCTATAAGTCTCATAACATAGGCAGAAACTGTCTGATATTTCTGTTTCCATAAGTCCCATAACATAGGCATAAACTGTATGATATTTCTGTTTCTATAAGTCTCACAACATAGGTAGAAACTGTCTATGTTTCTGTTTCTATAAGTCTCATAACAGGTAGAAGCTGTCTGATATTCCTGTTTCTATAAGTCCCATAACATAGGTAGAAACTGTCTATTTCTGTTTCTATAAGTCCATAACATAGGTAGAAACTGTCTATCTCTGTTTCTATAAGTGTCATAACATAGGTAGAAACTGTCTATGTTTCTGTTTCTATAAGTCTCATAACATAAGTAGAAACTGTCTATGTTTCTGTTTCTATAAGTCTCATAACAGGTAGAAGCTGTCTGATATTCCTGTTTCTATAAGTCCCATAACATAGGCAGAAACTGTCTGTTTCTTTTTCTATAAGTATCATAACATAGATAGAAACTGTGTGATATTTCTGTTTCTATAAGTCACATAACATAGGCAGAAACAGTCTGAAATCTCTGTTTCTATAAGTCTCATAACATAGGCAGAAACTGTCTATTTCTGTTTCTATAAGTCTCATAACAAGTAGAAGCTGTCTGATATTTATGTTACTATGAGTCCATAACATAGGTAGAAACTGTCTATGTTTCTGTTTCTATAAGTCCATAACATAGGTAGAAACTGTCTATTTCTGTATCTATAAGTCTCATAACAAGTAGAAGCTGTCTGATATTTCTGTTACTATGAGTCCATAACATAGGTAGAAACTGTCTATGTTTCTGTTTCTATAAGTCCATAACATAGGTAGAAACTGTCTATAACTGTTTCTATAAGTGTCATAACATAGGTAGAAATTGTCTATGTTTCTGTTTCTATAAGTCTCATACCATAGCTAGAAACTGTCTGATATCTCTGTTTCTATAAGTCTCATAACATAGGTAGAAAATGTCTGTTTATGTTTCTATAATTCTCATAACATAGGTAGAAACTGTCTATGTTTATGTTTCTATAAGTCTCATAACATAGGCAGAAATTGTCTGTTTCTGTTTCTATAAGTCTCATAACATAGGCAAGAACTGTCTGATATCTCTGTTTCTATAAGTCCCATAACATAGGTAGAAACCTTCTGATATTTCTGTTTTTTATAAGTCTCATAACATAGGTAGAACATTTCCATGTTTCTGTTTCTATAAGTCTCATAACATAGGTAGAAACTGTCTATGTTTTTGTTTCTATAAGTACCATAACATAGGTAGCAACTGTCTATGTTTCTGTTTCTATAAGTCTCATAACATAGGTAGAAACTGTCTATGTTTCTGTTTCTATAAGTCTCATAACAGGTAGAAGCTGTCTGATATTTCTGTTTCTATAAGTCCCATAACATAGGCAGAAATTGTCTATGTTTCTGTTTCTATAAGTCTCATAACATAGACAGAAACTGTCTATGTTTGTGTTTCTATAAGTCTCATAACATAGGTAGAATCTTTCTATGTTTCTGTTTCTATGAGTCTCATAACATAGGCAGAAACAGTCTGATATTTCTCTTTCTATAAGTCCCATGAAATAGTTAGAAAATGTCTGATATTTCTCTCTCTATAAGTCTCAAAAATAGGTAGAAATTGTCTATGTTTCTGTTTCTATAAGTTTCATAACATAGGTAGAAATTGTCTGTGTCTGTTTCTATAAGTCTCATAACATAGGTAGAAACTGTCAATGTTTCTGTTTCTATAAGTCCATAACATAGGTAGAAACAGTCTGATATTTCTGTTTCTATAAGTATCATAACATAGGTAGAAACTGTCTATGTTTCTGTTTCTATAAGTCTCATAACATAGGTAGAAACTGTCTATGTTTCTGTTTCTATAAGTCTCATAACATAGGTAGAAACTGTCTATGTTTCTGTTTCTATAAGTCTCATAACATAGGTAGAAACTGTCTATGTTTCTGTTTCTATTAGTCCCATAACATAAGTAGAATCTGTCTATGTTTCTGTTTCTATTAGTCTCATAACATAGGCAGAAACTGTCTGATATTTCTGTTTCTATAAGTCTCATAACATAGGCAGAAACTGTATGGTATTCCTGTTTCTATAAGTCCCATAACATAGGCAGAAATTGTCTATGTTTCT
Organism: Zingel zingel; assembly: GCA_023566125.1. NCBI lineage: Eukaryota > Metazoa > Chordata > Actinopteri > Perciformes > Percidae > Zingel > Zingel zingel. The sequence continues at coordinate 816,162 of CM042337.1, forward strand.
ATTTCTATAAGTCTCATAATATAGGTAGAAACTGTCTGACATTTCTCTTTCTATAAGTCCCATCGAAATAGGTAGAAAATGTCTGATATTTCTCTCTCTATAAGTCTCAAAACATAGGTAGAAACTGTCTGTTTCTGTTTCTATAAGTTTCATAATATAGGTAGAAACTGTCTATGTTTCTGTTTCTATAAGTCTCATAACATAGATAGAAACTGTCAATGTTTCTGTTTCTATAAGTCCATAACATAGGTAGAAACAGTCTGATATTTCTGTTTCTATAAGTATCATAACATAGGTAGAAACCGTCTATGTTTCTGTTTCTATAAGTCTCATAACAGGTAGAAACTGTCTATGTTTCTGTTTCAATAAGTCCCATAACATAGGCAGAAACTGTCTATGTTTCTGTTTCTATAAGTCTCATAACATAGGTAGAAACTGTCTGACATTTCTCTTTCTATAAGTCCCATAAAATAGGTAGAAAATGTCTGATATTTCTCTCTCTATAAGTCTCAAAACATAGGTAGAAACTGTCTATGTTTCTGTTTCTATAAGTTTCATAACATAGGTAGAAACTGTCTATGTTTCTGTTTCTGTAAGTCTCATAACATAGGTAGAAACTTTCTATGTTTCTGTTTCTATAAGTCCATAACAGGCAGAAACTGTCTGATATCTCTGTTTCTATAAGTCTCATAACATAGCAAGAGACTGTCTGAAATCTCTGTTTCTATAAGTCTCATAACATAGGCAGAAACTATCTGATATTTCTGTTTCTATAAGTCCATAACATAGGCAGAAACGGTCTATGTTTATGTTTCTATAAGTCTCATAACAAGTAGAAGCTGTCTGATATTACTCTTTCCATAAGTCCATAACATAGGTAGAAACTGTCTGATGTTTCTGTTTCTATAAGTCCCATAACATAGGTAAAAACTGTCTGATATTTCTGTTTCTATAGGTCTCATAACATAGGTAGAAACTGTGTATGTTTCTGTTTCTATTAGTCCCATAACATAAGTAGAAACTGTCTATGTTTCTGTTTCTATAAGTCCATAACATAGGTAGAAACAGTCTGATATTTCTGTTTCTATAAGTATCATAACATAGGTAGAAACTGTCTATGTTTCTGTTTCTATAAGTCTCATAACAGGTAGAAGCTGTCTGATATTCCTGTTTCAATAAGTCCCATAACATAGGCAGAAACTGTCTATGTTTCTGTTTCTATAAGTCTCATAACATAGGTAGAAACTGTCTGACATTTCTCTTTCTATAAGTCCCATAAAATAGGTAGAAAATGTCTGATATTTCTCTCTCTATAAGTCTCAAAACATAGGTAGAAACTGTCTATGTTTCTGTTTCTATAAGTTTCATAACATAGGTAGAAACTGTCTATGTTTCTGTTTCTGTAAGTCTCAGAACATAGGTAGAAACTTTCTATGTTTCTGTTTCTATAAGTCCATAACATAGGCAGAAACTGTCTGATATCTCTGTTTCTATAAGTCTCATAACATAGCAAGAGACTGTCTGAAATCTCTGTTTCTATAAGTCTCATAACATAGGCAGAAACTGTCTGATATTTCTGTTTCTATAAGTCCATAACATAGGTAGAAACGGTCTATGTTTATGTTTCTATAAGTCTCATAACAAGTAGAAGCTGTCTGATATTACTCTTTCCATAAGTCCATAACATAGGTAGAAACTGTCTGATGTTTCTGTTTCTATAAGTCCCATAACATAGGTAAAAACTGTCTGATATTTCTGTTTCTATAGGTCTCATAACATAGGTAGAAACTGTGTATGTTTCTGTTTCTATTAGTCCCATAACATAAGTAGAAACTGTCTATGTTTCTGTTTCTATAAGTCTCATAACATAGGCAGAAACTGTCTGATATTTCTGTTTCCATAAGTCCCATAACATAGGCATAAACTGTATGATATTTCTGTTTCTATAAGTCTCACAACATAGGTAGAAACTGTCTATGTTTCTGTTTCTATAAGTCTCATAACAGGTAGAAGCTGTCTGATATTCCTGTTTCTATAAGTCCCATAACATAGGTAGAAACTGTCTATTTCTGTTTCTATAAGTCCATAACATAGGTAGAAACTGTCTATCTCTGTTTCTATAAGTGTCATAACATAGGTAGAAACTGTCTATGTTTCTGTTTCTATAAGTCTCATAACATAAGTAGAAACTGTCTATGTTTCTGTTTCTATAAGTCTCATAACAGGTAGAAGCTGTCTGATATTCCTGTTTCTATAAGTCCCATAACATAGGCAGAAACTGTCTGTTTCTTTTTCTATAAGTATCATAACATAGATAGAAACTGTGTGATATTTCTGTTTCTATAAGTCACATAACATAGGCAGAAACAGTCTGAAATCTCTGTTTCTATAAGTCTCATAACATAGGCAGAAACTGTCTATTTCTGTTTCTATAAGTCTCATAACAAGTAGAAGCTGTCTGATATTTATGTTACTATGAGTCCATAACATAGGTAGAAACTGTCTATGTTTCTGTTTCTATAAGTCCATAACATAGGTAGAAACTGTCTATTTCTGTATCTATAAGTCTCATAACAAGTAGAAGCTGTCTGATATTTCTGTTACTATGAGTCCATAACATAGGTAGAAACTGTCTATGTTTCTGTTTCTATAAGTCCATAACATAGGTAGAAACTGTCTATAACTGTTTCTATAAGTGTCATAACATAGGTAGAAATTGTCTATGTTTCTGTTTCTATAAGTCTCATACCATAGCTAGAAACTGTCTGATATCTCTGTTTCTATAAGTCTCATAACATAGGTAGAAAATGTCTGTTTATGTTTCTATAATTCTCATAACATAGGTAGAAACTGTCTATGTTTATGTTTCTATAAGTCTCATAACATAGGCAGAAATTGTCTGTTTCTGTTTCTATAAGTCTCATAACATAGGCAAGAACTGTCTGATATCTCTGTTTCTATAAGTCCCATAACATAGGTAGAAACCTTCTGATATTTCTGTTTTTTATAAGTCTCATAACATAGGTTGAACATTTCCATGTTTCTGTTTCTATAAGTCTCATAACATAGGTAGAAACTGTCTATGTTTTTGTTTCTATAAGTACCATAACATAGGTAGCAACTGTCTATGTTTCTGTTTCTATAAGTCTCATAACATAGGTAGAAACTGTCTATGTTTCTGTTTCTATAAGTCTCATAACAGGTAGAAGCTGTCTGATATTTCTGTTTCTATAAGTCCCATAACATAGGCAGAAATTGTCTATGTTTCTGTTTCTATAAGTCTCATAACATAGACAGAAACTGTCTATGTTTGTGTTTCTATAAGTCTCATAACATAGGTAGAATCTTTCTATGTTTCTGTTTCTATAAGTCTCATAACATAGTTAGAAGCTGTATGATATTTCTGTTTCTATGAGTCTCATAACATAGGCAGAAACAGTCTGATATTTCTCTTTCTATAAGTCCCATGAAATAGTTAGAAAATGTCTGATATTTCTCTCTCTATAAGTCTCAAAAATAGGTAGAAATTGTCTATGTTTCTGTTTCTATAAGTTTCATAACATAGGTAGAAACTGTCTGTGTCTGTTTCTATAAGTCTCATAACATAGGTAGAAACTGTCAATGTTTCTGTTTCTATAAGTCCATAACATAGGTAGAAACAGTCTGATATTTCTGTTTCTATAAGTATCATAACATAGGTAGAAACTGTCTATGTTTCTGTTTCTATAAGTCTCATAACATAGGTAGAAACTGTCTATGTTTCTGTTTCTATAAGTCTCATAACAGGTAGAAGCTGTCTGATATTCCTGTTTCAATAAGTCCCATAACATAGGCAGAAACTGTCTATGTTTCTGTTTCTATAAGTCTCATAACATAGGTAGAAACTGTCTGACATTTCTCTTTCTATAAGTCCCATAAAATAGGTAGAAAATGTCTGATATTTCTCTCTCTATAAGTCTCAAAACATAGGTAGAAACTGTCTATGTTTCTGTTTCTATAAGTTTCATAACATAGGTAGAAACTGTCTATGTTTCTGTTTCTGTAAGTCTCATAACATAGGTAGAAACTTTCTATGTTTCTGTTTCTATAAGTCCATAACATAGGCAGAAACTGTCTGATATCTCTGTTTCTATAAGTCTCATAACATAGCAAGAGACTGTCTGAAATCTCTTTTTCTATAAGTCTCATGACAGACAGAAACTGTGTGATATTTCTCTCTCTATAAGTCACATAACATAGGTAGAAACTGTCTATGTTTCGGTGTCTATACGTCTCATAACATAGGTAGAATCTTTCTAGGTTTCTGTTTCTATAAGTCTCATAACATAGGTAGAAACTGTCTGATATTTCTGTTTCAATAGGTCTCATAACAAGTACAAGCTGTCTGATATTACTCTTTCTATAAGTCCATAACATAGGTAGAAACTGTCTGATGTTTCTGTTTCTATAAGTCCCATAACATAGGTAAAAACTGTCTGATATTTCTGTTTCTATAGGTCTCATAACATAGGTAGAAACTGTGTATGTTTCTGTTTCTATTAGTCCCATAACATAAGTAGAAACTGTCTATGTTTCTGTTTCTATTAGTCTCATAACATAGGCAGAAACTTTCTGATATTTCTGTTTCTATAAGTCTCATAACATAGGCAGAAACTGTATGATATTCCTGTTTCTATAAGTCCCATAACATAGGCAGAAATTGTCTATGTTTCTGTTTCTATAAGTCTCATAATATAGGTAGAAACTGTCTGATATTTCTCTTTCTATAAGTCCCATGAAATAGGTAGAAAATGTCTGATATTTCTCTCTCTATAAGTCTCAAAACATAGGTAGAAACTGTCTGTTTCTGTTTCTATAAGTTTCATAATATAGGTAGAAACTGTCTATGTTTCTGTTTCTATAAGTCTCATAACATAGGTAGAAACTGTCAATGTTTCTGTTTCTATAAGTCCATAACATAGGTAGAAACAGTCTGATATTTCTGTTTCTATAAGTATCATAACATAGGTAGAAACTGTCTATGTTTCTGTTTCTATAAGTCTCATAACATAGGTAGAAACTGTATGTTTCTGTTTCTATAAGTCTCATAACAGGTAGAAGCTGTCTGATATTCCTGTTTCAATAAGTCCCATAACATAGGCAGAAACTGTCTATGTTTCTGTTTCTATAAGTCTCATAACATAGGTAGAAACTGTCTGACATTTCTCTTTCTATAAGTCCCATAAAATAGGTAGAAAATGTTTGATATTTCTCTCTCTATAAGTCTCAAAACATAGGTAGAAACTGTCTATGCTTCTGTTTCTATAAGTTTCATAACATAGGTAGAAACTGTCTATGTTTCTGTTTCTGTAAGTCTCATAACATAGGTAGAAACTGTCTATGTTTCTGTTTCTATAAGTCCATAACATAGGCAGAAACTGTCTGATATCTCTGTTTCTATAATTCTCATAACATAGCAAGAGACTGTCTGAAATCTCTGTTTCTATAAGTCTCATGACAGACAGAAACTGTGTGATATTTCTCTCTCTATAAGTCACATAACATAGGTAGAAACTGTCTATGTTTCTGTTTCTATAAGTCTCATAACATAGACAGAAACTGTCTATGTTTCGGTGTCTATAAGTCTCATAACATAGGTAGAATCTTTCTAGGTTTCTGTTTCTATAAGTCTCAAAACATAGGTAGAAACTGTCTGATATTTCTGTTTCTATAAGTTTCATAACATAGGCAGAAACTGTCTGATATTTCTGTTTCTATAAGTCCATAACATAGGTAGAAACGGTCTATGTTTATGTTTCTATAAGTCTCATAACATAGATAGAAACTGTCTGATATTTCAGTTTCTATAAGTCTCATAACATAGGCAGAAACAGTCTGACATTTCTGTTTTTATTAGTCTCATAACATAGGTAGACACTGTCTATGTTTCTGTTTCTATAAGTCTCATAACAAGCAGAAGCTGTCTGATATTACTATTTCTATAAGTCCATAACATAGGTAGAAACTGTCTGATGTTTCTTTTTCTATAAGTCCCATAACATAGGTAAAAACTGTCTGATATTTCTGTTTCTATAGGTCTCATAACATAGGTAGAAACTGTGTATGTTTCTGTTTCTATTAGTCCCATAACATAAGTAGAAACTGTCTATGTTTCTGTTTCTATTAGTCCCATAAAATAAGTAGAAACTGTCTGTTTCTGTTTCTATAAGTCCATAAAATAGGTAGAAACTGTCTATCTCTGTTTCTATAAGTGTCATAACATAGGTAGAAACTGTCTATGTTTCTGTTTCTATAAGTCTCATAACATAGGTAGAAACTGTCTATGTTTCTGTTTCTATTCCTCCCATAACATAAGTAGAAACTGTCCGTTTCTGTTTCTATAAGTCCATAAAATAGGTAGAAACTGTATATCTCTGTTTCTATAAGTGTCATAACATAGGTAGAAACTGTCTATGTTTCTGTTTCTATAAGTCTCATAACATAGGTAGAAACTGTCTATGTTTCTGTTTCTATAAGTCTCATAACAGGCAGAAGCTGTCTGATATTCCTGTTTCTATAAGTCCCATAACATAGGCAGAAACTGTCTATGTTTCTGTTTCTATAAGTCTCATAACATAGGTAGAAACTGTCTGATATTTCTCTTTCTATAAGTCCCATAAAATAGGTAGAACATGTCTGATATTTCTCTCTCTATAAGTCTCAAAACATAGGTAGAAACTGTCTATGTTTCTGTTTCTATAAGTCCATAACATAGGTAGAAACTGTCTGATATCTCTGTTTCTATAAGTCTCATAACAGGTAGAAGCTGTCTGATATTCCTGTTTCAATAAGTCCCATAACATAGGCAGAAACTGTCTATGTTTCTGTTTCTATAAGTCTCATAACATAGGTAGAAACTGTCTGACATTTCTCTTTCTATAAGTCCCATAAAATAGGTAGAAAATGTCTGATATTTCTCTCTCTATAAGTCTCAAAACATAGGTAGAAACTGTCTATGTTTCTGTTTCTATAAGTTTCATAACATAGGTAGAAACTGTCTATGTTTCTGTTTCTGTAAGTCTCATAACATAGGTAGAAACTTTCTATGTTTCTGTTTCTATAAGTCCATAACATAGGCAGAAACTGTCTGATATCTCTGTTTCTATAAGTCTCATAACATAGCAAGAGACTGTCTGAAATCTCTTTTTCTATAAGTCTCATGACAGACAGAAACTGTGTGATATTTCTCTCTCTATAAGTCACATAACATAGGTAGAAACTGTCTATGTTTCGGTGTCTATACGTCTCATAACATAGGTAGAATCTTTCTAGGTTTCTGTTTCTATAAGTCTCATAACATAGGTAGAAACTGTCTGATATTTCTGTTTCAATAGGTCTCATAACAAGTACAAGCTGTCTGATATTACTCTTTCTATAAGTCCATAACATAGGTAGAAACTGTCTGATGTTTCTGTTTCTATAAGTCCCATAACATAGGTAAAAACTGTCTGATATTTCTGTTTCTATAGGTCTCATAACATAGGTAGAAACTGTGTATGTTTCTGTTTCTATTAGTCCCATAACATAAGTAGAAACTGTCTATGTTTCTGTTTCTATTAGTCTCATAACATAGGCAGAAACTTTCTGATATTTCTGTTTCTATAAGTCTCATAACATAGGCAGAAACTGTATGATATTCCTGTTTCTATAAGTCCCATAACATAGGCAGAAATTGTCTATGTTTCTGTTTCTATAAGTCTCATAATATAGGTAGAAACTGTCTGATATTTCTCTTTCTATAAGTCCCATGAAATAGGTAGAAAATGTCTGATATTTCTCTCTCTATAAGTCTCAAAACATAGGTAGAAACTGTCTGTTTCTGTTTCTATAAGTTTCATAATATAGGTAGAAACTGTCTATGTTTCTGTTTCTATAAGTCTCATAACATAGGTAGAAACTGTCAATGTTTCTGTTTCTATAAGTCCATAACATAGGTAGAAACAGTCTGATATTTCTGTTTCTATAAGTATCATAACATAGGTAGAAACTGTCTATGTTTCTGTTTCTATAAGTCTCATAACATAGGTAGAAACTGTATGTTTCTGTTTCTATAAGTCTCATAACAGGTAGAAGCTGTCTGATATTCCTGTTTCAATAAGTCCCATAACATAGGCAGAAACTGTCTATGTTTCTGTTTCTATAAGTCTCATAACATAGGTAGAAACTGTCTGACATTTCTCTTTCTATAAGTCCCATAAAATAGGTAGAAAATGTTTGATATTTCTCTCTCTATAAGTCTCAAAACATAGGTAGAAACTGTCTATGCTTCTGTTTCTATAAGTTTCATAACATAGGTAGAAACTGTCTATGTTTCTGTTTCTGTAAGTCTCATAACATAGGTAGAAACTGTCTATGTTTCTGTTTCTATAAGTCCATAACATAGGCAGAAACTGTCTGATATCTCTGTTTCTATAATTCTCATAACATAGCAAGAGACTGTCTGAAATCTCTGTTTCTATAAGTCTCATGACAGACAGAAACTGTGTGATATTTCGCTCTCTATAAGTCACATAACATAGGTAGAAACTGTCTATGTTTCTGTTTCTATAAGTCTCATAACATAGACAGAAACTGTCTATGTTTCGGTGTCTATAAGTCTCATAACATAGGTAGAATCTTTCTAGGTTTCTGTTTCTATAAGTCTCATAACATAGGTAGAAACTGTCTGATATTTCTGTTTCTATAAGTTTCATAACATAGGCAGAAACTGTCTGATATTTCTGTTTCTATAAGTCCATAACATAGGTAGAAACGGTCTATGTTTATGTTTCTATAAGTCTCATAACATAGATAGAAACTGTCTGATATTTCAGTTTCTATAAGTCTCATAACATAGGCAGAAACAGTCTGACATTTCTGTTTTTATTAGTCTCATAACATAGGTAGACACTGTCTATGTTTCTGTTTCTATAAGTCTCATAACAAGCAGAAGCTGTCTGATATTACTATTTCTATAAGTCCATAACATAGGTAGAAACTGTCTGATGTTTCTTTTTCTATAAGTCCCATAACATAGGTAAAAACTGTCTGATATTTCTGTTTCTATAGGTCTCATAACATAGGTAGAAACTGTGTATGTTTCTGTTTCTATTAGTCCCATAACATAAGTAGAAACTGTCTATGTTTCTGTTTCTATTAGTCCCATAAAATAAGTAGAAACTGTCTGTTTCTGTTTCTTTAAGTCCATAAAATAGGTAGAAACTGTCTATCTCTGTTTCTATAAGTGTCATAACATAGGTAGAAACTGTCTATGTTTCTGTTTCTATAAGTCTCATAACATAGGTAGAAACTGTCTATGTTTCTGTTTCTATTCCTCCCATAACATAAGTAGAAACTGTCTGTTTCTGTTTCTATAAGTCCATAAAATAGGTAGAAACTGTATATCTCTGTTTCTATAAGTGTCATAACATAGGTAGAAACTGTCTATGTTTCTGTTTCTATAAGTCTCATAACATAGGTAGAAACTGTCTATGTTTCTGTTTCTATAAGTCTCATAACAGGCAGAAGCTGTCTGATATTCCTGTTTCTATAAGTCCCATAACATAGGCAGAAACTGTCTATGTTTCTGTTTCTATAAGTCTCATAACATAGGTAGAAACTGTCTGATATTTCTCTTTCTATAAGTCCCATAAAATAGGTAGAACATGTCTGATATTTCTCTCTCTATAAGTCTCAAAACATAGGTAGAAACTGTCTATGTTTCTGTTTCTATAAGTCCATAACATAGGTAGAAACTGTCTGATATCTCTGTTTCTATAAGTCTCATAATATAGGTAGAAACTGTCTGTTTCTGTTTCTGTTTCTTTAAGTCTCATAACATAGCAAGAGACTGTCTGAAATCTCTGTTTCTATAAGTCTCATGACAGTCAGAAACTGTCTGATATTTCTCTTTCTATAAGTCCCATAAAATAGGTAGAAAATGTCTGATATTTCTCTCTCTATAAGTCTCAAAACATAGGTAGAAACTGTCTGTTTCTGTTTCTATAAGTTTCATAATATAGGTAGAAACTGTCTATGTTTATGTTTCTATAAGTCTCATAACATAGGTAGAAACTGTCAATGTTTCTGTTTCTATAAGTCCATAACATAGGTAGAAACAGTCTGATATTTCTGTTTCTATAAGTATCATAACATAGGTAGAAACTGTCTATGTTTCTGTTTCTATAAGTCTCATAATATAGACAGAAACTGTTTGTTTCTGTTTCTATAAGTCTCATAACATAGGTAGAATCTTTCTATGTTTCTGTTTCTATAAGTCTCATAACATAGGCAAAAACTGTCTGATATTTCTGTTTCTATAAGTCCATAACATAGGTAGAAACTGTCTATGTTTCTGTTTCTATAAGTCTCATAACATAGGTAGAAACTGTCTATGTTTCTGTTTCTATAAGTCTCATAACATAGATAGAAACTGTCTGATATTTCTGTTTCTATAAGTCTCATAACATAGGCAGAAACAGTCTGAAATTTCTGTTTTTATTAGTCTCATAACATAGGTAGAAACTGTCTATGTTTCTGTTTCTATAAGTCTCATAACAAGTAGAAGCTGTCTGATATTACTCTTTCTATAAGTCCACAACATAGGTAGAAACTGTCTGATGTTTCTGTTTCTATAAGTCCCATAACATAAGTAGAAACTGTCTATGTTTCTGTTTCTATTAGTCCCATAACATAAGTAGAAACTGTCTGTTTCTGTTTCTATAAGTCCATAAAATAGGTAGAAACTGTCTATCTCTGTTTCTATAAGTGTCATAACATAGGTAGAAACTGTCTATGTTTCTGTTTCTATAAGTCTCATAACATAGGTAGAAACTGTCTATGTTTCTGTTTCTATTCCTCCCATAACATAAGTAGAAACTGTCTGTTTCTGTTTCTATAAGTCCATAAAATAGGTAGAAACTGTATATCTCTGTTTCTATAAGTGTCATAACATAGGTAGAAACTGTCTATGTTTCTGTTTCTATAAGTCTCATAACATAGGTAGAAACTGTCTATGTTTCTGTTTCTATAAGTCTCATAATATAGACAGAAACTGTTTATGTTTCTGTTTCTATAAGTCTCATAACATAGGTAGAATCTTTCTATGTTTCTGTTTCTATAAGTCTCATAACATAGGCAAAAACCATCTGATATTTCTGTTTCTATAAGTCCATAACATAGGTAGAAATGGTCTATGTTTATGGTTCTATAAGTCTCATAACATAGGTAGAAACTGTCTATGTTTCTGTTTCTATAAGTCTCATAACAAGTAGAAGCTGTCTGATATTTCTGTTACTATAAGGCCATAACATAGGTAGAAACTGTCTGATGTTTCTCTTTCTATAAGTCCCATAACATAGGTAGAAACTGTCTGATATTTCTGTTTCTATAAGTCTCATAACATAGGTAGAAACTGTCTATGTTTCTGTTTCTATTAGTCCCATAACATAGGTAGAAACTGTATATTTCTGTTTCCATAAGTCCATAACATAGGTAGAAACTGTCTATCTCTGTTTCTATAAGTGTCATAACATAGGTAGAAACTGTCTATGTTTCTGTTTCTATAAGTCCCATAACATAGGTAGAAACTGTCTGATATTTCTGTTTCTATAAGTCTCATAACATAGGCAGAAACTGTCTGATATTTCTGTTTCTATAAGTCCATAACATAGGTAGAAACGGTCTATGTTTATGTTTCTATAAGTCTCATAACATAGATAGAAACTGTCTGATATTTCTGTTTCTATAAGTCTCATAACATAGGCAGAAACAGTCTGAAATTTCTGTTTTTATTAGTCTCATAACATAGGTAGAAACTGTCTATGTTTCTGTTTCTATAAGTCTCATAACAAGTAGAAGCTGTCTGATATTACTCTTTCTATAAGTCCATAACATAGGTAGAAACTGTCTGATGTTTCTGTTTCTATAAGTCCCATAACATAAGTAGAAACTGTCTATGTTTCTGTTTCTATTAGTCCCATAACATTAGTAGAAACTGTCTGTTTCTGTTTCTATAAGTCCATAAAATAGGTAGAAACTGTCTATCTCTGTTTCTATAAGTGTCATAACATAGGTAGAAACTGTCTATGTTTCTGTTTCTATAAGTCTCATAACATAGGTAGAAACTGTCTATGTTTCTGTTTCTATTCCTCCCATAAAATAAGTAGAAACTGTTTGTTTCTGTTTCTATAAGTCCATAAAATAGGTAGAAACTGTATATCTCTGTTTCTATAAGTGTCATAACATAGGTAGAAACTGTCTATGTTTCTGTTTCTATAAGTCTCATAACATAGGTAGAAACTGTCTATGTTTCTGTTTCTATAAGTCTCATAACAGGCAGAAGCTGTCTGATATTCCTGTGTCTATAAGTCCCATAACATAGGCAGAAACTGTCTATGTTTCTGTTTCTATAAGTCTCATAACATAGGTAGAAACTGTCTGATATTTCTCTTTCTATAAGTCCCATGAAATAGGTAGAACATGTCTGATATTTCTCTCTCTATAAGTCTCAAAACATAGGTAGAAACTGTCTATGTTTCTGTTTCTATAAGTCCATAACATAGGTAGAAACTGTCTGAAATCTCTGTTTCTATAAGTCTCATGACAATCAGAAACTGTCTGATATTTCTCTTTCTATAAGTCCCATAAAATAGGTAGAAAATGTCTGATATTTCTGTCTCTATCAGTCTCAAAACATAGGTAGAAACTGTCTGTTTCTGTTTCTATAAGTTTCATAATATAGGTAGAAACTGTCTATGTTTATGTTTCTATAAGTCTCATAACATAAGTAGAAACTGTCAATGTTTCTGTTTCTATAAGTCCATAACATAGGTAGAAACAGTTTGATATTTCTGTTTCTATAAGTATCATAACATAGGTAGAAACTGTCTATGTTTCTGTTTCTATGAGTCTCATGATATAGACAGAAACTGTTTATGTTTCTGTTTCTATAAGTCTCATAACATAGGTAGAATCTTTCTATGTTTCTGTTTCTATAAGTCTCATAACATAGGTAGAAACTGTATGATTTTTCTGTTTCTATAAGTCTCATAACATAGGCAAAAACTGTCTGATATTTCTGTTTCTATAAGTCCATAACATAGGTAGAAATGGTCTATGTTTATGTTTCTATAAGTCTCATAACATAGGTAGAAACTGTCTATGTTTCTGTTTCTATAAGTCTCATAACAAGTAGAAGCTGTCTGATATTTCTGTTACTATAAGGTTATAACATAGGTAGAAACTCTCTGATGTTTCTGTTTCTATAAGTCCCATAACATAGGTAGAAACAGTCTGATATTTCTGTTTCTATAAGTCTCATAACATAGGTAGAAACTGTCTATGTTTCTGTTTCTATTAGTCCCATAACATAGGTAGAAACTGTCTATCTCTGTTTCTATAAGTGTCATAACATAGGTAGAAACTGTCTATGTTTCTGTTTCTATAAGTCTCATAACATAGGTAGAAACTGTCTATGTTTCTGTTTCTATGAGTCTCATAACAGGTAGAAGCTGTCTGACATTCCTGTTTCTATAAGTCCCATAACATAGGCAGAAACTGTCTATGTTTCTGTTTCTATAAGTCCCATAACATAGGCAGAAATTGTATATGTTTCTGTTTCCATAAGTCTCATAACATAGGTAGAAACTGTCTATGTTTCTGTTTCTATAAGTTTCATAACATAGGTAGAAACTGTCTGTGTCTGTTTCTATAAGTTTCATAACATAGGTAGAAACGGTCTATGTTTCTGTTTCTATAAGTCCATAACATAGGTAGAAACTGTCTGATATCTCTGTTTCTATAAGTCTCATAACATAGGTAGGAACTGTCTGTTTCTGTTTATATAATTATCATAACATAGCAAGAGACTGTCTGAAATCTCTGTTTCTATGAGTCTCATGACGGACAGAAACTGTGTGATATTTCTCTCTCTATAAGTCTCATAACATAGGTAGAAAATGTCTATGTTTCTGTTTCTATAAGTCTCATAACATAGACAGAAACTGTCTATGTTTCTGTTTCTATAAGTCTCATAACATAGGTAGAATCTTTCTATGTTTCTGTTTCTATAAGTCCATAACATAGGTAGAAATGGTTTATGTTTATGTTTCTATAAGTCTCATAACATAGGCAGAAACAGTCTGATATTTCTTTTTCTATAAGTATCGTAACATAGGTAGAAACTGTCTATGTTTCTGTTTCTATAAGTCTCATAACTAGTAGAAGCTGTCTGATATTTCTGTTAGTATAAGGCCATAACATAGGTAGAAACTGTCTGATGTTTCTGTTTCTATAAGTCCCATAACATAGGTAGAAACTGTCTGATATTTCTGTTTCTATAAGTCTCATAACATATGTAGGAACTGTCTATGTTTCTGTTTCTATTAGTCCCATAACATAGGTAGAAACTGTCTGTTTCTGTTTCTATAAGTCCATAAAATAGGTAGAAACTGTATATCTCTGTTTCTATAAGTGTCATAACATAGGTAGAAACTGTCTATGTTTCTGTTTCTATAAGTCTCATAACATAGGTAGAAACTGTCTATGTTTCTGTTTCTATAAGTCTCATAACAGGCAGAAGCTGTCTGATATCCCTGTTTCTATAAGTTCCATAACATAGTCAGAAACTGTCTATGTTTCTGTTTCTATAAGTCTCATAACATAGGTAGAAACTGTCTGATATTTCTCTTTCTATAAGTCCCATAAAATAGGTAGAACATGTCTAATATTTATCTCTCTATAAGTCTCAAAACATAGGTAGAAACTGTCTATGTTTCTGTTTCTATAAGTCCATAACATAGGTAGAAACTGTCTGATATCTCTTTTTCTATAAGTCTCATAATATAGGTAGAAACTGTCTGTTTCTGTTTCTTTAAGTCTCATAACATAGCAAGAGACTGTCTGAAATCTCTGTTTCTATAAGTCTCATGACAGTCAGAAACTGTCTGATATTTCTCTTTCTATAAGTCCCATAAAATAGGTAGAAAATGTCTGATATTTCTCTCTCTATAAGTCTCAAAACATAGGTAGAAACTGTCTGTTTCTGTTTCTATAAGTTTCATAATATAGGTAGAAACTGTCTATGTTTCTGTTTCTATAAGTCTCATAACATAGGTAGAAACTGTCAATGTTTCTGTTTCTATAAGTCCATAACATAGGTAGAAACAGTCTGATATTTCTGTTTCTATAAGTATCATAACATAGGTAGAAACTGTATATGTTTCTGTTTCTATAAGTCTCATAATATAGACAGAAACTGTTTATGTTTCTGTTTCTATAAGTCTCATAACATAGGTAGAATCTTTCTATGTTTCTGGTTCTATAAGTCCATAAAATAGGTAGAAATGGTCTATGTTTATGTTTCTATAAGTCTCATAACATAGATAGAAACTGTCTGATATTTCTGTTTCTATAAGTCTCATAACATAGGCAGAAACAGTCTGATATTTCTGTTTCTATAAGTCTCATGACATAGGTAGAAACTGTCTATGTTTCTGTTTCTATAAGTCTCATAACTAGTAGAAGCTGTCTGATATTTCTGTTAGTATAAGGCCATAACATAGGTAGAAACTGTCTGATGTTTCTGTTTATATAAGTCCCATAACATAGGTAGAAACTGTCTGATATTTCTGTTTCTATAAGTCTCATAACATAGGTAGAAACTGTCTATGTTTCTGTTTCTATTAGTCCCATAACATAGGTAGAAACTGTCTATTTCTGTTTCTATAAGTCCATAACATAGGTAGAAACTGTCTATCTCTGTTTCTATAAGTGTCATAACATAGGTAGAAACTGTCTATGTTTCTGTTTCTATAAGTCTCATAACATAGGCAGAAACTGTCTGATATTTCTGTTTCTATAAGTCTCATAACATAGGCAGAAACAGTCTGAAATTTCTGTTTTTATTAGTCTCATAACATAGGTAGAAACTGTCTGTTTCTGTTTCTATAAGTCTCATAACAAGTAGAAGCTGTCTGATATTACTCTTTCTATAAGTCCATAACATAGGTAGAAACTGTCTATGTTTCTGTTTCTATAAGTCTCATAACATAGGTAGAAACTGTCTATGTTTCTGTTTCTATTCCTCCCATAACATAAGTAGAAACTGTTTGTTTCTGTTTCTATAAGTCCATAAAATAGGTAGAAACTGTATATCTCTGTTTCTATAAGTGTCATAACATAGGTAGAAACTGTCTATGTTTCTGTTTCTATAAGTCTCATAACATAGGTAGAAACTGTCTATGTTTCTGTTTCTATAAGTCTCATAACAGGCAGAAGCTGTCTGATATTCCTGTGTCTATAAGTCCCATAACATAGGCAGAAACTGTCTATGTTTCTGTTTCTATAAGTCTCATAACATAGGTAGAAACTGTCTGATATTTCTCTTTATATAAGTCTCATGACAGTCAGAAACTGTCTGATATTTCTCTTTCTATAAGTCCCATAAAATAGGTAGAAAATGTCTGATATTTCTCTCTCTATAAGTCTCAAAACATAGGTAGAAACTGTCTGTTTCTGTTTCTATAAGTTTCATAATATAGGTAGAAACTGTCTATGTTTATGTTTCTATAAGTCTCATAACATAAGTAGAAACTGTCAATGTTTCTGTTTCTATAAGTCCATAACATAGGTAGAAACTGTCTATGTTTCTGTTTCTATAAGTCTCATGATATAGACAGAAACTGTTTATGTTTCTGTTTCTATAAGTCTCATAACATAGGTAGAATCTTTCTATGTTTCTGTTTCTATAAGTCTCATAACATAGGTAGAAACTGTATGATATTTCTGTTTCTATAAGTCTCATAACATAGGTAGAAACTGTATATGTTTCTGTTTCTATAAGTCTCATAATATAGACAGAAACTGTTTATGTTTCTGTTTCTATAAGTCTCATAACATAGGTAGAATCTTTCTATGTTTCTGGTTCTATAAGTCCATAACATGGGTAGAAATGGTCTATGTTTATGTTTCTATAAGTCTCATAACATAGATAGAAACTGTCTGATATTTCTGTTTCTATAAGTCTCATAACATAGGCAGAAACAGTCTGATATTTCTGTTTCTATAAGTCTCATGACATAGGTAGAAACTGTCTATGTTTCTGTTTCTATAAGTCTCATAACTAGTAGAAGCTGTCTGATATTTCTGTTAGTATAAGGCCATAACATAGGTAGAAACTGTCTGATGTTTCTGTTTCTATAAGTCCCATAACATAGGTAGAAACTGTCTGATATTTCTGTTTCTATAAGTCTCATAACATAGGTAGAAACTGTCTATGTTTCTGTTTCTATTAGTCCCATAACATAGGTAGAAACTGTCTATTTCTGTTTCTATAAGTCCATAACATAGGTAGAAACTGTCTATCTCTGTTTCTATAAGTGTCATAACATAGGTAGAAACTGTCTATGTTTCTGTTTCTATAAGTCTCATAACATAGGCAGAAACTGTCTGATATTTCTGTTTCTATAAGTCTCATAACATAGGCAGAAACAGTCTGAAATTTCTGTTTTTATTAGTCTCATAACATAGGTAGAAACTGTCTGTTTCTGTTTCTATAAGTCTCATAACAAGTAGAAGCTGTCTGATATTACTCGTTCTATAAGTCCATAACATAGGTAGAAACTGTCTATGTTTCTGTTTCTATAAGTCTCATAACATAGGTAGAAACTGTCTATGTTTCTGTTTCTATTCCTCCCATAACATAAGTAGAAACTGTTTGTTTCTGTTTCTATAAGTCCATAAAATAGGTAGAAACTGTATATCTCTGTTTCTATAAGTGTCATAACATAGGTAGAAACTGTCTATGTTTCTGTTTCTATAAGTCTCATAACATAGGTAGAAACTGTCTATGTTTCTGTTTCTATAAGTCTCATAACAGGCAGAAGCTGTCTGATATTCCTGTGTCTATAAGTCCCATAACATAGGCAGAAACTGTCTATATTTCTGTTTCTATAAGTCTCATAACATAGGTAGAAACTGTCTGATATTTCTCTTTCTATAAGTCCCATAAAATAGGTAGAACATGTCTGATATTTCTCTCTCTATAAGTCTCAAAACATAGGTAGAAACTATCTATGTTTCTGTTTCTATAAGTCCATAACATAGGTAGAAACTGTCTTAAATCTCTGTTTCTATAAGTCTCATGACAGTCAGAAACTGTCTGATATTTCTCTTTCTATAAGTCCCATAAAATAGGTAGAAAATGTCTGATATTTGTCTCTCTATAAGTCTCAAAACATAGGTAGAAACTGTCTGTTGCTGTTTCTATAAGTTTCATAATATAGGTAGAAACTGTCAATGTTTCTGTTTCTATAAGTCCATAACATAGGTAGAAACAGTCTGATATTTCTCTTTCTATAAGTATCATAACATAGGTAGAAACTGTCTATGTTTCTGTTTCTATAAGTCTCATGATATAGACAGAAACTGTTTGTTTCTGTTTCTATAAGTCTCATAACATAGGTAGAATCTTTCTATGTTTCTGTTTCTATAAGTCTCATAACATAGGTAGAAACTGTATGATATTTCTGTTTCTATAAGTCTCATAACATAGGCAAAAACTGTCTGATATTTCTGTTTCTATAAGTCCATAACATAGGTAGAAATGGTCTATGTTTATGTTTCTATAAGTCTCATAACATAGGTAGAAACTCTCTATGTTTCTGTTTCTATAAGTCTCATAACAAGTAGAAGCTGTCTGATATTTCTGTTACTATAAGGCCATAACATAGGTAGAAACTCTCTGATGTTTCTGTTTCTATAAGTCCCATAACATAGGTAGAAACAGTCTGATATTTCTGTTTCTATAAGTCTCATAACATAGGTAGAAACTGTCTATGTTTCTGTTTCTATTAGTCCCATAACATAGGTAGAAACTGTCTATGTTTCTGTTTCTATAAGTCTCATAACATAGGTAGAAACTGTCTATGTTTCTGTTTCTATGAGTCTCATAACAGGTAGAAGCTGTCTGACATTCCTGTTTCTATAAGTCCCATAACATAGGCAGAAACTGTCTCTGTTTCTGTTTCTATAAGTCCCATAACATAGGCAGAAATTGTATATGTTTCTGTTTCCATAAGTCTCATAACATAGGTAGAAACTGTCTATGTTTCTGTTTCTATAAGTTTCATAACATAGGTAGAAACTGTCTGTGTCTGTTTCTATAAGTCTCATAACATAGGTAGAAACGGTCTATGTTTCTGTTTCTATAAGTCCATAACATAGGTAGAAACTGTCTGATATCTCTGTTTCTATAAGTCTCATAACATAGGTAGGAACTGTCTGTTTCTGTTTATATAATTATCATAACATAGCAAGAGACTGTCTGAAATCTCTGTTTCTATGAGTCTCATGACGGACAGAAACTGTGTGATATTTCTCTCTCTATAAGTCTCATAACATAGGTAGAAAATGTCTATGTTTCTGTTTCTATAAGTCTCATAACATAGACAGAAACTGTCTATGTTTCTGTTTCTATAAGTCTCATAACATAGGTAGAATCTTTCTATGTTTCTGTTTCTATAAGTCCATAACATAGGTAGAAATTGTCTATGTTTATGTTTCTATAAGTCTCATAACATAGGCAGAAACAGTCTGATATTTCTTTTTCTATAAGTCTCATAACATAGGTAGAAACTGTCTATGTTTCTGTTTCTATAATTCTCATAACTAGTAGAAGCTGACTGATATTTCTGTTAGTATAAGGCCATAACATAGGTAGAAACTGTCTGATGTTTCTGTTTCTATAAGTCCCATAACATAGGTAGAAACTGTCTGATATTTCTGTTTCTATAAGTCTCATAACATATGTAGAAACTGTCTATGTTTCTGTTTCTATTAGTCCCATAACATAGGTAGAAACTGTATTTTTCTGTTTCTATAAGTCCATACAATAGGTAGAAACTGTATATCTCTGTTTCTATAAGTGTCATAACATAGGTAGAAACTGTCTATGTTTCTGTTTCTATGAGTCTCATAACAGGTAGAAGCTGTCTGACATTCCTGTTTCTATAAGTCCCATAACATAGGCAGAAACTGTCGATGTTTCTGTTTCTATAAGTCCCATAACATAGGCAGAAATTGTATATGTTTCTGTTTCCAAAAAGTCTCATAACATAGGTAGAAACTGTCTATGTTTCTGTTTCTATAAGTTTCATAACATAGGTAGAAACTGTCTGTGTCTTTTTCTATAAGTCTCATAACATAGGTAGAAACTGTGATATCTCTGTTTCTATAAGTCTCATAACATAGGTAGGAACTGTCTGTTTCTGTTTATATAATTATCATAACATAGCAAGAGACTGTCTGAAATCTCTGTTTCTATGAGTCTCATGACGGACAGAAACTGTGTGATATTTCTCTCTCTATAAGTCTCATAACATAGGTAGAAAATGTCTATGTTTCTGTTTCTATAAGTCTCATAACATAGACAGAAACTGTCTATGTTTCTGTTTCTATAAGTCTCATAACATAGGTAGAATCTTTCTATGTTTCTGTTTCTATAAGTCCATAACATAGGTAGAAATGGTCTATGTTTATGTTTCTATAAGTCTCATAACATAGCAAGATACTGTCTGAAATCTCTGTTTCTATAAGTCTCATGACAGTCAGAAACTGTCTGATATTTCTCTTTCTATAAGTCCCATGAAATAGGTAGAAAATGTCTGATATTTCTCTCTCTATAAGTCTCAAAACATAGGTAGAAACTGTCTGTTTCTGTTTCTATAAGTTTCATAATATAGGTAGAAACTGTCTATGTTTCTGTTTCTATAAGTCTCATAACATAGGTAGAATCTGTCTATGTTTCTGTTTCTATAAGTCTCATAACAGGTAGGAGCTGTCTGACATTCCTGTTTCTATAAGTCCCATAACATAGGCAGAAACTGTCTATGTTTCTGTTTCTATAAGTCTCGTAACATAGGTAGAAACTGTCTATGTTTCTGTTTCTATAAGTCTCATAACATAGGTAGAAACTGTATATCTCTGTTTCTATAAGTATCATAACATAGGTAGAAACTGTCTATGTTTCTGTTTCTATAAGTCTCATAATATAGACAGAAACTGTTTATGTTTCTGTTTCTATAATTCTCATAACATAGGTAGAATTTTTCTATGTTTCTGGTTCTATAAGTCCATAACATAGGTAGAAATGGTCTATGTTTATGTTTCTATAAGTCTCATAACATAGGTAGAAACTGTCTGATATTTCTGTTTCTATAAGTCTCATAACATAGGCAGAAACAGTCTGATATTTCTGTTTCTATAAGTCTCATGACATAGGTAGAAACTGTCTATGTTTCTGTTTCTATAAGTCTCATAACTAGTAGAAGCTGTCTGATATTTCTGTTAGTATAAGGCCATAACATAGGTAGAAACTGTCTGATGTTTCTGTTTCTATAAGTCCCATAACATAGGTAGAAACTGTCTGATATTTCTGTTTCTATAAGTCTCATAACATAGGTAGAAACTGTCTATGTTTCTGTTTCTATTAGTCCCATAACATAGGTAGAAACTGTCTATTTCTGTTTCTATAAGTCCATAACATAGGTAGAAACTGTCTATCTCTGTTTCTATAAGTGTCATAACATAGGTAGAAACTGTCTATGTTTCTGTTTCTATAAGTCTCATAACATAGGTAGAATCTGTCTATGTTTCTGTTTCTATAAGTCTCATAACAGGTAGGAGCTGTCTGACATTCCTGTTTCTATAAGTTCCATAACATAGGTAGAAACTGTCTGATATTTCTGTTTCTATAAGTCTCATAACATAGACAGAAACTGTCTATGTTTCTGTTTCTATAAGTCTCATAACATAGGTAGAATCTTTCTATGTTTCTGTTTCTATAAGGCCATAACATAGGTAGAAATGGTCTATGTTTATGTTTCTATAAGTCTCATAACATAGGCAGAAACAGTCTGATATTTCTTTTTCTATAAGTCTCATAACATAGGTAGAAACTGTCTATGTTTCTGTTTCTATAAGTCTCATAACTAGTAGAAGCTGTCTGATATTTCTGTTAGTATAAGGCCATAGCATAGGTAGAAACTGTCTGATGTTTCTGTTTATATGAGTCCCATAACATAGGTAGAAACTGTCTGTTTCTGTTTCTATAAGTCCATAAAATAGGTAGAAACTGTATATCTCTGTTTCTATAAGTGTCATAACATAGGTAGAAACGGTCTATGTTTCTGTTTCTATAAGTCTCATAACATAGGTAGAATCTGTCTATGTTTCTGTTTCTATAAGTCTCATAACAGGTAGGAGCTGTCTGACATTCCTGTTTCTATAAGTTCCATAACATAGGTAGAAACTGTCTGATATTTCTGTTTCTATAAGTCTCATAACATAGACAGAAACTGTCTATGTTTCTGTTTCTATAAGTCTCATAACATAGGTAGAATCTTTCTATGTTTCTGTTTCTATAAGGCCATAACATAGGTAGAAATGGTCTATGTTTATGTTTCTATAAGTCTCATAACATAGGCAGAAACAGTCTGATATTTCTTTTTCTATAAGTCTCATAACATAGGTAGAAACTGTCTATGTTTCTGTTTCTATAAGTCTCATAACTAGTAGAAGCTGTCTGATATTCCTGTTTCTATAAGTTCCATAACATAGGTAGAAACTGTCTGTGTTTCTGTTTCTATAAGTCTCATAACATAGGTAGAAACTGTCTATGTTTCTGTTTCTATAAGTCTCATAACAGGCAGAAGCTGTCTGATATTCCTGTTTCTATAAGTTCCATAACATAGGCAGAAACTGTCTGTTTCTGTTTCTATGAGTCTCATAAAAATAGTTAGAAACTGTCTGATATTTCTCTTTCTATAAGTCCCATAAAATAGGTAGAACATGTCTGATATTTCTCTCTCTATAAGTCTCAAAACATAGGTAGAAACTGTCTATGTTTCTGTTTCTATAAGTCCATAACATAGGTAGAAACTGTCTGATATCTCTTTTTCTATAAGTCTCATAATATAGGTAGAAACTGTCTGTTTCTGTTTCTTTAAGTCTCATAACATAGCAAGAGACTGTCTGAAATCTCTGTTTCTATAAGTCTCATGACAGTCAGAAACTGTCTGATATTTCTCTTTCTATAAGTCCCATAAAATAAGTAGAAAATGTCTGATATTTCTCTCTCTATAAGTCTCAAAACATAGGTAGAAACTGTCTGTTTCTGTTTCTATAAGTTTCATAATATAGGTAGAAACTGTCTATGTTTCTGTTTCTATAAGTCTCATAACATAGGTAGAAACTGTCAATGTTTCTGTTTCTATAAGTCCATAACATAGGTAGAAACAGTCTGATATTTCTGTTTCTATAAGTATCATAACATAGGTAGAAACTGTCTATGTTTCTGTTTCTATAAGTCTCATAATATAGACAGAAACTGTTTATGTTTCTGTTTCTATAAGTCTCATAACATAGGTAGAATCTTTCTATGTTTCTGGTTCTATAAGTCCATAACATAGGTAGAAATGGTCTATGTTTATGTTTCTATAAGTCTCATAACATAGATAGAAACTGTCTGATATTTCTGTTTCTATAAGTCTCATGACATAGGTAGAAACTGTCTATGTTTCTGTTTCTATAAGTCTCATAACTAGTAGAAGTTGTCTGATATTTCTGTTAGTATAAGGCCATAACATAGGTAGAAACTGTCTGATGTTTCTGTTTCTATAAGTCCCATAACATAGGTAGAAACTGTCTGATATTTCTGTTTCTATAAGTCTCATAACATAGGTAGAAACTGTCTATGTTTCTGTTTCTATTAATCCCATAACATAGGTAGAAACTGTCTATTTCTGTTTCTATAAGTCCATAACATAGGTAGAAACTGTCTATCTCTGTTTCTATAAGTGTCATAACATAGGTAGAAACTGTCTATGTTTCTGTTTCTATAAGTCTCATAACATAGGTAGAATCTGTCTATGTTTCTGTTTCTATAAGTCTCATAACAGGTAGAAGCTGTCTGACATTCCTGTTTCTATAAGTCCCATAACATAGGCAGAAACTGTCTATGTTTCTGTTTCTATAAGTCTCGTAACATAGGTAGAAACTGTCTATGTTTCTGTTTCTATAAGTCTCATAACATAGGCAGAAACTGTCTGATATTTCTGTTTCTATAAGTCTCATAACATAGGCAGAAACAGTCTGAAATTTCTGTTTTTATTAGTCTCATAACAATTGTAGAAACTGTCTGTTTCTGTTTCTATAAGTCCATAAAATAGGTAGAAACTGTCTATCTCTGTTTCTATAAGTGTCATAACATAGGTAGAAACAGTCTATGTTTCTGTTTCTATAAGTCTCATAACATAGGTAGAAACTGTCTATGTTTCTGTTTCTATTCCTCCCATAACATAAGTAGAAACTGTTTGTTTCTGTTTCTATAAGTGTCATAACATAGGTAGAAACTGTCTATGTTTCTGTTTCTATAAGTCTCATAACATAGGTAGAATCTGTCTATGTTTCTGTTTCTATAAGTCTCATAACAGGTAGGAGCTGTCTGACATTCCTGTTTCTACAAGTCCCATAACATAGGCAGAAACTGTCTATGTTTCTGTTTCTATAAGTCTCATAACAAGTAGAAGCTATCTGATATTACTCTTTCTATAAGTCCATAACATAGGTAGAAACTGTCTGATGTTTCTGTTTCTATAAGTCCCATAACATAAGTAGAAACTGTCTATGTTTCTGTTTCTATTAGTCCCATAACATAAGTAGAAACTGTCTGTTTCTGTTTCTATAAGTCCATAAAATAGGTAGAAACTGTCTATCTCTGTTTCTATAAGTGTCATAACATAGGTAGAAACTGTCTATGTTTCTGTTTCTATAAGTCTCATAATATAGACAGAAACTGTTTATGTTTCTGTTTCTATAATTCTCATAACATAGGTAGAATTTTTCTATGTTTCTGGTTCTATAAGTCCATAACATAGGTAGACATGGTCTATGTTTATGTTTCTATAAGTCTCATAACATAGATAGAAACTGTCTGATATTTCTGTTTCTATAAGTCTCATAACATAGGCAGAAACAGTCTGATATTTCTGTTTCTATAAGTCTCATGACATAGGTAGAAACTGTCTATGTTTCTGTTTCTATAAGTCTCATAACTAGTAGAAGCTGTCTGATATTTCTCTTAGTATAAGGCCATAACATAGGTAGAAACTGTCTGATGTTTCTGTTTCTATAAGTCCCATAACATAGGTAGAAACTGTCTGATATTTCTGTTTCTATAAGTCTCATAACATAGGTAGAAACTGTCTATGTTTCTGTTTCTATTAGTCCCATAACATAGGTAGAAACTGTCTATTTCTGTTTCTATAAGTCCATAACATAGGTAGAAACTGTCTATCTCTGTTTCTATAAGTGTCATAACATAGGTAGAAACTGTCTATGTTTCTGTTTCTATAAGTCTCATAACATAGGTAGAATCTGTCTATGTTTCTGTTTCTATAAGTCTCATAACAGGTAGGAGCTGTCTGACATTCCTGTTTCTATAAGTTCCATAACATAGGTAGAAACTGTCTGATATTTCTGTTTCTATAAGTCTCATAACATAGACAGAAACTGTCTATGTTTCTGTTTCTATAAGTCTCATAACATAGGTAGAATCTTTCTATGTTTCTGTTTCTATAAGGCCATAACATAGGTAGAAATGGTCTGTGTTTATGTTTCTATAAGTCTCATAACATAGGCAGAAACAGTCTGATATTTCTTTTTCTATAAGTCTCATAACATAGGTAGACACTGTCTATGTTTCTGTTTCTATAAGTCTCATAACTAGTAGAAGCTGTCTGATATTTCTGTTAGTATAAGGCCATAGCATAGGTAGAAACTGTCTGATGTTTCTGTTTATATGAGTCCCATAACATAGGTAGAAACTGTCTGTTTCTGTTTCTATAAGTCCATAAAATAGGTAGAAACTGTATATCTCTGTTTCTATAAGTGTCATAACATAGGTAGAAACTGTCTGTGTTTCTGTTTCTATAAGTCTCATAACATAGGTAGAAACTGTCTATGTTTCTGTTTCTATAAGTCTCATAACAGGCAGAAGCTGTCTGATATTCCTGTTTCTATAAGTTCCATAACATAGGCAGAAACTGTCTATGTTTCTGTTTCTATAAGTCTCATAACAATAGTTAGAAACTGTCTGATATTTCTCTTTCTATAAGTCCCATAAAATAGGTAGAACATGTCTGATATTTCTCTCTCTATAAGTCTCAAAACATAGGTAGAAACTGTCTATGTTTCTGTTTCTATAAGTCCATAACATAGGTAGAAACTGTCTGATATCTCTTTTTCTATAAGTCTCATAATATAGGTAGAAACTGTCTGTTTCTGTTTCTTTAAGTCTCATAACATAGCAAGAGACTGTCTGAAATCTCTGTTTCTATAAGTCTCATGACAGTCAGAAACTGTCTGATATTTCTCTTTCTATAAGTCCCATAAAATAAGTAGAAAATGTCTGATATTTCTCTCTCTATAAGTTTCATAATATAGGTAGAAACTGTCTATGTTTCTGTTTCTATAAGTCTCATAACATAGGTAGAAACTGTCAATGTTTCTGTTTCTATAAGTCCATAACATAGGTAGAAACAGTCTGATATTTCTGTTTCTATAAGTATCATAACATAGGTAGAAACTGTCTATGTTTCTGTTTCTATAAGTCTCATAATATAGACAGAAACTGTTTATGTTTCTGTTTATATAAGTCTCATAACATAGGTAGAATCTTTCTATGTTTCTGGTTCTATAAGTCCATAACATAGGTAGAAATGGTCTATGTTTATGTTTCTATAAGTCTCATAACATAGATAGAAACTGTCTGATATTTCTGTTTCTATAAGTCTCATGACATAGGTAGAAACTGTCTATGTTTCTGTTTCTATAAGTCTCATGACTAGTAGAAGTTGTCTGATATTTCTGTTAGTATAAGGCCATAACATAGGTAGAAACTGTCTGATGTTTCTGTTTCTATTAATCCCATAACATAGGTAGAAACTGTATGTTTCTGTTTCTATAAGTGTCATAACATAGGTAGAAACTGTCTATGTTTCTGTTTCTATAAGTCTCATAACATAGGTAGAAACTGTCTATGTTTCTGTTTCTTTTCCTCCCATAACATAAGTAGAAACTGTTTGTTTCTGTTTCTATAAGTGTCATAACATAGGTAGAAACTGTCTATGTTTCTGTTTCTATAAGTCTCATAACATAGGTAGAATCTGTCTATGTTTCTGTTTCTATAAGTCTCATAACAGGTAGGAGCTGTCTGACATTCCTGTTTCTATAAGTCCCATAACATAGGCAGAAACTGTCTATGTTTCTGTTTCTATAAGTCTCATAACAAGTAGAAGCTGTCTGATATTACTCTTTCTATAAGTCCATAACATAGGTAGAAACTGTCTGATGTTTCTGTTTCTATAAGTCCCATAACATAAGTAGAAACTGTCTATGTTTCTGTTTCTATTAGTCCCATAACATAACTAGAAACTGTCTGTTTCTGTTTCTATAAGTCCATAAAATAGGTAGAAACTGTCTATCTCTGTTTCTATAAGTGTCATAACATAGGTAGAAACTGTCTATGTTTCTGTTTCTATAAGTCTCATAACATAGGTAGAAACTGTCTATGTTTCTGTTTCTATTCCTCCCATAACATAAGTAGAAACTGTTTGTTTCTGTTTCTATAAGTCCATAAAATAGGTAGAAACTGTATATCTCTGTTTCTATAAGTGTCATAACATAGGTAGAAACTGTCTATGTTTCTGTTTCTATAAGTCTCATAACATAGTTAGAAACTGTCTATGTTTCTGTTTCTATAAGTCTCATAACAGGCAGAAGCTGTCTGATATTCCTGTGTCTATAAGTCCCATAACATAGGCAGAAACTGTCTATGTTTCTGTTTCTATAAGTCTCATAACATAGGTAGAAACTGTCTGAAATCTCTGTTTCTATAAGTCTCATGACAGTCAGAAACTGTCTGATATTTCTCTTTCTATAAGTCCCATAAAATAGGTAGAAAATGTCTGATATTTCTCTCTCTATAAGTCTCATAACATAAGTAGAAACTGTCAATGTTTCTGTTTCTATAAGTCCATAACATAGGTAGAAACAGTCTGATATTTCTGTTTCTATAAGTATCATAACATAGGTAGAAACTGTCTATGTTTCTGTTTCTATAAGTCTCATGATATAGACAGAAACTGTTTATGTTTCTGTTTCTATAAGTCTCATAACATAGGAAGAATCTTTCTATGTTTCTGTTTCTATAAGTCCCATAACATAGTTAGAAACTGTCTGATATTTCTGTTTCTATAAGTCTCATAACATAGGTAGAAACTGTCTATGTTTCTGTTTCTATTAGTCCCATAACATAGGTAGAAACTGTCTTTTTCTGTTTCTATAAGTCCATAACATAGGTAGAAACTGTCTATCTCTGTTTCTATAAGTGTCATAACATAGGTAGAAACTGTCTATGTTTCTGTTTCTATAAGTCTCATAACATAGGTAGAATCTGTCTATGTTTCTGTTTCTATAAGTCTCATAACAGGTAGGAGCTGTCTGACATTCCTGTTTCTATAAGTCCCATAACATAGGCAGAAACTGTCTATGTTTCTGTTTCTATAAGTCTCATAACATAGGCAGAAACTGTCTGATATTTCTGTTTCTATAAGTCTCATAACATAGGCAGAAACAGTCTGAAATTTCTGTTTTTATTAGTCTCATAACATAGGTAGAAACTGTCTATGTTTCTGTTTCTATAAGTCTCATAACAAGTAGAAGCTGTCTGATATTACTCTTTCTATAAGTCCATAACATAGGTAGAAACTGTCTGATGTTTCTGTTTCTATAAGTCCCATAACATAAGTAGAAACTGTCTATGTTTCTGTTTCTATTAGTCCCATAACATAAGTAGAAACTGTCTGTTTCTGTTTCTATAAGTCCATAAAATAGGTAGAAACTGTCTATCTCTGTTTCTATAAGTGTCATAACATAGGTAGAAACTGTCTATGTTTCTGTTTCTATAAGTCTCATAACATAGTTAGAAACTGTCTATGTTTCTGTTTCTATTCCTCCCATAACATAAGTAGAAACTGTTTGTTTCTGTTTCTATAAGTCCATAAAATAGGTAGAAACTGTATATCTCTGTTTCTATAAGTGTCATAACATAGGTAGAAACTGTCTATGTTTCTGTTTCTATAAGTCTCATAACATAGGTATAAACTGTCTATGTTTCTGTTTCTATAAGTCTCATAACAGGCAGAAGCTGTCTGATATTCCTGTGTCTAAAGGTCCCATAACATAGGCAGAAACTGTCTATGTTTCTGTTTCTATAAGTCTCGTAACATAGGTAGAAACTGTCTATGTTTCTGTTTCTATAAGTCTCATAACATAGACAGAAACTGTCTATGTTTCTGTTTCTATAAGTCTCATAACATAGGTAGAATCTTTCTATGTTTCTGTTTCTATAAGTCCATAACATAGGTAGAAATGGTCTATGTTTATGTTTCTATAAGTCTCATAACATAGGCAGAAACAGTCTGATATTTCTTTTTCTATAAGTCTCATAACATAGGTAGAAACTGTCTGATGTTTCTGTTTCTATAAGTCCCATAACATAGGTAGAAACTGTCTGTTTCTGTTTCTATAAGTCCATAAAATAGGTAGAAACTGTATATCTCTGTTTCTATAAGTGTCATAACATAGGTAGAAACTGTCTATGTTTCTGTTTCTATAAGTCTCATGACATAGGTAGAAACTGTCTATGTTTCTGTTTCTATAAGTCTCATAACAGGCAGAAGCTGTCTGATATTCCTGTTTCTATAAGTTCCACAACATAGGCAGAAACTGTCTATGTTTCTGTTTCTATAAGTCTCATAACAGGTAGGAGCTGTCTGACATTCCTGTTTCTATAAGTCTCATAACATAGGTAGAAACTGTCAATGTTTCTGTTTCTATAAGTCCATAACATAGGTAGAAACAGTCTGATATTTCTGTTTCTATAAGTATCATAACATAGGTAGAAACTGTCTATGTTTCTGTTTCTATAAGTCTCATAATATAGACAGAAACTGTTTATGTTTCTGTTTCTATAAGTCTCATAACATAGGTAGAATCTTTCTATGTTTCTGGTTCTATAAGTCCATAACATAGGTAGAAATGGTCTATGTTTATGTTTCTATAAGTCTCATAACATAGATAGAAACTGTCTGATATTTCTGTTTCTATAAGTCTCATGACATAGGTAGAAACTGTCTATGTTTCTGTTTCTATAAGTCTCATAACTAGTAGAAGTTGTCTGATATTTCTGTTAGTATAAGGCCATAACATAGGTAGAAACTGTCTGATGTTTCTGTTTCTATAAGTCCCATAACATAGGTAGAAACTGTCTGATATTTCTGTTTCTATAAGTCTCATAACATAGGTAGAAACTGTCTATGTTTCTGTTTCTATTAATCCCATAACATAGGTAGAAACTGTCTATTTCTGTTTCTATAAGTCCATAACATAGGTAGAAACTGTCTATATCTGTTTCTATAAGTGTCATAACATAGGTAGAAACTGTCTATGTTTCTGTTTCTATAAGTCTCATAACATAGGTAGAATCTGTCTATGTTTCTGTTTCTATAAGTCTCATAACAGGTAGGAGCTGTCTGACATTCCTGTTTCTATAAGTCCCATAACATAGGCAGAAACTGTCTATGTTTCTGTTTCTATAAGTCTCATAACATAGGTAGAATCTGTCTATGTTTCTGTTTCTATAAGTCTCATAACAGGTAGGAGCTGTCTGACATTCCTGTTTCTATAAGTCCCATAACATAGGCAGAAACTGTCTATGTTTCTGTTTCTATAAGTCTCGTAACATAGGTAGAAACTGTCTATGTTTCTGTTTCTATAAGTCTCATAACATAGGTAGAAACTGTCTGATATCTCTTTTTCTATAAGTCTCATAATATAGGTAGAAACTGTCTGTTTCTGTTTCTTTAAGTCTCATAACATAGCAAGAGACTGTCTGAAATCTCTGTTTCTATAAGTCTCATGACAGTCAGAAACTGTCTGATATTTCTCTTTCTATAAGTCCCATAAAATAAGTAGAAAATGTCTGATATTTCTCTCTCTATAAGTTTCATAATATAGGTAGAAACTGTCTATGTTTCTGTTTCTATAAGTCTCATAACATAGGTAGAAACTGTCAATGTTTCTGTTTCTATAAGTCCATAACATAGGTAGAAACAGTCTGATATTTCTGTTTCTATAAGTATCATAACATAGGTAGAAACTGTCTATGTTTCTGTTTCTATAAGTCTCATAATATAGACAGAAACTGTTTATGTTTCTGTTTCTATAAGTCTCATAACATAGGTAGAATCTTTCTATGTTTCTGGTTCTATAAGTCCATAACATAGGTAGAAATGGTCTATGTTTATGTTTCTATAAGTCTCATAACATAGATAGAAACTGTCTGATATTTCTGTTTCTATAAGTCTCATGACATAGGTAGAAACTGTCTATGTTTCTGTTTCTATAAGTCTCATAACTAGTAGAAGTTGTCTGATATTTCTGTTAGTATAAGGCCATAACATAGGTAGAAACTGTCTGATGTTTCTGTTTCTATAAGTCCCATAACATAGGTAGAAACTGTCTGATATTTCTGTTTCTATAAGTCTCATAACATAGGTAGAAACTGTCTATGTTTCTGTTTCTATTAATCCCATAACATAGGTAGACACTGTCTATTTCTGTTTCTATAAGTCCATAACATAGGTAGAAACTGTCTATATCTGTTTCTATAAGTGTCATAACATAGGTAGAAACTGTCTATGTTTCTGTTTCTATAAGTCTCATAACATAGGTAGAATCTGTCTATGTTTCTGTTTCTATAAGTCTCATAACAGGTAGGAGCTGTCTGACATTCCTGTTTCTATAAGTCCCATAACATAGGCAGAAACTGTCTATGTTTCTGTTTCTATAAGTCTCGTAACATAGGTAGAAACTGTCTATGTTTCTGTTTCTATAAGTCTCATAACATAGGCAGAAACTGTCTGATATTTCTGTTTCTATAAGTCTCATAACATAGGCAGAAACAGTCTGAAATTTCTGTTTTTATTAGTCTCATAACATAGGTAGAAACTGTCTGTTTCTGTTTCTATAAATGTCATAACATAGGTAGAAACTGTCTATGTTTCTGTTTCTATAAGTCTCATAACATAGGTAGAAACTGTCTATGTTTCTGTTTCTTTTCCTCCCATAACATAAGTAGAAACTGTTTGTTTCTGTTTCTATAAGTGTCATAACATAGGTAGAAACTGTCTATGTTTCTGTTTCTATAAGTCTCATAACATAGGTAGAATCTGTCTATGTTTCTGTTTCTATAAGTCTCATAACAGGTAGGAGCTGTCTGACATTCCTGTTTCTATAAGTCCCATAACATAGGCAGAAACTGTCTATGTTTCTGTTTCTATAAGTCTCATAACAAGTAGAAGCTGTCTGATATTACTCTTTCTATAAGTCCATAACATAGGTAGAAACTGTCTGATGTTTCTTTTTCTATAAGTCCCATAACATAAGTAGAAACTGTCTATGTTTCTGTTTCTATTAGTCCCATAACATAACTAGAAACTGTCTGTTTCTGTTTCTATAAGTCCATAAAATAGGTAGAAACTGTCTATCTCTGTTTCTATAAGTGTCATAACATAGGTAGAAACTGTCTATGTTTCTGTTTCTATAAGTCTCATAACATAGGTAGAAACTGTCTATGTTTCTGTTTCTATAAGTCTCATAACAGGCAGAAGCTGTCTGATATTCCTGTGTCTATAAGTCCCATAACATAGGCAGAAACTGTCTATGTTTCTGTTTCTATAAGTCTCATAACATAGGTAGAAACTGTCTGAAATCTCTGTTTCTATAAGTCTCATGACAGTCAGAAACTGTCTGATATTTCTCTTTCTATAAGTCCCATAAAATAGGTAGAAAATGTCTGATATTTCTCTCTCTATAAGTCTCAAAACATAGGTAGAAACTGTCTGTTTCTGTTTCTATAAGTTTCATAATATAGGTAGAAACTGTCTATGTTTATGTTTCTATAAGTCTCATAACATAAGTAGAAACTGTCAATGTTTCTGTTTCTATAAGTCCATAACATAGGTAGAAACAGTCTGATATTTCTGTTTCTATAAGTATCATAACATAGGTAGAAACTGTCTATGTTTCTGTTTCTATAAGTCTCATGATATAGACAGAAACTGTTTATGTTTCTGTTTCTATAAGTCCCATAACATAGGAAGAATCTTTCTATGTTTCTGTTTCTATAAGTCCCATAACATAGGTAGAAACTGTCTGATATTTCTGTTTCTATAAGTCTCATAACATAGGTAGAAACTGTCTATGTTTCTGTTTCTATTAGTCCCATAACATAGGTAGAAACTGTCTATTTCTGTTTCTATAAGTCCATAACATAGGTAGAAACTGTCTATCTCTGTTTCTATAAGTGTCATAACATAGGTAGAAACTGTCTATGTTTCTGTTTCTATAAGTCTCATAACATAGGTAGAATCTGTCTATGTTTCTGTTTCTATAAGTCTCATAACAGGTAGGAGCTGTCTGACATTCCTGTTTCTATAATTCCCATAACATAGGCAGAAACTGTCTATGTTTCTGTTTCTATAAGTCTCATAACATAGGCAGAAACTGTCTGATATTTCTGTTTCTATAAGTCTCATAACATAGGCAGAAACAGTCTGAAATTTCTGTTTTTATTAGTCTCATAACATAGGTAGAAACTGTCTATGTTTCTGTTTCTATAAGTCTCATAACAAGTAGAAGCTGTCTGATATTACTCTTTCTATAAGTCCATAACATAGGTAGAAACTGTCTGATGTTTCTGTTTCTATAAGTCCCATAACATAAGTAGAAACTGTCTATGTTTCTGTTTCTATTAGTCCCATAACATAAGTAGAAACTGTCTGTTTCTGTTTCTATAAGTCCATAAAATAGGTAGAAACTGTCTATCTCTGTTTCTATAAGTGTCATAACATAGGTAGAAACTGTCTATGTTTCTGTTTCTAAAAGTCTCATAACATAGTTAGAAACTGTCTATGTTTCTGTTTCTATTCCTCCCATAACATAAGTAGAAACTGTTTGTTTCTGTTTCTATAAGTCCATAAAATAGGTAGAAGCTGTATATCTCTGTTTCTATAAGTGTCATAACATAGGTAGAAACTGTCTATGTTTCTGTTTCTATAAGTCCCATAACATAGGTAGAAACTGTCTGATGTTTCTGTTTCTATGAGTCCCATAACATAGGTATAAACTGTCTGTTTCTTTTTCTATAAGTCCATAAAATAGGTAGAAACTGTATATCTCTGTTTCTATAAGTGTCATAACATAGGTAGAAACTGTCTATGTTTCTGTTTCTATAAGTCTCATAACATAGGTAGAAACTGTCTATGTTTCTGTTTCTATAAGTCTCATAACATAGGTAGAAACTGTCTATGTTTCTGTTTCTATAAGTCTCATAACAGGCAGAAGCTGTCTGATATTCCTGTTTCTATAAGTTCCACAACATAGGCAGAAACTGTCTATGTTTCTGTTTCTATAAGTCTCATAACAGGTAGGAGCTGTCTGACATTCCTGTTTCTATAAGTTTCATAATATAGGTAGAAACTGTCTATATTTCTGTTTCTATAAGTCTCATAACATAGGTAGAAACTGTCAATGTTTCTGTTTCTATAAGTCCATAACATAGGTAGAAACAGTCTGATATTTCTGTTTCTATAAGTATCATAACATAGGTAGAAACTGTCTATGTTTCTGTTTCTATAAGTCTCATAATATAGACAGAAACTGTTTATGTTTCTGTTTCTATAAGTCTCATAACATAGGTAGAATCTTTCTATGTTTCTGGTTCTATAAGTCCATAACATAGGTAGAAATGGTCTATGTTGATGTTTCTATAAGTCTCATAACATAGGCAGAAACAGTCTGATATTTCTGTTTCTATAAGTCTCATGACATAGGTAGAAACTGTCTATGTTTCTGTTTCTATAAGTCTCATAACTAGTAGAAGCTGTCTGATATTTCTGTTAGTATAAGGCCATAACATAGGTAGAAACTGTCTATGTTTCTGTTTCTATTAGTCCCATAACATAGGTAGAAACTGTCTATTTCTGTTTCTATAAGTCCATAACATAGGTAGAAACTGTCTATCTCTGTTTCTATAAGTGTCATAACATAGGTAGAAACTGTCTATGTTTCTGTTTCTATAAGTCTCATAACATAGGTAGAATCTGTCTATGTTTCTGTTTCTATAAGTCTCATAACAGGTAGGAGCTGTCTGACATTCCTGTTTCTATAAGTCCCATAACATAGGTAGAAACTGTCTGAAATCTCTGTTTCTATAAGTCTCATGACAGTCAGAAACTGTCTGATATTTATCTTTCTATAAGTCCCATAAAATAGGTAGAAAATGTCTGATATTTCTCTCTATATAAGTCTCAAAACATAGGTAGAAACTGTCTGTTTCTGTTTCTATAAGTTTCATAATATAGGTAGAAACTGTCTATGTTTATGTTTCTATAAGTCTCATAACATAAGTAGAAACTGTCAATGTTTCTGTTTCTATAAGTCCATAACATAGGTAGAAACAGTCTGATATTTCTGTTTCTATAAGTATCATAACATAGGTAGAAACTGTCTATGTTTCTGTTTCTATAAGTCTCATGATATAGACAGAAACTGTTTATGTTTCTGTTTCTATAAGTCTCATAACATAGGTAGAATCTTTCTATGTTTCTGTTGCTATAAGTCCCATTACATAGGTAGAAACTGTCTGATATTTCTGTTTCTATAAGTCTCATAACATAGGTAGAAACTGTCTATGTTTCTGTTTCTATTAGTCCCATAACATAGGTAGAAACTGTCTATTTCTGTTTCTATAAGTCCATAACATAGGTAGAAACTGTCTATCTCTGTTTCTATAAGTGTCATAACATAGGTAGAAACTGTCTATGTTTCTGTTTCTATAAGTCTCATAACATAGGTAGAATCTGTCTATGTTTCTGTTTCTATAAGTCTCATAACAGGTAGGAGCTGTCTGACATTCCTGTTTCTATAAGTCCCATAACATAGGCAGAAACTGTCTATGTTTCTGTTTCTATAAGTCTCGTAACATAGGTAGAAACTGTCTATGTTTCTGTTTCTATAAGTCTCATAACGTAGGCAGAAACTGTCTGATATTTCTGTTTCTATAAGTCTCATAACATAGGCAGAAACAGTCTGAAATTTCTGTTTTTATTAGTCTTATAACATAGGTAGAAACTGTCTATGTTTCTGTTTCTATTAGTCCCATAACATAAGTAGAAACTGTCTGTTTCTGTTTCTATAAGTCCATAAAATAGGTAGAAACTGTCTATCTCTGTTTCTATAAGTGTCATAACATAGGTAGAAACTGTCTATGTTTCTGTTTCTATAAGTCTCATAACATAGGTAGAAACTGTCTATGTTTCTGTTTCTATTCCTCCCATAACATAAGTAGAAACTGTTTGTTTCTGTTTCTATAAGTCCATAAAATAGGTAGAAACTGTATATCTCTGTTTCTATAAGTGTCATAACATAGGTAGAAACTGTCTATGTTTCTGTTTCTATAAGTCTCATAACATAGGTAGAAACTGTCTATGTTTCTGTTTCTATAAGTCTCATAACAGGCAGAAGCTGTCTGATATTCCTGTGTCTATAAGTCCCATAACATAGGCAGAAACTGTCTATGTTTCTGTTTCTATAAGTCTCATAACATAGGTAGAAACTGTCTGAAATCTCTGTTTCTATAAGTCTCATGACAGTCAGAAACTGTCTGATATTTCTCTTTCTATAAGTCCCATAAAATAGATAGAAAATGTCTGATATTTCTCTCTCTATAAGTCTCAAAACATAGGTAGAAACTGTCTGTTTCTGTTTCTATAAGTTTCATAATATAGGTAGAAACTGTCTATGTTTATGTTTCTATAAGTCTCATAACATAAGTAGAAACTGTCAATGTTTCTGTTTCTATAAGTCCATAACATAGGTAGAAACAGTCTGATATTTCTGTTTCTATAAGTATCATAACATAGGTAGAAACTGTCTATGTTTCTGTTTCTATAAGTCTCATGATATAGACAGAAACTGTTTATGTTTCTGTTTCTCTAAGTCTCATAACATAGGTAGAATCTTTCTATGTTTCTGTTTCTATAAGTCTCATAACATAGGTAGAAACTGTATGATATTTCTGTTTCTATAAGTCTCATTACATAGGCAAAAACTGTCTGATATTTCTGTTTCTATAAGTCCATAACATAGGTAGAAATGGTCTATGTTTATGTTTCTATAAGTCTCATAACATAGGTAGAAACTGTCTATGTTTCTGTTTCTATAAGTCTCATAACAAGTAGAAGCTGTCTGATATTTCTGTTACTATAAGTCCATAACATAGGTAGAAACTGTCTGAAATCTCTGTTTCTATAAGTCTCATGACAGTCAGAAACTGTCTGATATTTCTCTTTCTATAAGTCCCATAAAATAGGTAGAAAATGTCTGATATTTCTCTCTCTATAAGTCTCAAAACATAGGTAGAAACTGTCTGTTTCTGTTTCTATAAGTTTCATAATATAGGTAGAAACTGTCTATGTTTATGTTTCTATAAGTCTCATAACATAGGTAGAAACTGTCAATGTTTCTGTTTCTATAAGTCCATAACATAGGTAGAAACAGTCTGATATTTCTGTTTCTATAAGTATCATAACATAGGTAGAAACTGTCTATGTTTCTGTTTCTATAAGTCTCATAATATAGACAGAAACTGTTTATGTTTCTGTTTCTATAAGTCTCATAACATAGGTAGAATCTTTCTATGTTTCTGTTTCTATAAGTCTCATAACATAGGTAGAAACTGTATGATATTTCTGTTTCTATAAGTCTCATAACATAGGTAGAAACTGTCTATGTTTCTGTTTCTATTAGTCCCATAACATAGGTAGAAACTGTCTATTTCTGTTTCTATGAGTCCATAACATAGGTAGAAACTGTCTATCTCTGTTTCTATAAGTGTCATAACATAGGTAGAAACTGTCTATGTTTCTGTTTCTATAAGTCTCATAACATAGGTAGAATCTGTCTATGTTTCTGTTTCTATAAGTCTCATAACAGGTAGGAGCTGTCTGACATTCCTGTTTCTATAAGTTTCATAATATAGGTAGAAACTGTCTATGTTTCTGTTTCTATAAGTCTCATAACATAGGTAGAAACTGTCAATGTTTCTGTTTCTATAAGTCCATAACATAGGTAGAAACAGTCTGATATTTCTGTTTCTATAAGTATCATAACATAGGTAGAAACTGTCTATGTTTCTGGTTCTATAAGTCTCATAATATAGACAGAAACTGTTTATGTTTCTGTTTCTATAAGTCTCATAACATAGGTAGAATCTTTCTATGTTTCTGGTTCTATAAGTCCATAACATAGGTAGAAATGGTCTATGTTTATGTTTCTATAAGTCTCATAACATAGATAGAAACTGTCTGATATTTCTGTTTCTATAATTCTCATAACATAGGCAGAAACAGTCTGATATTTCTGTTTCTATAAGTCTCATGACATAGGTAGAAACTGTCTATGTTTCTGTTTCTATAAGTCTCATAACTAGTAGAAGCTGTCTGATATTTCTGTTAGTATAAGGCCATAACATAGGTAGAAACTGTCTATGTTTCTGTTTCTATTAGTCCCATAACATAGGTAGAAACTGTCTATTTCTGTTTCTATAAGTCCATAACATAGGTAGAAACTGTCTATCTCTGTTTCTATAAGTGTCATAACATAGGTAGAAACTGTCTATGTTTCTGTTTCTATAAGTCTCATAACAGGTAGGAGCTGTCTGACATTCCTGTTTCTATAAGTCCCATAACATAGGTAGAAACTGTCTGATATTTCTGTTTCTATAAGTCTCATAACATAGACAGAAACTGTCTATGTTTCTGTTTCTATAAGTCTCATAACATAGGTAGAATCTTTCTATGTTTCTGTTTCTATAAGTCCATAACATAGGTAGAAATGGTCTATGTTTATGTTTCTATAAGTCTCATAACATAGGCAGAAACAGTCTGATATTTCTTTTTCTATAAGTCTCATAACATAGGTAGAAACTGTCTATGTTTCTGTTTCTATAAGTCTCATAACTAGTAGAAGCTGTCTGATATTTCTGTTAGTATAAGGTCATAACATAGGTAGAAACTGTCTGATGTTTCTGTTTCTATAAGTCCCATAACATAGGTAGAAACTGTCTGTTTCTGTTTCTATAAGTCCATAAAATAGGTAGAAACTGTATATCTCTGTTTCTATAAGTGTCATAACATAGGTAGAAACTGTCTATGTTTCTGTTTCTATAAGTCTCATAACAGGTAGGAGCTGTCTGACATTCCTGTTTCTATAAGTCCCATAACATAGGTAGAAACTGTCTGATATTTCTGTTTCTATAAGTCTCATAACATAGACAGAAACTGTCTATGTTTCTGTTTCTATAAGTCTCATAACATAGGTAGAATCTTTCTATGTTTCTGTTTCTATAAGTCCATAACATAGGTAGAAATGGTCTATGTTTATGTTTCTATAAGTCTCATAACATAGGCAGAAACAGTCTGATATTTCTTTTTCTATAAGTCTCATAACATAGGTAGAATCTGTCTATGTTTCTGTTTCTATAAGTCTCATAACAGGTAGGAACTGTCTGACATTCCTGTTTCTATAAGTTTCATAATATAGGTAGAAACTGTCTATGTTTCTGTTTCTATAAGTCTCATAACATAGGTAGAAACTGTCAATGTTTCTGTTTCTATAAGTCCATAACATAGGTAGAAACAGTCTGATATTTCTGTTTCTATAAGTATCATAACATAGGTAGAAACTGTCTATGTTTCTGTTTCTATAAGTCTCATAATATAGACAGAAACTGTTTATGTTTCTGTTTCTATAAGTCTCATAACATAGGTAGAATCTTTCTATGTTTCTGGTTCTATAAGTCCATAACATAGGTAGAAATGGTCTATGTTTATGTTTCTATAAGTCTCATAACATAGATAGAAACTGTCTGATATTTCTGTTTCTATAAGTCTTATAACATAGGCAGAAACAGTCTGATATTTCTGTTTCTATAAGTCTCATGACATAGGTAGAAACTGTCTATGTTTCTGTTTCTATAAGTCTCATAACTAGTAGAAGCTGTCTGATATTTCTGTTAGTATAAGGCCATAACATAGGTAGAAACTGTCTGATGTTTCTGTTTCTATAAGTCCCATAACATAGGTAGAAACTGTCTGTTTCTGTTTCTATAAGTCCATAAAATAGGTAGAAACTGTATAGCTCTGATTCTATAAGTGTCATAACATAGGTAGAAACTGTCTATGTTTCTGTTTCTATAAGTCTCATAACATAGGTAGAAACTGTCTATGTTTCTGTTTCTATAAGTCTCATAATATAGACAGAAACTGTTTATGTTTCTGTTTCTATAAGTCTCATAACATAGGTAGAATCTTTCTATGTTTCTGTTTCTATAAGTCTCATAACATAGGTAGAAACTGTATGATATTTCTGTTTCTATAAGTCTCATAACATAGGTAGAAACTGTCTATGTTTCTGTTTCTATTAGTCCCATAACATAGGTAGAAACTGTCTATTTATGTTTCTATAAGTCCATAACATAGGTAGAAACTGTCTATCTCTGTTTCTATAAGTGTCATAACATAGGTAGAAACTGTCTATGTTTCTGTTTCTATAAGTCTCATAACATAGGTAGAATCTGTCTATGTTTCTGTTTCTATAAGTCTCATAACAGGTAGGAACTGTCTGACATTCCTGTTTCTATAAGTTTCATAATATAGGTAGAAACTGTCTATGTTTCTGTTTCTATAAGTCTCATAACATAGGTAGAAACTGTCAATGTTTCTGTTTCTATAAGTCCATAACATAGGTAGAAACAGTCTGATATTTCTGTTTCTATAAGTATCATAACATAGGTAGAAACTGTCTATGTTTCTGTTTCTATAAGTCTCATAATATAGACAGAAACTGTTTATGTTTCTGTTTCTATAAGTCTCATAACATAGGTAGAATCTTTCTATGTTTCTGGTTCTATAAGTCCATAACATAGGTAGAAATGGTCTATGTTTATGTTTCTATAAGTCTCATAACATAGATAGAAACTGTCTGATATTTCTGTTTCTATAAGTCTCATAACATAGGCAGAAACAGTCTGATATTTCTGTTTCTATAAGTCTCATGACATAGGTAGAAACTGTCTATGTTTCTGTTTCTATAAGTCTCATAACTAGTAGAAGCTGTCTGATATTTCTGTTAGTATAAGGCCATAACATAGGTAGAAACTGTCTGATGTTTCTGTTTCTATAAGTCCCATAACATAGGTAGAAACTGTCTGTTTCTGTTTCTATAAGTCCATAAAATAGGTAGAAACTGTATAGCTCTGATTCTATAAGTGTCATAACATAGGTAGAAACTGTCTATGTTTCTGTTTCTATAAGTCTCATAACATAGGTAGAAACTGTCTATGTTTCTGTTTCTATAAGTCTCATAATATAGACAGAAACTGTTTATGTTTCTGTTTCTATAAGTCTCATAACATAGGTAGAATCTTTCTATGTTTCTGTTTCTATAAGTCTCATAACATAGGTAGAAACTGTATGATATTTCTGTTTCTATAAGTCTCATAACATAGGTAGAAACTGTCTATGTTTCTGTTTCTATTAGTCCCATAACATAGGTAGAAACTGTCTATTTATGTTTCTATAAGTCCATAACATAGGTAGAAACTGTCTATCTCTGTTTCTATAAGTGTCATAACATAGGTAGAAACTGTCTATGTTTCTGTTTCTATAAGTCTCATAACATAGGTAGAATCTGTCTATGTTTCTGTTTCTATAAGTCTCATAACAGGTAGGAACTGTCTGACATTCCTGTTTCTATAAGTTTCATAATATAGGTAGAAACTGTCTATGTTTCTGTTTCTATAAGTCTCATAACATAGGTAGAAACTGTCAATGTTTCTGTTTCTATAAGTCCATAACATAGGTAGAAACAGTCTGATATTTCTGTTTCTATAAGTATCATAACATAGGTAGAAACTGTCTATGTTTCTGTTTCTATAAGTCTCATAATATAGACAGAAACTGTTTATGTTTCTGTTTCTATAAGTCTCATAACATAGGTAGAATCTTTCTATGTTTCTGGTTCTATAAGTCCATAACATAGGTAGAAATGGTCTATGTTTATGTTTCTATAAGTCTCATAACATAGATAGAAACTGTCTGATATTTCTGTTTCTATAAGTCTCATAACATAGGCAGAAACAGTCTGATATTTCTGTTTCTAAAAGTCTCATGACATAGGTAGAAACTGTCTATGTTTCTGTTTCTATAAGTCTCATAACTAGTAGAAGCTGTCTGATATTTCTGTTAGTATAAGGCCATAACATAGGTAGAAACTGTCTATGTTTCTGTTTCTATTAGTCCCATAACATAGGTAGA
Source organism: Zingel zingel (assembly GCA_023566125.1). Classification (NCBI taxonomy): domain Eukaryota; kingdom Metazoa; phylum Chordata; class Actinopteri; order Perciformes; family Percidae; genus Zingel; species Zingel zingel. The sequence goes on from CM042337.1 coordinate 858,740, forward strand.
AACTGTCTATTTCTGTTTCTATAAGTCCATAACATAGGTAGAAACTGTCTATCTCTGTTTCTATAAGTGTCATAACATAGGTAGAAACTGTCTATGTTTCTGTTTCTATAAGTCTCATAACATAGGTAGAATCTGTCTATGTTTCTGTTTCTATAAGTCTCATAACAGGTAGGAGCTGTCTGACATTCCTGTTTCTATAAGTCCCATAACATAGGGAGAAACTGTCTGATATTTCTGTTTCTATAAGTCTCATAACATAGACAGAAAGTGTCTATGTTTCTGTTTCTATAAGTCTCATAACATAGGTAGAATCTTTCTATGTTTCTGTTTCTATAAGTCCATAACATAGGTAGAAATGGTCTATGTTTATGTTTCTATAAGTCTCATAACATAGGCAGAAACAGTCTGATATTTCTTTTTCTATAATTCTCATAACATAGGTAGAAACTGTCTATGTTTCTGTTTCTATAAGTTTCATAACTAGTAGAAGCTGTCTGATATTTCTGTTAGTATAATGCCATAACATAGGTAGAAACTGTCTGATGTTTCTGTTTCTATAAGTCCCATAACATAGGTAGAAACTGTCTGTTTCTGTTTCTATAAGTCCATAAAATAGGTAGAAACTGTATATCTCTGTTTCTATAAGTGTCATAACATAGGTAGAAACTGTCTATGTTTCTGTTTCTATAAGTCTCATAACATAGGTAGAAACTGTCTATGTTTCTGTTTCTATAAGTCTCATAACAGGCAGAAGCTGTCTGATATTCCTGTTTCTATAAGTTCCATAACATAGGCAGAAACTGTCTATGTTTCTGTTTCTATAAGTCTCATAACAGGTAGGAGCTGTCTGACATTCCTGTTTCTATAAGTTTCATAATATAGGTAGAAACTGTCTATGTTTCTGGTTCTATAAGTCTCATAATATAGACAGAAACTGTTTGTGTTTCTGTTTCTATAAGTCTCATAACATAGGTAGAATCTTTCTATGTTTCTGGTTCTATAAGTCCATAACATAGGTAGAAATGGTCTATGTTTATGTTTCTATAAGTCTCATAACATAGATAGAAACTGTCTGATATTTCTGTTTCTATAAGTCTCATAACATAGGCAGAAACAGTCTGATATTTCTGTTTCTATAAGTCTCATGACATAGGTAGAAACTGTCTATGTTTCTGTTTCTATAAGTCTCATAACTAGTAGAAGCTGTCTGATATTTCTGTTAGTATAAGGCCATAACATAGGTAGAAACTGTCTATGTTTCTGTTTATATTAGTCCCATAACATAGGTAGAAACTGTCTATTTCTGTTTCTATAAGTCCATAACATAGGTAGAAACTGTCTATCTCTGTTTCTATAAGTGTCATAACATAGGTAGAAACTGTCTATGTTTCTGTTTCTATAAGTCTCATAACAGGTAGGAGCTGTCTGACATTCCTGTTTCTATAAGTCCCATAACATAGGTAGAAACTGTCTGATATTTCTGTTTCTATAAGTCTCATAACATAGACAGAAACTGTCTATGTTTCTGTTTCTATAAGTCTCATAACAGGTAGAATCTTTCTATGTTTCTGTTTCTATAAGTCCATAACATAGGTAGAAATGGTCTATGTTTATGTTTCTATAAGTCTCATAACATAGGCAGAAACAGTCTGATATTTCTTTTTCTATAAGTCTCATAACATAGGTAGAAACTGTCTATGTTTCTGTTTCTATAAGTCTCATAACTAGTAGAAGCTGTCTGATATTTCTGTTAGTATAAGGTCATAACATAGGTAGAAACTGTCTGATGTTTCTGTTTCTATAAGTCCCATAACATAGGTAGAAACTGTCTGTTTCTGTTTCTATAAGTCCATAAAATAGGTAGAAACTGTATATCTCTGTTTCTATAAGTGTCATAACATAGGTAGAAACTGTCTATGTTTCTGTTTCTATAAGTCTCATAACAGGTAGGAGCTGTCTGACATTCCTGTTTCTATAAGTCCCATAACATAGGTAGAAACTGTCTGATATTTCTGTTTCTATAAGTCTCATAACATTGACAGAAACTGTCTATGTTTCTGTTTCTATAAGTCTCATAACATAGGTAGAATCTGTCTATGTTTCTGTTTCTATAAGTCCATAACATAGGTAGAAATGGTCTATGTTTATGTTTCTATAAGTCTCATAACATAGGCAGAAACAGTCTGATATTTCTTTTTCTATAAGTCTCATAACATAGGTAGAAACTGTCTATGTTTCTGTTTCTATAAGTCTCATAACTAGTAGAAGCTGTCTGATATTTCTTTTAGTATAAGGCCATAACATAGGTAGAAACTGTCTGATGTTTCTGTTTCTATAAGTCCCATAACATAGGTAGAAACTGTCTGTTTCTGTTTCTATAAGTCCATAAAACAGGTAGAAACTGTATATCTCTGTTTCTATAAGTGTCATAACATAGGTAGAAACTGTCTATGTTTCTGTTTCTATAAGTCTCATAACATAGGTAGAAACTGTCTATGTTTCTGTTTCTATAAGTCTCATAATATAGACAGAAACTGTTTATGTTTCTGTTTCTATAAGTCTCATAACATAGGTAGAATCTTTCTATGTTTCTGTTTCTATAAGTTTCATAACATAGGTAGAAACTGTATGATATTTCTGTTTCTATAAGTCTCATAACATAGGTAGAAACTGTCTATGTTTCTGTTTCTATTAGTCCCATAACATAGGTAGAAACTGTCTATTTCTGTTTCTATAAGTCTCATAACATAGGTAGAATCTGTCTATGTTTCTGTTTCTATAAGTCTCATAACAGGTAGGAACTGTCTGACATTCCTGTTTCTATAAGTTTCATAATATAGGTAGAAACTGTCTATGTTTATGTTTCTATAAGTCTCATAACATAGGTAGAAACTGTCAATGTTTCTGTTTCTATAAGTCCATAACATAGGTAGAAACAGTCTGATATTTCTGTTTCTATAAGTATCATAACATAGGTAGAAACTGTCTATGTTTCTGTTTCTATAAGTCTCATAATATAGACAGAAACTGTTTATGTTTCTGTTTCTATAAGTCTCATAACATAGGTAGAATCTTTCTATGTTTCTGGTTCTATAAGTCCATAACATAGGTAGGAATGGTCTATGTTTATGTTTCTATAAGTCTCATAACATAGATAGAAACTGTCTGATATTTCTGTTTCTATAAGTCTCATAACATAGGCAGAAACAGTCTGATATTTCTGTTTCTATAAGTCTCATGACATAGGTAGAAACTGTCTATGTTTCTGTTTCTATAAGTCTCATAACTAGTAGAAGCTGTCTGATATTTCTGTTAGTATAAGGCCATAACATAGGTAGAAACTGTCTGATGTTTCTGTTTCTATAAGTCCCATAACATAGGTAGAAACTGTCTGTTTCTGTTTCTATAAGTCCATAAAATAGGTAGAAACTGTATATCTCTGTTTCTATAAGTGTCATAACATAGGTAGAAACTGTCTATGTTTCTGTTTCTATAAGTCTCATAACATAGGTAGAAACTGTCTATGTTTCTGTTTCTATAAGTCTCATAATATAGACAGAAACTGTTTATGTTTCTGTTTCTATAAGTCTCATAACATAGGTAGAATCTTTCTATGTTTCTGTTTCTATAAGTCTCATAACATAGGTAGAAACTGTATGATATTTCTGTTTCTATAAGTCTCATAACATAGGTAGAAACTGTCTATGTTTCTGTTTCTATTAGTCCCATAACATAGGTAGAAACTGTCTATTTATGTTTCTATAAGTCCATAACATAGGTAGAAACTGTCTATCTCTGTTTCTATAAGTGTCATAACATGGGTAGAAACTGTCTATGTTTCTGTTTCTATAAGTCTCATAACATAGGTAGAATATGTCTATGTTTCTGTTTCTATAAGTCTCATAACAGGTAGGAACTGTCTGACATTCCTGTTTCTATAAGTTTCATAATATAGGTAGAAACTGTCTATGTTTCTGTTTCTATAAGTCTCATAACATAGGTAGAAACTGTCAATGTTTCTGTTTCTATAAGTCCATAACATAGGTAGAAACAGTCTGATATTTCTGTTTCTATAAGTATCATAACATAGGTAGAAACTGTCTATGTTTCTGTTTCTATAAGTCTCATAATATAGACAGAAACTGTTTATGTTTCTGTTTCTATAAGTCTCATAACATAGGTAGAATCTTTCTATGTTTCTGGTTCTATAAGTCCATAACATAGGTAGAAATGGTCTATGTTTATGTTTCTATAAGTCTCATAACATAGATAGAAACTGTCTGATATTTCTGTTTCTATAAGTCTCATAACATAGGCAGAAACAGTCTGATATTTCTGTTTCTATAAGTCTCATGACATAGGTAGAAACTGTCTATGTTTCTGTTTCTATAAGTCTCATAACTAGTAGAAGCTGTCTGATATTTCTGTTAGTATAAGGCCATAACATAGGTAGAAACTGTCTATGTTTCTGTTTCTATTAGTCCCATAACATAGGTAGAAACTGTCTATTTCTGTTTCTATAAGTCCATAACATAGGTAGAAACTGTCTATCTCTGTTTCTATAAGTGTCATAACATAGGTAGAAACTGTCTATGTTTCTGTTTCTATAAGTCTCATAACATAGGTAGAATCTGTCTATGTTTCTGTTTCTATAAGTCTCATAACAGGTAGGAGCTGTCTGACATTCCTGTTTCTATAAGTCCCATAACATAGGTAGAAACTGTCTGATATTTCTGTTTCTATAAGTCTCATAACATAGACAGAAACTGTCTATGTTTCTGTTTCTATAAGTCTCATAACATAGGTAGAATCTTTCTATGTTTCTGTTTCTATAAGTCCATAACATAGGTAGAAATGGTCTATGTTTATGTTTCTATAAGTCTCATAACATAGGCAGAAACAGTCTGATATTTCTTTTTCTATAAGTCTCATAACATAGGTAGAAACTGTCTATGTTTCTGTTTCTATAAGTCTCATAACTAGTAGAAGCTGTCTGATATTTCTGTTAGTATAAGGCCATAACATAGGTAGAAACTGTCTGATGTTTCTGTTTCTATAAGTCCCATAACATAGGTAGAAACTGTCTGTTTCTGTTTCTATAAGTCCATAAAATAGGTAGAAACTGTATATCTCTGTTTCTATAAGTGTCATAACATAGGTAGAAACTGTCTATGTTTCTGTTTCTATAAGTCTCATAACATAGGTAGAAACTGTCTATGTTTCTGTTTCTATAAGTCTCATAACAGGCAGAAGCTGTCTGATATTCCTGTTTCTATAAGTTCCATAACATAGGCAGAAACTGTCTATGTTTCTGTTTCTATAAGTCTCATAACAGGTAGGAGCTGTCTGACATTCCTGTTTCTATAAGTCTCATAACATAGGTAGAAACTGTCAATGTTTCTGTTTCTAAAAGTCCATAACATAGGTAGAAACAGTCTGATATTTCTGTTTCTATAAGTATCATAACATAGGTAGAAACTGTCTATGTTTCTGTTTCTATAAGTCTCATAATATAGACAGAAACTGTTTATGTTTCTGTTTCTATAAGTCTCATAACATAGGTAGAATCTTTCTATGTTTCTGGTTCTATAAGTCCATAACATAGGTAGAAATGGTCTATGTTTATGTTTCTATAAGTCTCATAACATAGATAGAAACTGTCTGATATTTCTGTTTCTATAAGTCCATAACATAGGTAGAAACAGTCTGATATTTCTGTTTCTATAAGTATCATAACATAGGTAGAAACTGTCTATGTTTCTGTTTCTATAAGTCTCATAATATAGACAGAAACTGTTTATGTTTCTGTTTCTATAAGTCTCATAACATAGGTAGAATCTTTCTATGTTTCTGGTTCTATAAGTCCATAACATAGGTAGAAATGGTCTATGTTTATGTTTCTATAAGTCTCATAACATAGATAGAAACTGTCTGATATTTCTGTTTCTATAAGTATCATAACATAGGTAGAAACAGTCTGATATTTCTGTTTCTATAAGTCTCATGACATAGGTAGAAACTGTCTATGTTTCTGTTTCTATAAGTCTCATAACTAGTAGAAGCTGTCTGATATTTCTGTTAGTATAAGGCCATAACATAGGTAGAAACTGTCTATGTTTCTGTTTCTATTAGTCCCATAACATAGGTAGAAACTGTCTATTTCTGTTTCTATAAGTCCATAACATAGGTAGAAACTGTCTATCTCTGTTTCTATAAGTGTCATAACATAGGTAGAAACTGTCTATGTTTCTGTTTCTATAAGTCTCATAACAGGTAGGAGCTGTCTGACATTCATGTTTCTATAAGTCCCATAACATAGGTAGAAACTGTCTGATATTTCTGTTTCTATAAGTCTCATAACATAGACAGAAACTGTCTGATATTTCTGTTTCTATAAGTCTCATGACATAGGTAGAAACTGTCTATGTTTCTGTTTCTATAAGTCTCATAACTAGTAGAAGCTGTCTGATATTTCTGTTAGTATAAGGCCATAACATAGGTAGAAACTGTCTATGTTTCTGTTTCTATTAGTCCCATAACATAGGTAGAAACTGTCTATTTCTGTTTCTATAAGTCCATAACATAGGTAGAAACTGTCTATCTCTGTTTCTATAAGTGTCATAACATAGGTAGAAACTGTCTATGTTTCTGTTTCTATAAGTCTCATAACATAGGTAGAATCTGTCTATGTTTCTGTTTCTATAAGTCTCATAACAGGTAGGAGCTGTCTGACATTCCTGTTTCTATAAGTCCCATAACATAGGTAGAAACTGTCTGATATTTCTGTTTCTATAAGTCTCATAACATAGACAGAAACTGTCTATGTTTCTGTTTCTATAAGTCTCATAACATAGGTAGAATCTTTCTATGTTTCTGTTTCTATAAGTCCATAACATAGGTAGAAATGGTCTATGTTTATGTTTCTATAAGTCTCATAACATAGGCAGAAACAGTCTGATATTTCTTTTTCTATAAGTCTCATAACATAGGTAGAAACTGTCTATGTTTCTGTTTCTATAAGTCTCATAACTAGTAGAAGCTGTCTGATATTTCTGTTAGTATAAGGCCATAACATAGGTAGAAACTGTCTGATGTTTCTGTTTCTATAAGTCCCATAACATAGGTAGAAACTGTCTGTTTCTGTTTCTATAAGTCCATAAAATAGGTAGAAACTGTATATCTCTGTTTCTATAAGTGTCATAACATAGGTAGAAACTGTCTATGTTTCTGTTTCTATAAGTCTCATAACATAGGTAGAAACTGTCTATGTTTCTGTTTCTATAAGTCTCATAACAGGCAGAAGCTGTCTGATATTCCTGTTTCTATAAGTTCCATAACATAGGCAGAAACTGTCTATGTTTCTGTTTCTATAAGTCTCATAACAGGTAGGAGCTGTCTGACATTCCTGTTTCTATAAGTCTCATAACATAGGTAGAAACTGTCAATGTTTCTGTTTCTAAAAGTCCATAACATAGGTAGAAACAGTCTGATATTTCTGTTTCTATAAGTATCATAACATAGGTAGAAACTGTCTATGTTTCTGTTTCTATAAGTCTCATAATATAGACAGAAACTGTTTATGTTTCTGTTTCTATAAGTCTCATAACATAGGTAGAATCTTTCTATGTTTCTGGTTCTATAAGTCTCATAACATAGGTAGAATCTGTCTATGTTTCTGTTTCTATAAGTCTCATAACAGGTAGGAGCTGTCTGACATTCCTGTTTCTATAAGTCCCATAACATAGGTAGAAACTGTCTGATATTTCTGTTTCTATAAGTCTCATAACATAGACAGAAACTGTCTATGTTTCTGTTTCTATAAGTCTCATAACATAGGTAGAATCTTTCTATGTTTCTGTTTCTATAAGTCCATAACATAGGTAGAAATGGTCTATGTTTATGTTTCTATAAGTCTCATAACATAGGCAGAAACAGTCTGATATTTCTTTTTCTATAAGTCTCATAACATAGGTAGAAACTGTCTATGTTTCTGTTTCTATAAGTCTCATAACTAGTAGAAGCTGTCTGATATTTCTGTTAGTATAAGGCCATAACATAGGTAGAAACTGTCTGATGTTTCTGTTTCTATAAGTCCCATAACATAGGTAGAAACTGTCTGTTTCTGTTTCTATAAGTCCATAAAATAGGTAGAAACTGTATATCTCTGTTTCTATAAGTGTCATAACATAGGTAGAAACTGTCTATGTTTCTGTTTCTATAAGTCTCATAACATAGGTAGAAACTGTCTATGTTTCTGTTTCTATAAGTCTCATAACAGGCAGAAGCTGTCTGATATTCCTGTTTCTATAAGTTCCATAACATAGGCAGAAACTGTCTATGTTTCTGTTTCTATAAGTCTCATAACAGGTAGGAGCTGTCTGACATTCCTGTTTCTATAAGTCTCATAACATAGGTAGAAACTGTCAATGTTTCTGTTTCTAAAAGTCCATAACATAGGTAGAAACAGTCTGATATTTCTGTTTCTATAAGTATCATAACATAGGTAGAAACTGTCTATGTTTCTGTTTCTATAAGTCTCATAATATAGACAGAAACTGTTTATGTTTCTGTTTCTATAAGTCTCATAACATAGGTAGAATCTTTCTATGTTTCTGGTTCTATAAGTCCATAACATAGGTAGAAATGGTCTATGTTTATGTTTCTATAAGTCTCATAACATAGATAGAAACTGTCTGATATTTCTGTTTCTATAAGTCTCATAACTTAGGCAGAAACAGTCTGACATTCCTGTTTCTATAAGTTTCATAATATAGGTAGAAACTGTCTATGTTTCTGTTTCTATAAGTCTCATAACATAGGTAGAAACTGTCTATGTTTCTGTTTCTATTAGTCCCATAACATAGGTAGAAACTGTCTATTTCTGTTTCTATAAGTCCATAACATAGGTAGAAACTGTCTATCTCTGTTTCTATAAGTGTCATAACATAGGTAGAAACTGTCTATGTTTCTGTTTCTATAAGTCTCATAACAGGTAGGAGCTGTCTGACATTCATGTTTCTATAAGTCCCATAACATAGGTAGAAACTGTCTGATATTTCTGTTTCTATAAGTCTCATAACATAGACAGAAACTGTCTGATATTTCTGTTTCTATAAGTCTCATGACATAGGTAGAAACTGTCTATGTTTCTGTTTCTATAAGTCTCATAACTAGTAGAAGCTGTCTGATATTTCTGTTAGTATAAGGCCATAACATAGGTAGAAACTGTCTATGTTTCTGTTTCTATTAGTCCCATAACATAGGTAGAAACTGTCTATGTTTCTGTTTCTATAAGTCTCATAACATAGGTAGAATCTTTCTATGTTTCTGTTTCTATAAGTCCATAACATAGGTAGAAATGGTCTATGTTTATGTTTCTATAAGTCTCATAACATAGGCAGAAACAGTCTGATATTTCTTTTTCTATAAGTCTCATAACATAGGTAGAAACTGTCTATGTTTCTGTTTCTATAAGTCTCATAACTAGTAGAAGCTGTCTGATATTTCTGTTAGTATAAGGCCATAACATAGGTAGAAACTGTCTGATGTTTCTGTTTCTATAAGTCCCATAACATAGGTAGAAACTGTCTGTTTCTGTTTCTATAAGTCCATAAAATAGGTAGAAACTGTATATCTCTGTTTCTATAAGTGTCATAACATAGGTAGAAACTGTCTATGTTTCTGTTTCTATAAGTCTCATAACATAGGTAGAAACTGTCTATGTTTCTGTTTCTATAAGTCTCATAATATAGACAGAAACTGTTTATGTTTCTGTTTCTATAAGTCTCATAACATAGGTAGAATCTTTCTATGTTTCTTTTTCTATAAGTCTCATAACAATGGTAGAAACTGTATGATATTTCTGTTTCTATAAGTCTCATAACATAGGTAGAAACTGTCTATGTTTCCGTTTCTATTAGTCCCATAACATAGGTAGAAACTGTCTATTTCTGTTTCTATAAGTCCATAACATAGGTAGAAACTGTCTATCTCTGTTTCTATAAGTGTCATAACATAGGTAGAAACTGTCTATGTTTCTGTTTCTATAAGTCTCATAACATAGGTAGAATCTGTCTATGTTTCTGTTTCTATAAGTCTCATAACAGGTAGGAACTGTCTGACATTCCTGTTTCTATAAGTTTCATAATATAGGTAGAAACTGTCTATGTTTCTGTTTCTATAAGTCTCATAACATAGGTAGAAACTGTCAATGTTTCTGTTTCTATAAGTCCATAACATAGGTAGAAACAGTCTGATATTTCTGTTTCTATAAGTATCATAACATAGGTAGAAACTGTCTATGTTTCTGTTTCTATAAGTCTCATAATATAGACAGAAACTGTTTATGTTTCTGTTTCTATAAGTCTCATAACATAGGTAGAAACTGTCTGATATTTCTCTTTCTATAAGTCCCATAAAATAGGTAGAACATGTCTGATATTTCTCTCTCTATAAGTCTCAAAACATAGGTAGAAACTGTCTATGTTTCTGTTTCTATAAGTCCATAACATAGGTAGAAACTGTCTGATATCTCTTTTTCTATAAGTCTCATAATATAGGTAGAAACTGTCTGTTTCTGTTTCTTTAAGTCTCATAACATAGCAAGAGACTGTCTGAAATCTCTGTTTCTATAAGTCTCATGACAGTCAGAAACTGTCTGATATTTCTCTTTCTATAAGTCCCATAAAATAAGTAGAAAATGTCTGATATTTCTCTCTCTATAAGTCTCAAAACATAGGTAGAAACTGTCTGTTTCTGTTTCTATAAGTTTCATAATATAGGTAGAAACTGTCTATGTTTCTGTTTCTATAAGTCTCATAACATAGGTAGAAACTGTCACTGTTTCTGTTTCTATAAGTCCATAACATAGGTAGAAACAGTCTATCTCTGTTTCTATAAGTGTCATAACATAGGTAGAAACTGTCTATGTTTCTGTTTCTATAAGTATCATAACATAGGTAGAAACTGTCTATGTTTCTGTTTCTATAAGTCTCATAATATAGACAGTAACTGTTTATGTTTCTGTTTCTATAAGTCTCATAACATAGGTAGAATCTTTCTATGTTTCTGGTTCTATAAGTCCATAACATAGGTAGAAATGGTCTATGTTTATGTTTCTATAAGTCTCATAACATAGATAGAAACTGTCTGATATTTCTGTTTCTATAAGTCTCATAACATAGGCAGAAACAGTCTGATATTTCTGTTTCTATAAGTCTCATGACATAGGTAGAAACTGTCTATGTTTCTGTTTCTATAAGTCTCATAACTAGTAGAAGCTGTCTGATATTTCTGTTAGTATAAGGCCATAACATAGGTAGAAACTGTCTATGTTTCTGTTTCTATTAGTCCCATAACATAGGTAGAAACTGTCTATTTCTGTTTCTATAAGTCCATAACATAGGTAGAAACTGTCTATCTCTGTTTCTATAAGTGTCATAACATAGGTAGAAACTGTCTATGTTTCTGTTTCTATAAGTCTCATAACATAGGTAGAATCTGTCTATGTTTCTGTTTCTATAAGTCTCATAACAGGTAGGAGCTGTCTGACATTCCTGTTTCTATAAGTCCCATAACATAGGTAGAAACTGTCTGATATTTCTGTTTCTATAAGTCTCATAACATAGACAGAAACTGTCTATGTTTCTGTTTCTATAAGTCTCATAACATAGGTAGAATCTTTCTATGTTTCTGTTTCTATAAGTCCATAACATAGGTAGAAATGGTCTATGTTTATGTTTCTATAAGTCTCATAACATAGGCAGAAACAGTCTGATATTTCTTTTTCTATAAGTCTCATAACATAGGTAGAAACTGTCTATGTTTCTGTTTCTATAAGTCTCATAACTAGTAGAAGCTGTCTGATATTTCTGTTAGTATAAGGCCATAACATAGGTAGAAACTGTCTGATGTTTCTGTTTCTATAAGTCCCATAACATAGGTAGAAACTGTCTGTTTCTGTTTCTATAAGTCCATAAAATAGGTAGAAACTGTATATCTCTGTTTCTATAAGTGTCATAACATAGGTAGAAACTGTCTATGTTTCTGTTTCTATAAGTCTCATAACATAGGTAGAAACTGTCTATGTTTCTGTTTCTATAAGTCTCATAACAGGCAGAAGCTGTCTGATATTCCTGTTTCTATAAGTTCCATAACATAGGCAGAAACTGTCTATGTTTCTGTTTCTATAAGTCTCATAACAGGTAGGAGCTGTCTGACATTCCTGTTTCTATAAGTTTCATAATATAGGTAGAAACTGTCTATGTTTCTGTTTCTATAAGTCTCATAACATAGGTAGAAACTGTCAATGTTTCTGTTTCTATAAGTCCATAACATAGGTAGAAACAGTCTGATATTTCTGTTTCTATAAGTACCATAACATAGGTAGAAACTGTCTATGTTTCTGTTTCTATAAGTCTCATAATATAGACAGAAACTGTTTATGTTTCTGTTTCTATAAGTCTCATAACATAGGTAGAATCTTTCTATGTTTCTGGTTCTATAAGTCCATAACATAGGTAGAAATGGTCTATGTTTATGTTTCTATAAGTCTCATAACATAGATAGAAACTGTCTGATATTTCTGTTTCTATAAGTCTCATAACATAGGCAGAAACAGTCTGACATTCCTGTTTCTATAAGTTTCATAATATAGGTAGAAACTGTCTATGTTTCTGTTTCTATAAGTCTCATAACATAGGTAGAAACTGTCAATGTTTCTGTTTCTATAAGTCCATAACATAGGTAGAAACAGTCTGATATTTCTGTTTCTATAAGTATCATAACATAGGTAGAAACTGTCTATGTTTCTGTTTCTATAAGTCTCATAATATAGACAGAAACTGTTAATGTTTCTGTTTCTATAAGTCTCATAACATAGGTAGAATCTTTCTATGTTTCTGGTTCTATAAGTCCATAACATAGGTAGAAATGGTCTATGTTTATGTTTCTATAAGTCTCATAACATAGATAGAAACTGTCTGATATTTCTGTTTCTATAAGTCTCATAACATAGGCAGAAACAGTCTGATATTTCTGTTTCTATAAGTCTCATGACATAGGTAGAAACTGTCTATGTTTCTGTTTCTATAAGTCTCATAACTAGTAGAAGCTGTCTGATATTTCTGTTAGTATAAGGCCATAACATAGGTAGAAACTGTCTATGTTTCTGTTTCTATTAGTCCCATAACATAGGTAGAAACTGTCTATTTCTGTTTCTATAAGTCCATAACATAGGTAGAAACTGTCTATCTCTGTTTCTATAAGTGTCATAACATAGGTAGAAACTGTCTATGTTTCTGTTTCTATAAGTCTCATAACAGGTAGGAGCTGTCTGACATTCCTGTTTCTATAAGTCCCATAACATAGGTAGAATCTTTCTATGTTTCTGTTTCTATAAGTCCATAACATAGGTAGAAATGGTCTATGTTTATGTTTCTATAAGTCTCATAACATAGGCAGAAACAGTCTGATATTTCTTTTTCTATAAGTCTCATAACATAGGTAGAAACTGTCTATGTTTCTGTTTCTATAAGTCTCATAACTAGTAGAAGCTGTCTGATATTTCTGTTAGTATAAGGCCATAACATAGGTAGAAACTGTCTGATGTTTCTGTTTCTATAAGTCCCATAACATAGGTAGAAACTGTCTGTTTCTGTTTCTATAAGTCCATAAAATAGGTAGAAACTGTATATCTCTGTTTCTATAAGTGTCATAACATAGGTAGAAACTGTCTATGTTTCTGTTTCTATAAGTCTCATAACATAGGTAGAAACTTTCTATGTTTCTGTTTCTATAAGTCTCATAATATAGACAGAAACTGTTTATGTTTCTGTTTCTATAAGTCTCATAACATAGGTAGAATCTTTCTATGTTTCTGTTTCTATAAGTCTCATAACATAGGTAGAAACTGTATGATATTTCTGTTTCTATAAGTCTCATAACATAGGTAGAAACTGTCTATGTTTCTGTTTCTATTAGTCCCATAACATAGGTAGAAACTGTCTATTTCTGTTTCTATAAGTCCATAACATAGGTAGAAACTGTCTATCTCTGTTTCTATAAGTGTCATAACATAGGTAGAAACTGTCTATGTTTCTGTTTCTATAAGTCTCATAACATAGGTAGAATCTGTCTATGTTTCTGTTTCTATAAGTCTCATAACAGGTAGGAACTGTCTGACATTCCTGTTTCTATAAGTTTCATAATATAGGTAGAAACTGTCTATGTTTCTGTTTCTATAAGTCTCATAACATAGGTAGAAACTGTCAATGTTTCTGTTTCTATAAGTCCATAACATAGGTAGAAACAGTCTGATATTTCTGTTTCTATAAGTATCATAACATAGGTAGAAACTGTCTATGTTTCTGTTTCTATAAGTCCATAACATAGGTAGAAACTGTCTGATATCTCTTTTTCTATAAGTCTCATAATATAGGTAGAAACTGTCTGTTTCTGTTTCTTTAAGTCTCATAACATAGCAAGAGACTGTCTGAAATCTCTGTTTCTATAAGTCTCATGACAGTCAGAAACTGTCTGATATTTCTCTTTCTATAAGTCCCATAAAATAAGTAGAAAATGTCTGATATTTCTCTCTCTATAAGTCTCAAAACATAGGTAGAAACTGTCTGTTTCTGTTTCTATAAGTTTCATAATATAGGTAGAAACTGTCTATGTTTCTGTTTCTATAAGTCTCATAACATAGGTAGAAACTGTCACTGTTTCTGTTTCTATAAGTCCATAACATAGGTAGAAACAGTCTGATATTTATGTTTCTACAAGTATCATAACATAGGTAGAAACTGTCTATGTTTCTGTTTCTATAAGTCTCATAATATAGACAGAAACTGTTTATGTTTCTGTTTCTATAAGTCTCATAACATAGGTAGAATCTTTCTATGTTTCTGGTTCTATAAGTCCATAACATAGGTAGAAACTGTCACTGTTTCTGTTTCTATAAGTCCATAACATAGGTAGAAACAGTCTGATATTTCTGTTTCTATAAGTCTCATAACATAGGCAGAAACAGTCTGATATTTCTGTTTCTATAAGTCTCATAACATAGGTAGAAACTGTCTATGTTTCTGTTTCTATAAGTCTCATAACTAGTAGAAGCTGTCTGATATTTCTGTTAGTATAAGGCCATAACATAGGTAGAAACTGTCTGATATTTCTGTTTCTATAAGTCTCATAACATAGGTAGAAACTGTCTATGTTTCTGTTTCTATTAGTCCCATAACATAGGTAGAAACTGTCTATTTCTGTTTCTATAAGTCCATAACATAGGTAGAAACTGTCTATCTCTGTTTCTATAAGTGTCATAACATAGGTAGAAACTGTCTATGTTTCTGTTTCTATAAGTCTCATAACATAGGTAGAATATGTCTATGTTTCTGTTTCTATAAGTCTCATAAGAGGGAGGAGCTGTCTGACATTCCTGTTTCTATAAGTCCCATAACATAGGCAGAAACTGTCTATGTTTCTGTTTCTATAAGTCTCGTAACATAGGTAGAAACTGTCTATGTTTCTGTTTCTATAAGTCTCATAACATAGGCAGAAACTGTCTGATATTTCTGTTTCTATAAGTCTCATAACATAGGCAGGAACAGTCTGAAATTTCTGTTTTTATTAGTCTCATAACATAGGTAGAAACTGTCTATGTTTCTGTTTATATAAGTCCCATAACATAAGTAGAAACTGTCTATGTTTCTGTTTCTATTAGTCCCATAACATAAGTAGAAACTGTCTGTTTCTGTTTCTATAAGTCCATAAAATAGGTAGAAACTGTCTATCTCTGTTTCTATAAGTGTCATAACATAGGTAGAAACTGTCTATGTTTCTGTTTCTATAAGTCTCATAACATAGGTAGAAACTGTCTATGTTTCTGTTTCTATAAGTCTCATAACAGGCAGAAGCTGTCTGATATTCCTGTGTCTATAAGTCCCATAACATAGGCAGAAACTGTCTGTTTCTGTTTCTATAAGTCTCATAACATAGGTAGAAACTGTCTGATATTTCTCTTTCTATAAGTCCCATAAAATAGGTAGAACATGTCTGATATTTCTCTCTCTATAAGTCTCAAAACATAGGTAGAAACTGTCTATGTTTCTGTTTCTATAAGTCCATAACATAGGTAGAAACTGTCTGAAATCTCTGTTTCTATAAGTCTCATGACAGTCAGAAACTGTCTGATATTTCTCTTTCTATAAGTCCCATAAAATAGGTAGAAAATGTCTGATATTTCTCTCTCTATAAGTCTCAACACATAGGTAGAAACTGTCTGTTTCTGTTTCTATAAGTTTCATAATATAGGTAGAAACTGTCTATGTTTATGTTTCTATAAGTCTCATAACATAAGTAGAAACTGTCAATGTTTCTGTTTCTATAAGTCCATAACATAGGTAGAAACAGTCTGATATTTCTGTTTCTATAAGTATCATAACATAGGTAGAAACTGTCTATGTTTCTGTTTCTATAAGTCTCATGATATAGACAGAAACTGTTTATGTTTCTGTTTCTATAAGTCTCATAACATAGGTAGAATCTTTCTATGTTTCTGTTTCTATAAGTCTCATAACATAGGTAGAAACTGTCTGATATTTCTGTTTCTATAAGTCCATAACATAGGTAGACATGGTCTATGTTTATGTTTCTATAAGTCTCATAACATAGGTAGAAACTGTCTATGTTTCTGTTTCTATAAGTCTCATAACAAGTAGAAGCTGTCTGATATTTCTGTTACTATAAGGCCATAACATAGGTAGAAACTCTCTGATGTTTCTGTTTCTATAAGTCCCATAACATAGGTAGAAACAGTCTGATATTTCTGTTTCTATAAGTCTCATAACATAGGTAGAAACTGTCTATGTTTCTGTTTCTATTAGTCCCATAACATAGGTAGAAACTGTCTATCTCTGTTTCTATAAGTGTCATAACATAGGTAGAAACTGTCTATGTTTCTGTTTCTATGAGTCTCATAACAGGTAGAAGCTGTCTGACATTCCTGTTTCTATAAGTCCCATAACATAGGCAGAAACTGTCTATGTTTCTGTTTCTATAAGTCCCATAACATAGGCAGAAATTGTATATGTTTCTGTTTCCATAAGTCTCATGACATAGGTAGAAACTGTCTATGTTTCTGTTTCTATAAGTTTCATAACATAGGTAGAAACTGTCTGTGTCTGTTTCTATGAGTCTCATAACATAGGTAGAAACGGTCTATGTTTCTGTTTCTATAAGTCCATAACATAGGTAGAAACTGTCTGATATCTCTGTTTCTATAAGTCTCATAACATAGGTAGGAACTGTCTGTTTCTGTTTATATAATTATCATAACATAGCAAGAGACTGTCTGAAATCTCTGTTTCTATGAGTCTCATGACGGACAGAAACTGTGTGATATTTCTCTCTCTATAAGTCTCATAACATAGGTAGAAAATGTCTATGTTTCTGTTTCTATAAGTCTCATAACATAGACAGAAACTGTCTATGTTTCTGTTTCTATAAGTCTCATAACATAGGTAGAATCTTTCTATGTTTCTGTTTCTATAAGTCCATAACATAGGTAGAAATGGTCTATGTTTATGTTTCTATAAGTCTCATAACATAGGCAGAAACAGTCTGATATTTCTTTTTCTATAAGTCTCATAACATAGGTAGAAACTGTCTATGTTTCTGTTTCTATAAGTCTCATAACTAGTAGAAGCTGTCTGATATTTCTGTTAGTATAAGGCCATAACATAGGTAGAAACTGTCTGATGTTTATGTTTCTATAAGTCTCATAACATAGGCAGAAACAGTCTGATATTTCTGTTTCTATAAGTCTCATAACATATGTAGAAACTGTCTATGTTTCTGTTTCTATTAGTCCCATAACATAGGTAGAAACTGTCTGTTTCTGTTTCTATAAGTCCATAAAATAGGTAGAAACTGTATATCTCTGTTTCTATAAGTGTCATAACATAGGTAGAAACTGTATATGTTTCTGTTTCTATAAGTCTCATAACAGGCAGAAGCTGTCTGATATTCCTGTTTCTATAAGTTCCATAACATAGGCAGAAACTGTCTATGTTTCTGTTTCTATAAGTCTCATAACATAGGTAGAAACTGTCTGATATTTCTCTTTCTATAAGTCCCATAAAATAGGTAGAACATGTCTGATATTTCTCTCTCTATAAGTCTCAAAACATAGGTAGAAACTGTCTATGTTTCTGTTTCTATAAGTCCATAACATAGGTAGAAACTGTCTGATATCTCTTTTTCTATAAGTCTCATAATATAGGTAGAAACTGTCTGTTTCTCTTTCTTTAAGTCTCATAACATAGCAAGAGACTGTCTGAAATCTCTGTTTCTATAAGTCTCATGACAGTCAGAAATTGTCTGATATTTCTCTTTCTATACGTCCCATAAAATAGGTAGAAAATGTCTGATATTTCTCTCTCTATGAGTCTCAAAACATAGGTAGAAACTGTCTGTTTCTGTTTCTATAAGTTTCATAATATAGGTAGAAACTGTCTATGTTTCTGTTTCTATAAGTCTCATAACATAGGTAGAAACTGTCAATGTTTCTGTTTCTATAAGTCCATAACATAGGTAGAAACAGTCTGATATTTCTGTTTCTATAAGTATCATAACATATGTAGAAACTGTCTATGTTTCTGTTTCTATAAGTCTCATAATATAGACAGAAACTGTTTATGTTTCTGTTTCTATAAGTCTCATAACATAGGTAGAATCTTTCTATGTTTCTGGTTCTATAAGTCCATAACATAGGTAGAAATGGTCTATGTTTATGTTTCTATAAGTCTCATAACATAGATAGAAACTGTCTGATATTTATGTTTCTATAAGTCTCATAACATAGGAAGAAACAGTCTGATATTTCTGTTTCTATAAGTCTCATGACATAGGTAGAAACTGTCTATGTTTCTGTTTCTATAAGTCTCATAACTAGTAGAAGCTGTCTGATATTTCTGTTAGTATAAGGCCATAACATAGGTAGAAACTGTTTGATGTTTCTGTTTCTATAAGTCCCATAACAAAAGTAGAAACTGTCTGATATTTCTGTTTCTATAAGTCTCATAACATAGGTAGAAACTGTCTATGTTTCTGTTTCTATTAGTCCCATAACATAGGTAGAAACTGTCTATTTCTTTTTCTATAAGTCCATAACATAGGTAGAAACTGTCTATCTCTGTTTCTATAAGTGTCATAACATAGGTAGAAACTGTCTATGTTTCTGTTTCTATAAGTCTCATAACATAGGTAGAATCTGTCTATGTTTCTGTTTCTATAAGTCTCATAACAGGTAGGAGCTGTCTGACATTCCTTTTTCTATAAGTCCCATAACATAGGCAGAAACTGTCTATGTTTCTGTTTCTATAAGTCTCGTAACATAGGTAGAAACTGTCTATGTTTCTGTTTCTATAAGTCTCATAACATAGGCAGAAACTGTCTGATATTTCTGTTTCTATAAGTCTCATAACATAGGCAGAAACTGTATGATATTCCTGTTTCTATAAGTCCCATAACATAGGCAGAAATTGTCTATGTTTCTGTTTCTATAAGTCTCATAACATAGGTAGAAACTGTCTGATATTTCTCTTTCTATAAGTCCCATAAAATAGGTAGAACATGTCTGATATTTCTCTCTCTATAAGTCTCAAAACATAGGTAGAAACTGTCTATGTTTCTGTTTCTATAAGTCCATAACATAGGTAGAAACTGTCTGAAATCTCTGTTTCTATAAGTCTCATGACAGTCAGAAACTGTCTGATATTTCTCTTTCTATAAGTCCCATAAAATAGGTAGAAAATGTCTGATATTTCTCTCTCTATAAGTCTCAAAACATAGGTAGAAACTGTCTGTTTCTGTTTCTATAAGTTTCATAATATAGGTAGAAACTGTCTATGTTTATGTTTCTATAAGTCTCATAACATAAGTAGAAACTGTCAATGTTTCTGTTTCTATAAGTCCATAACATAGGTAGAAACAGTCTGATATTTCTGTTTCTATAAGTCCATAACATAGGTAGTAATGGTCTATGTTTATGTTTCTATAAGTATCATAACATAGGTAGAAACTGTCTATGTTTCTGTTTCTATAAGTCTCATGATATAGACAGAAACTGTTTATGTTTCTGTTTCTATAAGTCTCATAACATAGGTAGAATCTTTCTATGTTTCTGTTTCTATAAGTCTCATAACATAGGTAGAAACTGTCTGATATTTCTGTTTCTATAAGTCCATAACATAGGTAGTAATGGTCTATGTTTATGTTTCTATAAGTCTCATAACATAGGTAGAAACTGTCTATGTTTCTGTTACTATAAGTCTCATAACAAGTAGAAGCTGTCTGATATTTCTGTTACTATAAGGCCATAACATAGGTAGAAACTCTCTGATGTTTCTGTTTCTATAAGTCCCATAACATAGGTAGAAACAGTCTGATATTTCTGTTTCTATAAGTCTCATAACATAGGTAGAAACTGTCTATGTTTCTGTTTCTATTAGTCCCATAACATAGGTAGAAACTGTCTATCTCTGTTTCTATAAGTGTCATAACATAGGTAGAAACTGTCTATGTTTCTGTTTCTATAAGTCTCATAACATAGGTAGAAACTGTCTATGTTTCTGTTTCTATGAGTCTCATAACAGGTAGAAGCTGTCTGACATTCCTGTTTCTATAAGTCCCATAACATAGGCAGAAACTGTCTATGTTTCTGTTTCTATAAGTCCCATAACATAGGCAGAAATTGTATATGTTTCTGTTTCCATAAGTCTCATAACATAGGTAGAAACGGTCTATGTTTCTGTTTCTATAAGTCCATAACATAGGTAGAAACTGTCTGATATCTCTGTTTCTATAAGTCTCATAACATAGGTAGGAACTGTCTGTTTCTGTTTATATAATTATCATAACATAGCAAGAGACTGTCTGAAATCTCTGTTTCTATGAGTCTCATGACGGACAGAAACTGTGTGATATTTCTCTCTCTATAAGTCTCATAACATAGGTAGAAAATGTCTATGTTTCTGTTTCTATAAGTCTCATAACATAGGTAGAAACTGTCTATGTTTCTGTTTCTATAAGTCTCATAACATAGGTAGAATCTTTCTATGTTTCTGTTTCTATAAGTCCATAACATAGGTAGAAATGGTCTATGTTTATGTTTCTATAAGTCTCATAACATAGGCAGAAACAGTCTGATATTTTTTTTTCTATAAGTCTCATAACATAGGTAGAAACTGTCTATGTTTCTGTTTCTATAAGTCTCATAACTAGTAGAAGCTGTCTGATATTTCTGTTAGTATAAGGCCATAACATAGGTATAAACTGTCTGATGTTTCAATTTCTATAAGTCCCATAACATAGGTAGAAACTGTCTGATATTTCTGTTTCTATAAGTCTCATAACATATGTAGAAACTGTCTATGTTTCTGTTTCTATTAGTCCCATAATATAGGTAGAAACTGTCTGTTTCTGTTTCTATAAGTCCATAAAATAGGTAGAAACTGTATATCTCTGTTTCTATAAGTGTCATAACATAGGTAGAAACTGTCTATGTTTCTGTTTCTATAAGTCTCATAACAGGCAGAAGCTGTCTGATATTCCTGTTTCTATAAGTTCCATAACATAGGCAGAAACTGTCTATGTTTCTGTTTCTATAAGTCTCATAACATAGGTAGAAACTGTCTGATATTTCTCTTTCTATAAGTCCCATAAAATAGGTAGAACATGTCTGATATTTCTCTCTCTATAAGTCTCAAAACATAGGTAGAAACTGTCTATGTTTCTGTTTCTATAAGTCCATAACATAGGTAGAAACTGTCTGATATCTCTTTTTCTATAAGTCTCATAATATAGGTAGAAACTGTCTGTTTCTCTTTCTTTAAGTCTCATAACATAGCAAGAGACTGTCTGAAATCTCTGTTTCTATAAGTCTCATGACAGTCAGAAACTGTCTGATATTTCTCTTTCTATAAGTCCCATAAAATAGGTAGAAAATGTCTGATATTTCTCTCTCTATGAGTCTCAAAACATAGGTAGAAACTGTCTGTTTCTGTTTCTATAAGTTTCATAATATAGGTAGAAACTGTCTATGTTTCTGTTTCTATAAGTCTCATAACATAGGTAGAAACTGTCAATGTTTCTGTTTCTATAAGTCCATAACATAGGTAGAAACAGTCTGATATTTCTGTTTCTATAAGTATCATAACATAGGTAGAAACTGTCTATGTTTCTGTTTCTATAAGTCTCATAATATAGACAGAAACTGTTTATGTTTCTGTTTCTATAAGTGTCATAACATAGGTAGAATCTTTCTATGTTTCTGGTTCTATAAGTCCATAACATAGGTAGAAATGGTCTATGTTTATGTTTCTATAAGTCTCATATCATAGATAGAAACTGTCTGATATTTCTGTTTCTATAAGTCTCATAACATAGGAAGAAACAGTCTGATATTTCTGTTTCTATAAGTCTCATGACATAGGTAGAAGCTGTCTATGTTTCTGTTTCTATAAGTCTCATAACTAGTAGAAGCTGTCTGATATTTCTGTTAGTATAAGGCCATAACATAGGTAGAAACTGTCTGATGTTTCTGTTTCTATAAGTCCCATAACATAGGTAGAAACTGTCTGATATTTCTGTTTCTATAAGTCTCATAACATAGGTAGAAACTGTATATGTTTCTGTTTCTATTAGTCCCATAACATAGGAAGAAACTGTCTATTTCTGTTTCTATAAGTCCATAACATAGGTAGAAACTGTCTATCTCTGTTTCTATAAGTGTCATAACATAGGTAGAAACTGTCTATGTTTCTGTTTCTATAAGTCTCATAACATAGGTAGAATCTGTCTATGTTTCTGGTTCTATAAGTCTCATAACAGGTAGGAGCTGTCTGACATTCCTTTTTCTATAAGTCCCATAACATAGGCAGAAACTGTCTATGTTTCTGTTTCTATACGTCTCGTAACATAGGTAGAAAATGTCTATGTTTCTGTTTCTATAAGTCTCATAACAGGCAGAAACTGTCTGATATTTCTGTTTCTATAAGTCTCATAACATAGGCAGAAACTGTATGATATTCCTGTTTCTATAAGTCCCATAACATAGGCAGAAATTGTCTATGTTTCTGTTTCTATAAGTCTCATAACATAGGTAGAAACTGTCTGATATTTCTCTTTCTATAAGTCCCATAAAATAGGTAGAACATGTCTGATATTTCTCTCTCTATAAGTCTCAAAACATAGGTAGAAACTGTCTATGTTTCTGTTTCTATAAGTCCATAACATAGGTAGAAACTGTCTGAAATCTCTGTTTCTATAAGTCTCATGACAGTCAGAAACTGTCTGATATTTCTCTCTCTATAAGTCTCATAACATAGGCAGAAACTGTCTATTTCTGTTTCTATAAGTCCATAACATAGGTAGAAACTGTCTATCTCTGTTTCTATAAGTGTCATAACATAGGTAGAAACTGTCTATGTTTCTGTTTCTATAAGTCTCATAACATAGGTAGAATCTGTCTATGTTTCTGGTTCTATAAGTCTCATAACAGGTAGGAGCTGTCTGACATTCCTTTTTCTATAAGTCCCATAACATAGGCAGAAACTGTCTATGTTTCTGTTTCTATAAGTCTCGTAACATAGGTAGAAACTGTCTATGTTTCTGTTTCTATAAGTCTCATAACATAGGCAGAAACTGTCTGATATTTCTGTTTCTATAAGTCTCATAACATAGGCAGAAACTGTATGATATTCCTGTTTCTATAAGTCCCATAACATAGGCAGAAATTGTCTATGTTTCTGTTTCTATAAGTCTCATAACATAGGTAGAAACTGTCTGATATTTCTCTTTCTATAAGTCCCATAAAATAGGTAGAACATGTCTGATATTTCTCTCTCTATAAGTCTCAAAACATAGGTAGAAACTGTCTATGTTTCTGTTTCTATAAGTCCATAACATAGGTAGAAACTGTCTGAAATCTCTGTTTCTATAAGTCTCATGACAGTCAGAAACTGTCTGATATTTCTCTCTCTATAAGTCTCAAAACATAGGTAGAAACTGTCTGTTTCTGTTTCTATAAGTTTCATAATATAGGTAGAAACTGTCTATGTTTATGTTTCTATAAGTCTCATAACATAGGTAGAAACTGTCTATGTTTCTGTTTCTATAAGTTTCATAACATAGGTAGAAACTGTCTGTGTCTGTTTCTATAAGTCTCATAACATAGGTAGAAACTGTATATGTTTCTGTTTCTATTAGTCCCATAACATAGGTAGAAACTGTCTATTTATGTTTCTATAAGTGTCATAACATAGGTAGAAACTGTCTATGTTTCTGTTTCTATAAGTCTCATAACATAGGTAGAATCTGTCTATGTTTCTGTTTCTATAAGTCTCATAACAGGTAGGAGCTGTCTGACATTCCTTTTTCTATAAGTCCCATAACATAGGCAGAAACTGTCTATGTTTCTGTTTCTATAAGTCTCGTAACATAGGTAGAAACTGTCTATGTTTCTGTTTCTATAAGTCTCATAACATAGGCAGAAACTGTCTGATATTTCTGTTTCTATAAGTCTCATAACATAGGCAGAAACTGTATGATATTCCTGTTTCTATAAGTCCCATAACATAGGCAGAAATTGTCTATGTTTCTGTTTCTATAAGTCTCATAACATAGGTAGAAACTGTCTGATATTTCTCTTTCTATAAGTCCCATAAAATAGGTAGAACATGTCTGATATTTCTCTCTCTATAAGTCTCAAAACATAGGTAGAAACTGTCTATGTTTCTGTTTCTATAAGTCCATAACATAGGTAGAAACTGTCTGAAATCTCTGTTTCTATAAGTCTCATGACAGTCAGAAACTGTCTGATATTTCTCTTTCTATAAGTCCCATAAAATAGGTAGAAAATGTCTGATATTTCTCTCTCTATAAGTCTCAAAACATAGGTAGAAACTGTCTGTTTCTGTTTCTATAAGTTTCATAATATAGGTAGAAACTGTCTATGTTTATGTTTCTATAAGTCTCATAACATAAGTAGAAACTGTCAATGTTTCTGTTTCTATAAGTCTCATGATATAGACAGAAACTGGTTATGTTTCTGTTTCTATAAGTCTCATAACATAGGTAGAATCTTTCTATGTTTCTGTTTCTATAAGTCTCATAACATAGGTAGAAACTGTCTGATATTTCTGTTTCTATAAGTCCATAACATAGGTAGAAATGGTCTATGTTTATGTTTCTATAAGTCTCATAACATAGGTAGAAACTGTCTATGTTTCTGTTTCTATAAGTCTCATAACAAGTAGAAGCTGTCTGATATTTCTGTTACTATAAGGCCATAACATAGGTAGAAACTCTCTGATGTTTCTGTTTCTATAAGTCCCATAACATAGGTAGAAACAGTCTGATATTTCTGTTTCTATAAGTCTCATAACATAGGTAGAAACTGTCTATGTTTCTGTTTCTATTAGTCCCATAACATAGGTAGAAACTGTCTATCTCTGTTTCTATAAGTGTCATAACATAGGTAGAAACTGTCTATGTTTCTGTTTCTATAAGTCTCATAACATAGGTAGAAACTGTCTATGTTTCTGTTTCTATGAGTCTCATAACAGGTAGAAGCTGTCTGACATTCCTGTTTCTATAAGTCCCATAACATAGGCAGAAACTGTCTATGTTTCTGTTTCTATAAGTCCCATAACATAGGCAGAAATTGTATATGTTTCTGTTTCCATAAGTCTCATAACATAGGTAGAAACTGTCTATGTTTCTGTTTCTATAAGTTTCATAACATAGGTAGAAACTGTCTGTGTCTGTTTCTATAAGTCTCATAACATAGGTAGAAACGGTCTATGTTTCTGTTTCTATAAGTCCATAACATAGGTAGAAACTGTCTGATATCTCTGTTTCTATAAGTCTCATAACATAGGTAGGAACTGTCTGTTTCTGTTTATATAATTATCATAACATAGCAAGAGACTGTCTGAAATCTCTGTTTCTATGAGTCTCATGACGGACAGAAACTGTGTGATATTTCTCTCTCTATAAGTCTCATAACATAGGTAGAAAATGTCTATGTTTCTGTTTCTATAAGTCTCATAACATAGACAGAAACTGTCTATGTTTCTGTTTCTATAAGTCTCATAACATAGGTAGAATCTTTCTATGTTTCTGTTTCTATAAGTCCATAACATAGGTAGAAATGGTCTATGTTTATGTTTCTATAAGTCTCATAACATAGGCAGAAACAGTCTGATATTTTTTTTTCTATAAGTCTCATAACATAGGTAGAAACTGTCTATGTTTCTGTTTCTATAAGTCTCATAACTAGTAGAAGCTGTCTGATATTTCTGTTAGTATAAGGCCATAACATAGGTAGAAACTGTCTGATGTTTCTGTTTCTATAAGTCCCATAACATAGGTAGAAACTGTCTGATATTTCTGTTTCTATAAGTCTCATAACATATGTAGAAACTGTCTATGTTTCTGTTTCTATTAGTCCCATAACATAGGTAAAAACTGTCTGTTTCTGTTTCTATAAGTCCATAACATAGGTAGAAACTGTCTGAAATCTCTGTTTCTATAAGTCTCATGACAGTCAGAAACTGTCTGATATTTCTCTCTCTATAAGTCTCAAAACATAGGTAGAAACTGTCTGTTTCTGTTTCTATAAGTTTCATAATATAGGTAGAAACTGTCTATGTTTATGTTTCTATAAGTCTCATAACATAAGTAGAAACTGTCAATGTTTCTGTTTCTATAAGTCCATAACAGGTAGAAACAGTCTGATATTTCTGTTTCTATAAGTATCATAACATAGGTAGAAACTGTCTATGTTTCTGTTTCTATAAGTCTCATGATATAGACAGAAACTGTTTATGTTTCTGTTTCTATAAGTCTCATAACATAGGTAGAATCTTTCTATGTTTCTGTTTCTATAAGTCTCATAACATAGGTAGAAACTGTCTGATATTTCTGTTTCTATAAGTCCATAACATAGGTAGAAATGGTCTATGTTTATGTTTCTATAAGTCTCATAACATAGGTAGAAACTGTCTATGTTTCTGTTTCTATAAGTCTCATAACAAGTAGAAGCTGTCTGATATTTCTGTTACTATAAGGCCATAACATAGGTAGAAACTCTCTGATGTTTCTGTTTCTATAAGTCCCATAACATAGGTAGAAACAGTCTGATATTTCTGTTTCTATAAGTCTCATAACATAGGTAGAAACTGTCTATGTTTCTGTTTCTATTAGTCCCATAACATAGGTAGAAACTGTCTATCTCTGTTTCTATAAGTGTCATAACATAGGTAGAAACTGTCTATGTTTCTGTTTCTATAAGTCTCATAACATAGGTAGAAACTGTCTATGTTTCTGTTTCTATGAGTCTCATAACAGGTAGAAGCTGTCTGACATTCCTGTTTCTATAAGTCCCATAACATAGGCAGAAACTGTCTATGTTTCTGTTTCTATAAGTCCCATAACATAGGCAGAAATTGTATATGTTTCTGTTTCCATAAGTCTCATAACATAGGTAGAAACTGTCTATGTTTCTGTTTCTATAAGTTTCATAACATAGGTAGAAACTGTCTGTGTCTGTTTCTATAAGTCTCATAACATAGGTAGAAACTGTATATGTTTCTGTTTCTATTAGTCCCATAACATAGGTAGAAACTGTCTATTTCTGTTTCTATAAGTCCATAACATAGGTAGAAACTGTCTATCTCTGTTTCTATAAGTGTCATAACATAGGTAGAAACTGTCTATGTTTCTGTTTCTATAAGTCTCATAACATAGGTAGAATCTGTCTATGTTTCTGTTTCTATAAGTCTCATAACAGGTAGGAGCTGTCTGACATTCCTTTTTCTATAAGTCCCATAACATAGGCAGAAACTGTCTATGTTTCTGTTTCTATAAGTCTCGTAACATAGGTAGAAACTGTCTATGTTTCTGTTTCTATAAGTCTCATGACATAGGCAGAAACTGTCTATGTTTCTGTTTCTATGAGTCTCATAACAGGTAGAAGCTGTCTGACATTCCTGTTTCTATAAGTCCCATAACATAGGCAGAAACTGTCTATGTTTCTGTTTCTATAAGTCCCATAACATAGGCAGAAATTGTATATGTTTCTGTTTCCATAAGTCTCATAACATAGGTAGAAACTGTCTATGTTTCTGTTTCTATAAGTTTCATAACATAGGTAGAAACTGTCTGTGTCTGTTTCTATAAGTCTCATAACATAGGTAGAAACGGTCTATGTTTCTGTTTCTATAAGTCCATAACATAGGTAGAAACTGTCTGATATCTCTGTTTCTATAAGTCTCATAACATAGGTAGGAACTGTCTGTTTCTGTTTATATAATTATCATAACATAGCAAGAGACTGTCTGAAATCTCTGTTTCTATGAGTCTCATGACGGACAGAAACTGTGTGATATTTCTCTCTCTATAAGTCTCATAACATAGGTAGAAAATGTCTATGTTTCTGTTTCTATGAGTCTCATAACATAGACAGAAACTGTCTATGTTTCTGTTTCTATAAGTCCATAACATAGGTAGAAATGGTCTATGTTTATGTTTCTATAAGTCTCATAACATAGGCAGAAACAGTCTGATATTTTTTTTTCTATAAGTCTCATAACATAGGTAGAAACTGTCTGATATTTCTGTTTCTATAAGTCTCATAACATATGTAGAAACTGTCTATGTTTCTGTTTCTATTAGTCCCATAACATAGGTAAAAACTGTCTGTTTCTGTTTCTATAAGTCCATAACATAGGTAGAAACTGTCTGAAATCTCTGTTTCTATAAGTCTCATGACAGTCAGAAACTGTCTGATATTTCTCTCTCTATAAGTCTCAAAACATAGGTAGAAACTGTCTGTTTCTGTTTCTATAAGTTTCATAATATAGGTAGAAACTGTCTATGTTTATGTTTCTATAAGTCTCATAACATAAGTAGAAACTGTCAATGTTTCTGTTTCTATAAGTCCATAACAGGTAGAAACAGTCTGATATTTCTGTTTCTATAAGTATCATAACATAGGTAGAAACTGTCTATGTTTCTGTTTCTATAAGTCTCATGATATAGACAGAAACTGTTTATGTTTCTGTTTCTATAAGTCTCATAACATAGGTAGAATCTTTCTATGTTTCTGTTTCTATAAGTCTCATAACATAGGTAGAAACTGTCTGATATTTCTGTTTCTATAAGTCCATAACATAGGTAGAAATGGTCTATGTTTATGTTTCTATAAGTCTCATAACATAGGTAGAAACTGTCTATGTTTCTGTTTCTATAAGTCTCATAACAAGTAGAAGCTGTCTGATATTTCTGTTACTATAAGGCCATAACATAGGTAGAAACTCTCTGATGTTTCTGTTTCTATAAGTCCCATAACATAGGTAGAAACAGTCTGATATTTCTGTTTCTATAAGTCTCATAACATAGGTAGAAACTGTCTATGTTTCTGTTTCTATTAGTCCCATAACATAGGTAGAAACTGTCTATCTCTGTTTCTATAAGTGTCATAACATAGGTAGAAACTGTCTATGTTTCTGTTTCTATAAGTCTCATAACATAGGTAGAAACTGTCTATGTTTCTGTTTCTATGAGTCTCATAACAGGTAGAAGCTGTCTGACATTCCTGTTTCTATAAGTCCCATAACATAGGCAGAAACTGTCTATGTTTCTGTTTCTATAAGTCCCATAACATAGGCAGAAATTGTATATGTTTCTGTTTCCATAAGTCTCATAACATAGGTAGAAACTGTCTATGTTTCTGTTTCTATAAGTTTCATAACATAGGTAGAAACTGTCTGTGTCTGTTTCTATAAGTCTCATAACATAGGTAGAAACTGTATATGTTTCTGTTTCTATTAGTCCCATAACATAGGTAGAAACTGTCTATTTCTGTTTCTATAAGTCCATAACATAGGTAGAAACTGTCTATCTCTGTTTCTATAAGTGTCATAACATAGGTAGAAACTGTCTATGTTTCTGTTTCTATAAGTCTCATAACATAGGTAGAATCTGTCTATGTTTCTGTTTCTATAAGTCTCATAACAGGTAGGAGCTGTCTGACATTCCTTTTTCTATAAGTCCCATAACATAGGCAGAAACTGTCTATGTTTCTGTTTCTATAAGTCTCGTAACATAGGTAGAAACTGTCTATGTTTCTGTTTCTATAAGTCTCATGACATAGGCAGAAACTGTCTATGTTTCTGTTTCTATGAGTCTCATAACAGGTAGAAGCTGTCTGACATTCCTGTTTCTATAAGTCCCATAACATAGGCAGAAACTGTCTATGTTTCTGTTTCTATAAGTCCCATAACATAGGCAGAAATTGTATATGTTTCTGTTTCCATAAGTCTCATAACATAGGTAGAAACTGTCTATGTTTCTGTTTCTATAAGTTTCATAACATAGGTAGAAACTGTCTATGTTTCTGTTTCTATAAGTCCCATAACATAGGCAGAAATTGTATATGTTTCTGTTTCCATAAGTCTCATAACATAGGTAGAAACTGTCTATGTTTCTGTTTCTATAAGTTTCATAACATAGGTAGAAACTGTCTGTGTCTGTTTCTATAAGTCTCATAACATAGGTAGAAACTGTATATGTTTCTGTTTCTATTAGTCCCATAACATAGGTAGAAACTGTCTATTTCTGTTTCTATAAGTCCATAACATAGGTAGAAACTGTCTATCTCTGTTTCTATAAGTGTCATAACATAGGTAGAAACTGTCTATGTTTCTGTTTCTATAAGTCTCATAACATAGGTAGAATCTGTCTATGTTTCTGTTTCTATAAGTCTCATAACAGGTAGGAGCTGTCTGACATTCCTTTTTCTATAAGTCCCATAACATAGGCAGAAACTGTCTATGTTTCTGTTTCTATAAGTCTCGTAACATAGGTAGAAACTGTCTATGTTTCTGTTTCTATAAGTCTCATGACATAGGCAGAAACTGTCTATGTTTCTGTTTCTATGAGTCTCATAACAGGTAGAAGCTGTCTGACATTCCTGTTTCTATAAGTCCCATAACATAGGCAGAAACTGTCTATGTTTCTGTTTCTATAAGTCCCATAACATAGGCAGAAATTGTATATGTTTCTGTTTCCATAAGTCTCATAACATAGGTAGAAACTGTCTATGTTTCTGTTTCTATAAGTTTCATAACATAGGTAGAAACTGTCTGTGTCTGTTTCTATAAGTCTCATAACATAGGTAGAAACGGTCTATGTTTCTGTTTCTATAAGTCCATAACATAGGTAGAAACTGTCTGATATCTCTGTTTCTATAAGTCTCATAACATAGGTAGGAACTGTCTGTTTCTGTTTATATAATTATCATAACATAGCAAGAGACTGTCTGAAATCTCTGTTTCTATGAGTCTCATGACGGACAGAAACTGTGTGATATTTCTCTCTCTATAAGTCTCATAACATAGGTAGAAAATGTCTATGTTTCTGTTTCTATGAGTCTCATAACATAGACAGAAACTGTCTATGTTTCTGTTTCTATAAGTCTCATAACATAGGTAGAATCTTTCTATGTTTCTGTTTCTATAAGTCCATAACATAGGTAGAAATGGTCTATGTTTATGTTTCTATAAGTCTCATAACATAGGCAGAAACAGTCTGATATTTTTTTTTCTATAAGTCTCATAACATAGGTAGAAACTGTCTATGTTTCTGTTTCTATAAGTCTCATAACTAGTAGAAGCTGTCTGATATTTCTGTTAGTATAAGGCCATAACATAGGTAGAAACTGTCTGATGTTTCTGTTTCTATAAGTCCCATAACATAGGTAGAAACTGTCTGATATTTCTGTTTCTATAAGTCTCATAACATATGTAGAAACTGTCTATGTTTCTGTTTCTATTAGTCCCATAACATAGGTAAAAACTGTCTGTTTCTGTTTCTATAAGTCCATAACATAGGTAGAAACTGTCTGAAATCTCTGTTTCTATAAGTCTCATGACAGTCAGAAACTGTCTGATATTTCTCTCTCTATAAGTCTCAAAACATAGGTAGAAACTGTCTGTTTCTGTTTCTATAAGTTTCATAATATAGGTAGAAACTGTCTATGTTTATGTTTCTATAAGTCTCATAACATAAGTAGAAACTGTCAATGTTTCTGTTTCTATAAGTCCATAACAGGTAGAAACAGTCTGATATTTCTGTTTCTATAAGTATCATAACATAGGTAGAAACTGTCTATGTTTCTGTTTCTATAAGTCTCATGATATAGACAGAAACTGTTTATGTTTCTGTTTCTATAAGTCTCATAACATAGGTAGAATCTTTCTATGTTTCTGTTTCTATAAGTCTCATAACATAGGTAGAAACTGTCTGATATTTCTGTTTCTATAAGTCCATAACATAGGTAGAAATGGTCTATGTTTATGTTTCTATAAGTCTCATAACATAGGTAGAAACTGTCTATGTTTCTGTTTCTATAAGTCTCATAACAAGTAGAAGCTGTCTGATATTTCTGTTACTATAAGGCCATAACATAGGTAGAAACTCTCTGATGTTTCTGTTTCTATAAGTCCCATAACATAGGTAGAAACAGTCTGATATTTCTGTTTCTATAAGTCTCATAACATAGGTAGAAACTGTCTATGTTTCTGTTTCTATTAGTCCCATAACATAGGTAGAAACTGTCTATCTCTGTTTCTATAAGTGTCATAACATAGGTAGAAACTGTCTATGTTTCTGTTTCTATAAGTCTCATAACATAGGTAGAAACTGTCTATGTTTCTGTTTCTATGAGTCTCATAACAGGTAGAAGCTGTCTGACATTCCTGTTTCTATAAGTCCCATAACATAGGCAGAAACTGTCTATGTTTCTGTTTCTATAAGTCCCATAACATAGGCAGAAATTGTATATGTTTCTGTTTCCATAAGTCTCATAACATAGGTAGAAACTGTCTATGTTTCTGTTTCTATAAGTTTCATAACATAGGTAGAAACTGTCTGTGTCTGTTTCTATAAGTCTCATAACATAGGTAGAAACTGTATATGTTTCTGTTTCTATTAGTCCCATAACATAGGTAGAAACTGTCTATTTCTGTTTCTATAAGTCCATAACATAGGTAGAAACTGTCTATCTCTGTTTCTATAAGTGTCATAACATAGGTAGAAACTGTCTATGTTTCTGTTTCTATAAGTCTCATAACATAGGTAGAATATGTCTATGTTTCTGTTTCTATAAGTCTCATAACAGGTAGGAGCTGTCTGACATTCCTTTTTCTATAAGTCCCATAACATAGGCAGAAACTGTCTATGTTTCTGTTTCTATAAGTCTCGTAACATAGGTAGAAACTGTCTATGTTTCTGTTTCTATAAGTCTCATGACATAGGCAGAAACTGTCTGATATTTCTGTTTCTATAAGTCTCATAACATAGGCAGAAACTGTATGATATTCCTGTTTCTATAAGTCCCATAACATAGGCAGAAATTGTCTATGTTTCTGTTTCTATAAGTCTCATAACATAGGTAGAAACTGTCTGATATTTCTCTTTCTATAAGTCCCATAAAATAGGTAGAACATGTCTGATATTTCTCTCTCTATAAGTCTCAAAACATAGGTAGAAACTGTCTATGTTTCTGTTTCTATAAGTCCATAACATAGGTAGAAACTGTCTAAAATCTCTGTTTCTATAAGTCTCATGACAGTCAGAAACTGTCTGATATTTCTCTTTCTATAAGTCCCATAAAATAGGTAGAAAATGTCTGATATTTCTCTCTCTATAAGTCTCAAAACATAGGTAGAAACTGTCTGTTTCTGTTTCTATAAGTTTCATAATATAGGTAGAAACTGTCTATGTTTATGTTTCTATAAGTCTCATAACATAAGTAGAAACTGTCAATGTTTCTGTTTCTATAAGTCTCATGATATAGACAGAAACTGGTTATGTTTCTGTTTCTATAAGTCTCATAACATAGGTAGAATCTTTCTATATTTCTGTTTCTATAAGTCTCATAACATAGGTAGAAACTGTATGATATTTCTGTTTCTATAAGTCCATAACATAGGTAGAAATGGTCTATGTTTATGTTTCTATAAGTCTCATAACATAGGTAGAAACTGTCTATGTTTATGTTTCTATAAGTCTCATAACATAGGTAGAAACTGTCTATGTTTCTGTTTCTATAAGTCTCATAACAAGTAGAAGCTGTCTGATATTTCTGTTACTATAAGGCCATAACATAGGTAGAAACTCTCTGATGTTTCTGTTTCTATAAGTCCCATAACATAGGTAGAAACAGTCTGATATTTCTGTTTCTATAAGTCTCATAACATAGGTAGAAACTGTCTATGTTTCTGTTTCTATTAGTCCCATAACATAGGTAGAAACTGTCTGTTTCTGTTTCTATAAGTCCATAACATAGGTAGAAACTGTCTGGAATCTCTGTTTCTATAAGTCTCATGACAGTCAGAAACTGTCTGATATTTCTCTCTCTATAAGTCTCAAAACATAGGTAGAAACTGTCTGTTTCTGTTTCTATAAGTTTCATAATATAGGTAGAAACTGTCTATGTTTATGTTTCTATAAGTCTCATAACATAAGTAGAAACTGCCAATGTTTCTGTTTCTATAAGTCCATAACAGGTAGAAACAGTCTGATATTTCTGTTTCTATAAGTATCATAACATAGGTAGAAACTGTCTATGTTTCTGTTTCTATAAGTCTCATGATATAGACAGAAACTGTTTATGTTTCTGTTTCTATAAGTCTCATAACATAGGTAGAATCTTTCTATGTTTCTGTTTCTATAAGTCTCATAACATAGGTAGAAACTGTCTGATATTTCTGTTTCTATAAGTCCATAACATAGGTAGAAATGGTCTATGTTTATGTTTCTATAAGTCTCATAACATAGGTAGAAACTGTCTATGTTTCTGTTTCTATAAGTCTCATAACAAGTAGAAGCTGTCTGATATTTCTGTTACTATAAGGCCATAACATAGGTAGAAACTCTCTGATGTTTCTGTTTCTATAAGTCCCATAACATAGGTAGAAACAGTCTGATATTTCGGTTTCTATAAGTCTCATAACATAGGTAGAAACTGTCTATGTTTCTGTTTCTATTAGTCCCATAACATAGGTAGAAACTGTCTATCTCTGTTTCTATAAGTGTCATAACATAGGTAGAAACTGTCTATGTTTCTGTTTCTATAAGTCTCATAACATAGGTAGAAACTGTCTATGTTTCTGTTTCTATGAGTCTCATAACAGGTAGAAGCTGTCTGACATTCCTGTTTCTATAAGTCCCATAACATAGGCAGAAACTGTCTATGTTTCTGTTTCTATAAGTCCCATAACATAGGCAGAAATTGTATATGTTTCTGTTTCCATAAGTCTCATAACATAGGTAGAAACTGTCTATGTTTCTGTTTCTATAAGTTTCATAACATAGGTAGAAACTGTCTGTGTCTGTTTCTATAAGTCTCATAACATAGGTAGAAACTGTATATGTTTCTGTTTCTATTAGTCCCATAACATAGGTAGAAACTGTCTATTTCTGTTTCTATAAGTCCATAACATAGGTAGAAACTGTCTATCTCTGTTTCTATAAGTGTCATAACATAGGTAGAAACTGTCTATGTTTCTGTTTCTATAAGTCTCATAACATAGGTAGAATCTGTCTATGTTTCTGTTTCTATAAGTCTCATAACAGGTAGGAGCTGTCTGACTTTCCTTTTTCTATAAGTCCCATAACATAGGCAGAAACTGTCTATGTTTCTGTTTCTATAAGTCTCGTAACATAGGTAGAAACTGTCTATGTTTCTGTTTCTATAAGTCTCATGACATAGGCAGAAACTGTCTGATATTTCTGTTTCTATAAGTCTCATAACATAGGCAGAAACTGTATGATATTCCTGTTTCTATAAGTCCCATAACATAGGCAGAAATTGTCTATGTTTCTGTTTCTATAAGTCTCATAACATAGGTAGAAACTGTCTGATATTTCTCTTTCTATAAGTCCCATAAAATAGGTAGAACATGTCTGATATTTCTCTCTCTATAAGTCTCAAAACATAGGTAGAAACTGTCTATGTTTCTGTTTCTATAAGTCCATAACATAGGTAGAAACTGTCTAAAATCTCTGTTTCTATAAGTCTCATGACAGTCAGAAACTGTCTGATATTTCTCTTTCTATAAGTCCCATAAAATAGGTAGAAAATGTCTGATATTTCTCTCTCTATAAGTCTCAAAACATAGGTAGAAACTGTCTGTTTCTGTTTCTATAAGTTTCATAATATAGGTAGAAACTGTCTATGTTTATGTTTCTATAAGTCTCATAACATAAGTAGAAACTGTCAATGTTTCTGTTTCTATAAGTCTCATGATATAGACAGAAACTGGTTATGTTTCTGTTTCTATAAGTCTCATAACATAGGTAGAATCTTTCTATATTTCTGTTTCTATAAGTCTCATAACATAGGTAGAAACTGTATGATATTTCTGTTTCTATAAGTCCATAACATAGGTAGAAATGGTCTATGTTTATGTTTCTATAAGTCTCATAACATAGGTAGAAACTGTCTATGTTTATGTTTCTATAAGTCTCATAACATAGGTAGAAACTGTCTATGTTTCTGTTTCTATAAGTCTCATAACAAGTAGAAGCTGTCTGATATTTCTGTTACTATAAGGCCATAACATAGGTAGAAACTCTCTGATGTTTCTGTTTCTATAAGTCCCATAACATAGGTAGAAACAGTCTGATATTTCTGTTTCTATAAGTCTCATAACATAGGTAGAAACTGTCTATGTTTCTGTTTCTATTAGTCCCATAACATAGGTAGAAACTGTCTATCTCTGTTTCTATAAGTGTCATAACATAGGTAGAAACTGTCTATGTTTCTGTTTCTATAAGTCTCATAACATAGGTAGAAACTGTCTATGTTTCTGTTTCTATGAGTCTCATAACAGGTAGAAGCTGTCTGACATTCCTGTTTCTATGAGTCCCATAACATAGGCAGAAACTGTCTATGTTTCTGTTTCTATAAGTCCCATAACATAGGCAGAAATTGTATATGTTTCTGTTTCCATAAGTCTCATAACATAGGTAGAAACTGTCTATGTTTCTGTTTCTATAAGTTTCATAACATAGGTAGAAACTGTCTGTGTCTGTTTCTATAAGTCTCATAACATAGGTAGAAACGGTCTATGTTTCTGTTTCTATAAGTCCATAACATAGGTAGAAACTGTCTGATATCTCTGTTTCTATAAGTCTCATAACATAGGTAGGAACTGTCTGTTTCTGTTTATATAATTATCATAACATAGCAAGAGACTGTCTGAAATCTCTGTTTCTATGAGTCTCATGACGGACAGAAACTGTGTGATATTTCTCTCTCTATAAGTCTCATAACATAGGTAGAAAATGTCTATGTTTCTGTTTCTATAAGTCTCATAACATAGACAGAAACTGTCTATGTTTCTGTTTCTATAAGTCTCATAACATAGGTAGAATCTTTCTATGTTTCTGTTTCTATAAGTCCATAACATAGGTAGAAATGGTCTATGTTTATGTTTCTATAAGTCTCATAACATAGGCAGAAACAGTCTGATATTTTTTTTCTATAAGTCTCATAACATAGGTAGAAACTGTCTATGTTTCTGTTTCTATAAGTCTCATAACTAGTAGAAGCTGTCTGATATTTCTGTTAGTATAAGGCCATAACATAGGTAGAAACTGTCTGATGTTTCTGTTTCTATAAGTCCCATAACATAGGTAGAAACTCTCTGATATTTCTGTTTCTATAAGTCTCATAACATATGTAGAAACTGTCTATGTTTCTGTTTCTATTAGTCCCATAACATAGGTAGAAACTGTCTGTTTCTGTTTCTATAAGTCCATAAAATAGGTAGAAACTGTATATCTCTGTTTCTATAAGTGTCATAACATAGGTAGACACTGTCTATGTTTCTGTTTCTATAAGTCTCATAACAGGCAGAAGCTGTCTGATATTCCTTTTTCTATAAGTTCCATAACATAGGCAGAAACTGTCTATGTTTTTGTTTCTATAAGTCTCACAACATAGGTAGAAACTGTCTGATATTTATCTTTCTATAAGTCCCATAAAATAGGTAGAACATGTCTGATATTTCTCTCTCTATAAGTCTCAAAACATAGGTAGAAACTGTCTATGTTTCTGTTTCTATAAGTCCATAACATAGGTAGAAACTGTCTGATATCTCTTTTTCTATAAGTCTCATAATATAGGTAGAAACTGTCTGTTTCTCTTTCTTTAAGTCTCATAACATAGCAAGAGACTGTCTGAAATCTCTGTTTCTATAAGTCTCATGACAGTCAGAAACTGTCTGATATTTCTCTTTCTATAAGTCCCATAAAATAGGTAGAAAATGTCTGATATTTCTCTCTCTATGAGTCTCAAAACATAGGTAGAAACTGTCTGTTTCTGTTTCTATAAGTTTCATAATATAGGTAGAAACTGTCTATGTTTCTGTTTCTATAAGTCTCATAACATAGGTAGAAACTGTCAATGTTTCTGTTTCTGTAAGTCCATAACATAGGTAGAAACAGTCTGATATTTCTGTTTCTATAAGTATCATAACATAGGTAGAAACTGTCTATGTTTCTGTTTCTATAAGTCTCATAATATAGACAGAAACTGTTTATGTTTCTGTTTCTATAAGTCTCATAACATAGGTAGAATCTTTCTATGTTTCTGGTTCTATAAGTCCATAACATAGGTAGAAATGGTCTATGTTTATGTTTCTATAAGTCTCATAACATAGATAGAAACTGTCTGATATTTCTGTTTCTATAAGTCTCATAACATAGGAAGAAACAGTCTGATATTTCTGTTTCTATAAGTCTCATGACATAGGTAGAAACTGTCTATGTTTCTGTTTCTATAAGTCTCATAACTAGTAGAAGCTGTCTGATATTTCTGTTAGTATAAGGCCATAACATAGGTAGAAACTGTCTGATGTTTCTGTTTCTATAAGTCCCATAACATACGTAGAAACTGTCTGATATTTCTGTTTCTATAAGTCTCCTAACATAGGTAGAAACTGTATATGTTTCTGTTTCTATTAGTCCCATAACATAGGTAGAAACTGTCTATTTCTGTTTCTATAAGTCCATAACATAGGTAGAAACTGTCTATCTCTGTTTCTATAAGTGTCATAACATAGGTAGAAACTGTCTATGTTTCTGTTTCTATAAGTCTCGTAACATAGGTAGAAACTGTCTATGTTTCTGTTTCTATAAGTTTCATAACATAGGTAGAAACTGTCTGTGTCTGTTTCTATAAGTCTCATAACATAGGTAGAAACTGTATATGTTTCTGTTTCTATTAGTCCCATAACATAGGTAGAAACTGTCTATTTCTGTTTCTATAAGTCCATAACATAGGTAGAAACTGTCTATCTCTGTTTCTATAAGTGTCATAACATAGGTAGAAACTGTCTATGTTTCTGTTTCTATAAGTCTCATAACATAGGTAGAATCTGTCTATGTTTCTGTTTCTATAAGTCTCATAACAGGTAGGAGCTGTCTGACATTCCTTTTTCTATAAGTCCCATAACATAGGCAGAAACTGTCTATGTTTCTGTTTCTATAAGTCTCGTAACATAGGTAGAAACTGTCTATGTTTCTGTTTCTATAAGTCTCATGACATAGGCAGAAACTGTCTGATATTTCTGTTTCTATAAGTCTCATAACATAGGCAGAAACTGTATGATATTCCTGTTTCTATAAGTCCCATAACATAGGCAGAAATTGTCTATGTTTCTGTTTCTATAAGTCTCATAACATAGGTAGAAACTGTCTGATATTTCTCTTTCTATAAGTCCCATAAAATAGGTAGAACATGTCTGATATTTCTCTCTCTATAAGTCTCAAAACATAGGTAGAAACTGTCTATGTTTCTGTTTCTATAAGTCCATAACATAGGTAGAAACTGTCTAAAATCTCTGTTTCTATAAGTCTCATGACAGTCAGAAACTGTCTCATATTTCTCTTTCTATAAGTCCCATAAAATAGGTAGAAAATGTCTGATATTTCTCTCTCTATAAGTCTCAAAACATAGGTAGAAACTGTCTGTTTCTGTTTCTATAAGTTTCATAATATAGGTAGAAACTGTCTATGTTTATGTTTCTATAAGTCTCATAACATAAGTAGAAACTGTCAATGTTTCTGTTTCTATAAGTCTCATGATATAGACAGAAACTGGTTATGTTTCTGTTTCTATAAGTCTCATAACATAGGTAGAATCTTTCTATATTTCTGTTTCTATAAGTCTCATAACATAGGTAGAAACTGTATGATATTTCTGTTTCTATAAGTCCATAACATAGGTAGAAATGGTCTATGTTTATGTTTCTATAAGTCTCATAACATAGGTAGAAACTGTCTATGTTTATGTTTCTATAAGTCTCATAACATAGGTAGAAACTGTCTATGTTTCTGTTTCTATAAGTCTCATAACAAGTAGAAGCTGTCTGATATTTCTGTTACTATAAGGCCATAACATAGGTAGAAACTCTCTGATGTTTCTGTTTCTATAAGTCCCATAACATAGGTAGAAACAGTCTGATATTTCTGTTTCTATAAGTCTCATAACATAGGTAGAAACTGTCTATGTTTCTGTTTCTATTAGTCCCATAACATAGGTAGAAACTGTCTATCTCTGTTTCTATAAGTGTCATAACATAGGTAGAAACTGTCTATGTTTCTGTTTCTATAAGTCTCATAACATAGGTAGAAACTGTCTATGTTTCTGTTTCTATGAGTCTCATAACAGGTAGAAGCTGTCTGACATTCCTGTTTCTATGAGTCCCATAACATAGGCAGAAACTGTCTATGTTTCTGTTTCTATAAGTCCCATAACATAGGCAGAAATTGTATATGTTTCTGTTTCCATAAGTCTCATAACATAGGTAGAAACTGTCTATGTTTCTGTTTCTATAAGTTTCATAACATAGGTAGAAACTGTCTGTGTCTGTTTCTATAAGTCTCATAACATAGGTAGAAACGGTCTATGTTTCTGTTTCTATAAGTCCATAACATAGGTAGAAACTGTCTGATATCTCTGTTTCTATAAGTCTCATAACATAGGTAGGAACTGTCTGTTTCTGTTTATATAATTATCATAACATAGCAAGAGACTGTCTGAAATCTCTGTTTCTATGAGTCTCATGACGGACAGAAACTGTGTGATATTTCTCTCTCTATAAGTCTCATAACATAGGTAGAAAATGTCTATGTTTCTGTTTCTATAAGTCTCATAACATAGACAGAAACTGTCTATGTTTCTGTTTCTATAAGTCTCATAACATAGGTAGAATCTTTCTATGTTTCTGTTTCTATAAGTCCATAACATAGGTAGAAATGGTCTATGTTTATGTTTCTATAAGTCTCATAACATAGGCAGAAACAGTCTGATATTTTTTTTCTATAAGTCTCATAACATAGGTAGAAACTGTCTATGTTTCTGTTTCTATAAGTCTCATAACTAGTAGAAGCTGTCTGATATTTCTGTTAGTATAAGGCCATAACATAGGTAGAAACTGTCTGATGTTTCTGTTTCTATAAGTCCCATAACATAGGTAGAAACTGTCTGATATTTCTGTTTCTAAAAGTCTCATAACATATGTAGAAACTGTCTATGTTTCTGTTTCTATTAGTCCCATAACATAGGTAGAAACTGTCTGTTTCTGTTTCTATAAGTCCATAAAATAGGTAGAAACTGTATATCTCTGTTTCTATAAGTGTCATAACATAGGTAGAAACTGTCTATGTTTCTGTTTCTATAAGTCTCATAACAGGTAGAAGCTGTCTGATATTCCTTTTTCTATAAGTTCCATAACATAGGCAGAAACTGTCTATGTTTCTGTTTCTATAAGTCTCACAACATAGGTAGAA
The DNA here is from genome assembly GCA_023566125.1 of Zingel zingel. Lineage (NCBI taxonomy): Eukaryota > Metazoa > Chordata > Actinopteri > Perciformes > Percidae > Zingel > Zingel zingel. The sequence goes on from CM042337.1 coordinate 900,668, forward strand.
ACTGTCTGATATTTATCTTTCTATAAGTCCCATAAAATAGGTAGAACATGTCTGATATTTCTCTCTCTATAAGTCTCAAAACATAGGTAGAAACTGTCTATGTTTCTGTTTCTATAAGTCCATAACATAGGTAGAAACTGTCTGATATCTCTTTTTCTATAAGTCTCATAATATAGGTAGAAACTGTCTGTTTCTCTTTCTTTAAGTCTCATAACATAGCAAGAGACTGTCTGAAATCTCTGTTTCTATAAGTCTCATGACAGTCAGAAACTGTCTGATATTTCTCTTTCTATAAGTCCCATAAAATAGGTAGAAAATGTCTGATATTTCTCTCTCTATGAGTCTCAAAACATAGGTAGAAACTGTCTGTTTCTGTTTCTATAAGTTTCATAATATAGGTAGAAACTGTCTATGTTTCTGTTTCTATAAGTCTCATAACATAGGTAGAAACTGTCAATGTTTCTGTTTCTGTAAGTCCATAACATAGGTAGAAACAGTCTGATATTTCTGTTTCTATAAGTATCATAACATAGGTAGAAACTGTCTATGTTTCGGTTTCTATAAGTCTCATAATATAGACAGAAACTGTTTATGTTTCTGTTTCTATAAGTCTCATAACATAGGTAGAATCTTTCTATGTTTCTGGTTCTATAAGTCCATAACATAGGTAGAAATGGTCTATGTTTATGTTTCTATAAGTCTCATAACATAGATAGAAACTGTCTGATATTTCTGTTTCTATAAGTCTCATAACATAGGAAGAAACAGTCTGATATTTCTGTTTCTATAAGTCTCATGACATAGGTAGAAACTGTCTATGTTTCTGTTTCTATAAGTCTCATAACTAGTAGAAGCTGTCTGATATTTCTGTTAGTATAAGGCCATAACATAGGTAGAAACTGTCTGATGTTTCTGTTTCTATAAGTCCCATAACATACGTAGAAACTGTCTGATATTTCTGTTTCTATAAGTCTCCTAACATAGGTAGAAACTGTATATGTTTCTGTTTCTATTAGTCCCATAACATAGGTAGAAACTGTCTATTTCTGTTTCTATAAGTCCATAACATAGGTAGAAACTGTCTATCTCTGTTTCTATAAGTGTCATAACATAGGTAGAAACTGTCTATGTTTCTGTTTCTATAAGTCTCGTAACATAGGTAGAAACTTTCTATGTTTCTGTTTCTATAAGTCTCATAACATAGGCAGAAACTGTCTGATATTTCTGTTTCTATAAGTCTCATAACATAGGCAGAAACTGTATGATATTCCTGTTTCTATAAGTCCCATAACATAGGCAGAAATTGTCTATGTTTCTGTTTCTATAAGTCTCATAACATAGGTAGAAACTGTCTGATATTTCTCTTTCTATAAGTCCCATAAAATAGGTAGAACATGTCTGATATTTCTCTCTCTATAAGTCTCAAAACATAGGTAGAAACTGTCTATGTTTCTGTTTCTATAAGTCCATAACATAGGTAGAAACTGTCTGAAATCTCTGTTTCTATAAGTCTCATGACAGTCAGAAACTGTCTGATATTTTTCTCTCTATAAGTCTCAAAACATAGGTAGAAACTGTCTGTTTCTGTTTCTATAAGTTTCATAATATAGGTAGAAACTGTCTATGTTTATGTTTCTATAAGTCTCATAACATAAGTAGAAACTGTCAATGTTTCTGTTTCTATAAGTCCATAACAGGTAGAAACAGTCTGATATTTCTGTTTCTATAAGTTTCATAACATAGGTAGAAACTGTCTATGTTTCTGTTTCTATAAGTCTCATGATATAGACAGAAACTGTTTATGTTTCTGTTTCTATAAGTCTCATAACATAGGTAGAATCTTTCTATGTTTCTGTTTCTATAAGTCTCATAACATAGGTAGAAACTGTCTGATATTTCTGTTTCTATAAGTCCATAACATAGGTAGAAATGGTCTATGTTTATGTTTCTATAAGTCTCATAACATAGGTAGAAACTGTCTATGTTTCTGTTTCTATAAGTCTCATAACAAGTAGAAGCTGTCTGATATTTCTGTTACTATAAGGCCATAACATAGGTAGAAACTCTCTGATGTTTCTGTTTCTATAAGTCCCATAACATAGGTAGAAACAGTCTGATATTTCTGTTTCTATAAGTCTCATAACATAGGTAGAAACTGTCTATCTCTGTTTCTATAAGTGTCATAACATAGGTAGAAACTGTCTATGTTTTTGTTTCTATAAGTCTCATAACATAGGTAGAAACTGTCTATGTTTCTGTTTCTATGAGTCTCATAACAGGTAGAAGCTGTCTGACATTCCTGTTTCTATAAGTCCCATAACATAGGCAGAAACTGTCTATGTTTCTGTTTCTATAAGTCCCATAACATAGGCAGAAATTGTATATGTTTCTGTTTCCATAAGTCTCATAACATAGGTAGAAACTGTCTATGTTTCTGTTTCTATAAGTTTCATAACATAGGTAGAAACTGTCTGTGTCTGTTTCTATAAGTCTCATAACATAGGTAGAAACGGTCTATGTTTCTGTTTCTATAAGTCCATAACATAGGTAGAAACTGTCTGATATCTCTGTTTCTATAAGTCTCATAACTAGTAGAAGCTGTCTGATATTTCTGTTAGTATAAGGCCATAACATAGGTAGAAACTGTCTGATGTTTCTGTTTCTATAAGTCCCATAACATAGGTAGAAACTGTCTGATATTTCTGTTTCTATAAGTCTCATAACATATGTAGAAACTGTCTATGTTTCTGTTTCTATTAGTCCCATAACATAGGTAGAAACTGTCTGTTTCTGTTTCTATAAGTCCATACAATAGGTAGAAACTGTATATCTCTGTTTCTATAAGTGTCATAACATAGGTAGAAACTGTCTATGTTTCTGTTTCTATGAGTCTCATAACAGGTAGAAGCTGTCTGACATTCCTGTTTCTATAAGTCCCATAACATAGGCAGAAACTGTCTATGTTTCTGTTTCTATAAGTCCATAACATAGGTAGAAACTGTCTGATATCTCTGTTTCTATAAGTCTCATAACATAGGTAGGAACTGTCTGTTTCTGTTTATATCATTATCATAACATAGCAAGAGACTGTCTGAAATCTCTGTTTCTATGAGTCTCATGACGGACAGAAACTGTGTGATATTTCTCTCTCTATAAGTCTCATAACATAGGTAGAAAATGTCTATGTTTCTGTTTCTATAAGTCTCATAACATAGACAGAAACTGTCTATGTTTCTGTTTCTATAAGTCTCATAACATAGGTAGAATCTTTCTATGTTTCTGTTTCTATAAGTCCATAACATAGGTAGAAATGGTCTATGTTTATGTTTCTATAAGTCTCATAACATAGGCAGAAACAGTCTGATATTTCTTTTTCTATAAGTCTCATAACATAGGTAGAAACTGTCTATGTTTCTGTTTCTATAAGTCTCATAACTAGTAGAAGCTGTCTGAAATTTCTATTAGTATAAGGCCATAACATAGGTAGAAACTGTCTGATGTTTCTGTTTCTATAAGTCCCATAACATAGGTAGAAACTGTCTGATATTTCTGTTTCTATAAGTCTCATAACATATGTAGAAACTGTCTATGTTTCTGTTTCTATTAGTCCCATAACATAGGTAGAAACTGTCTGTTTCTGTTTCTATAAGTCCATACAATAGGTAGAAACTGTATATCTCTGTTTCTATAAGTGTCATAACATAGGTAGAAACTGTCTATGTTTCTGTTTCTATGAGTCTCATAACAGGTAGAAGCTGTCTGACATTCCTGTTTCTATAAGTCCCATAACATAGGCAGAAACTGTCTATGTTTCTGTTTCTATAAGTCCCATAACATAGGCAGAAATTGTATATGTTTCTGTTTCCATAAGTCTCATAACATAGGTAGAAACTGTCTGTGTTTCTGTTTCTATAAGTCTCATAACATAGGCAGAAACTGTCTGATATTTCTGTTTCTATAAGTCTCATAACATAGGCAGAAACTGTATGATATTCCTGTTTCTATAAGTCCCATAACATAGGCAGAAATTGTCTATGTTTCTGTTTCTATAAGTCTCATAACATAGGTAGAAACTGTCTGATATTTCTCTTTCTATAAGTCCCATAAAATAGGTAGAACATGTCTGATATTTCTCTCTCTATAAGTCTCAAAACATAGGTAGAAACTGTCTATGTTTCTGTTTCTATAAGTCCATAACATAGGTAGAAACTGTCTGAAATCTCTGTTTCTATAAGTCTCATGACAGTCAGAAACTGTCTGATATTTTTCTCTCTATAAGTCTCAAAACATAGGTAGAAACTGTCTGTTTCTGTTTCTATAAGTTTCATAATATAGGTAGAAACTGTCTATGTTTATGTTTCTATAAGTCTCATAACATAAGTAGAAACTGTCAATGTTTCTGTTTCTATAAGTCCATAACAGGTAGAAACAGTCTGATATTTCTGTTTCTATAAGTATCATAACATAGGTAGAAATTGTCTATGTTTCTGTTTCTATAAGTCTCATGATATAGACAGAAACTGTTTATGTTTCTGTTTCTATAAGTCTCATAACATAGGTAGAATCTTTCTATGTTTCTGTTTCTATAAGTCTCATAACATAGGTAGAAACTGTCTGATATTTCTGTTTCTATAAGTCCATAACATAGGTAGAAATGGTCTATGTTTATGTTTCTATAAGTCTCATAACATAGGTAGAAACTGTCTATGTTTCTGTTTCTATAAGTCTCATAACAAGTAGAAGCTGTCTGATATTTCTGTTACTATAAGGCCATAACATAGGTAGAAACTCTCTGATGTTTCTGTTTCTATAAGTCCCATAACATAGGTAGAAACAGTCTGATATTTCTGTTTCTATAAGTCTCATAACATAGGTAGAAACTGTCTATGTTTCTGTTTCTATTAGTCTCATAACATAGGTAGAAACTGTCTATCTCTGTTTCTATAAGTGTCATAACATAGGTAGAAACTGTCTATGTTTTTGTTTCTATAAGTCTCATAACATAGGTAGAAACTGTCTATGTTTCTGTTTCTATGAGTCTCATAACAGGTAGAAGCTGTCTGACATTCCTGTTTCTATAAGTCCCATAACATAGGCAGAAACTGTCTATGTTTCTGTTTCTATAAGTCCCATAACATAGGCAGAAATTGTATATGTTTCTGTTTCCATAAGTCTCATAACATAGGTAGAAACTGTCTATGTTTCTGTTTCTATAAGTTTCATAACATAGGTAGAAACTGTCTGTGTCTGTTTCTATAAGTCTCATAACATAGGTAGAAACGGTCTATGTTTCTGTTTCTATAAGTCCATAACATAGGTAGAAACTGTCTGATATCTCTGTTTCTATAAGTCTCATAACTAGTAGAAGCTGTCTGATATTTCTGTTAGTATAAGGCCATAACATAGGTAGAAACTGTCTGATGTTTCTGTTTCTATAAGTCCCATAACATAGGTAGAAACTGTCTGATATTTCTGTTTCTATAAGTCTCATAACATATGTAGAAACTGTCTATGTTTCTGTTTCTATTAGTCCCATAACATAGGTAGAAACTGTCTGTTTCTGTTTCTATAAGTCCATACAATAGGTAGAAACTGTATATCTCTGTTTCTATAAGTGTCATAACATAGGTAGAAACTGTCTATGTTTCTGTTTCTATGAGTCTCATAACAGGTAGAAGCTGTCTGACATTCCTGTTTCTATAAGTCCCATAACATAGGCAGAAACTGTCTATGTTTCTGTTTCTATAAGTCCATAACATAGGTAGAAACTGTCTGATATCTCTGTTTCTATAAGTCTCATAACATAGGTAGGAACTGTCTGTTTCTGTTTATATCATTATCATAACATAGCAAGAGACTGTCTGAAATCTCTGTTTCTATGAGTCTCATGACGGACAGAAACTGTGTGATATTTCTCTCTCTATAAGTCTCATAACATAGGTAGAAAATGTCTATGTTTCTGTTTCTATAAGTCTCATAACATAGACAGAAACTGTCTATGTTTCTGTTTCTATAAGTCTCATAACATAGGTAGAATCTTTCTATGTTTCTGTTTCTATAAGTCCATAACATAGGTAGAAATGGTCTATGTTTATGTTTCTATAAGTCTCATAACATAGGCAGAAACAGTCTGATATTTCTTTTTCTATAAGTCTCATAACATAGGTAGAAACTGTCTATGTTTCTGTTTCTATAAGTCTCATAACTAGTAGAAGCTGTCTGAAATTTCTATTAGTATAAGGCCATAACATAGGTAGAAACTGTCTGATGTTTCTGTTTCTATAAGTCCCATAACATAGGTAGAAACTGTCTGATATTTCTGTTTCTATAAGTCTCATAACATATGTAGAAACTGTCTATGTTTCTGTTTCTATTAGTCCCATAACATAGGTAGAAACTGTCTGTTTCTGTTTCTATAAGTCCATACAATAGGTAGAAACTGTATATCTCTGTTTCTATAAGTGTCATAACATAGGTAGAAACTGTCTATGTTTCTGTTTCTATGAGTCTCATAACAGGTAGAAGCTGTCTGACATTCCTGTTTCTATAAGTCCCATAACATAGGCAGAAACTGTCTATGTTTCTGTTTCTATAAGTCCCATAACATAGGCAGAAATTGTATATGTTTCTGTTTCCATAAGTCTCATAACATAGGTAGAAACTGTCTGTGTTTCTGTTTCTATAAGTCTCATAACATAGGCAGAAACTGTCTGATATTTCTGTTTCTATAAGTCTCATAACATAGGCAGAAACTGTATGATATTCCTGTTTCTATAAGTCCCATAACATAGGCAGAAATTGTCTATGTTTCTGTTTCTATAAGTCTCATAACATAGGTAGAAACTGTCTGATATTTCTCTTTCTATAAGTCCCATAAAATAGGTAGAACATGTCTGATATTTCTCTCTCTATAAGTCTCAAAACATAGGTAGAAACTGTCTATGTTTCTGTTTCTATAAGTCCATAACATAGGTAGAAACTGTCTGAAATCTCTGTTTCTATAAGTCTCATGACAGTCAGAAACTGTCTGATATTTTTCTCTCTATAAGTCTCAAAACATAGGTAGAAACTGTCTGTTTCTGTTTCTATAAGTTTCATAATATAGGTAGAAACTGTCTATGTTTATGTTTCTATAAGTCTCATAACATAAGTAGAAACTGTCAATGTTTCTGTTTCTATAAGTCCATAACAGGTAGAAACAGTCTGATATTTCTGTTTCTATAAGTATCATAACATAGGTAGAAACTGTCTATGTTTCTGTTTCTATAAGTCTCATGATATAGACAGAAACTGTTTATGTTTCTGTTTCTATAAGTCTCATAACATAGGTAGAATCTTTCTATGTTTCTGTTTCTATAAGTCTCATAACATAGGTAGAAACTGTCTGATATTTCTGTTTCTATAAGTCCATAACATAGGTAGAAATGGTCTATGTTTATGTTTCTATAAGTCTCATAACATAGGTAGAAACTGTCTATGTTTCTGTTTCTATAAGTCTCATAACAAGTAGAAGCTGTCTGATATTTCTGTTACTATAAGGCCATAACATAGGTAGAAACTCTCTGATGTTTCTGTTTCTATAAGTCCCATAACATAGGTAGAAACAGTCTGATATTTCTGTTTCTATAAGTCTCATAACATAGGTAGAAACTGTCTATGTTTCTGTTTCTATTAGTCTCATAACATAGGTAGAAACTGTCTATCTCTGTTTCTATAAGTGTCATAACATAGGTAGAAACTGTCTATGTTTTTGTTTCTATAAGTCTCATAACATAGGTAGAAACTGTCTATGTTTCTGTTTCTATGAGTCTCATAACAGGTAGAAGCTGTCTGACATTCCTGTTTCTATAAGTCCCATAACATAGGCAGAAACTGTCTATGTTTCTGTTTCTATAAGTCCCATAACATAGGCAGAAATTGTATATGTTTCTGTTTCCATAAGTCTCATAACATAGGTAGAAACTGTCTATGTTTCTGTTTCTATAAGTTTCATAACATAGGTAGAAACTGTCTGTGTCTGTTTCTATAAGTCTCATAACATAGGTAGAAACGGTCTATGTTTCTGTTTCTATAAGTCCATAACATAGGTAGAAACTGTCTGATATCTCTGTTTCTATAAGTCTCATAACTAGTAGAAGCTGTCTGATATTTCTGTTAGTATAAGGCCATAACATAGGTAGAAACTGTCTGATGTTTCTGTTTCTATAAGTCCCATAACATAGGTAGAAACTGTCTGATATTTCTGTTTCTATAAGTCTCATAACATATGTAGAAACTGTCTATGTTTCTGTTTCTATTAGTCCCATAACATAGGTAGAAACTGTCTGTTTCTGTTTCTATAAGTCCATACAATAGGTAGAAACTGTATATCTCTGTTTCTATAAGTGTCATAACATAGGTAGAAACTGTCTATGTTTCTGTTTCTATGAGTCTCATAACAGGTAGAAGCTGTCTGACATTCCTGTTTCTATAAGTCCCATAACATAGGCAGAAACTGTCTATGTTTCTGTTTCTATAAGTCCATAACATAGGTAGAAACTGTCTGATATCTCTGTTTCTATAAGTCTCATAACATAGGTAGGAACTGTCTGTTTCTGTTTATATCATTATCATAACATAGCAAGAGACTGTCTGAAATCTCTGTTTCTATGAGTCTCATGACGGACAGAAACTGTGTGATATTTCTCTCTCTATAAGTCTCATAACATAGGTAGAAAATGTCTATGTTTCTGTTTCTATAAGTCTCATAACATAGACAGAAACTGTCTATGTTTCTGTTTCTATAAGTCTCATAACATAGGTAGAATCTTTCTATGTTTCTGTTTCTATAAGTCCATAACATAGGTAGAAATGGTCTATGTTTATGTTTCTATAAGTCTCATAACATAGGCAGAAACAGTCTGATATTTCTTTTTCTATAAGTCTCATAACATAGGTAGAAACTGTCTATGTTTCTGTTTCTATAAGTCTCATAACTAGTAGAAGCTGTCTGAAATTTCTATTAGTATAAGGCCATAACATAGGTAGAAACTGTCTGATGTTTCTGTTTCTATAAGTCCCATAACATAGGTAGAAACTGTCTGATATTTCTGTTTCTATAAGTCTCATAACATATGTAGAAACTGTCTATGTTTCTGTTTCTATTAGTCCCATAACATAGGTAGAAACTGTCTGTTTCTGTTTCTATAAGTCCATACAATAGGTAGAAACTGTATATCTCTGTTTCTATAAGTGTCATAACATAGGTAGAAACTGTCTATGTTTCTGTTTCTATGAGTCTCATAACAGGTAGAAGCTGTCTGACATTCCTGTTTCTATAAGTCCCATAACATAGGCAGAAACTGTCTATGTTTCTGTTTCTATAAGTCCCATAACATAGGCAGAAATTGTATATGTTTCTGTTTCCATAAGTCTCATAACATAGGTAGAAACTGTCTGTGTTTCTGTTTCTATAAGTTTCATAATATAGGTAGAAACTGTCTGTGTCTGTTTCTATAAGTCTCATAACATAGGTAGAAACGGTCTATGTTTCTGTTTCTATAAGTCCATAACATAGGTAGAAACTGTCTGATATCTCTGTTTCTATAAGTCTCATAACATAGGTAGGAACTGTCTGTTTCTGTTTATATAATTATCATAATATAGCAAGAGACTGTCTGAAATCTCTGTTTCTATGAGTCTCATGACGGACAGAAACTGTGTGATATTTCTCTCTCTATAAGTCTCATAACATAGGTAGAAAATGTCTATGTTTCTGTTTCTATAAGTCTCATAACATAGACAGAAACTGTCTATGTTTCTGTTTCTATAAGTCTCATAACATAGGTAGAATATTTCTATGTTTCTGTTTCTATAAGTCCATAAAATAGGTAGAAATGGTCTATGTTTATGTTTCTATAAGTCTCATAACTAGTAGAAGCTGTCTGATATTTATGTTAGTATAAGGCCATAACATAGGTAGAAACTGTCTGATGTTTCTGTTTCTATAAGTCTCATAACATATGTAGAAACTGTCTATGTTTCTGTTTCTATTAGTCCCATAACATAGGTAGAAACTGTCTGTTTCTGTTTCTATAAGTCCATAAAATAGGTAGAAACTGTATATCTCTGTTTCTATAAGTGTCATAACATAGGTAGAAACTGTCTATGTTTCTGTTTCTATAAGTCTCATAACAGGCAGAAGCTGTCTGATATTCCTGTTTCTATAAGTTCCATAACATAGGCAGAAACTGTCTATGTTTCTGTTTCTATAAGTCTCATAACATAGGTAGAAACTGTCTGATATTTCTCTTTCTATAAGTCCCATAAAATAGGTAGAACATGTCTGATATTTCTCTCTCTATAAGTATCAAAACATAGGTAGAAACTGTCTATGTTTCTGTTTCTATAAGTCCATAACATAGGTAGAAACTGTCTGATATCTCTTTTTCTATAAGTCTCATAATATAGGTAGAAACTGTCTGTTTCTCTTTCTTTAAGTCTCATAACATAGCAAGAGACTGTCTGAAATCTCTGTTTCTATAAGTCTCATGACAGTCAGAAACTGTCTGATATTTATCTTTCTATAAGTCCCATAAAATAGGTAGAAAATGTCTGATATTTCTCTCTCTATGAGTCTCAAAACATAGGTAGAAACTGTCTGTTTCTGTTTCTATAAGTTTCATAATATAGGTAGAAACTGTCTATGTTTCTGTTTCTATAAGTCTCATAACATAGGTAGAAACTGTCAATGTTTCTGTTTCTATAAGTCCATAACATAGGTAGAAACAGTCTGATATTTATGTTTCTATAAGTATCATAACATAGGTAGAAACTGTCTATGTTTCTGTTTCTATAAGTCTCATAATATAGACAGAAACTGTTTATGTTTCTGTTTCTATAAGTCTCATAACATAGGTAGAATCTTTCTATGTTTCTGGTTCTATAAGTCCATAACATAGGTAGAAATGGTCTATGTTTATGTTTCTATAAGACTCATAACATAGATAGAAACTGTCTGATATTTCTGTTTCTATAAGTCTCATAACATAGGAAGAAACAGTCTGATATTTCTGTTTCTATAAGTCTCATGACATAGGTAGAAACTGTCTGTTTCTGTTTCTATAAGTCTCATAACTAGTAGAAGCTGTCTGATATTTCTGTTAGTATAAGGCCATAACATAGGTAGAAACTGTCTGATGTTTCTGTTTCTATAAGTCCCATAACATAGGTAGAAACTGTCTGATATTTCTGTTTCTATAAGTCTCATAACATAGGTAGAAACTGTCTATGTTTCTGTTTCTATAAGTCTCGTAACATAGGTAGAAACTGTCTATGTTTCTGTTTCTATAAGTCTCATAACATAGGCAGAAACTGTCTGATATTTCTGTTTCTATAAGTCTCATAACAGGCAGAAACTGTATGATATTCCTGTTTCTATAAGTCCCATAACATAGGCAGAAATTGTCTATGTTTCTGTTTCTATAAGTCTCATAACATAGGTAGAAACTGTCTGATATTTCTCTTTCTATAAGTCCCATGAAATAGGTAGAAAATGTCTGATATTTTTCTCTCTATAAGTCTCAAAACATAGGTAGAAACTGTCTGTTTCTGTTTTTATAAGTTTCATAATATAGGTAGAAACTGTCTATGTTTCTGTTTCTATAAGTTTCATAACATAGGTAGAAACTTTCAATGTTTCTGTTTCTATAAGTCCATAACATAGGTAGAAACAGTCTGATATTTCTGTTTCTATAAGTATCATAACATAGGTAGAAACTGTCTATGTTTCTGTTTCTATAAGTCTCATAACATATGTAGAAACTGTCTATGTTTCTGTTTCTATAAGTTTCATAACAGGTAGAAGCTGTCTGATATTCCTGTTTCAATAAGTCCCATAACATAGGCAGAAACTGTCTATGTTCCTGTTTCTATAAGTCCCATAACATAGGCAGAAATTGTCTATGTTTCTGTTTCTATAAGTCTCATAACATAGGTAGAAACTGTCTGATATTTCTCTTTCTATAAGTCCCATGAAATAGGTAGAAAATGTCTGATATTTTTCTCTCTATAAGTCTCAAAACATAGGTAGAAACTGTCTGTTTCTGTTTTTATAAGTTTCATAATATAGGTAGAAACTGTCTATGTTTCTGTTTCTATAAGTTTCATAACATAGGTAGAAACTTTCAATGTTTCTGTTTCTATAAGTCCATAACATAGGTAGAAACAGTCTGATATTTCTGTTTCTATAAGTATCATAACATAGGTAGAAACTGTCTATGTTTCTGTTTCTATAAGTCTCATAACATATGTAGAAACTGTCTATGTTTCTGTTTCTATAAGTTTCATAACAGGTAGAAGCTGTCTGATATTCCTGTTTCAATAAGTCCCATAACATAGGCAGAAACTGTCTATGTTTCTGTTTCTATAAGTCTCATAACATAGGTAGAAACTGTCTGATATTTCTCTTTCTATAAGTCCCATAAAATAGGTAGAACATGTCTGATATTTCTCTCTCTATAAGTCTCAAAACATAGGTAGAAACTGTCTGTTTCTGTTTCTATAAGTTTCATAATATAGGTAGAAACTGTCTATGTTTATGTTTCTATAAGTCTCATAACATAGGTAGAAACTGTCAATGTTTCTGTTTCTATAAGTCCATAACATAGGTAGAAACAGTCTGATATTTCTGTTTCTATAAGTATCATAACATAGGTAGAAACTGTCTATGTTTCTGTTTCTATAAGTCTCATAATATAGACAGAAACTGTTTATGTTTCTGTTTCTATAAGTCTCATAACATAGGTAGAATCTTTCTATGTTTCTGTTTCTATAAGTCTCATAACATAGGTAGAAACTGTATGATATGTCTGTTTCTATAAGTCTCATAACATAGGCAAAAACTGTCTGATATTTCTGTTTCTATAAGTCCATAACATAGGTAGAAATGGTCTATGTTTATGTTTCTATAAGTCTCATAACATAGGTAGAAACTGTCTATGTTTCTGTTTCTATAAGTCTCATAACAAGTAGAAGCTGTCTGATATTTCTGTTACTATAAGGCCATAACATAGGTAGAAACTGTCTGATGTTTCTGTTTCTATAAGTCCCATAACATAGGTAGAAACTGTCTGATATTTCTGTTCCTATAAGTCTCATAACATAGGTAGAAACTGTCTATGTTTCTGTTTCTATTAGTCCCATAACATAGGTAGAAACTGTCTATCTCTGTTTCTATAAGTGTCATAACATAGGTAGAAACTGTCTATGTTTCTGTTTCTATAAGTCTCATAACATAGGTAGAAACTGTCTATGTTTCTGTTTCTAGGAGTCTCATAACAGGTAGAAGCTGTCTGACATTCCTGTTTCTATAAGTCCCATAACATAGGCAGAAACTGTCTATGTTTCTGTTTCTATAAGTCCCATAACATAGGCAGAAATTGTATATGTTTCTGTTTCCATAAGTCTCATAACATAGGTAGAAACTGTCTATGTTTCTGTTTCTATAAGTTTCATAACATAGGTAGAAACTGTCTGTGTCTGTTTCTATAAGTCTCATAACATAGGTAGAAACGGTCTATGTTTCTGTTTCTATAAGTCCATAACATAGGTAGAAACTGTCTGATATCTCTGTTTCTATAAGTCTCATAACATAGGTAGGAACTGTCTGTTTCTGTTTCTATAATTATCATAACATAGCAAGAGACTGTCTGAAATCTCTGTTTCTATGAGTCTCATGACGGACAGAAACTGTGTGATATTTCTCTCTCTATAAGTCTCATAACATAGGTAGAAAATGTCTATGTTTCTGTTTCTATAAGTCTCATAACATAGACAGAAACTGTCTATGTTTCTGTTTCTATAAGTCTCATAACATAGGTAGAATCTTTCTATGTTTCTGTTTCTATAAGTCCATAACATAGGTAGAAATGGTCTATGTTTATGTTTCTATAAGTCTCATATCATAGGCAGAAACAGTCTGATATTTCTTTTTCTATAAGTCTCATAACATAGGTAGAAACTGTCTATGTTTCTGTTTCTATAAGTCTCATAACTAGTCGAAGCTGTCTGATATTTCTGTTAGTATAAGGCCATAACATAGGTAGAAACTGTCTGATGTTTCTGTTTCTATAAGTCTCATAACATAGGCAGAAACAGTCTGATATTTCTGTTTCTATAAGTCCATAAAATAGGTAGAAACTGTATATCTCTGTTTCTATAAGTGTCATAACATAGGTAGAAACTGTCTATGTTTCTGTTTCTATAAGTCTCATAACATAGGTAGAAACTGTCTATGTTTCTGTTTCTATAAGTCTCATAACAGGCAGAAGCTGTCTGATATTCCTGTTTCTATAAGTTCCATAACATAGGCAGAAACTGTCTATGTTTCTGTTTCTATAAGTCTCATAACACAGGTAGAAACTGTCTGATATTTCTCTTTCTATAAGTCCCATAAAATAGGTAGAACATGTCTGATATTTCTCTCTCTATAAGTCTCAAAACATAGGTAGAAACTGTCTATGTTTCTGTTTCTATAAGTCCATAACATAGGTAGAAACTGTCTGAAATCTCTGTTTCTATAAGTCTCATGACAGTCAGAAACTGTCTGATATTTCTCTTTCTATAAGTCCCATACAATAGGTAGAAAATGTCTGATATTTCTCTCTCTATAAGTCTCAAAACATAGGTAGAAACTGTCTGTTTCTGTTTCTATAAGTTTCATAATATAGGTAGAAACTGTCTATGTTTATGTTTCTATAAGTCTCATAACATAGGTAGAAACTGTCAATGTTTCTGTTTCTATAAGTCCATAACATAGGTAGAAACAGTCTGATATTTCTGTTTCTATAAGTATCATAACATAGGTAGAAACTGTCTATGTTTCTGTTTCTATAAGTCTCATAATATAGACAGAAACTGTTTATGTTTCTGTTTCTATAAGTCTCATAACATAGGTAGAATCTTTCTATGTTTCTGTTTCTATAAGTCTCATAACATAGGTAGAAACTGTATGATATTTCTGTTTCTATAAGTCTCATAACATAGGCAAAAACTGTCTGATATTTCTGTTTCTATAAGTCCATAACATAGGTAGAAATGGTCTATGTTTATGTTTCTATAAGTCTCATAACATAGGTAGAAACTGTCTATGTTTCTGTTTCTATAAGTCTCATAACAAGTAGAAGCTGTCTGATATTTCTGTTACTATAAGGCCATAACATAGGTAGAAACTGTCTGATGTTTCTGTTTCTATAAGTCCCATAACATAGGTAGAAACTGTCTGATATTTCTGTTCCTATAAGTCTCATAACATAGGTAGAAACTGTCTATGTTTCTGTTTCTATTAGTCCCATAACATAGGTAGAAACTGTCTATCTCTGTTTCTATAAGTGTCATAACATAGGTAGAAACTGTCTATGTTTCTGTTTCTATAAGTCTCATAACATAGGTAGAAACTGTCTATGTTTCTGTTTCTAGGAGTCTCATAACAGGTAGAAGCTGTCTGACATTCCTGTTTCTATAAGTCCCATAACATAGGCAGAAACTGTCTATGTTTCTGTTTCTATAAGTCCCATAACATAGGCAGAAATTGTATATGTTTCTGTTTCCATAAGTCTCATAACATAGGTAGAAACTGTCTATGTTTCTGTTTCTATAAGTTTCATAACATAGGTAGAAACTGTCTGTGTCTGTTTCTATAAGTCTCATAACATAGGCAGAAACAGTCTGATATTTCTGTTTCTATAAGTCCATAAAATAGGTAGAAACTGTATATCTCTGTTTCTATAAGTGTCATAACATAGGTAGAAACTGTCTATGTTTCTGTTTCTATAAGTCTCATAACATAGGTAGAAACTGTCTATGTTTCTGTTTCTATAAGTCTCATAACAGGCAGAAGCTGTCTGATATTCCTGTTTCTATAAGTTCCATAACATAGGCAGAAACTGTCTATGTTTCTGTTTCTATAAGTCTCATAACACAGGTAGAAACTGTCTGATATTTCTCTTTCTATAAGTCCCATAAAATAGGTAGAACATGTCTGATATTTCTCTCTCTATAAGTCTCAAAACATAGGTAGAAACTGTCTATGTTTCTGTTTCTATAAGTCCATAACATAGGTAGAAACTGTCTGAAATCTCTGTTTCTATAAGTCTCATGACAGTCAGAAACTGTCTGATATTTCTCTTTCTATAAGTCCCATACAATAGGTAGAAAATGTCTGATATTTCTCTCTCTATAAGTCTCAAAACATAGGTAGAAACTGTCTGTTTCTGTTTCTATAAGTTTCATAATATAGGTAGAAACTGTCTATGTTTATGTTTCTATAAGTCTCATAACATAGGTAGAAACTGTCAATGTTTCTGTTTCTATAAGTATCATAACATAGGTAGAAACTGTCTATGTTTCTGTTTCTATAAGTCTCATAATATAGACAGAAACTGTTTATGTTTCTGTTTCTATAAGTCTCATAACATAGGTAGAATCTTTCTATGTTTCTGTTTCTATAAGTCTCATAACATAGGTAGAAACTGTATGATATTTCTGTTTCTATAAGTCTCATAACATAGGCAAAAACTGTCTGATATTTCTGTTTCTATAAGTCCATAACATAGGTAGAAATGGTCTATGTTTATGTTTCTATAAGTCTCATAACATAGGTAGAAACTGTCTATGTTTCTGTTTCTATAAGTCTCATAACAAGTAGAAGCTGTCTGATATTTCTGTTACTATAAGGCCATAACATAGGTAGAAACTGTCTGATGTTTCTGTTTCTATAAGTCCCATAACATAGGTAGAAACTGTCTGATATTTCTGTTCCTATAAGTCTCATAACATAGGTAGAAACTGTCTATGTTTCTGTTTCTATTAGTCCCATAACATAGGTAGAAACTGTCTATCTCTGTTTCTATAAGTGTCATAACATAGGTAGAAACTGTCTATGTTTCTGTTTCTATAAGTCTCATAACATAGGTAGAAACTGTCTATGTTTCTGTTTCTAGGAGTCTCATAACAGGTAGAAGCTGTCTGACATTCCTGTTTCTATAAGTCCCATAACATAGGCAGAAACTGTCTATGTTTCTGTTTCTATAAGTCCCATAACATAGGCAGAAATTGTATATGTTTCTGTTTCCATAAGTCTCATAACATAGGTAGAAACTGTCTATGTTTCTGTTTCTATAAGTTTCATAACATAGGTAGAAACTGTCTGTGTCTGTTTCTATAAGTCTCATAACATAGGTAGAAACGGTCTATGTTTCTGTTTCTATAAGTCCATAACATAGGTAGAAACTGTCTGATATCTCTGTTTCTATAAGTCTCATAACATAGGTAGGAACTGTCTGTTTCTGTTTCTATAATTATCATAACATAGCAAGAGACTGTCTGAAATCTCTGTTTCTATGAGTCTCATGACGGACAGAAACTGTGTGATATTTCTCTCTCTATAAGTCTCATAACATAGGTAGAAAATGTCTATGTTTCTGTTTCTATAAGTCTCATAACATAGACAGAAACTGTCTATGTTTCTGTTTCTATAAGTCTCATAACATAGGTAGAATCTTTCTATGTTTCTGTTTCTATAAGTCCATAACATAGGTAGAAATGGTCTATGTTTATGTTTCTATAAGTCTCATATCATAGGCAGAAACAGTCTGATATTTCTTTTTCTATAAGTCTCATAACATAGGTAGAAACTGTCTATGTTTCTGTTTCTATAAGTCTCATAACTAGTCGAAGCTGTCTGATATTTCTGTTAGTATAAGGCCATAACATAGGTAGAAACTGTCTGATGTTTCTGTTTCTATAAGTCTCATAACATAGGCAGAAACAGTCTGATATTTCTGTTTCTATAAGTCCATAAAATAGGTAGAAACTGTATATCTCTGTTTCTATAAGTGTCATAACATAGGTAGAAACTGTCTATGTTTCTGTTTCTATAAGTCTCATAACATAGGTAGAAACTGTCTATGTTTCTGTTTCTATAAGTCTCATAACAGGCAGAAGCTGTCTGATATTCCTGTTTCTATAAGTTCCATAACATAGGCAGAAACTGTCTATGTTTCTGTTTCTATAAGTCTCATAACACAGGTAGAAACTGTCTGATATTTCTCTTTCTATAAGTCCCATAAAATAGGTAGAACATGTCTGATATTTCTCTCTCTATAAGTCTCGAAACATAGGTAGAAACTGTCTATGTTTCTGTTTCTATAAGTCCATAACATAGGTAGAAACTGTCTGATATCTCTTTTTCTATAAGTCTCATAATATAGGTAGAAACTGTCTGTTTCTGTTTCTTTAAGTCTCATAACATAGCAAGAGACTGTCTGAAATCTCTGTTTCTATAAGTCTCATGACAGTCAGAAACTGTCTGATATTTCTCTTTCTATAAGTCCCATAAAATAGGTAGAAAATGCCTGATATTTCTCTCTCTATAAGTCTCAAAACATAGGTAGAAACTGTCTGTTTCTGTTTCTATAAGTTTCATAATATAGGTAGAAACTGTCTATGTTTCTGTTTCTATAAGTCTCATAACATAGGTAGAAACTGTCAATGTTTCTGTTTCTATAAGTCCATAACATAGGTAGAAACAGTCTGATATTTCTGTTTCTATAAGTATCATAACATAGGTAGAAACTGTCTATGTTTATGTTTCTATAAGTCTCATAATATAGACAGAAACTGTTTATGTTTCTGTTTCTATAAGTCTCATAACATAGGCAGAAACTGTATGATATTCCTGTTTCTATAAGTCCCATAACATAGGCAGAAATTGTCTATGATTCTGTTTCTATAAGTCTTATAACATAGGTAGAAACTGTCTATTTCTCTTTCTATAAGTCCCATGAAATAGGTAGAAAATGTCTGATATTTCTCTCTCTATAAGTCTCAAAACATAGGTAGAAACTGTCTGTTTCTGTTTCTATAAGTCTCATAACATAGGTAAAATCTGTCTATGTTTCTGTTTCTATAAGTCTCATAACAGGTAGGAGCTGTCTGACATTCCTGTTTCTATAAGTCCCATAACATAGGCAGAAACTGTCTATGTTTCTGTTTCTATAAGTCTCGTAACATAGGTAGAAACTGTCTATGTTTCTGTTTCTATAAGTCTCATAACATAGGTAGAAACTGTCAATGTTTCTGTTTCTATAAGTCCATAACATAGGTAGAAACAGTCTGATATTTCTGTTTCTATAAGTATCATAACATAGGTAGAAACTGTCTATGTTTCTGTTTCTATAAGTCTCATAACATAGGTAGAAACTGTCTATGTTTCTGTTTCTATAAGTCTCATAACAGGTAGAAGCTGTCTGATATTCCTGTTTCAATAAGTCCCATAACATAGGCAGAAACTGTCTATGTTTCTGTTTCTATAAGTCTCATAACATAGGTAGAAACTGTCTGACATTTCTCTTTCTATAAGTCCCATAAAATAGGTAGAAATTGTCTGATATTTCTCTCTCTATAAGTCTCAAAACATAGGTAGAAACTGTCTATGTTTCTGTTTCTATAAGTTTCATAACATAGGTAGAAACTGTCTATGTTTCTGTTTCTGTAAGTCTCATAACATAGGTAGAAACTGTCTATGTTTTTGTTTCTATAAGTCCATGACATAGGTAGAAACTGTCTGATATTTCTCTTTCTATAAGTCCCATAAAATAGGTAGAAATTATCTGATATTTCTCTCTCTAAAAGTCTCAAAACATAGGTAGAAACTGTCTATGTTTATGTTTCTATAAGTCCATAACATAGGTAGAAACTGTCTGAAATCTCTGTTTCTATAAGTCTCATGACAGTCAGAAACTGTCTGATATTTCTCTTTCTATAAGTCCCATACAATAGGTAGAAAATGTCTGATATTTCTCTCTCTATAAGTCTCAAAACATAGGTAGAAACTGTCTGTTTCTGTTTCTATAAGTTTCATAATATAGGTAGAAACTGTCTATGTTTATGTTTCTATAAGTCTCATAACATAGGTAGAAACTGTCAATGTTTCTGTTTCTATAAGTCCATAACATAGGTAGAAACAGTCTGATATTTCTGTTTCTATAAGTCTCATAACATAGGTAGAAACTGTCTATGTTTCTGTTTCTATTAGTCCCATAACATAGGTAGAAACTGTCTATCTCTGTTTCTATAAGTGTCATAACATAGGTAGAAACTGTCTATGTTTCTGTTTCTATAAGTCTCATAACATAGGTAGAAACTGTCTATGTTTCTGTTTCTAGGAGTCTCATAACAGGTAGAAGCTGTCTGACATTCCTGTTTCTATAAGTCCCATAACATAGGCAGAAACTGTCTATGTTTCTGTTTCTATAAGTCCCATAACATAGGCAGAAATTGTATATGTTTCTGTTTCCATAAGTCTCATAACATAGGTAGAAACTGTCTATGTTTCTGTTTCTATAAGTTTCATAACATAGGTAGAAACTGTCTGTGTCTGTTTCTATAAGTCTCATAACATAGGTAGAAACGGTCTATGTTTCTGTTTCTATAAGTCCATAACATAGGTAGAAACTGTCTGATATCTCTGTTTCTATAAGTCTCATAACATAGGTAGGAACTGTCTGTTTCTGTTTCTATAATTATCATAACATAGCAAGAGACTGTCTGAAATCTCTGTTTCTATGAGTCTCATGACGGACAGAAACTGTGTGATATTTCTCTCTCTATAAGTCTCATAACATAGGTAGAAAATGTCTATGTTTCTGTTTCTATAAGTCTCATAACATAGACAGAAACTGTCTATGTTTCTGTTTCTATAAGTCTCATAACATAGGTAGAATCTTTCTATGTTTCTGTTTCTATAAGTCCATAACATAGGTAGAAATGGTCTATGTTTATGTTTCTATAAGTCTCATATCATAGGCAGAAACAGTCTGATATTTCTTTTTCTATAAGTCTCATAACATAGGTAGAAACTGTCTATGTTTCTGTTTCTATAAGTCTCATAACTAGTCGAAGCTGTCTGATATTTCTGTTAGTATAAGGCCATAACATAGGTAGAAACTGTCTGATGTTTCTGTTTCTATAAGTCTCATAACATAGGCAGAAACAGTCTGATATTTCTGTTTCTATAAGTCCATAAAATAGGTAGAAACTGTATATCTCTGTTTCTATAAGTGTCATAACATAGGTAGAAACTGTCTATGTTTCTGTTTCTATAAGTCTCATAACATAGGTAGAAACTGTCTATGTTTCTGTTTCTATAAGTCTCATAACAGGCAGAAGCTGTCTGATATTCCTGTTTCTATAAGTTCCATAACATAGGCAGAAACTGTCTATGTTTCTGTTTCTATAAGTCTCATAACACAGGTAGAAACTGTCTGATATTTCTCTTTCTATAAGTCCCATAAAATAGGTAGAACATGTCTGATATTTCTCTCTCTATAAGTCTCGAAACATAGGTAGAAACTGTCTATGTTTCTGTTTCTATAAGTCCATAACATAGGTAGAAACTGTCTGATATCTCTTTTTCTATAAGTCTCATAATATAGGTAGAAACTGTCTGTTTCTGTTTCTTTAAGTCTCATAACATAGCAAGAGACTGTCTGAAATCTCTGTTTCTATAAGTCTCATGACAGTCAGAAACTGTCTGATATTTCTCTTTCTATAAGTCCCATAAAATAGGTAGAAAATGCCTGATATTTCTCTCTCTATAAGTCTCAAAACATAGGTAGAAACTGTCTGTTTCTGTTTCTATAAGTTTCATAATATAGGTAGAAACTGTCTATGTTTCTGTTTCTATAAGTCTCATAACATAGGTAGAAACTGTCAATGTTTCTGTTTCTATAAGTCCATAACATAGGTAGAAACAGTCTGATATTTCTGTTTCTATAAGTATCATAACATAGGTAGAAACTGTCTATGTTTATGTTTCTATAAGTCTCATAATATAGACAGAAACTGTTTATGTTTCTGTTTCTATAAGTCTCATAACATAGGCAGAAACTGTATGATATTCCTGTTTCTATAAGTCCCATAACATAGGCAGAAATTGTCTATGATTCTGTTTCTATAAGTCTTATAACATAGGTAGAAACTGTCTATTTCTCTTTCTATAAGTCCCATGAAATAGGTAGAAAATGTCTGATATTTCTTTCTCTATAAGTCTCAAAACATAGGTAGAAACTGTCTGTTTCTGTTTCTATAAGTCTCATAACATAGGTAAAATCTGTCTATGTTTCTGTTTCTATAAGTCTCATAACAGGTAGGAGCTGTCTGACATTCCTGTTTCTATAAGTCCCATAACATAGGCAGAAACTGTCTATGTTTCTGTTTCTATAAGTCTCGTAACATAGGTAGAAACTGTCTATGTTTCTGTTTCTATAAGTCTCATAACATAGGTAGAAACTGTCAATGTTTCTGTTTCTATAAGTCCATAACATAGGTAGAAACAGTCTGATATTTCTGTTTCTATAAGTATCATAACATAGGTAGAAACTGTCTATGTTTCTGTTTCTATAAGTCTCATAACATAGGTAGAAACTGTCTATGTTTCTGTTTCTATAAGTCTCATAACAGGTAGAAGCTGTCTGATATTCCTGTTTCAATAAGTCCCATAACATAGGCAGAAACTGTCTATGTTTCTGTTTCTATAAGTCTCATAACATAGGTAGAAACTGTCTGACATTTCTCTTTCTATAAGTCCCATAAAATAGGTAGAAATTGTCTGATATTTCTCTCTCTATAAGTCTCAAAACATAGGTAGAAACTGTCTATGTTTCTGTTTCTATAAGTTTCATAACATAGGTAGAAACTGTCTATGTTTCTGTTTCTGTAAGTCTCATAACATAGGTAGAAACTGTCTATGTTGTTGTTTCTATAAGTCCATGACATAGGTAGAAACTGTCTGATATTTCTCTTTCTATAAGTCCCATAAAATAGGTAGAAATTATCTGATATTTCTCTCTCTAAAAGTCTCAAAACATAGGTAGAAACTGTCTATGTTTCTGTTTCTATAAGTCCATAACATAGGTAGAAACTGTCTGAAATCTCTGTTTCTATAAGTCTCATGACAGTCAGAAACTGTCTGATATTTCTCTTTCTATAAGTCCCATACAATAGGTAGAAAATGTCTGATATTTCTCTCTCTATAAGTCTCAAAACATAGGTAGAAACTGTCTGTTTCTGTTTCTATAAGTTTCATAATATAGGTAGAAACTGTCTATGTTTATGTTTCTATAAGTCTCATAACATAGGTAGAAACTGTCAATGTTTCTGTTTCTATAAGTCCATAACATAGGTAGAAACAGTCTGATATTTCTGTTTCTATAAGTATCATAACATAGGTAGAAACTGTCTATGTTTCTGTTTCTATAAGTCTCATAATATAGACAGAAACTGTTTATGTTTCTGTTTCTATAAGTCTCATAACATAGGTAGAATCTTTCTATGTTTCTGTTTCTATAAGTCTCATAACATAGGTAGAAACTGTATGATATTTCTGTTTCTATAAGTCTCATAACATAGGCAAAAACTGTCTGATATTTCTGTTTCTATAAGTCCATAACATAGGTAGAAATGGTCTATGTTTATGTTTCTATAAGTCTCATAACATAGGTAGAAACTGTCTATGTTTCTGTTTCTATAAGTCTCATAACAAGTAGAAGCTGTCTGATATTTCTGTTACTATAAGGCCATAACATAGGTAGAAACTGTCTGATGTTTCTGTTTCTATAAGTCCCATAACATAGGTAGAAACTGTCTGATATTTCTGTTCCTATAAGTCTCATAACATAGGTAGAAACTGTCTATGTTTCTGTTTCTATTAGTCCCATAACATAGGTAGAAACTGTCTATCTCTGTTTCTATAAGTGTCATAACATAGGTAGAAACTGTCTATGTTTCTGTTTCTATAAGTCTCATAACATAGGTAGAAACTGTCTATGTTTCTGTTTCTAGGAGTCTCATAACAGGTAGAAGCTGTCTGACATTCCTGTTTCTATAAGTCCCATAACATAGGCAGAAACTGTCTATGTTTCTGTTTCTATAAGTCCCATAACATAGGCAGAAATTGTATATGTTTCTGTTTCCATAAGTCTCATAACATAGGTAGAAACTGTCTATGTTTCTGTTTCTATAAGTTTCATAACATAGGTAGAAACTGTCTGTGTCTGTTTCTATAAGTCTCATAACATAGGCAGAAACAGTCTGATATTTCTGTTTCTATAAGTCCATAAAATAGGTAGAAACTGTATATCTCTGTTTCTATAAGTGTCATAACATAGGTAGAAACTGTCTATGTTTCTGTTTCTATAAGTCTCATAACATAGGTAGAAACTGTCTATGTTTCTGTTTCTATAAGTCTCATAACAGGCAGAAGCTGTCTGATATTCCTGTTTCTATAAGTTCCATAACATAGGCAGAAACTGTCTATGTTTCTGTTTCTATAAGTCTCATAACACAGGTAGAAACTGTCTGATATTTCTCTTTCTATAAGTCCCATAAAATAGGTAGAACATGTCTGATATTTCTCTCTCTATAAGTCTCAAAACATAGGTAGAAACTGTCTATGTTTCTGTTTCTATAAGTCCATAACATAGGTAGAAACTGTCTGAAATCTCTGTTTCTATAAGTCTCATGACAGTCAGAAACTGTCTGATATTTCTCTTTCTATAAGTCCCATACAATAGGTAGAAAATGTCTGATATTTCTCTCTCTATAAGTCTCAAAACATAGGTAGAAACTGTCTGTTTCTGTTTCTATAAGTTTCATAATATAGGTAGAAACTGTCTATGTTTATGTTTCTATAAGTCTCATAACATAGGTAGAAACTGTCAATGTTTCTGTTTCTATAAGTCCATAACATAGGTAGAAACAGTCTGATATTTCTGTTTCTATAAGTATCATAACATAGGTAGAAACTGTCTATGTTTCTGTTTCTATAAGTCTCATAATATAGACAGAAACTGTTTATGTTTCTGTTTCTATAAGTCTCATAACATAGGTAGAATCTTTCTATGTTTCTGTTTCTATAAGTCTCATAACATAGGTAGAAACTGTATGATATTTCTGTTTCTATAAGTCTCATAACATAGGCAAAAACTGTCTGATATTTCTGTTTCTATAAGTCCATAACATAGGTAGAAATGGTCTATGTTTATGTTTCTATAAGTCTCATAACATAGGTAGAAACTGTCTATGTTTCTGTTTCTATAAGTCTCATAACAAGTAGAAGCTGTCTGATATTTCTGTTACTATAAGGCCATAACATAGGTAGAAACTGTCTGATGTTTCTGTTTCTTTAAGTCCCATAACATAGGTAGAAACTGTCTGATATTTCTGTTCCTATAAGTCTCATAACATAGGTAGAAACTGTCTATGTTTCTGTTTCTATTAGTCCCATAACATAGGTAGAAACTGTCTATCTCTGTTTCTATAAGTGTCATAACATAGGTAGAAACTGTCTATGTTTCTGTTTCTATAAGTCTCATAACATAGGTAGAAACTGTCTATGTTTCTGTTTCTAGGAGTCTCATAACAGGTAGAAGCTGTCTGACATTCCTGTTTCTATAAGTCCCATAACATAGGCAGAAACTGTCTATGTTTCTGTTTCTATAAGTCCCATAACATAGGCAGAAATTGTATATGTTTCTGTTTCCATAAGTCTCATAACATAGGTAGAAACTGTCTATGTTTCTGTTTCTATAAGTTTCATAACATAGGTAGAAACTGTCTGTGTCTGTTTCTATAAGTCTCATAACATAGGTAGAAACGGTCTATGTTTCTGTTTCTATAAGTCCATAACATAGGTAGAAACTGTCTGATATCTCTGTTTCTATAAGTCTCATAACATAGGTAGGAACTGTCTGTTTCTGTTTCTATAATTATCATAACATAGCAAGAGACTGTCTGAAATCTCTGTTTCTATGAGTCTCATGACGGACAGAAACTGTGTGATATTTCTCTCTCTATAAGTCTCATAACATAGGTAGAAAATGTCTATGTTTCTGTTTCTATAAGTCTCATAACATAGACAGAAACTGTCTATGTTTCTGTTTCTATAAGTCTCATAACATAGGTAGAATCTTTCTATGTTTCTGTTTCTATAAGTCCATAACATAGGTAGAAATGGTCTATGTTTATGTTTCTATAAGTCTCATATCATAGGCAGAAACAGTCTGATATTTCTTTTTCTATAAGTCTCATAACATAGGTAGAAACTGTCTATGTTTCTGTTTCTATAAGTCTCATAACTAGTCGAAGCTGTCTGATATTTCTGTTAGTATAAGGCCATAACATAGGTAGAAACTGTCTGATGTTTCTGTTTCTATAAGTCTCATAACATAGGCAGAAACAGTCTGATATTTCTGTTTCTATAAGTCCATAAAATAGGTAGAAACTGTATATCTCTGTTTCTATATGTGTCATAACATAGGTAGAAACTGTCTATGTTTCTGTTTCTATAAGTCTCATAACATAGGTAGAAACTGTCTATGTTTCTGTTTCTATAAGTCTCATAACAGGCAGAAGCTGTCTGATATTCCTGTTTCTATAAGTTCCATAACATAGGCAGAAACTGTCTATGTTTCTGTTTCTATAAGTCTCATAACACAGGTAGAAACTGTCTGATATTTCTCTTTCTATAAGTCCCATAAAATAGGTAGAACATGTCTGATATTTCTCTCTCTATAAGTCTCGAAACATAGGTAGAAACTGTCTATGTTTCTGTTTCTATAAGTCCATAACATAGGTAGAAACTGTCTGATATCTCTTTTTCTATAAGTCTCATAATATAGGTAGAAACTGTCTGTTTCTGTTTCTTTAAGTCTCATAACATAGCAAGAGACTGTCTGAAATCTCTGTTTCCATAATTCTCATGACAGTCAGAAACTGTCTGATATTTCTCTTTCTATAAGTCCCATAAAATAGGTAGAAAATGCCTGATATTTCTCTCTCTATAAGTCTCAAAACATAGGTAGAAACTGTCTGTTTCTGTTTCTATAAGTTTCATAATATAGGTAGAAACTGTCTATGTTTCTGTTTCTATAAGTCTCATAACATAGGTAGAAACTGTCAATGTTTCTGTTTCTATAAGTCCATAACATAGGTAGAAACAGTCTGATATTTCTGTTTCTATAAGTATCATAACATAGGTAGAAACTGTCTATGTTTATGTTTCTATAAGTCTCATAATATAGACAGAAACTGTTTATGTTTCTGTTTCTATAAGTCTCATAACATAGGCAGAAACTGTATGATATTCCTGTTTCTATAAGTCCCATAACATAGGCAGAAATTGTCTATGATTCTGTTTCTATAAGTCTTATAACATAGGTAGAAACTGTCTATTTCTCTTTCTATAAGTCCCATGAAATAGGTAGAAAATGTCTGATATTTCTCTCTCTATAAGTCTCAAAACATAGGTAGAAACTGTCTGTTTCTGTTTCTATAAGTCTCATAACATAGGTAAAATCTGTCTATGTTTCTGTTTCTATAAGTCTCATAACATAGGCAGAAACTGTCTATGTTTCTGTTTCTATAAGTCTCGTAACATAGGTAGAAACTGTCTATGTTTCTGTTTCTATAAGTCTCATAACATAGGTAGAAACTGTCAATGTTTCTGTTTCTATAAGTCCATAACATAGGTAGAAACAGTCTGATATTTCTGTTTCTATAAGTATCATAACATAGGTAGAAACTGTCTATGTTTCTGTTTCTATAAGTCTCATAACATAGGTAGAAACTGTCTATGTTTCTGTTTCTATAAGTCTCATAACAGGTAGAAGCTGTCTGATATTCCTGTTTCAATAAGTCCCATAACATAGGCAGAAACTGTCTATGTTTCTGTTTCTATAAGTCTCATAACATAGGTAGAAACTGTCTGACATTTCTGTTTCTATAAGTCCCATAAAATAGGTAGAAATTGTCTGATATTTCTCTCTCTATAAGTCTCAAAACATAGGTAGAAACTGTCTATGTTTCTGTTTCTATAAGTTTCATAACATAGGTAGAAACTGTCTATGTTTCTGTTTCTGTAAGTCTCATAACATAGGTAGAAACTGTCTATGTTTCTGTTTCTATAAGTCCATGACATAGGTAGAAACTGTCTGATATTTCTCTTTCTATAAGTCCCATAAAATAGGTAGAAATTGTCTGATATTTCTCTCTCTAAAAGTCTCAAAACATAGGTAGAAACTGTCTATGTTTCTGTTTCTATAAGTCCATAACATAGGTAGAAACTGTCTGAAATCTCTGTTTCTATAAGTCTCATGACAGTCAGAAACTGTCTGATATTTCTCTTTCTATAAGTCCCATAAAATAGGTAGAAAATGTCTGATATTTCTCTCTCTATAAGTCTCAAAACATAGGTAGAAACTGTCTGTTTCTGTTTATATAAGTTTCATAATAAAGGTAGAAACTGTCTATGTTTATGTTTCTATAAGTCTCATAACATAGGTAGAAACTGTCAATGTTTCTGTTTCTATAAGTCCATAACATAGGTAGAAACAGTCTGATATTTCTGTTTCTATAAGTATCATAACATAGGTAGAAACTGTCTATGTTTCTGTTTCTATAAGTCTCATAATATAGACAGAAACTGTTTATGTTTCTGTTTCTATAAGTCTCATAACATAGGTAGAATCTTTCTATGTTTCTGTTTCTATAAGTCTCATAACATAGGTAGAAACTGTATGATATTTCTGTTTCTATAAGTCTCATAACATAGGCAAAAACTGTCTGATATTTCTGTTTCTATAAGTCCATAACATAGGTAGAAATGGTCTATGTTTATGTTTCTATAAGTCTCATAACATAGGTAGAAACTGTCTATGTTTCTGTTTCTATAAGTCTCATAACAAGTAGAAGCTGTCTGATATTTCTGTTACTATAAGGCCATAACATAGGTAGAAACTGTCTGATGTTTCTGTTTCTATAAGTCCCATAACATAGGTAGAAACTGTCTGATATTTCTGTTTCTATAAGTCTCATAACATAGGTAGAAACTGTCTATGTTTCTGTTTCTATTAGTCCCATAACATAGGTAGAAACTGTCTATTTCTGTTTCCATAAGTCCATAACATAGGTAGAAACTGTCTATCTCTGTTTCTATAAGTGTCGTAACATAGGTAGAAACTGTCTATGTTTCTGTTTCTATAAGTCTCATAACATAGGTAGAAACTGTCTATGTTTTTGTTTCTATGAGTCTCATAACAGGTAGAAGCTGTCTGACATTCCTGTTTCTATAAGTCCCATAACATAGGCAGAAATTGTATATGTTTCTGTTTCCATAAGTCTCATAACATAGGTAGAAACTGTCTATGTTTCTGTTTCTATAAGTTTCATAACATAGGTAGAAACTGTCTGTGTCTGTTTCTATAAGTCTCATAACATAGGTAGAAACGGTCTATGTTTCTGTTTCTATAAGTCCATAACATAGGTAGAAACTGTCTGATATCTCTGTTTCTATGAGTCTCATAACATAGGTAGGAACTGTCTGTTTCTGTTTCTATAATTATCATAACATAGCAAGAGACTGTCTGAAATCTCTGTTTCTATGAGTCTCATGACGGACAGAAACTGTGTGATATTTCTCTCTCTATAAGTCTCATAACATAGGTAGAAAATGTCTATGTTTCTGTTTCTATAAGTCTCATAACATAGACAGAAACTGTCTATGTTTCTGTTTCTATAAGTCTCATAACATAGGTAGAATCTTTCTATGTTTCTGTTTCTATAAGTCCATAACATAGGTAGAAACTGTCTATGTTTATGTTTCTATAAGTCTCATAATATAGACAGAAACTGTTTATGTTTCTGTTTCTATAAGTCTCATAACATAGGCAGAAACTGTATGATATTCCTGTTTCTATAAGTCCCATAACATAGGCAGAAATTGTCTATGATTCTGTTTCTATAAGTCTTATAACATAGGTAGAAACTGTCTATTTCTCTTTCTATAAGTCCCATGAAATAGGTAGAAAATGTCTGATATTTCTCTCTCTATAAGTCTCAAAACATAGGTAGAAACTGTCTGTTTCTGTTTCTATAAGTCTCATAACATAGGTAAAATCTGTCTATGTTTCTGTTTCTATAAGTCTCATAACAGGTAGGAGCTGTCTGACATTCCTGTTTCTATAAGTCCCATAACATAGGCAGAAACTGTCTATGTTTCTGTTTCTATAAGTCTCGTAACATAGGTAGAAACTGTCTATGTTTCTGTTTCTATAAGTCTCATAACATAGGTAGAAACTGTCAATGTTTCTGTTTCTATAAGTCCATAACATAGGTAGAAACAGTCTGATATTTCTGTTTCTATAAGTATCATAACATAGGTAGAAACTGTCTATGTTTCTGTTTCTATAAGTCTCATAACATAGGTAGAAACTGTCTATGTTTCTGTTTCTATAAGTCTCATAACAGGTAGAAGCTGTCTGATATTCCTGTTTCAATAAGTCCCATAACATAGGCAGAAACTGTCTATATTTCTCTCTCTATAAGTCTCAAAACATAGGTAGAAACTGTCTATGTTTCTGTTTCTATAAGTTTCATAACATAGGTAGAAACTGTCTATGTTTCTGTTTCTGTAAGTCTCATAACATAGGTAGAAACTGTCTATGTTTCTGTTTCTATAAGTCCATGACATAGGTAGAAACTGTCTGATATTTCTCTTTCTATAAGTCCCATAAAATAGGTAGAAATTGTCTGATATTTCTCTCTCTAAAAGTCTCAAAACATAGGTAGAAACTGTCTATGTTTCTGTTTCTATAAGTCCATAACATAGGTAGAAACTGTCTGAAATCTCTGTTTCTATAAGTCTCATGACAGTCAGAAACTGTCTGATATTTCTCTTTCTATAAGTCCCATGAAATAGGTAGAAAATGTCTGATATTTCTCTCTCTATAAGTCTCAAAACATAGGTAGAAACTGTCTGTTTCTGTTTCTATAAGTTTCATAATAAAGGTAGAAACTGTCTATGTTTATGTTTCTATAAGTCTCATAACATAGGTAGAAACTGTCAATGTTTCTGTTTCTATAAGTCCATAACATAGGTAGAAACAGTCTGATATTTCTGTTTCTATAAGTATCATAACATAGGTAGAAACTGTCTATGTTTCTGTTTCTATAAGTCTCATAATATAGACAGAAACTGTTTATGTTTCTGTTTCTATAAGTCTCATAACATAGGTAGAATCTTTCTATGTTTCTGTTTCTATAAGTCTCATAACATAGGTAGAAACTGTATGATATTTCTGTTTCTATAATTCTCATAACATAGGCAAAAACTGTCTGATATTTCTGTTTCTATAAGTCCATAACATAGGTAGAAATGGTCTATGTTTATGTTTCTATAAGTCTCATAACATAGGTAGAAACTGTCTATGTTTCTGTTTCTATAAGTCTCATAACAAGTAGAAGCTGTCTGATATTTCTGTTACTATAAGGCCATAACATAGGTAGAAACTGTCTGATGTTTCTGTTTCCATAAGTCCATAACATAGGTAGAAACTGTCTATCTCTGTTTCTATAAGTGTCGTAACATAGGTAGAAACTGTCTATGTTTCTGTTTCTATAAGTCTCATAACATAGGTAGAAACTGTCTATGTTTTTGTTTCTATGAGTCTCATAACAGGTAGAAGCTGTCTGACATTCCTGTTTCTATAAGTCCCATAACATAGGCAGAAATTGTATATGTTTCTGTTTCCATAAGTCTCATAACATAGGTAGAAACTGTCTATGTTTCTGTTTCTATAAGTCTCATAACATAGGTAGAAACGGTCTATGTTTCTGTTTCTATAAGTCCATAACATAGGTAGAAACTGTCTGATATCTCTGTTTCTATGAGTCTCATAACATAGGTAGGAACTGTCTGTTTCTGTTTCTATAATTATCATAACATAGCAAGAGACTGTCTGAAATCTCTGTTTCTATGAGTCTCATGACGGACAGAAACTGTGTGATATTTCTCTCTCTATAAGTCTCATAACATAGGTAGAAAATGTCTATGTTTCTGTTTCTATAAGTCTCATAACATAGACAGAAACTGTCTATGTTTCTGTTTCTATAAGTCTCATAACATAGGTAGAATCTTTCTATGTTTCTGTTTCTATAAGTCCATAACATAGGTAGAAATGGTCTATGTTTATGTTTCTATAAGTCTCATAACATAGGCAGAAACAGTCTGATATTTCTTTTTCTATAAGTCTCATAACATAGGTAGAAACTGTCTATGTTTCTGTTTCTATAAGTCTCATAACTAGTAGAAGCTGTCTGATATTTCTGTTAGTATAACGCCATAACATAGGTAGAAACTGTCTGATGTTTCTGTTTCTATAAGTCAAATAACATAGGTAGAAACTGTCTATGTTTCTGTTTCTATAAGTTTCATAACATAGGTAGAAACTGTCTGTGTCTGTTTCTATAAGTCTCATAACATAGGTAGAAACGGTCTATGTTTCTGTTTCTATAAGTCCATAACATAGGTAGAAACTGTCTGATATCTCTGTTTCTATGAGTCTCATAACATAGGTAGGAACTGTCTGTTTCTGTTTCTATAATTATCATAACATAGCAAGAGACTGTCTGAAATCTCTGTTTCTATGAGTCTCATGACGGACAGAAACTGTGTGATATTTCTCTCTCTATAAGTCTCATAACATAGGTAGAAAATGTCTATGTTTCTGTTTCTATAAGTCTCATAACATAGACAGAAACTGTCTATGTTTCTGTTTCTATAAGTCTCATAACATAGGTAGAATCTTTCTATGTTTCTGTTTCTATAAGTCCATAACATAGGTAGAAATGGTCTATGTTTATGTTTCTATAAGTCTCATAACATAGGCAGAAACAGTCTGATATTTCTTTTTCTATAAGTCTCATAACATAGGTAGAAACTGTCTATGTTTCTGTTTCTATAAGTCTCATAACTAGTAGAAGCTGTCTGATATTTCTGTTAGTATAAGGCCATAACATAGGTAGAAACTGTCTGATGTTTCTGTTTCTATAAGTCAAATAACATAGGTAGAAACTGTCTGATATTTCTGTTTCTATAAGTCTCATAACATATGTAGAAACTGTCTATGTTTCTGTTTCTATTAATCCCATAACATAGGTAGAAACTGTCTATGTTTCTGTTTCTATAAGTCTCATAACATAGGCAGAAACTGTCTGATATTTTTGTTTCTATAAGTCTCATAACATAGGCAGAAACTGTATGATATTCCTGTTTCTATAAGTCCCATAACATAGGCAGAAATTGTCTATGTTTCTGTTTCTATAAGTCTCATAACAGGCAGAAGCTGTCTGCTATTCCTGTTTCTATAAGTTCCATAACATAGGCAGAAACTGTCTATGTTTCTGTTTCTATAAGTCTCATAACATAGGTAGAAACTGTCTGATATTTCTCTTTCTATAAGTCCAATAAAATAGGTAGAACATGTCTGATATTTCTCTCTCTATAAGTCTCAAAACATAGGTAGAAACTGTCTATGTTTCTGTTTCTATAAGTCCATAACATAGGTAGAAACTTTCTGATATCTCTTTTTCTATAAGTCTCATAATATAGGTAGAAACTGTCTGTTTCTGTTTCTTTAAGTCTCATAACATAGCAAGAGACTGTCTGAAATCTCTGTTTCTATAAGTCTCATGACAGTCAGAAACTGTCTGATATTTCTCTTTCTATAAGTCCCATAAAATAGGTAGAAAATGTCTGATATTTCTCTCTCTATAAGTCTCAAAACATAGGTAGAAACTGTCTGTTTCTGTTTCTATAAGTTTCATAATATAGGTAGAAACTGTCTATGTTTCTGTTTCTATAAGTCTCATAACATAGGTAGAAACTGTCAATGTTTCTGTTTCTATAAGTCCATAACATAGGTAGAAACAGTCTGATATTTCTGTTTCTATAAGTATCATAACATAGGTAGAAACTGTCTATGTTTCTGTTTCTATAAGTCTCATAATATAAACAGAAACTGTTTATGTTTCTGTTTCTATAAGTCTCATAACATAGGTAGAAACTGTCTATTTCTGTTTCTATAAGTCCATAACATAGGTAGAAACTGTCTATCTCTGTTTCTATAAGTGTCATAACATAGGTAGAAACTGTCTATGTTTCTGTTTCTATAAGTCTCATAACATAGGTAGAATCTGTCTATGTTTCTGTTTCTATAAGTCTAATAACAGGTAGGAGCTGTCTGACATTCCTGTTTCTATAAGTCCCATAACATAGGTAGAAACTGTCTATGTTTCTGTTTCTATAAGTCTCATAACATAGGCAGAAACTGTCTGATATTTCTGTTTCTATAAGTCTCATAACATAGGCAGAAACTGTATGATATTCCTGTTTCTATAAGTCCCATAACATAGGCAGAAATTGTCTATGTTTCTGTTTCTATAAGTCTCATAACATAGGTAGAAACTGTCTGATATTTCTCTTTCTATAAGTCCCATGAAATAGGTAGAAAATGTCTGATATTTCTCTCTCTATAAGTCTCAAAACATAGGTAGAAACTGTCTGTTTCTGTTTCTATAAGTTTCATAATATAGGTAGAAACTGTCTATGTTTCTGTTTCTATAAGTCTCATAACATAGGTAGAAACGGTCAATGTTTCTGTTTCTATAAGTCCATAACATAGGTAGAAACAGTCTGATATTTCTGTTTCTATAAGTATCATAACATAGGTAGAAACTGTCTATGTTTCTGTTTCTATAAGACTCATAACATAGGTAGAAACTGTCTATGTTTCTGTTTCTATAAGTTTCATAACAGGTAGAAGCTGTCTGATATTCCTGTTTCAATAAGTCCCATAACATAGGCAGAAACTGTCTATGTTTCTGTTTCTATAAGTCTCATAACATAGGTAGAAACTGTCTGATATTTCTCTTTCTATAAGTCCCATAAAATAGGTAGAACATGTCTGATATTTCTCTCTCTATAAGTCTCAAAACATAGGTAGAAACTGTCTATGTTTCTGTTTCTATAAGTCCATAACATAGGTAGAAACTGTCTGAAATCTCTGTTTCTATAAGTCTCATGACAGTCAGAAACTGTCTGATATTTCTCTTTCTATAAGTCCCATAAAATAGGTAGAAAATGTCTGATATTTCTCTCTCTATAAGTCTCAAAACATAGGTAGAAACTGTCTGTTTCTGTTTCTATAAGTTTCATAATATAGGTAGAAACTGTCTATGTTTATGTTTCTATAAGTCTCATAACATAGGTAGAAACTGTCAATGTTTCTGTTTCTATAAGTCCATAACATAGGTAGAAACAGTCTGATATTTTTGTTTCTATAAGTATCATAACATAGGTAGAAACTGTCTATGTTTCTGTTTCTATAAGTCTCATAATATAGACAGAAACTGTTTATGTTTCTGTTTCTATAAGTCTC
This sequence comes from Zingel zingel, assembly GCA_023566125.1. Taxonomy (NCBI): domain Eukaryota; kingdom Metazoa; phylum Chordata; class Actinopteri; order Perciformes; family Percidae; genus Zingel; species Zingel zingel. Next base: position 935,980 of record CM042337.1, read on the forward strand.
ATAACATAGGTAGAATCTTTCTATGTTTCTGTTTCTATAAGTCTCATAACATAGGTAGAAACTGTATGATATTTCTGTTTCTATAAGTCTCATAACATAGGCAAAAACTGTCTGATATTTCTGATTCTATAAGTCCATAACATAGGTAGAAATGGTCTATGTTTATGTTTCTATTAGTCCCATAACATATGTAGAAACTGTCTATTTCTGTTTCCATAAGTCCATAATATAGGTAGAAACTGTCTATCTCTGTTTCTATAAGTGTCATAACATAGGTAGAAACTGTCTATGTTTCTGTTTCTATAAGACTCATAACATAGGTAGAAACTGTCTATGTTTCTGTTTCTATAAGTTTCATAACAGGTAGAAGCTGTCTGATATTCCTGTTTCAATAAGTCCCATAACATAGGCAGAAACTGTCTATGTTTCTGTTTCTATAAGTCCCATAACATAGGTAGAAACTGTCTGATATTTCTGTTTCTATAAGTCTCATAACATATGTAGAAACTGTCTATGTTTCTGTTTCTATTAATCCCATAACATAGGTAGAAACTGTCTATGTTTCTGTTTCTATAAGTCTCATAACATAGGCAGAAAACTGTATGATATTCCTGTTTCTATAAGTCCCATAACATAGGCAGAAATTGTCTATGTTTCTGTTTCTATAAGTCTCATAACAGGCAGAAGCTGTCTGATATTCCTGTTTCTATAAGTTCCATAACATAGGCAGAAACTGTCTATGTTTCTGTTTCTATAAGTCTCATAACATAGGTAGAAACTGTCTGATATTTCTCTTTCTATAAGTCCCATAAAATAGGTAGAACATGTCTGATATTTCTCTCTCTATAAGTCTCAAAACATAGGTAGAAACTGTCTATGTTTCTGTTTCTATAAGTCCATAACATAGGTAGAAACTTTCTGATATCTCTTTTTCTATAAGTCTCATAATATAGGTAGAAACTGTCTGTTTCTGTTTCTTTAAGTCTCATAACATAGCAAGAGACTGTCTGAAATCTCTGTTTCTATAAATCTCATGACAGTCAGAAACTGTCTGATATTTCTCTTTCTATAAGTCCCATAAAATAGGTAGAAAATGTCTGATATTTCTCTCTCTATAAGTCTCAAAACATAGGTAGAAACTGTCTGTTTCTGTTTCTATAAGTTTCATAATATAGGTAGAAACTGTCTATGTTTCTGTTTCTATAAGTCTCATAACATAGGTAGAAACTGTCAATGTTTCTGTTTCTATAAGTCCATAACATAGGTAGAAACAGTCTGATATTTCTGTTTCTATAAGTATCATAACATAGGTAGAAACTGTCTATGTTTCTGTTTCTATAAGTCTCATAATATAAACAGAAACTGTTTATGTTTCTGTTTCTATAAGTCTCATAACATAGGTAGAAACTGTCTATTTCTGTTTCTATAAGTCCATAACATAGGTAGAAACTGTCTATCTCTGTTTCTATAAGTGTCATAACATAGGTAGAAACTGTCTATGTTTCTGTTTCTATAAGTCTCATAACATAGGTAGAATCTGTCTATGTTTCTGTTTCTATAAGTCTAATAACAGGTAGGAGCTGTCTGACATTCCTGTTTCTATAAGTCCCATAACATAGGTAGAAACTGTCTATGTTTCTGTTTCTATAAGTCTCATAACATAGGCAGAAACTGTCTGATATTTCTGTTTCTATAAGTCTCATAACATAGGCAGAAACTGTATGATATTCCTGTTTCTATAAGTCCCATAACATAGGCAGAAATTGTCTATGTTTCTGTTTCTATAAGTCTCATAACATAGGTAGAAACTGTCTGATATTTCTCTTTCTATAAGTCCCATGAAATAGGTAGAAAATGTCTGATATTTCTCTCTCTATAAGTCTCAAAACATAGGTAGAAACTGTCTGTTTCTGTTTCTATAAGTTTCATAATATAGGTAGAAACTGTCTATGTTTCTGTTTCTATAAGTCTCATAACATAGGTAGAAACTGTCAATGTTTCTGTTTCTATAAGTCCATAACATAGGTAGAAACAGTCTGATATTTCTGTTTCTATAAGTATCATAACATAGGTAGAAACTGTCTATGTTTCTGTTTCTATAAGACTCATAACATAGTTAGAAACTGTCTATGTTTCTGTTTCTATAAGTTTCATAACAGGTAGAAGCTGTCTGATATTCCTGTTTCAATAAGTCCCATAACATAGGCAGAAACTGTCTATGTTTCTGTTTCTATAAGTCTCATAACATAGGTAGAAACTGTCTGATATTTCTCTTTCTATAAGTCCCATAAAATAGGTAGAACATGTCTGATATTTCTCTCTCTATAAGTCTCAAAACATAGGTAGAAACTGTCTATGTTTCTGTTTCTATAAGTCCATAACATAGGTAGAAACTGTCTGAAATCTCTGTTTCTATAAGTCTCATGACAGTCAGAAACTGTCTGATATTTCTCTTTCTATAAGTCCCATAAAATAGGTAGAAAATGTCTGATATTTCTCTCTCTATAAGTCTCAAAACATAGGTAGAAACTGTCTGTTTCTGTTTCTATAAGTTTCATAATATAGGTAGAAACTGTCTATGTTTATGTTTCTATAAGTCTCATAACATAGGTAGAAACTGTCAATGTTTCTGTTTCTATAAGTCCATAACATAGGTAGAAACAGTCTGATATTTTTGTTTCTATAAGTATCATAACATAGGTAGAAACTGTCTATGTTTCTGTTTCTATAAGTCTCATAATATAGACAGAAACTGTTTATGTTTCTGTTTCTATAAGTCTCATAACATAGGTAGAATCTTTCTATGTTTCTGTTTCTATAAGTCTCATAACATAGGTAGAAACTGTATGATATTTCTGTTTCTATAAGTCTCATAACATAGGCAAAAACTGTCTGATATTTCTGATTCTATAAGTCCATAACATAGGTAGAAATGGTCTATGTTTATGTTTCTATAAGTCTCATAACATAGGTAGAAACTGTCTATGTTTCTGTTTCTATTAGTCCCATAACATATGTAGAAACTGTCTATTTCTGTTTCCATAAGTCCATAATATAGGTAGAAACTGTCTATCTCTGTTTCTATAAGTGTCATAACATAGGTAGAAACTGTCTATGTTTCTGTTTCTATAAGACTCATAACATAGGTAGAAACTGTCTATGTTTCTGTTTCTATAAGTTTCATAACAGGTAGAAGCTGTCTGATATTCCTGTTTCAATAAGTCCCATAACATAGGCAGAAACTGTCTATGTTTCTGTTTCTATAAGTCCCATAACATAGGTAGAAACTGTCTGATATTTCTGTTTCTATAAGTCTCATAACATATGTAGAAACTGTCTATGTTTCTGTTTCTATTAATCCCATAACATAGGTAGAAACTGTCTATGTTTCTGTTTCTATAAGTCTCATAACATAGGCAGAAACTGTATGATATTCCTGTTTCTATAAGTCCCATAACATAGGCAGAAATTGTCTATGTTTCTGTTTCTATAAGTCTCATAACAGGCAGAAGCTGTCTGATATTCCTGTTTCTATAAGTTCCATAACATAGGCAGAAACTGTCTATGTTTCTGTTTCTATAAGTCTCATAACATAGGTAGAAACTGTCTGATATTTCTCTTTCTATAAGTCCCATAAAATAGGTAGAACATGTCTGATATTTCTCTCTCTATAAGTCTCAAAACATAGGTAGAAACTGTCTATGTTTCTGTTTCTATAAGTCCATAACATAGGTAGAAACTTTCTGATATCTCTTTTTCTATAAGTCTCATAATATAGGTAGAAACTGTCTGTTTCTGTTTCTTTAAGTCTCATAACATAGCAAGAGACTGTCTGAAATCTCTGTTTCTATAAATCTCATGACAGTCAGAAACTGTCTGATATTTCTCTTTCTATAAGTCCCATAAAATAGGTAGAAAATGTCTGATATTTCTCTCTCTATAAGTCTCAAAACATAGGTAGAAACTGTCTGTTTCTGTTTCTATAAGTTTCATAATATAGGTAGAAACTGTCTATGTTTCTGTTTCTATAAGTCTCATAACATAGGTAGAAACTGTCAATGTTTCTGTTTCTATAAGTCCATAACATAGGTAGAAACAGTCTGATATTTCTGTTTCTATAAGTATCATAACATAGGTAGAAACTGTCTATGTTTCTGTTTCTATAAGTCTCATAATATAAACAGAAACTGTTTATGTTTCTGTTTCTATAAGTCTCATAACATAGGTAGAAACTGTCTATTTCTGTTTCTATAAGTCCATAACATAGGTAGAAACTGTCTATCTCTGTTTCTATAAGTGTCATAACATAGGTAGAAACTGTCTATGTTTCTGTTTCTATAAGTCTCATAACATAGGTAGAATCTGTCTATGTTTCTGTTTCTATAAGTCTAATAACAGGTAGGAGCTGTCTGACATTCCTGTTTCTATAAGTCCCATAACATAGGTAGAAACTGTCTATGTTTCTGTTTCTATAAGTCTCATAACATAGGCAGAAACTGTCTGATATTTCTGTTTCTATAAGTCTCATAACATAGGCAGAAACTGTATGATATTCCTGTTTCTATAAGTCCCATAACATAGGCAGAAATTGTCTATGTTTCTGTTTCTATAAGTCTCATAACATAGGTAGAAACTGTCTGATATTTCTCTTTCTATAAGTCCCATGAAATAGGTAGAAAATGTCTGATATTTCTCTCTCTATAAGTCTCAAAACATAGGTAGAAACTGTCTGTTTCTGTTTCTATAAGTTTCATAATATAGGTAGAAACTGTCTATGTTTCTGTTTCTATAAGTCTCATAACATAGGTAGAAACTGTCAATGTTTCTGTTTCTATAAGTCCATAACATAGGTAGAAACAGTCTGATATTTCTGTTTCTATAAGTATCATAACATAGGTAGAAACTGTCTATGTTTCTGTTTCTATAAGACTCATAACATAGTTAGAAACTGTCTATGTTTCTGTTTCTATAAGTTTCATAACAGGTAGAAGCTGTCTGATATTCCTGTTTCAATAAGTCCCATAACATAGGCAGAAACTGTCTATGTTTCTGTTTCTATAAGTCTCATAACATAGGTAGAAACTGTCTGATATTTCTCTTTCTATAAGTCCCATAAAATAGGTAGAACATGTCTGATATTTCTCTCTCTATAAGTCTCAAAACATAGGTAGAAACTGTCTATGTTTCTGTTTCTATAAGTCCATAACATAGGTAGAAACTGTCTGAAATCTCTGTTTCTATAAGTCTCATGACAGTCAGAAACTGTCTGATATTTCTCTTTCTATAAGTCCCATAAAATAGGTAGAAAATGTCTGATATTTCTCTCTCTATAAGTCTCAAAACATAGGTAGAAACTGTCTGTTTCTGTTTCTATAAGTTTCATAATATAGGTAGAAACTGTCTATGTTTATGTCTCTATAAGTCTCATAACATAGGTAGAAACTGTCAATGTTTCTGTTTCTATAAGTCCATAACATAGGTAGAAACAGTCTGATATTTTTGTTTCTATAAGTATCATAACATAGGTAGAAACTGTCTATGTTTCTGTTTCTATAAGTCTCATAATATAGACAGAAACTGTTTATGTTTCTGTTTCTATAAGTCTCATAACATAGGTAGAATCTTTCTATGTTTCTGTTTCTATAAGTTTCATAACGTAGGTAGAAACTGTATGATATTTCTGTGTCTATTAGTCTCATAACATAGGTAGAAATGGTCTATGTTTATGTTTCTATAAGTCTCATAACATAGGTAGAAACTGTCTATGTTTCTGTTTCTATAAGTCTCATAACAAGTAGAAGCTGTCTGATATTTCTGTTACTATAAGGCCATAACATAGGTAGAAACTGTCTGATATTTCTGTTTCTATAAGTCTCATAACATATGTAGAAACTGTCGATTTCTGTTTCCATAAGTCCATAACATAGGTAGAAACTGTCTATCTCTGTTTCTATAAGTGTCATAACATAGGCAGAAATTGTCTATGTTTCTGTTTCTATAAGTCTCATAACATAGGTAGAAACTGTATGATATTCCTGTTTCTATAAGTCCCATAACATAGGCAGAAATTGTCTATGTTTCTGTTTCTATAAGTCTCATAACATAGGTAGAAACTGTCTGATATTTCTCTTTCTATAAGTCCCATGAAATAGGTAGAAAATGTCTGATATTTCTCTCTCTATAAGTCTCAAAACATAGGTAGAAACTGTCTGTTTCTGTTTCTATAAGTTTCATAATATAGGTAGAAACTGTCTATGTTTCTGTTTCTATAAGTCTCATAACATAGGTAGAAACTGTCAATGTTTCTGTTTCTATAAGTCCATAACATAGGTAGAAACAGTCTGATATTTCTGTTTCTATAAGTATCATAACATAGGTAGAAACTGTCTATGTTTCTGTTTCTATAAGACTCATAACATAGTTAGAAACTGTCTATGTTTCTGTTTCTATAAGTTTCATAACAGGTAGAAGCTGTCTGATATTCCTGTTTCAATAAGTCCCATAACATAGGCAGAAACTGTCTATGTTTCTGTTTCTATAAGTCTCATAACATAGGTAGAAACTGTCTGATATTTCTCTTTCTATAAGTCCCATAAAATAGGTAGAACATGTCTGATATTTCTCTCTCTATAAGTCTCAAAACATAGGTAGAAACTGTCTATGTTTCTGTTTCTATAAGTCTCATAACATAGGCAGAAACTGTCTGATATTTCTTTTTCTATAAGTCTAATAACATAGGCAGAAACTGTATGATATTCCTGTTTCTATAAGTCCCATAACATAGGAAGAAATTGTCTATTTTTCTGTTTCTATAAGTCTCATAACAGGTAGAAGCTGTCAATGTTTCTGTTTATATAAGTCCATAACATAGGTAGAAACAGTCTGATATTTCTGTTTCTATAAGTATCATAACATAGGTAGAAACTGTCTATGTTTCTGTTTCTATAAGTCTCATAACATAGGTAGAAACTGTCTATGTTTCTGTTTCTATAAGTTTCATAACAGGTAGAAGCTGTCTGATATTCCTGTTTCAATAAGTCCCATAAAATAGGCAGAAACTGTCTATGTTTCTGTTTCTATAAGTCTCATAACATAGGTAGAAACTGTCTGAAATCTCTGTTTCTATAAGTCTCATGACAGTCAGAAACTGTCTGATATTTCTCTTTCTATAAGTCCCATAAAATAGGTAGAAAATGTCTGATATTTCTCTCTCTATAAGTCTCAAAACATAGGTAGAAACTGTCTGTTTCTGTTTCTATAAGTTTCATAATATAGGTAGAAACTGTCTATGTTTATATTTCTATAAGTCTCATAACATAGGTAGAAACTGTCAATGTTTCTGTTTCTATAAGTCCATAACATAGGTAGAAACAGTCTGATATTTTTGTTTCTATAAGTATCATAACATAGGTAGAAACTGTCTATGTTTCTGTTTCTATAAGTCTCATAATATAGACAGAAACTGTTTATGTTTCTGTTTCTATAAGTCTCATAACATAGGTAGAATCTTTCTATGTTTCTGTTTCTATAAGTCTCATAACAAGTAGAAGCTGTCTGATATTTCTGTTACTATAAGGCCATAACATAGGTAGAAACTGTCTGATATTTCTGTTTCTATAAGTCTCATAACATAGGTAGAAACTGTCTATGTTTCTGTTTCTATTAGTCCCATAACATAGGTAGAAACTGTCTATTTCTGTTTCCATAAGTCCATAACATAGGTAGAAACTGTCTATCTCTGTTTCTATAAGTGTCATAACATAGGTAGAAACTGTCTATGTTTCTGTTTCTATGAGTCTCATAACAGGTAGAAGCTGTCTGACATTCCTGTTTCTATAAGTCTCATAACATAGGCAGAAACGGTCTATGTTTCTGTTTCTATAAGTCCATAACATAGGTAGAAACTGTCTGATATATCTGTTTCTATAAGTCTCATAACATAGGTAGGAACTGTCTGTTTCTGTTTCTATAATTATCATAACATAGCAAGAGACTGTCTGAAATCTCTGTTTCTATGAGTCTCATGACGGACAGAAACTGTGTGATATTTCTCTCTCTATAAGTCTCATAACATAGGTAGAAAATGTCTATGTTTCTGTTTCTATAAGTCTCATAACATAGACAAAAACTGTCTATGTTTCTGTTTCTATAAGTCTCATAACATAGGTAGAATCTTTCTATGTTTCTGTTTCTATAAGTCCATAACATAGGTAGAAATGGTCTATGTTTATGTTTCTATAAGTCTAATAACATAGGCAGAAACAGTCTGATATTTCTTTTTCTATAAGTCTCATAACATAGGTAGAAACTGTCTATGTTTCTGTTTCTATAAGTCTCATAACTAGTAGAAGCTGTCTGATATTTCTGTTAGTATAAGGCCAGAACATAGGTAGAAACTGTCTGATGTTTCTGTTTCTATAAGTCTCATAACATAGGCAGAAACAGTCTGATATTTCTGTTTCTATTAGTCCCATAACATAGGTAGAAACTGTCTGTTTCTGTTTCTATAAGTCCATAAAATAGGTAGAAACTGTATATCTCTGTTTCTATAAGTGTCATAACATAGGTAGAAACTGTCTATGTTTCTGTTTCTATAAGTCTCATAACATATGTAGAAACTGTCTATGTTTCTGTTTCTATAAGTCTCATAACAGGCAGAAGCTGTCTGATATTCCTGTTTCTATAAGTTCCATAACATAGGCAGAAACTGTCTATGTTTCTGTTTCTATAAGTCTCATAACATAGGTAGAAACTGTCTGATATTTCTCTTTCTATAAGTCCCATAAAATAGGTAGAACATGTCTGATATTTCTCTCTCTATAAGTCTCAAAACATAGGTAGAAACTGTGTATGTTTCTGTTTCTATAAGTCCATAACATAGGTAGAAACTGTCTGATATCTCTTTTTCTATAAGTCTCATAATATAGGTAGAAACTGTCTGTTTCTGTTTCTTTAAGTCTCATAACATAGCAAGAGACTGTCTGAAATCTCTGTTTCTATAAGTCTCATGACAGTCAGAAACTGTCTGATATTTCTCTTTCTATAAGTCCCATAAAATAGGTAGAAAATGCCTGATATTTCTCTCTCTATAAGTCTCAAAACATAGGTAGAAACTGTCTGTTTCTGTTTCTATAAGTTTCATAATATAGGTAGAAACTGTCTATGTTTCTGTTTCTATAAGTCTCATAACATAGGTAGAAACTGTCAATGTTTCTGTTTCTATAAGTCCATAACATAGGTAGAAACAGTCTGATATTTCTGTTTCTATAAGTATCATAACATAGGTAGAAACTGTCTATGTTTCTGTTTCTATAAGTCTCATAATATAGACAGAAACTGTTTATGTTTCTGTTTCTATAAGTCTCATAACATAGGTAGAAACTGTCTATTTCTGTTTCTATAAGTCCATAACATAGGTAGAAACTGTCTATCTCTGTTTCTATAAGTGTCATAACATAGGTAGAAACTGTCTATGTTTCTGTTTCTATAAGTCTCATAACATAGGTAAAATATGTCTATGTTTCTGTTTCTATATGTCTCATAACAGGTAGGAGCTGTCTGACATTCCTGTTTCTATAAGTCCCGTAACATAGGTAGAAACTGTCTATGTTTCTGTTTCTATAAGTCTCATAACATAGGCAGAAACTGTCTGATATTTCTGTTTCTATAAGTATCATAACATAGGTAGAAACTGTCTATGTTTCTGTTTCTATAAGTCCATAACATAGTCAGAAACTGTCTGAAATCTCTGTTTCTATAAGTCTCATGACAGTCAGAAACTGTCTGATATTTCTCTTTCTATAAGTCCCATAAAATAGGTAGAAGATGTCTGACATTCCTGTTTCTATAAGTCCCATAACATAGGCAGAAACTGTCTATGTTTCTGTTTCTATAAGTCTCGTAACATAGGTAGAAACTGTCTATGTTTCTGTTTCTATAAGTCTCATAACATAGGCAGAAACTGTCTGATATTTCTTTTTCTATAAGTCTAATAACATAGGCAGAAACTGTATGATATTCCTGTTTCTATAAGTCCCATAACATAGGAAGAAATTGTCTATTTTTCTGTTTCTATAAGTCTCATAACAGGTAGAAGCTGTCAATGTTTCTGTTTATATAAGTCCATAACATAGGTAGAAACAGTCTGATATTTCTGTTTCTATAAGTATCATAACATAGGTAGAAACTGTCTATGTTTCTGTTTCTATAAGTCTCATAACATAGGTAGAAACTGTCTATGTTTCTGTTTCTATAAGTTTCATAACAGGTAGAAGCTGTCTGATATTCCTGTTTCAATAAGTCCCATAAAATAGGCAGAAACTGTCTATGTTTCTGTTTCTATAAGTCTCATAACATAGGTAGAAACTGTCTGAAATCTCTGTTTCTATAAGTCTCATGACAGTCAGAAACTGTCTGATATTTCTCTTTCTATAAGTCCCATAAAATAGGTAGAAAATGTCTGATATTTCTCTCTCTATAAGTCTCAAAACATAGGTAGAAACTGTCTGTTTCTGTTTCTATAAGTTTCATAATATAGGTAGAAACTGTCTATGTTTATGTTTCTATAAGTCTCATAACATAGGTAGAAACTGTCAATGTTTCTGTTTCTATAAGTCCATAACATAGGTAGAAACAGTCTGATATTTTTGTTTCTATAAGTATCATAACATAGGTAGAAACTGTCTATGTTTCTGTTTCTATAAGTCTCATAATATAGACAGAAACTGTTTATGTTTCTGTTTCTATAAGTCTCATAACATAGGTAGAATCTTTCTATGTTTCTGTTTCTATAAGTCTCATAACAAGTAGAAGCTGTCTGATATTTCTGTTACTATAAGGCCATAACATAGGTAGAAACTGTCTGATATTTCTGTTTCTATAAGTCTCATAACATAGGTAGAAACTGTCTATGTTTCTGTTTCTATTAGTCCCATAACATAGGTAGAAACTGTCTATTTCTGTTTCCATAAGTCCATAACATAGGTAGAAACTGTCTATCTCTGTTTCTATAAGTGTCATAACATAGGTAGAAACTGTCTATGTTTCTGTTTCTATGAGTCTCATAACAGGTAGAAGCTGTCTGACATTCCTGTTTCTATAAGTCCCATAACATAGGCAGAAACTGTCTATGTTTCTGTTTCTATAAGTCCCATAACATAGGCAGAAATTGTATATGTTTCTGTTTCCATAAGTCTCATAACATAGGTAGAAACTGTCTATGTTTCTGTTTCTATAAGTTTCATAACATAGGTAGAAACTGTCTGTGTCTGTTTCTATAAGTCTCATAACATAGGTAGAAACGGTCTATGTTTCTGTTTCTATAAGTCCATAACATAGGTAGAAACTGTCTGATATATCTGTTTCTATAAGTCTCATAACATAGGTAGGAACTGTCTGTTTCTGTTTCTATAATTATCATAACATAGCAAGAGACTGTCTGAAATCTCTGTTTCTATGAGTCTCATGACGGACAGAAACTGTGTGATATTTCTCTCTCTATAAGTCTCATAACATAGGTAGAAAATGTCTATGTTTCTGTTTCTATAAGTCTCATAACATAGACAGAAACTGTCTATGTTTCTGTTTCTATAAGTCTCATAACATAGGTAGAATCTTTCTATGTTTCTGTTTCTATAAGTCCATAACATAGGTAGAAATGGTCTATGTTTATGTTTCTATAAGTCTAATAACATAGGCAGAAACAGTCTGATATTTCTTTTTCTATAAGTCTCATAACATAGGTAGAAACTGTCTATGTTTCTGTTTCTATAAGTCTCATAACTAGTAGAAGCTGTCTGATATTTCTGTTAGTATAAGGCCAGAACATAGGTAGAAACTGTCTGATGTTTCTGTTTCTATAAGTCTCATAACATAGGCAGAAACAGTCTGATATTTCTGTTTCTATTAGTCCCATAACATAGGTAGAAACTGTCTGTTTCTGTTTCTATAAGTCCATAAAATAGGTAGAAACTGTATATCTCTGTTTCTATAAGTGTCATAACATAGGTAGAAACTGTCTATGTTTCTGTTTCTATAAGTCTCATAACATAGGTAGAAACTGTCTATGTTTCTGTTTCTATAAGTCTCATAACAGGCAGAAGCTGTCTGATATTCCTGTTTCTATAAGTTCCATAACATAGGCAGAAACTGTCTATGTTTCTGTTTCTATAAGTCTCATAACATAGGTAGAAACTGTCTGATATTTCTCTTTCTATAAGTCCCATAAAATAGGTAGAACATGTCTGATATTTCTCTCTCTATAAGTCTCAAAACATAGGTAGAAACTGTCTATGTTTCTGTTTCTATAAGTCCATAACATAGGTAGAAACTGTCTGATATCTCTTTTTCTATAAGTCTCATAATATAGGTAGAAACTGTGTTTCTGTTTCTTTAAGTCTCATAACATAGCAAGAGACTGTCTGAAATCTCTGTTTCTATAAGTCTCATGACAGTCAGAAACTGTCTGATATTTCTCTTTCTATAAGTCCCATAAAATAGGTAGAAAATGCCTGATATTTCTCTCTCTATAAGTCTCAAAACATAGGTAGAAACTGTCTGTTTCTGTTTCTATAAGTTTCATAATATAGGTAGAAACTGTCTATGTTTCTGTTTCTATAAGTCTCATAACATAGGTAGAAACTGTCAATGTTTCTGTTTCTATAAGTCCATAACATAGGTAGAAACAGTCTGATATTTCTGTTTCTATAAGTATCATAACATAGGTAGAAACTGTCTATGTTTCTGTTTCTATAAGTCTCATAATATAGACAGAAACTGTTTATGTTTCTGTTTCTATAAGTCTCATAACATAGGTAGAAACTGTCTATTTCTGTTTCTATAAGTCCATAACATAGGTAGAAACTGTCTATCTCTGTTTCTATAAGTGTCATAACATAGGTAGAAACTGTCTATGTTTCTGTTTCTATAAGTCTCATAACATAGGTAAAATATGTCTATGTTTCTGTTTCTATATGTCTCATAACAGGTAGGAGCTGTCTGACATTCCTGTTTCTATAAGTCCCATAACATAGGTAGAAACTGTCTATGTTTCTGTTTCTATAAGTCTCATAACATAGGCAGAAACTGTCTGATATTTCTGTTTCTATAAGTATCATAACATAGGTAGAAACTGTCTATGTTTCTGTTTCTATAAGTTTCATAACATAGGTAGAAACTGTGAAATGTTTCTGTTTCTGTAAGTCTCATAACATAGGTAGAAACTGTCTATGTTTCTGTTTCTATAAGTCCATGACATAGGTAGAAACTGTCTGATATTTCTCTTTCTATAAGTCCCATAAAATAGGTAGAACATGTCTGATATTTCTCTCTCTAAAAGTCTCAAAACATAGGTAGAAACTGTCTATGTTTCTGTTTCTATAAGTCCATAACATAGTCAGAAACTGTCTGAAATCTCTGTTTCTATAAGTCTCATGACAGTCAGAAACTGTCTGATATTTCTCTTTCTATAAGTCCCATAAAATAGGTAGAATATGTCTGATATTTCTCTCTCTATAAGTCTCAAAACATAGGTAGAAACTGTCTGTTTCTGTTTCTATAAGTTTCATAATATAGGTAGAAACTGTCTATGTTTCTGTTTCTATAAGTCTCATAACATAGGTAGAAACTGTATGATATTTCTGTTTCTATAAGTCTCATAACATAGGCAAAACTGTCTGATATTTCTGTTTCTATAAGTCCATAACATAGGTAGAAATGGTCTATGTTTATGTTTCTATAAGTCTCATAACATAGGTAGAAACTGTCTATGTTTCTGTTTCTATAAGTCTCATAACAAGTAGAAGCTGTCTGATATTTCTGTTACTACAAGGCCATAACATAGGTAGAAACTGTCTGATGTTTCTGTTTCTATAAGTCCCATAACATAGGTAGAAACTGTCTGATATTTCTGTTTCTATAAGTCTCATAACATAGGTAGAAACTGTCTATGTTTCTGTTTCTATTAGTCCCATAACATAGGTAGAAACTGTCTTTCTGTTTCCATAAGTCCATAACATAGGTAGAAACTGTCTATCTCTGTTTCTATAAGTGTCATAACATAGGTAGAAACTGTCTATGTTTCTGTTTCTATAAGTCTCATAACATAGGTAGAAACTGTCTATGTTTTTGTTTCTATGAGTCTCATAACAGGTAGAAGCTGTCTGACATTCCTGTTTCTATAAGTCCCATAACATAGGCAGAAACTGTCTATGTTTCTGTTTCTATAAGTCCCATAACATAGGCAGAAATTGTATATGTTTCTGTTTCCATAAGTCTCATAACATAGGTAGAAACTGTCTATGTTTCTGTTTCTATAAGTTTCATAACATAGGTAGAAACTGTCTGTGTCTGTTTCTATAATTATCATAACATAGCAAGAGACTGTCTGAAATCTCTGTTTCTATGAGTCTCATGACGGACAGAAACTGTGTGATATTTCTCTCTCTATAAGTCTCATAACATAGGTAGAAAATGTCTATGTTTCTGTTTCTATAAGTCTCATAACATAGGCAGAAACAGTCTGATATTTCCTTTTCTATAAGTCTCATAACATAGGTAGAAACTGTCTATGTTTCTGTTTCTATAAGTCTCATAACTAGTAGAAGCTGTCTGATATTTCTGTTAGTATAAGGCCATAACATAGGTAGAAACTGTCTGATGTTTCTGTTTCTATAAGTCCCATAACATAGGTAGAAACTGTCTGATATTTCTGTTTCTATAAGTCTCATAACATATGTAGAAACTGTCTATGTTTCTGTTTCTATTAATCCCATAACATAGGTAGAAACTGTCTATGTTTCTGTTTCTATAAGTCTCATAACATAGGCAGAAACTGTCTGATATTTCTTTTTCTATGAGTCTCATAACATAGGCAGAAACTGTCTGATATTCCTGTTTCTATAAGTCCCATAACATAGGCAGAAACTGTCTATGTTTCTGTTTCTATAAGTCCATAACATAGGTAGAAACTGTCTGATATCTCTTTTTCTATAAGTCTCATAATATAGGTAGAAACTGTCTGTTTCTGTTTCTTTAAATCTCATAACATAGCAAGAGACTGTCTGAAATCTCTGTTTCTATAAGTCTCATGACAGTCAGAAACTGTCTGATATTTCTCTTTCTATAAGTCCCATAAAATAGGTAGAAAATGTCTGATATTTCTCTCTCTATAAGTCTCAAAACATAGGTAGAAACTGTCTGTTTCTGTTTCTATAAGTTTCATAATATTGGTAGAAACTGTCTATGTTTCTGTTTCTATAAGTCTCATAACATATGTAGAAACTGTCAATGTTTCTGTTTCTATAAGTCCATAACATAGGTAGAAACAGTCTGATATTTCTGTTTCTATAAGTATCATAAAATAGGTAGAAAATGTCTGATATTTCTCTCTCTATAAGTCTCAAAACATAGGTAGAAACTGTCTGTTTCTGTTTCTATAAGTTTCATAATATTGGTAGAAACTGTCTATGTTTCTGTTTCTATAAGTCTCATAACATAGGTAGAAACTGTCTATGTTTCTGTTTCTATTAGTCCCATAACATAGGTAGAAACTGTCTATTTCTGTTTCCATAAGTCCATAACATAGGTAGAAACTGTCTATCTCTGTTTCTATAAGTGTCATAACATAGGTAGAAACTGTCTATGTTTCTGTTTCTATAAGTCTCATAACATAGGTAGAAACTGTCTATGTTTCTGTTTCTATGAGTCTCATAACAAGTAGAAGCTGTCTGACATTCCTGTTTCTATAAGTCCCATAACATCGGCAGAAACTGTCTATGTTTCTGTTTCTATAAGTCCCATAACATAGGCAGAAATTGTATATGTTTCTGTTTCTATAAGTCTCATAACATAGGTAGAAACTGTCTATGTTTCTGTTTCTATAAGTTTCATAACATAGGTATAAACTGTCTGTGTCTGTTTCTATAAGTCTCATAACATAGGTAGAAACTGTCTATGTTTATGTTTCTATAAGTCCATAACATAGGTAGGAACTGTCTGTTTCTGTTTCTATAATTCTCATAATATAGCAAGAGACTGTCTGAAATCTCTGTTTCTATGAGTCTCATGACGGACAGAAAGTGTGTGATATTTCTCTCTCTATAAGTCTCATAACATAGGTAGAAAATGACTATGTTTCTGTTTCTATAAGTCTCATAACATAGGTAGAATCTTTCTATGTTTCTGTTTCTATAAGTCCATAACATAGGTAGAAATGGTCTATGTTTATGTTTCTATAAGTCTCATAACATAGATAGAAACTGTCTGATATTTCTGTTTCTATAAGTCTCATAACATAGGCAGAAACAGTCTGATATCTCTTTTTCTATAAGTCTCATAATATAGGTAGAAACTGTCTGTTTCTGTTTCTTTAAATCTCATAACATAGCAAGAGACTGTCTGAAATCTCTGTTTCTATAAGTCTCATGACAGTCAGAAACTGTCTGATATTTCTCTTTCTATAAGTCCCATAAAATAGGTAGAAAATGTCTGATATTTCTCTCTCTATAAGTCTCAAAACATAGGTAGAAACTGTCTGTTTCTGTTTCTATAAGTTTCATAATATTGGTAGAAACTGTCTATGTTTCTGTTTCTATAAGTCTCATAACATAGGTAGAAACTGTCAATGTTTCTGTTTCTATAAGTCCATAACATAGGTAGAAACAGTCTGATATTTCTGTTTCTATAAGTATCATAAAATAGGTAGAAAATGTCTGATATTTCTCTCTCTATAAGTCTCAAAACATAGGTAGAAACTGTCTGTTTCTGTTTCTATAAGTTTCATAATATTGGTAGAAACTGTCTATGTTTCTGTTTCTATAAGTCTCATAACATAGGTAGAAACTGTCTATGTTTCTGTTTCTATTAGTCCCATAACATAGGTAGAAACTGTCTATTTCTGTTTCCATAAGTCCATAACATAGGTAGAAACTGTCTATCTCTGTTTCTATAAGTGTCATAACATAGGTAGAAACTGTCTATGTTTCTGTTTCTATAAGTCTCATAACATAGGTAGAAACTGTCTATGTTTCTGTTTCTATGAGTCTCATAACAAGTAGAAGCTGTCTGACATTCCTGTTTCTATAAGTCCCATAACATAGGCAGAAACTGTCTATGTTTCTGTTTCTATAAGTCCCATAACATAGGCAGAAATTGTATATGTTTCTGTTTCTATAAGTCTCATAACATAGGTAGAAACTGTCTATGTTTCTGTTTCTATAAGTTTCATAACATAGGTATAAACTGTCTGTGTCTGTTTCTATAAGTCTCATAACATAGGTAGAAACTGTCTATGTTTATGTTTCTATAAGTCCATAACATACGTAGGAACTGTCTGTTTCTGTTTCTATAATTCTCATAACATAGCAAGAGACTGTCTGAAATCTCTGTTTCTATGAGTCTCATGACGGACAGAAAGTGTGTGATATTTCTCTCTCTATAAGTCTCATAACATAGGTAGAATCTTTCTATGTTTCTGTTTCTATAAGTCCATAACATAGGTAGAAATGGTCTATGTTTATGTTTCTATAAGTCTCATAACATAGATAGAAACTGTCTGATATTTCTGTTTCTATAAGTCTCATAACATAGGCAGAAACAGTCTGATATTTCTGTTTCTATAAGTCTCATAACTAGTAGAAGCTGTCTGATATTTCTGTTAGTATAAGGCCATAACATAGGTAGAAACTGTCTGATGTCTCTGTTTCTATAAGTCCCATAATATAGGTAGAAACAGTCTGATATTTCTTTTTCTATAAGTCTCATAACATAGGTAGAAACTGTCTGATATTTCTCTCCCTATAAATCTCATAACATAGGTAGGAAATGTCTATGTTTCTATGAGTCTAATAACATAGGCAGAAACTGTCTAATATTTCTGTTTCTATAAGTCCATAACATAGGTAGAAACTGTCTGTTTCTGTTTCTATAAGTCTCACAGCATAGGTAGAAACTGTCTATGTTTATGTTTCTATAAGTCTCATAACATAGAAACTGTCTGATATTTCTGTTTCTATAAGTCTCATAACATAGCAAGAGACAGTGTGAAATCTCTGTTTCTATAAGTCTCATGACAGACAGAAACTGTGTGATATTTCTCTCTCTATAAGTGACATAACATAGGTAGAAACTGTCTATGTTTCTGTTTCTATAAGTCTCATAAAATAGACAGAAACTGTCTATGTTTTGGTGTCTATAAGTCTCATAACATAGGTAGAATCTTTCTATGTTTCTGTTTCTATAAGTCTCATAGCATAGGTAGAAACTGTCTGATATTTCTGTTTCTATAAGTCTCATAACATAGGCAGAAACTGTCTGATATTTCTGTTTCTATAAGTCCATAACATAGGTAGAAACGGTCTATGTTTATGTTTCTATAAGTCTCATAACATAGATAGAAACTGTCTGATATTTCTGTTTCTATAAGTCTCATAACATAGGCAGAAACAGTCTATGTTTCTGATTCTATAAGTCTCATAACAAGTAGAAGCTGTCTGATATTTCTCTTTCTATAAGTCCATAACATAGGTAGAAACTGTCTGATGTTTCTGTTTCTATAAGTCTCATAACATAGCAAGAGACTGTGTGAAATCTCTGTTTCTATAAGTCTCATGACAGAAAGAAACTGTGTGATATTTCTATCTCTATAAGTCACATAACATAGGTAGAAACTGTCTATGTTTCTGTTTCTATAAGTCTCATAAAATAGACAGAAACTGTCTATGTTTCGGTGTCTATAAGTCTCATAACATAGGTAGAATCTTTCTATGTTTCTGTTTCTATAAGTCTCATAACATAGGTAGAAACTGTCTGATATTTCTGTTTCTATAAGTCTCATAACATAGGCAGAAACTGTCTGATATTTCTGTTTCTATAAGTCCATAACATAGGTAGAAACGGTCTTTGTTTATGTTTCTATAAGTCTCATAACATAGATAGAAACTGTCTGATATTTCTGTTTCTATAAGTCTCATAACATAGGCAGAAACAGTCTATGTTTCTGATTCTATAAGTCTCATAACAAGTAGAAGCTGTCTGATATTTCTCTTTCTATAAGTCCATAACATAGGTAGAAACTGTCTGATGTTTCTGTTTCTATAAGTCCCATAACATAGGTAAAAACTGTCTGATATTTCTGCTTCTATAAGTCTCATAACATAGGTAGAAACTGTCTATGTTTCTGTTTCTATTACTCCCATAACATAAGTAGAAACTGTCTGTTTCTGTTTCTATAAGTCTATAAAATAGGTAGAAACTGTCTATCTCTGTTTCTATAAGTGTCATAACATAGGTAGAAACTGTCTATGTTTCTGTTTCTATAAGTCTCATAACATAGGTAGAAACTGTCTATGTTTCTGTTTCTATTCCTCCCATAACATAAGTAGAAACTGTCTGTTTCTGTTTCTATAAGTGTCATAACATCGGTAGAAACGGTCTATGTTTCTGTTTCTATAAGTCTCATAACAGGCAGAAGCTGTCTGATATTCCTGTTTCTATAAGTCACATAACATATGCAGAAACTGTCTATGTTTCTGTTTCTATAAGTCTCATAACATAGGTAGAAACTGTCTGATATTTCTCTTTCTATAAGTCCCATAAAATAGGTAGAAAATGTCTGATATTTCTCTCTCTATAAGTCTCAAAACATAGGTAGAAACTGTCTATGTTTCTGTTTCTATAAGTGTCATAACATCGGTAGAAACGGTCTATGTTTCTGTTTCTATAAGTCTCATAACAGGCAGAAGCTGTCTGATATTCCTGTTTCTATAAGTCACATAACATATGCAGAAACTGTCTATGTTTCTGTTTCTATAAGTCTCATAACATAGGTAGAAACTGTCTGATATTTCTCTTTCTATAAGTCCCATAAAATAGATAGAAAATGTCTGATATTTCTCTCTCTATAAGTCTCAAAACATAGGTAGAAACTGTCTATGTTTCTGTTTCTATTAGTCCCATAACATAGGTAGAAACAGTCTATGTTTCTGTTTCTATAAGTCTCATAACATAGGTAGAATATTTCTATGTTTCTATTTCTATAAGTCTAAGAACATAGGTAGAAACTGTCTGATATTTCTGTTTCTATAAGTCTCATAACATAAGCAGAAACAGTCTGATATTTCTGTTTCTATAAGTCCATAAAATAGGTAGAAACTGTGTGATATTTATGTTTCTATAATCTCATAACGTAGGCAGAAACTGTCTGATATTTCTGTTTCTATAAGTCCATATCATAGGTAGAAACGGTCTATGTTTATGTTTCTATAAGTTTCATAACATAGATAGAAACTGTTTGATGTTTCTGTTTCTATAAGTCTCATAACATAGGCAGAAACAGTCTGATATTTCTGTTTCTATAAGTCTCATAACATAGGTAGAAACTGTCTATGTTTCTGTTTCTATAAGTCTCATAACAAGTAGAAGCTGTCTAATATTTCTCTTACTATAAGTCCATATCATAGGTAGAAACTGATATTTCTGTTTCTATAAGTCTCATAACATAGGTAGAAGCTGTCTATGTTTCTGTTTCTATTAGTCCCATGACATAGGTAGAAACTGTCTGTTTCTGTTTCTATAAGTCCATAACATAGGTAGAAACTGTCTATCTCTGTTTCTATAAGTGTCAAGACATAGGTAGAAACTGTCTATGTTTCTGTTTCTATAAGTCTCATTACATAGGTAGAAACTGTCTATGTTTCTGTTTCTATAAGTCTCATAACAGGTAGAAGCTGTCTGATATTCCTGTTTTTATAAGTCCCATAACATAGGCAGAAAGTGTCTATGTTTCTATTTCTATAAGTCTCATAACATAAGGAAAAACTGTCTGATATTTCTCTTTCTATAAGTCCCATAAAATAGGTAGACAATGTCTGATATTTCTCTCTCTATAAGTCTCAAAACATAGGTAGAAACTGTCTATGTTTCTGTTTCCATAAGTTTCATAACATAGGTAGAAACTGCCTATGTTTCTGTTTCTATAAGTCTCATAACATAGGTAGAAACTGCCTATGTTTCTGTTTCTATAAGTCCATAACATAGGTAGAAACTGTGTGATATTTCTCTCTCTATAAGTCACATAACATAGGTAGAAACTGTCTATGTTTCTGTTTCTATAAGTCTCATAACATAGACAGAAACTGTTTATGTTTGTGTTTCTATAAGTCTCATAACATAGGTAGAATCTTTCTATGTTTCTGTTTCTATAAGTCTCATACAATAGGTAGAAACTGTCTGATATTTATGTTTCTATGAGTCTCATAACATAGGCAGAAACTGTCTGATATTTCTGTTTCTATAAGTCCATAACATAGGTAGAAATGGTCTATGTTTATGTTTCTATAAGTCTCATAACATAGATAGAAACTGTCTGATATTTCTGTTTTTATAAGTCTCATAACATAGGCAGAAACAGTCTGATATTTCTGTTACTATAAGGCCATACCATAGGTAGAAACTGTCTATGTTTCTGATTCTATTAGTCCCATAACATAGGTAGAAACTGTCTATTTCTGTTTGTATGAGTCCATAACATAGGTAGAAACTGTCTATCTCTGTTTCTATAAGTGTCATAACATAGGTAGAAACTGTCTATGTTTCTGTTTCTATAAGTCTCGTAACATAGGTAGAAACTGTCTATGTTTCTGTTTCTATAAGTCTCATTCCATAGGCAGAAACTGTCTGATATTTTTGTTTCTATAAGTCTCATAACAGGTAGAAGCTGTCTGATATTCCTGTTTCTATAAGTCCCATAACATAGGCAGAAACTGTCTATGTTTCTGTTTCTATAAGTCTCATAACATAGGTAGAAACAGTCTGATATTTCTGTTTCTATAAGTCCCATGAAATAGGTAGAACATGTCTGATATTTCTCTCTCTATAAGTCTCAAAACATAGGTAGAAACTGTCTGTTTCTGTTTCTATAAGTTTCATAATATAGGTAGAAACTGTCTATGCTTCTGTTTCTATAAGTCTCATAACATAGGTAGAAACTGTCTGACATTTCTCTTTCTATAAGTCCCATAAAATAGGTAGAAAATGTCTGATATTTCTCTCTCTATAAGTCTCAAAACATAGGTAGAACCTGTCTATGTTTCTGTTTCTATAAGTTTCATAACATAGGTAGAAACTGTCTATGTTTCTGTTTCTGTAAGTCTCATAACATAGGTAGAAACTGTCTATGTTTCTGTTTCTATGAGTCCATAACATAGGCAGAAACTGTCTGATATCTCTGTTTCTATAAGTCTCATATCATAGCAAGAGACTGTCTGAAATCTCTGTTTCTATAAGTCTCATGACAGACAGAAACTGTGTGATATTTCTCTCTCTATAAGTCACATAACATAGGTAGAAACTGTTTATGTTTCTGTTTCTATAAGTCTCATAAAATAGACAGAAACTGTCTATGTTTCGGTGTCTATAAGTCTCATAACATAGGTAGAATCTTTCTATGTTTCTGTTTCTATAAGTCTCATAACATAGGTAGAAACTGTCTGATATTTCTGTTTCTATAAGTCTCATAACATAGGCAGAAACTGTCTGATATTTCTGTTTCTATAAGTCCATAACATAGGTAGAAACGGTCTATGTTTATGTTTCTATAAGTCTCATAACATAGATAGACACTGTCTGATACTTCTGTTTCTATAAGTCTCATAACATAGGCAGAAACAGTCTGAAATTTCTGTTTTCATAAGTCTCATAACATAGGTAGAAATTGTCTATGTTTCTGATTCTATAAGTCTCATAACAAGTAGAAGCTGTCTGATATTTCTCTTTCTATAAGTCCATAACATAGGTAGAAACTGTCTGATGTTTCTGTTTCTATAAGTCCCATAACATAGGTAAAAACTGTCTGATATTTCTGTTTCTATAAGTCTCATAACATAGGTAGAAACTGTCTATGTTTCTGTTTCTACTACTCCCATAACATAAGTAGAAACTGTCTGTTTCTGTTTCTATAAGTCCATAAAATAGGTAGAAACTGTCTATCTCTGTTTCTATAAGTGTCATAACATAGGTAGAAACTGTCTATGTTTCTGTTTCTATAAGTCTCATAACATAGGTAGAAACTGTCTATGTTTCTGTTTCTATTCCTCCCATAACATAAGTAGAAACTGTCTGTTTCTGTTTCTATAAGTCCATAAAATAGATAGAAACTGTCTATCTCTGTTTCTATAAGTGTCATAACATAGGTATAAACTGTCTATGTTTCTGTTTCTATAAGTCTCATAACATATGTAGAAACTGTCTATGTTTCTGTTTCTATAAGTCTCATAACAAGCAGAAGCTGTCTGATATTCCTGTTTCTATAAGTCCCATACCATAGGTAGAAACTGTCTATGTTTCTGATTCTATTAGTCCCATAACATAGGTAGAAAATGTCTGATATTTCTCTCTCTATAAGTCTCAAAACATAGGTAGAAACTGTCTATGTTTCTGTTTCTATAAGTCCATAACATAGGTAGAAACAGTCTGATATTTCTGTTTCTATAAGTCCATAAAATAGGTAGAAACTGTCTGATATTTATGTTTCTATAATCTCATAACGTAGGCAGAAACTGTCTGATATCTGTTTCTATAAGTCCCATAACATAGGTAGAAACTGATATTTCTGTTTCTATAAGTCTCATAACATAGGTAGAAGCTGTCTATGTTTCTGTTTCTATTAGTCCCATAACATAGGTAGAGACTGTCTGTTTCTGTTTCTATAAGTCCATAACATAGGTAGAAACTGTCTATCTCTGTTTCTATAAGTGTCAAGACATAGGTAGAAACTGTCTATGTTTCTGTTTCTATAAGTCTCATTACATAGGTAGAAACTGTCTATGTTTCTGTTTCTATAAGTCTCATAACAGGTAGAAGCTGTCTGATATTTCTGTTACTATAAGTCCATAACATAGGTAGAAACTGTCTGATGTTTCTGTTTCTATAAGTCCCATAACATAGGTAGAAACTGATATTTCTGTTTCTATAAGTCTCATAACATAGGTAGAAGCTGTCTATGTTTCTGTTTCTATTAGTCCCATAACATAGGTAGAAACTGTCTGTTTCTGTTTCTATAAGTCCATAACATAGGTAGAAACTGTCTATCTCTGTTTCTATAAGTGTCAAGACATAGGTAGAAACTGTCTATGTTTCTGTTTCTATAAGTCTCTTTACATAGGTAGAAACTGTCTATGTTTCTGTTTCTATAAGTCTCATAACAGGTAGAAGCTGTCTGATATTCCTGTTTCTATAAGTCCCATAACATAGGCAGAAAGTGTCTATGTTTCTGTTTCTATAAGTCTCATAACATAAGGAAAAACTGTCTGATATTTCTCTTTCTATAAGTCCCATAAAATAGGTAGACAATGTCTGATATTTCTCTCTCTATAAGTCTCAAAACATAGGTAGAAACTGTCTATGTTTCTGTTTCTATAAGTTTCATAACATAGGTAGAAACTGTCTATGTTTCTGTTTCTATAAGTCTCATAACATAGGTAGAAACTGCCTATGTTTCTGTTTCTATAAGTCCATAACATAGGTAGAAACTGTGTGATATTTCTCTCTCTATAAGTCACATACCATAGGTAGAAACTGTCTAAGTTTCTGTTTCTATAAGTCTCATAACATAGACAGAAACTGTTTATGTTTGTGTTTCTATAAGTCTCATAACATAGGTAGAATCTTTCTATGTTTCTGTTTCTATAAGTCTCATAAAATAGGTAGAAACTGTCTGATATTTATGTTTCTATAAGTCTCATAACATAGGCAGAAACTGTCTGATATTTCTGTTTCTATAAGTCCATAACATAGGTAGAAATGGTCTATGTTTTTGTTTCTATAAGTCTCATAACATAGATAGAAACTGTCTGATATTTCTGTTTTTATAAGTCTCATAACATAGGCAGAAACAGGGTGATATTTCTGTTACTATAAGGCCATACCATAGTTAGAAACTGTCTATGTTTCTGATTCTATTAGTCCCATAACATAGGTAGAAACTGTCTATTTCTGTTTCTATAAGTTTCATAACATAGGTAGAAACTGTCTATGTTTCTGTTTCTGTAAGTCTCATAACATAGGTAGAAACTGTCTATGTTTCTGTTTCTATGAGTCCATAACATAGGCAGAAACTGTCTGATATCTCTGTTTCTATAAGTCTCATAACATAGTAAGAGACTGTCTGAAATCTCTGTTTCTATAAGTCTCATGACAGACAGAAACTGTGTGATATTTCTCTCTCTATAAGTCACATAACATAGGTAGAAACTGTCTATGTTTCTGTTTCTATAAGTCTCATAAAATAGACAGAAACTGTCTATGTTTCGGTGTCTATAAGTCTCATAACA
Source organism: Zingel zingel (assembly GCA_023566125.1). Classification (NCBI taxonomy): domain Eukaryota; kingdom Metazoa; phylum Chordata; class Actinopteri; order Perciformes; family Percidae; genus Zingel; species Zingel zingel. Next base: position 961,305 of record CM042337.1, read on the forward strand.
TAGGTAGAATCTTTCTATGTTTCTGTTTCTATAAGTCTCATAAGATAGGTAGAAACTGTCTGATATTTCTGTTTCTATAAGTCTCATAACATAGGCAGAAACTGTCTGATATTTCTGTTTCTATAAGTCCATAACATAGGTAGAAACGGTCTATGTTTATGTTTCTATAAGTCCATAAAATAGATAGAAACTGTCTATCTCTGTTTCTATAAGTGTCATAACATAGGTATAAACTGTCTATGTTTCTGTTTCTATAAGTCTCATAACATAGGTAGAAACTGTCTATGTTTCTGTTTCTATAAGTCTCATAACAGGCAGAAGCTGTCTGATATTCCTGTTTCTATAAGTCCCATAACATAGGCAGAAACTGTCTATGTTTCTGTTTCTATAAGTCTCATAACATAGGCAGAAACTGTCTGATATTTCTCTCTCTATAAGTCTCAAAACATAGGTAGAAACTGTCTATGTTTCTGTTTCTATAAGTCCATAACATAGGTAGAAACTGTCTGATATCTCTGTTTCTATAAGTCTCATGACAGTCAGTAACTGTGTGATATTTCTCTCTCTATAAGTCACATAACATAGGTAGGAACTGTCTATGTTTCTGTTTCTATAAGTCTCAGAAAATAGGTAGAAACTGTCTGATATTTCTGTTTCTATAAGTCTCATAACATAGGCAGAAACAGTCTGATATTTCTGTTTCTATAAGTCCATAAAATAGGTAGAAACTGTCTGATATTTATGTTTCTATAATCTCATAACGTAGGCAGAAACTGTCTGATATTCCTGTTTCTATAAGTCCCATAACATAGGCAGAAAGTGTCTATGTTTCTGTTTCTATAAGTCTCATAACATAAGGAAAAACTGTCTGATATTTCTCTTTCTATAAGTCCCATAAAATAGGTAGACAATGTCTGATATTTCTCTCTCTATAAGTCTCAAAACATAGGTAAAAACTGTCTATGTTTCTGTTTCTATAAGTTTCATAACATAGGTAGAAACTGTCTATGTTTCTGTTTCTATAAGTCTCATAACATAGGTAGAAACTGCCTATGTTTCTGTTTCTATAAGTCCATAACATAGGTAGAAACTGTGTGATATTTCTCTCTCTATAAGTCACATAACATAGGTAGAAACTGTCTAAGTTTCTGTTTCTATAAGTCTCATAACATAGACAGAAACTGTTTATGTTTGTGTTTCTATAAGTCTCATAACATAGGTAGAATCTTTCTATGTTTCTGTTTCTATAAGTCTCATAAAATAGGTAGAAACTGTCTGATATTTATGTTTCTATAAGTCTCATAACATAGGCAGAAACTGTCTGATATTTCTGTTTCTATAAGTCCATAACATAGGTAGAAATGGTCTATGTTTATGTTTCTATAAGTCTCATAACATAGATAGAAACTGTCTGATATTTCTGTTTTTATAAGTCTCATAACATAGGCAGAAACAGGGTGATATTTCTGTTACTATAAGGCCATATCATAGGTAGAAACTGTCTATGTTTCTGATACTATTAGTCCCATAACATAGGTAGAAACTGTCTATTTCTGTTTCTATAAGTTTCATAACATAGGTAGAAACTGTCTATGTTTCTGTTTCTGTAAGTCTCATAACATAGGTATAAACTGTCTATGTTTCTGTTTCTATGAGTCCATAACATAGGCAGAAACTGTCTGATATCTCTGTTTCTATAAGTCTCATAACATAGCAAGAGACTGTCTGAAATCTCTGTTTCTATAAGTCTCATGACAGACAGAAACTGTGTGATATTTCTCTCTCTATAAGTCAGATAACATAGGTAGAAACTGTCTATGTTTCTGTTTCTATAAGTCTCATAAAATAGACAGAAACTGTCTATGTTTCGGTGTCTATAAGTCTCATAACATAGGTAGAATCTTTCTATGTTTCTGTTTCTATAAGTCTCATAACATAGGTAGAAACTGTCTGATATTTCTGTTTCTACAAGTCTCATAACATAGGCAGAAACTGTCTGATATTTCTGTTTCTATAAGTCCATAACATAGGTAGAAACGGTCTATGTTTATGTTTCTATAAGTCTCATAACATAGATAGAAACTGTCTGATATTTCTGTTTCTATAAGTCTCATAACATAGGCAGAAACAGTCTGAAATTTCTGTTTTCATAAGTCTCATAACATAGGTAGAAACTGTCTGTTTCTGATTCTATAAGTCTCATAACAAGTAGAAGCTGTCTGATATTTCTCTTTCTATAAGTGTCATAACATAGGTAGAAACTGTCTATGTTTCTGTTTCTATAAGTCTCATAACATAGGTAGAAACTGTCTCTGTTTCTGTTTCTATTCCTCCCATAACATAAGTAGAAACTGTCTGTTTCTGTTTCTATAAGTCCATAAAATAGATAGAAACTGTCTATCTCTGTTTCTATAAGTGTCATAACATCGGTAGAAACTGTCTATGTTTCTGTTTCTATAAGTCTCATAACATAGGTAGAAACTGTCTATGTTTCTGTTTCTATAAGTCTCATAACAGGCAGAAGCTGTCTGATATTCCTGTTTCTATAAGTCACATAACATAGGCAGAAACTGTCTATGTTTCTGTTTCTATAAGTCTCATAACATAGGTAGAAACTGTCTGATATTTCTCTTTCTATAAGTCCCATAAAATAGGTAGAAAATGTCTGATATTTCTCTCTCTATAAGTCTCAAAACATAGGTAGAAACTGTCTATGTTTCTGTTTCTATAAGTCCATAACATAGGTAGAAACTGTCTGTTTCTGTTTCTTTAAGTCTCATAACATAACAAGAGACTGTCTGAAATCTCTGTTTCTATAAGTCTCATGACAGTCAGTAACTGTGTGATATTTCTCTATCTATAAGTCACATAACATAGGTAGGAACTGTCTATGTTTCTGTTTCTATAAGTCTCATAACATAGACAGAAACTGTCTATGTTTCTGTTTCTATAAGTCTCATAACATAAGTAGAATCTTTCTACGTTTCTATTTCTATAAGTCTCAGAACATAGGTAGAAACTGTCTGATATTTATGTTTCTATAATCTCATAACGTAGGCAGAAACTGTCTGATATTTCTGTTTCTATAAGTCCATATCATAGGTAGAAACGGTCTATGTTTATGTTTCTATAAGTCTCATAACAAGTAGAAGCTGTCTGATATTTCTGTTACTATAAGTCCATATCATAGGTAGAAACTGATATTTCAGTTTCTATAAGTCTCATAACATAGGTAGAAGCTATCTATGTTTCTGTTTCTATTAGTCCCATAACATAGGTAGAAACTGTCTATGTTTCTGTTTCTATAAGTCTCATAACAGGTAGAAGCTGTCTGATATTCCTGTTTCTATAAGTCCCATAACATAGGCAGAAAGTGTCTATGTTTCTATTTCTATAAGTCTCATAACATAAGGAAAAACTGTCTGATATTTCTCTTTCTATAAGTCCCATAAAATAGGTAGACAATGTCTGATATTTCTCTCTCTATAAGTCTCAAAACATAGGTAGAAACTGTCTATGTTTCTGTTTCTATAAGTTTCATAACATAGGTAGAAACTGTCTATGTTTCTGTTTCTATAAGTCTCATAACATAGGTAGAAACTGCCTATGTTTCTGTTTCTATAAGTCCATAACATAGGTAGAAACTGTGTGATATTTCTCTCTCTATAAGTCACATAACATAGGTAGAAACTGTCTATGTTTGTGTTTCTATAAGTCTCATAACATAGGTAGAATCTTTCTATGTTTCTGTTTCTATAAGTCTCATGACATAGGCAGAAACTGTCTGATATTTCTGTTTCTATAAGTCCATAACATAGGTAGAAATGGTCTATGTTTATGTTTCTATAAGTCTCATAACATAGATAGAAACTGTCTGATATTTCTGTTTTTATAAGTCTCATAACATAGGCAGAAACAGTCTGATATTTCTGTTACTATAAGGCCATACCATAGGTAGAAACTGTCTATGTTTCTGATTCTATTAGTCCCATAACATAGGTAGAAACTGTCTATTTCTGTTTCTATGAGTCCATAACATAGGTAGAAACTGTCTATCTCTGTTTCTATAAGTGTCATAACATAGGTAGAAACTGTCTATGTTTCTGTTTCTATAAGTCTGAAAACATAGGTAGAAACTCTCTACGTTTCTGTTTCTATAAGTCTCATAACAGGTAGAAGCTGTCTGATATTCCTTTTTCTATAAGTCCCATAACATAGGCATAAACTGTCTATGTTTCTGTTTCTATAAGTCTCGTAACATAGGTAGAAACTGTCTATGTTTCTGTTTCTATAAGTCTCATAACATAGGTAGAAACTGTCTCTGTTTCTGTTTCTATTCCTCCCATAACATAAGTAGAAACTGTCTGTTTCTGTTTCTATAAGTCCATAAAATAGATAGAAACTGTCTATCTCTGTTTCTATAAGTGTCATAACATCGGTAGAAACTGTCTATGTTTCTGTTTCTATAAGTCTCATAACATAGGTAGAAACTGTCTATGTTTCTGTTTCTATAAGTCTCATAACAGGCAGAAGCTGTCTGATATTCCTGTTTCTATAAGTCACATAACATAGGCAGAAACTGTCTATGTTTCTGTTTCTATAAGTCTCATAACATAGGTAGAAACTGTCTGATATTTCTCTTTCTATAAGTCCCATAAAATAGGTAGAAAATGTCTGATATTTCTCTCTCTATAAGTCTCAAAACATAGGTAGAAACTGTCTATGTTTCTGTTTCTATAAGTCCATAACATAGGTAGAAACTGTCTGTTTCTGTTTCTTTAAGTCTCATAACATAACAAGAGACTGTCTGAAATCTCTGTTTCTATAAGTCTCATGACAGTCAGTAACTGTGTGATATTTCTCTATCTATAAGTCACATAACATAGGTAGGAACTGTCTATGTTTCTGTTTCTATAAGTCTCATAACATAGACAGAAACTGTCTATGTTTCTGTTTCTATAAGTCTCATAACATAAGTAGAATCTTTCTACGTTTCTATTTCTATAAGTCTCAGAACATAGGTAGAAACTGTCTGATATTTATGTTTCTATAATCTCATAACGTAGGCAGAAACTGTCTGATATTTCTGTTTCTATAAGTCCATATCATAGGTAGAAACGGTCTATGTTTATGTTTCTATAAGTCTCATAACAAGTAGAAGCTGTCTGATATTTCTGTTACTATAAGTCCATATCATAGGTAGAAACTGATATTTCAGTTTCTATAAGTCTCATAACATAGGTAGAAGCTATCTATGTTTCTGTTTCTATTAGTCCCATAACATAGGTAGAAACTGTCTATGTTTCTGTTTCTATAAGTCTCATAACAGGTAGAAGCTGTCTGATATTCCTGTTTCTATAAGTCCCATAACATAGGCAGAAAGTGTCTATGTTTCTATTTCTATAAGTCTCATAACATAAGGAAAAACTGTCTGATATTTCTCTTTCTATAAGTCCCATAAAATAGGTAGACAATGTCTGATATTTCTCTCTCTATAAGTCTCAAAACATAGGTAGAAACTGTCTATGTTTCTGTTTCTATAAGTTTCATAACATAGGTAGAAACTGTCTATGTTTCTGTTTCTATAAGTCTCATAACATAGGTAGAAACTGCCTATGTTTCTGTTTCTATAAGTCCATAACATAGGTAGAAACTGTGTGATATTTCTCTCTCTATAAGTCACATAACATAGGTAGAAACTGTCTATGTTTGTGTTTCTATAAGTCTCATAACATAGGTAGAATCTTTCTATGTTTCTGTTTCTATAAGTCTCATGACATAGGCAGAAACTGTCTGATATTTCTGTTTCTATAAGTCCATAACATAGGTAGAAATGGTCTATGTTTATGTTTCTATAAGTCTCATAACATAGATAGAAACTGTCTGATATTTCTGTTTTTATAAGTCTCATAACATAGGCAGAAACAGTCTGATATTTCTGTTACTATAAGGCCATACCATAGGTAGAAACTGTCTATGTTTCTGATTCTATTAGTCCCATAACATAGGTAGAAACTGTCTATTTCTGTTTCTATGAGTCCATAACATAGGTAGAAACTGTCTATGTTTCTGTTTCTATAAGTCTCAAAACATAGGTAGAAACTCTCTACGTTTCTGTTTCTATAAGTCTCATAACAGGTAGAAGCTGTCTGATATTCCTTTTTCTATAAGTCCCATAACATAGGCATAAACTGTCTATGTTTCTGTTTCTATAAGTCTCGTAACGTAGGTAGAAACTGTCTATGTTTCTGTTTCTATAAGTCTCATTCCATAGGCAGAAACTGTCTGATATTTTTGTTTCTATAAGTCTCATAACATAGGCAGAAACTGTATGATATTTCTGTTTCTATAAGTCTCATAACATAGGTAGAAACTGTCTATGTTTCTGTTTCTATAAGTCTCATAACAGGTAGAAGCTGTCTGATATTCCTGTTTCTATAAGTCCCATAACATAGGCAGAAACTGTCTATGTTTCTGTTTCTATAAGTCTCATAACATAGGTAGAAACAGTCTGATATTTCTGTGTCTATAAGTCCCATGAAATAGGTAGAACATGTCTGATATTTCTCTCTCTATAAGTCTCAAAACATAGGTAGAAACTGTCTGTTTCTGTTTCTATAAGTTTCATAATATAGGTAGAAACTGTCTATGCTTCTGTTTCTATAAGTCTCATAACATAGGTAGAAACTGTCAATGTTTCTGTTTCTATAAGTCTCATAACAGGTAGAAGCTGTCTGATATTCCTGTTTCAATAAGTCCCTTAACATAGGCAGAAACTGTCTATGTTTCTGTTTCTATAAGTCTCATAACAGAGGTAAAAACTGTCTGACATTTCTCTTTCTATAAGTCCCATAACATAGGTAGAAAATGTCTGATATTTCTCTCTCTATAAGTCTCAAAACATAGGTAGAACCTGTCTATGTTTCTGTTTCTATAAGTTTCATAACATAGGTAGAAACTGTCTATGTTTCTGTTTCTGTAAGTCTCATAACATAGGTAGAAACTGTCTATGTTTCTGTTTCTATGAGTCCATAACATAGGCAGAAACTGTCTGATATCTCTGTTTCTATAAGTCTCATAACATAGCAAGAGACTGTCTGAAATCTCTGTTTCTATAAGTCTCATGACAGTCAGTAACTGTGTGATATTTCTCTCTCTATAAGTCACATAACATAGGTAGGAACTGTCTATGTTTCTGTTTCTATAAGTCTCAGAACATAGGTAGAAACTGTCTGATATTTCTGTTTCTATAAGTCTCATAACATAGGCAGAAACAGTCTGATATTTCTGTTTCTATAAGTCCATAAAATAGGTAGAAACTGTCTGATATTTATGTTTCTATAATCTCATAACGTAGGCAGAAACTGTCTGATATTTCTGTTTCTATAAGTCCATATCATAGGTAGAAACGGTCTATGTTTATGTTTCTATAAGTTTCATAACATAGATAGAAACTGTTTGATGTTTCTGTTTCTATAAGTCTCATAACATAGGCAGAAACAGTCTGATATTTCTGTTTCTATAAGTCTCATAACATAGGTAGAAACTGTCTATGTTTCTGTTTCTATAAGTCTCATAACAAGTAGAAGCTGTCTGATATTTCTGTTACTATAAGTCTCATAACATAGGTAGAAGCTGTCTATATTTCTGTTTCTATTAGTCCCATAACATAGGTAGAAACTGTCTGTTTCTGTTTCTATAAGTCCATAACATAGGTAGAAACTGTCTATCTCTGTTTCTATAAGTGTCACGACATAGGTAGAAACTGTCTATGTTTCTGTTTCTATAAGTCTCATAACAGGTAGAAGCTGTCTGATATTCCTGTTTCTATAAGTCCCATAACATAGGCAGAAAGTGTCTATGTTTCTATTTCTATAAGTCTCATAACATAAGGAAAAACTGTCTGATATTTCTCTTTCTATAAGTCCCATAAAATAGGTAGACAATGTCTGATATTTCTCTCTCTATAAGTCTCAAAACATAGGTAGAAACTGTCTATGTTTCTGTTTCTATAAGTTTCATAACATAGGTAGAAACTGTCTATGTTTCTGTTTCTATAAGTCTCATAACATAGGTAGAAACTGCCTATGTTTCTGTTTCTATAAGTCCATAACATAGGTAGAAACTGTGTGATATTTCTCTCTCTATAAGTCACATAACATAGGTAGAAACTGTCTATGTTTCTGTTTCTATAAGTCTCATAACATAGACAGAAACTGTTTATGTTTGTGTTTCTATAAGTCTCATAACATAGGTAGAATCTTTCTATGTTTCTGTTTCTATAAGTCTCATACAATAGGTAGAAACTGTCTGATATTTATGTTTCTATAAGTCTCATAACATAGGCAGAAACTGTCTGATATTTCTGTTACTATAAGGCCATACCATAGGTAGAAACTGTCTATGTTTCTGATTCTATTAGTCCCATAACATAGGTAGAAACTGTCTATTTCTGTTTCTATGAGTCCATAACATAGGTAGAAACTGTCTATCTCTGTTTCTATAAGTGTCATAACATAGGCAGAAACTGTCTGATATTTCTGTTTCTATAAGTCCATAACATAGGTAGAAATGGTCTATGTTTATGTTTCTATAAGTCTCATAACATAGATAGAAACTGTCTGATATTTCTGTTTTTATAAGTCTCATAACATAGGCAGAAACAGTGTGATATTTCTGTTACTATAAGGCCATACCATAGGTAGAAACTGTCTATGTTTCTGATTCTATTAGTCCCATAACATAGGTAGAAACTGTCTATTTCTGTTTCTATAAGTCCATAACATAGGTAGAAACTGTCTATCTCTGTTTCTATAAGTGTCATGACATAGGTAGAAACTGTCTATGTTTCTGTTTCTATAAGTCTCAAAACATAGGTAGAAACTGTCTACGTTTCTGTTTCTATAAGTCTCATAACAGGTAGAAGCTGTCTGATATTCCTGTTTCTATAAGTCCCATAACATAGGCATAAACTGTCTGTTTCTTTTTCTATAAGTCTCGTAACATAGGTAGAAACTGTCTATGTTTCTGTTTCTATAAGTCTCATACCATAGGCAGAAACTGTCTGATATTTCTGTTTCTATAAGTCTCATAACATAGGCAGAAACTGTATGATATTTCTGTTTCTATAAGTCTCATAACATAGGTAGAAACTGTCTATGTTTCTGTTTCTATAAGTCTCATAACAAGTAGAAGCTGTCTGATATTTATGTTACTATAAGTCTCATAACATAGGTAGAAGCTGTCTATGTTTCTGTTTCTATTAGTCCCATAACATAGGTAGAAACTGTCTGTTTCTGTTTCTATAAGTCCATAACATAGGTAGAAACTGTCTATCTCTGTTTCTATAAGTGTCAAGACATAGGTAGAAACTGTCTATGTTTCTGTTTCTATAAGTCTCATTACATAGGTAGAAACTGTCTCTGTTTCTGTTTCTATAAGTCTCATAACAGGTAGACGCTGTCTGATATTCCTGTTTCTATAAGTCCCATAACATAGGCAGAAAGTGTCTATATTTCTGTTTCTATAAGTCTCAAAACATAAGGAAAAACTGTCTGATATTTCTCTTTCTATAAGTCCCATAAAATAGGTAGACAATGTCTGATATTTCTCTCTCTATAAGTCTCAAAACATAGGTAGAAACTGTCTATGTTTCTGTTTCTATAAGTTTCATAACATAGGTAGAAACTGTCTATGTTTCTGTTTCTATAAGTCTCATAACATAGGTAGAAACTGCCTATGTTTCTGTTTCTATAAGTCCATAACATAGGTAGAAACTGTGTGATATTTCTCTCTCTATAAGTCACATAACATAGGTAGAAACTGTCTATGTTTCTGTTTCTATAAGTCTCATTACATAGACAGAAACTGTCTATGTTTCTGTTTCTATAAGTTCATAACATAGACAGAAACTGTTTATGTTTGTGTTTCTATAAGTCTCATAACATAGGTAGAATCTTTCTATGTTTCTGTTTCTATAAGTCTCATAAAATAGGTAGAAACTGTCTGATATTTATGTTTCTATAAGTCTCATAACATAGGCAGAAACTGTCTGATATTTCTGTTTCTATAAGTCCATAACATAGGCAGAAATGGTCTATGTTTATGTTTCTATAAGTCTCATAACATAGATAGAAACTGTCTGATATTTCTGTTTTTATAAGTCTCATAACATAGGCAGAAACAGGGTGATATTTCTGTTACTATAAGGCCATACCATAGGTAGAAACTGTCTATGTTTCTGATTCTATTAGTCCCATAACATAGGTAGAAACTGTCTATTTCTGTTTCTATAAGTTTCATAACATAGGTAGAAACTGTCTATGTTTCTGTTTCTATGAGTCCATAACATAGGCAGAAACTGTCTGATATCTCTGTTTCTATAAGTCTCATAACATAGCAAGAGACTGTCTGAAATCTATGTTTCTATAAGTCTCATGACAGACAGAAACTGTGTGATATTTCTCTCTCTATAAGTCACATAACATAGGTAGAAACTGTCTATGTTTCTGTTTCTATAAGTCTCATAAAATAGACAGAAACTGTCTATGTTTCGGTGTCTATAAGTCTCATAACATAGGTAGAATCTTTCTATGTTTCTGTTTCTATAAGTCTCATAACATAGGTAGAAACTGTCTGATATTTCTGTTTCTATAAGTCTCATAACATAGGCAGAAACTGTCTGATATTTCTGTTTCTATAAGTCCATAACATAGGTAGAAACGGTATATGTTTATGTTTCTATAAGTCTCATAACATAGATAGAAACTGTCTGATATTTCTGTTTCTATAAGTCTCATAACATAGGCAGAAACAGACTGAAATTTCTGTTTTCATTAGTCTTATAACATAGGTAGAAACTGTCTATGTTTCTGATTCTATAAGTCTCATAACAAGTAGAAGCTGTCTGATATTTCTCTTTCTATAAGTCCATAACATAGGTAGAAACTGTCTGATGTTTCTGTTTCTATAAGTCCCATAACATAGGTAAAAACCGTCTGATATTTATGTTTCTATAAGTCTCATAACATAGGTAGAAACTGTCTATGTTTCTGTTTCTATTACTCCCATAACATAAGTAGAAACTGTCTGTTTCTGTTTCTATAAGTCCATAAAATAGGTAGAAACTGTCTATCTCTGTTTCTATAAGTGTCATAACATAGGTAGAAACTGTCTATGTTTCTGTTTCTATAAGTCTCATAACATAGGTAGAAACTGTCTATGTTTCTGTTTCTATTCCTCCCATAACATAAGTAGAAACTGTCTGTTTCTGTTTCTATAAGTCCATAAAATAGATAGAAACTGTCTATCTCTGTTTCTATAAGTGTCATAACATAGGTATAAACTGTCTATGTTTCTGTTTCTATAAGTATCATAACATAGGTAGAAACTGTCTATGTTTCTGTTTCTATAAGTCTCATAACAGGCAGAAGCTGTCTGATATTCCTGTTTCTATAAGTCCCATAACATAGGCAGAAACTGTCTATGTTTCTGTTTCTATAAGTCTCATAACATAGGTAGAAACTGTCTGATATTTCTCTTTCTATAAGTCCCATAAAATAGGTAGAAAATGTCTGATATTTCTCTCTCTATAAGTCTCAAAACATAGGTAGAAACTGTATATGTTTCTGTTTCTATAAGTCCATAACATAGGTAGAAACTGTCTGATATCTCTGTTTCTATAAGTCTCATAATATAGGTAGAAACTGTCTGTTTCTGTTTCTTTAAGTCTCATAACATAACAAGAGACTGTCTGAAATCTCTGTTTCTATAAGTCTCATGACAGTCAGTAACTGTGTGATATTTCTCTCTCTATAAGTCACATAACATAGGTAGGAACTGTCTATGTTTCTGTTTCTATAAGTCTCATAACATAGATAGAAACTGTCTGATATTTCTGTTTCTATAAGTCTCATAACATAGGCAGAAACAGTCTGAAATTTCTGTTTTCATAAGTCTCATAACATAGGTAGAAACTGTCTATGTTTCTGATTCTATAAGTCTCATAACAAGTAGAAGCTGTCTGATATTTCTCTTTCTATAAGTCCATAACATAGGTAGAAACTGTCTGATGTTTCTGTTTCTATAAGTCCCATAACATAGGTAAAAACCGTCTGATATTTATGTTTCTATAAGTCTCATAACATAGGTAGAAACTGTCTATGTTTCTGTTTCTATTACTCCCATAACATAAGTAGAAACTGTCTGTTTCTGTTTCTATAAGTCCATAAAATAGGTAGAAACTGTCTATCTCTGTTTCTATAAGTGTCATAACATAGGTAGAAACTGTCTATGTTTCTGTTTCTATAAGTCTCATAACATAGGTAGAAACTGTCTATGTTTCTGTTTCTATTCCTCCCATAACATAAGTAGAAACTGTCTGTTTCTGTTTCTATAAGTCCATAAAATAGATAGAAACTGTCTATCTCTGTTTCTATAAGTGTCATAACATAGGTATAAACTGTCTATGTTTCTGTTTCTATAAGTATCATAACATAGGTAGAAACTGTCTATGTTTCTGTTTCTATAAGTCTCATAACAGGCAGAAGCTGTCTGATATTCCTGTTTCTATAAGTCCCATAACATAGGCAGAAACTGTCTATGTTTCTGTTTCTATAAGTCTCATAACATAGGTAGAAACTGTCTGATATTTCTCTTTCTATAAGTCCCATAAAATAGGTAGAAAATGTCTGATATTTCTCTCTCTATAAGTCTCAAAACATAGGTAGAAACTGTCAATGTTTCTGTTTCTATAAGTCCATAACATAGGTAGAAACTGTCTGATATCTCTGTTTCTATAAGTCTCATAATATAGGTAGAAACTGTCTGTTTCTGTTTCTTTAAGTCTCATAACATAACAAGAGACTGTCTGAAATCTCTGTTTCTATAAGTCTCATGACAGTCAGTAACTGTGTGATATTTCTCTCTCTATAAGTCACATAACATAGGTAGGAACTGTCTATGTTTCTGTTTCTATAAGTCTCAGAACATAGGTAGAAACTGTCTGATATTTCTGTTTCTATAAGTCTCATAACATAGGCAGAAACAGTCTGATATTTCTGTTTCTATAAGTCCATACAATAGGTAGAAACTGTCTGATATTTATGTTTCTATAATCTCATAACGTAGGCAGAAACTGTCTGATATTTCTGTTTCTATAAGTACATATCATAGGTAGAAACGGTCTATGTTTATGTTTCTATAAGTTTCATAACATAGATAGAAACTGTTTGATGTTTCTGTTTCTATAAGTCTCATAACATAGGCAGAAACAGTCTGATATTTCTGTTTCTATAAGTCTCATAACATAGGTAGAAACTGTCTATGTTTCTGTTTCTATAAGTCTCATAACAAGTAGAAGCTGTCTGATATTTCTGTTGCTATAAGTCTCATAACATAGGTAGAAGCTGTCTATGTTTCTGTTTCTATTAGTCCCATAACATAGGTAGAAACTGTCTGTTTCTGTTTCTATAAGTCCATAACATAGGTAGAAACTGTCTATCTCTGTTTCTATAAGTGTCAAGACATAGGTAGAAACTGTCTATGTTTCTGTTTCTATAAGTCTCATTACATAGGTAGAAACTGTCTATGTTTCTGTTTCTATAAGTCCCATAACATAGGCAGAAAGTGTCTATGTTTCTGTTTCTATAAGTCTCATAACATAAGGAAAAACTTTCTGATATTTCTCTTTCTATAAGTCCCATAAAATAGGTAGACAATGTCTGATATTTCTCTCTCTATAAGTCTCAAAACATAGGTAGAAACTGTCTATGTTTCTGTTTCTATAAGTCTCATAACATAGACAGAAACTGTTTATGTTTGTGTTTCTATAAGTCTCATAACATAGGTAGAATCTTTCTATGTTTCTGTTTCTATAAGTCTCATAAAATAGGTAGAAACTGTCTGATATTTATGTTTCTATAAGTCTCATAACATAGGCAGAAACTGTCTGATATTTCTGTTTCTATAAGTCCATAACATAGGTAGAAATGGTCTATGTTTATGTTTCTATAAGTCTCATAACATAGATAGAAACTGTCTGATATTTCTGTTTTTATAAGTCTCATAACATAGGCAGAAACAGTGTGATATTTCTGTTACTATAAGGCCATACCATAGGTAGAAACTGTCTATGTTTCTGATTCTATTAGTCCCATAACATAGGTAGAAACTGTCTATTTCTGTTTCTATAAGTCCATAACATAGGTAGAAACTGTCTATCTCTGTTTCTATAAGTGTCATGACATAGGTAGAAACTGTCTATGTTTCTGTTTCTATAAGTCTCAAAACATAGGTAGAAACTGTCTACGTTTCTGTTTCTATAAGTCTCATAACAGGTAGAAGCTGTCTGATATTCCTGTTTCTATAAGTCCCATAACATAGGCATAAACTGTCTATGTTTCTGTTACTATAAGTCTCATAACATAGGTAGAAACTGTCTATGTTTCTGTTTCTATAAGTCTCATACCATAGGCAGAAACTGTATGATATTTCTGTTTCTATAAGTCTCATAGCATAGGTAGAAACTGTCTATGTTTCTGTTTCTATAAGTCTCATAACAAGTAGAAGCTGTCTGATATTTCTGTTACTATAAGTCTCATAACATAGGTAGAAGCTGTCTATGTTTCTGTTTCTATTAGTCCCATAACATAGGTAGAAACTGTCTATTTCTGTTTCTATAAGTCCATAACATAGTTAGAAACTGTCTATCTCTGTTTCTATAAGTGTCAAGACATAGGTAGAAACTGTCTATGTTTCTGTTTCTATAAGTCTCATTACATAGGTAGAAACTGTCTATGTTTCTGTTTCTATAAGTCTCATAACAGGTAGAAGCTGTCTGATATTCCTGTTTCTACAAGTCCCATAACATAGGCAGAAAGTGTCTATGTTTCTGTTTCTATAAGTCTCATAACATAAGGAAAAACTGTCTGATATTTCTCTTTCTATAAGTCCCATGAAATAGGTAGACAATGTCTGATATTTCTCTCTCTATAAGTCTCAAAACATAGGTAGAAACTGTCTATGTTTCTGTTTCTATAAGTTTCATAACATAGGTAGAAACTGTCTATGTTTCTGTTTCTATAAGTCTCATAACATAGGTAGAAACTGCCTATGTTTCTGTTTCTATAAGTCCATAACATAGGTAGAAACTGTGTGATATTTCTCTCTCTATAAGTCACATAACATAGGTAGAAACTGTCTATGTTTCTGTTTCTATAAGTCTCATAACATAGACAGAAACTGTCTATGTTTCTGTTTCTATAAGTCTCATAACATAGACAGAAACTGTTTATGTTTGTGTTTCTATAAGTTTCATAACATAGGTAGAATCTTTCTATGTTGCTGTTTCTATAAGTCTCATAAAATAGGTAGAAACTGTCTGATATTTATGTTTCTATAAGTCTCATAACATAGGCAGAAACTGTCTGATATTTCTGTTTCTATAAGTCCATAACATAGGCAGAAATGGTCTATGTTTATGTTTCTATAAGTCACATAACATAGATAGAAACTGTCTGATATTTCTGTTTTTATAAGTCTCATAACATAGGCAGAAACAGGGTGATATTTCTGTTACTATAAGGCCATACCATAGGTAGAAACTGTCTATGTTTCTGATTCTATTAGTCCCATAACATAGGTAGAAACTGTCTATTTCTGTTTCTATAAGTTTCATAACATAGGTAGAAACTGTCTATGTTTCTGTTTCTGTAAGTCTCATAACATAGGTAGAAACTGTCTATGTTTCTGTTTCTATAAGTCTCATAAAATAGACAGAAACTGTCTATGTTTCGGTGTCTATAAGTCTCATAACATAGGTAGAATCTTTCTATGTTTCTGTTTCTATAAGTCTCATAACATAGGTAGAAACTGTCTGATATTTCTGTTTCTATAAGTCTCATAACATAGGCAGAAACTGTCTGATATTTCTGTTTCTATAAGTCCATAACATAGGTAGAAACGGTCTATGTTTATGTTTCTATAAGTCTCATAAAATAGATAGAAACTGTCTGATATTTCTGTTTCTATAAGTCTCATAACATAGGCAGAAACAGTCTGAAATTTCTGTTTTCATAAGTCTCATAACATAGGTAGAAACTGTCTATGTTTCTGATTCTATAAGTCTCATAACAAGTAGAAGCTGTCTGATATTTCTCTTTCTATAAGTCCATAACATAGGTAGAAACTGTCTGATGTTTCTGTTTCTATAAGTGTCATAACATAGGTAGAAACTGTCTATGTTTCTGTTTCTATAAGTCTCATAACATAGGTAGAAACTGTCTATGTTTCTGTTTCTATTCCTCCCATAACATAAGTAGAAACTGTCTGTTTCTGTTTCTATAAGTCCATAAAATAGATAGAAACTGTCTATCTCTGTTTCTATAAGTGTCATAACATAGGTATAAACTGTCTATGTTTCTGTTTCTATAAGTCTCATAACATAGGTAGAAACTGTCTATGTTTCTGTTTCTATAAGTCTCATAACAGGCAGAAGCTGTCTGATATTCCTGTTTCTATAAGTCCCATAACATAGGCAGAAACTGTCTATGTTTCTGTTTCTATAAGTCTCATAACATAGGTAGAAACTGTCTGATATTTCTCTTTCTATAAGTCCCATAAAATAGGTAGAAAATGTCTGATATTTCTCTCTCTATAAGTCTGAAAACATAGGTAGAAACTGTCTATATTTCTGTTTCTATAAGTCCATAACATAGGTAGAAACTGTCTGATATCTCTGTTTCTATAAGTCTCATAATATAGGTAGAAACTGTCTGTTTCTGTTTCTTTAAGTCTCATAACATAACAAGAGACTGTCTGAAATCTCTGTTTCTATAAGTCTCATGACAGTCAGTAACTGTGTGATATTTCTCTCTCTATAAGTCACATAACATAGGTAGGAACTGTCTATGTTTCTGTTTCTATAAGTCTCAGAACATAGGTAGAAACTGTCTGATATTTCTGTTTCTATAAGTCTCATAACATAGGCAGAAACAGTCTGATATTTCTGTTTCTATAAGTCCATAAAATAGGTAGAAACTGTCTGATATTTATGTTTCTATAATGTCATAACGTAGGCAGAAACTGTCTGATATTTCGGTTTCTATAAGTCCATATCATAGGTAGAAACGGTCTATGTTTATGTTTCTATAAGTTTCATAACATAGATAGAAACTGTTTGATGTTTCTGTTTCTATAAGTCTCATAACATAGGCAGAAACAGTCTGATATTTCTGTTTCTATAAGTGTCAAGACATAGGTAGAAACTGTCTATGTTTCTGTTTCTATAAGTCTCATTACATAGGTAGAAACTGTCTATGTTTCTGTTTCTATAAGTCTCATAACAGGTAGAAGCTGTCTGATATTCCTGTTTCTATAAGTCCCATAACATAGGCAGAAACTGTCTATGTTTCTGTTTCTATAAGTCTCATAACATAGGTAGAAACTGTCTGATATTTCTCTTTCTATAAGTCCCATAAAATAGGTAGAAAATGTCTGATATTTCTCTCTCTATAAGTCTCAAAACATAGGTAGAAACTGTCAATGTTTCTGTTTCTATAAGTCCATAACATAGGTAGAAACTGTCTGATATCTCTGTTTCTATAAGTCTCATAATATAGGTAGAAACTGTCTGTTTCTGTTTCTTTAAGTCTCATAACATAACAAGAGACTGTCTGAAATCTCTGTTTCTATAAGTCTCATGACAGTCAGTAACTGTGTGATATTTCTCTCTCTATAAGTCACATAACATAGGTAGGAACTGTCTATGTTTCTGTTTCTATAAGTCTCAGAACATAGGTAGAAACTGTCTGATATTTCTGTTTCTATAAGTCTCATAACATAGGCAGAAACAGTCTGATATTTCTGTTTCTATAAGTCCATACAATAGGTAGAAACTGTCTGATATTTATGTTTCTATAATCTCATAACGTAGGCAGAAACTGTCTGATATTTCTGTTTCTATAAGTACATATCATAGGTAGAAACGGTCTATGTTTATGTTTCTATAAGTTTCATAACATAGATAGAAACTGTTTGATGTTTCTGTTTCTATAAGTCTCATAACATAGGCAGAAACAGTCTGATATTTCTGTTTCTATAAGTCTCATAACATAGGTAGAAACTGTCTATGTTTCTGTTTCTATAAGTCTCATAACAAGTAGAAGCTGTCTGATATTTCTGTTGCTATAAGTCTCATAACATAGGTAGAAGCTGTCTATGTTTCTGTTTCTATTAGTCCCATAACATAGGTAGAAACTGTCTGTTTCTGTTTCTATAAGTCCATAACATAGGTAGAAACTGTCTATCTCTGTTTCTATAAGTGTCAAGACATAGGTAGAAACTGTCTATGTTTCTGTTTCTATAAGTCTCATTACATAGGTAGAAACTGTCTATGTTTCTGTTTCTATAAGTCCCATAACATAGGCAGAAAGTGTCTATGTTTCTGTTTCTATAAGTCTCATAACATAAGGAAAAACTTTCTGATATTTCTCTTTCTATAAGTCCCATAAAATAGGTAGACAATGTCTGATATTTCTCTCTCTATAAGTCTCAAAACATAGGTAGAAACTGTCTATGTTTCTGTTTCTATAAGTCTCATAACATAGACAGAAACTGTTTATGTTTGTGTTTCTATAAGTCTCATAACATAGGTAGAATCTTTCTATGTTTCTGTTTCTATAAGTCTCATAAAATAGGTAGAAACTGTCTGATATTTATGTTTCTATAAGTCTCATAACATAGGCAGAAACTGTCTGATATTTCTGTTTCTATAAGTCCATAACATAGGTAGAAATGGTCTATGTTTATGTTTCTATAAGTCTCATAACATAGATAGAAACTGTCTGATATTTCTGTTTTTATAAGTCTCATAACAGAGGCAGAAACAGTGTGATATTTCTGTTACTATAAGGCCATACCATAGGTAGAAACTGTCTATGTTTCTGATTCTATTAGTCCCATAACATAGGTAGAAACTGTCTATTTCTGTTTCTATAAGTCCATAACATAGGTAGAAACTGTCTATCTCTGTTTCTATAAGTGTCATGACATAGGTAGAAACTGTCTATGTTTCTGTTTCTATAAGTCTCAAAACATAGGTAGAAACTGTCTACGTTTCTGTTTCTATAAGTCTCATAACAGGTAGAAGCTGTCTGATATTCCTGTTTCTATAAGTCCCATAACATAGGCATAAACTGTCTATGTTTCTGTTACTATAAGTCTCATAACATAGGTAGAAACTGTCTATGTTTCTGTTTCTATAAGTCTCATACCATAGGCAGAAACTGTATGATATTTCTGTTTCTATAAGTCTCATAGCATAGGTAGAAACTGTCTATGTTTCTGTTTCTATAAGTCTCATAACAAGTAGAAGCTGTCTGATATTTCTGTTACTATAAGTCTCATAACATAGGTAGAAGCTGTCTATGTTTCTGTTTCTATTAGTCCCATAACATAGGTAGAAACTGTCTATTTCTGTTTCTATAAGTCCATAACATAGTTAGAAACTGTCTATCTCTGTTTCTATAAGTGTCAAGACATAGGTAGAAACTGTCTATGTTTCTGTTTCTATAAGTCTCATTACATAGGTAGAAACTGTCTATGTTTCTGTTTCTATAAGTCTCATAACAGGTAGAAGCTGTCTGATATTCCTGTTTCTACAAGTCCCATAACATAGGCAGAAAGTGTCTATGTTTCTGTTTCTATAAGTCTCATAACATAAGGAAAAACTGTCTGATATTTCTCTTTCTATAAGTCCCATGAAATAGGTAGACAATGTCTGATATTTCTCTCTCTATAAGTCTCAAAACATAGGTAGAAACTGTCTATGTTTCTGTTTCTATAAGTTTCATAACATAGGTAGAAACTGTCTATGTTTCTGTTTCTATAAGTCTCATAACATAGGTAGAAACTGCCTATGTTTCTGTTTCTATAAGTCCATAACATAGGTAGAAACTGTGTGATATTTCTCTCTCTATAAGTCACATAACATAGGTAGAAACTGTCTATGTTTCTGTTTCTATAAGTCTCATAACATAGACAGAAACTGTCTATGTTTCTGTTTCTATAAGTCTCATAACATAGACAGAAACTGTTTATGTTTGTGTTTCTATAAGTTTCATAACATAGGTAGAATCTTTCTATGTTGCTGTTTCTATAAGTCTCATAAAATAGGTAGAAACTGTCTGATATTTATGTTTCTATAAGTCTCATAACATAGGCAGAAACTGTCTGATATTTCTGTTTCTATAAGTCCATAACATAGGCAGAAATGGTCTATGTTTATGTTTCTATAAGTCACATAACATAGATAGAAACTGTCTGATATTTCTGTTTTTATAAGTCTCATAACATAGGCAGAAACAGGGTGATATTTCTGTTACTATAAGGCCATACCATAGGTAGAAACTGTCTATGTTTCTGATTCTATTAGTCCCATAACATAGGTAGAAACTGTCTATTTCTGTTTCTATAAGTTTCATAACATAGGTAGAAACTGTCTATGTTTCTGTTTCTGTAAGTCTCATAACATAGGTAGAAACTGTCTATGTTTCTGTTTCTATAAGTCTCATAAAATAGACAGAAACTGTCTATGTTTCGGTGTCTATAAGTCTCATAACATAGGTAGAATCTTTCTATGTTTCTGTTTCTATAAGTCTCATAACATAGGTAGAAACTGTCTGATATTTCTGTTTCTATAAGTCTCATAACATAGGCAGAAACTGTCTGATATTTCTGTTTCTATAAGTCCATAACATAGGTAGAAACGGTCTATGTTTATGTTTCTATAAGTCTCATAAAATAGATAGAAACTGTCTGATATTTCTGTTTCTATAAGTCTCATAACATAGGCAGAAACAGTCTGAAATTTCTGTTTTCATAAGTCTCATAACATAGGTAGAAACTGTCTATGTTTCTGATTCTATAAGTCTCATAACAAGTAGAAGCTGTCTGATATTTCTCTTTCTATAAGTCCATAACATAGGTAGAAACTGTCTGATGTTTCTGTTTCTATAAGTGTCATAACATAGGTAGAAACTGTCTATGTTTCTGTTTCTATAAGTCTCATAACATAGGTAGAAACTGTCTATGTTTCTGTTTCTATTCCTCCCATAACATAAGTAGAAACTGTCTGTTTCTGTTTCTATAAGTCCATAAAATAGATAGAAACTGTCTATCTCTGTTTCTATAAGTGTCATAACATAGGTATAAACTGTCTATGTTTCTGTTTCTATAAGTCTCATAACATAGGTAGAAACTGTCTATGTTTCTGTTTCTATAAGTCTCATAACAGGCAGAAGCTGTCTGATATTCCTGTTTCTATAAGTCCCATAACATAGGCAGAAACTGTCTATGTTTCTGTTTCTATAAGTCTCATAACATAGGTAGAAACTGTCTGATATTTCTCTTTCTATAAGTCCCATAAAATAGGTAGAAAATGTCTGATATTTCTCTCTCTATAAGTCTGAAAACATAGGTAGAAACTGTCTATATTTCTGTTTCTATAAGTCCATAACATAGGTAGAAACTGTCTGATATCTCTGTTTCTATAAGTCTCATAATATAGGTAGAAACTGTCTGTTTTTGTTTCTTTAAGTCTCATAACATAACAAGAGACTGTCTGAAATCTCTGTTTCTATAAGTCTCATGACAGTCAGTAACTGTGTGATATTTCTCTCTCTATAAGTCACATAACATAGGTAGGAACTGTCTATGTTTCTGTTTCTATAAGTCTCAGAACATAGGTAGAAACTGTCTGATATTTCTGTTTCTATAAGTCTCATAACATAGGCAGAAACAGTCTGATATTTCTGTTTCTATAAGTCCATAAAATAGGTAGAAACTGTCTGATATTTATGTTTCTATAATGTCATAACGTAGGCAGAAACTGTCTGATATTTCGGTTTCTATAAGTCCATATCATAGGTAGAAACGGTCTATGTTTATGTTTCTATAAGTTTCATAACATAGATAGAAACTGTTTGATGTTTCTGTTTCTATAAGTCTCATAACATAGGCAGAAACAGTCTGATATTTCTGTTTCTATAAGTGTCAAGACATAGGTAGAAACTGTCTATGTTTCTGTTTCTATAAGTCTCATTACATAGGTAGAAACTGTCTATGTTTCTGTTTCTATAAGTCTCATAACAGGTAGAAGCTGTCTGATATTCCTGTTTCTATAAGTCCCATAACATAGGCAGAAAGTGTCTATGTTTCTGTTTCTATAAGTCTCATAACATAAGGAAAAACTGTCTGATATTTCTCTTTCTATAAGTCCCATAAAATAGGTAGACAATGTCTGATATTTCTCTCTCTATAAGTCTCAAAACATAGGTAGAAACTGTCTATGTTTCTGTTTCTATAAGTTTCATAACATAGGTAGAAACTGTCTATGTTTCTGTTTCTATAAGTCTCATAACATAGGTAGAAACTGCCTATGTTTCTGTTTCTATAAGTCCATAACATAGGTAGAAACTGTGTGATATTTCTCTCTCTATAAGTCACATAACATAGGTAGAAACTGTCTATGTTTCTGTTTCTATACGTCTCATAACATAGACAGAAACTGTTTATGTTTGTGTTTCTATAAGTCTCATAACATAGGTAGAATCTTTCTATGTTTCTGTTTCTATAAGTCTCATACAATAGGTAGAAACTGTCTGATATTTATGTTTCTATAAGTCTCATAACATAGGCATAAACTGTCTGATATTTCTGTTTCTATAAGTCCATAAAATAGGTAGAAATGGTCTATGTTTATGTTTCTATAAGTCTCATAACATAGATAGAAACTGTCTGATATTTCTGTTTTTATAAGTCTCATAACATAGGCAGAAACAGTGTGATATTTCTGTTACTATAAGGCCATACCATAGGTAGAAACTGTCTATGTTTCTGATTCTATTAGTCCCATAACATAGGTAGAAACTGTCTATTTCTGTTTCTATAAGTCCATAACATAGGTAGAAACTGTCTATCTCTGTTTCTATAAGTGTCATAACATAGGTAGAAACTGTCTATGTTTCTGTTTCTATAAGTCTCAAAACATAGGTAGAAACTGTCTACGTTTCTGTTTCTATAAGTCTCATAACAGGTAGAAGCTGTCTGATATTCCTGTTTCTATAAGTCCCATAACATAGGCATAAACTGTCTATGTTTCTGTTTCTATAAGTCTCGTAACATAGGTAGAAACTGTCTATGTTTCTGTTTCTATAAGTCTCATACCATAGGCAGAAACTGTCTGATATTGCTGTTTCTATAAGTCTCATAACATAGGCAGAAACTGTATGATATTTCTGTTTCTATAAGTCTCATAACATAGGTAGAAACTGTCTATGTTTCTGTTTCTATGAGTCTCATAACAAGTAGAAGCTGTCTGATATTTCTGTTACTATAAGTCTCATAACATAGGTAGAAGCTGTCTATGTTTCTGATTCTATTAGTCCCATAACATAGGTAGAAACTGTCTATTTCTGTTTCTATAAGTTTCATAACATAGGTAGAAACTGTCTATGTTTCTGTTTCTGTAAGTCTCATAACATAGGTAGAAACTGTCTATGTTTCTGTTTCTATGAGTCCATAACATAGGCAGAAACTGTCTGAAATCTATGTTTCTATAAGTCTCATGACAGACAGAAACTGTGTGATATTTCTCTCTCTATAAGTCACATAACATAGGTAGAAACTGTCTATGTTTCTGTTTCTATAAGTCTCATAAAATAGACAGAAACTGTCTATGTTTCGGTGTCTATAAGTCTCATAACATAGGTAGAATCTTTCTATGTTTCTGTTTCTTTAAGTCTCATAACATAGGTAGAAACTGTGTATGTTTCTGTTTCTATTACTCCCATAACATAAGTAGAAACTGTCTGTTTCTGTTTCTATAAGTCCATAAAATAGGTAGAAACTGTCTATCTCTGTTTCTATAAGTGTCATAACATAGGTAGAAACTGTCTATGTTTCTGTTTCTATAAGTCTCATAACAGGCAGAAGCTGTCTGATATTCCTGTTTCTATAAGTCCTATAACATAGGCAGAAACTGTCTATGTTTCTGTTTCTATAAGTCTTATAACATAGGTAGAAACTGTCTGATATTTCTCTTTCTATAAGTCCCATAAAATAGGTAGAAAATGTCCGATATTTCTCTCTCTATAAGTCTCAAAACATAGGTAGAAACTTTCTATGTTTCTGTTTCTATAAGTCCATAACATAGGTAGAAACTGTCTGATATCTCTGTTTCTATAAGTCTCATAATATAGGTAGAAACTGTCTGTTTCTGTTTCTTTAAGTCTCATAACATAACAAGAGACTGTCTGAAATCTCTGTTTCTATAAGTCTCATGACAGTCCGTAACTGTGTGATATTTCTCTCTCTATAAGTCACATAACATAGGTAGGAACTGTCTATGTTTCTGTTTCTATAAGTCTCAGAACATAGGTAGAAACTGTCTGATATTTCTGTTTCTATAAGTCTCATAACATAGGCAGAAACAGTCTGATATTTCTGTTTCTATAAGTCCATAAAATAGGTAGAAACTGTCTGATATTTATGTTTCTATAATCTCATAACGTAGGCAGAAACTGTCTGATATTTCTGTTTCTATAAGTCCATATCATAGGTAGAAACGGTCTATGTTTATGTTTCTATAAGTTTCATAACATAGATAGAAACTGTTTGATGTTTCTGTTTCTATAAGTCTCATAACATAGGCAGAAACAGTCTGATATTTCTGTTTCTATAAGTCTCATAACATAGGTAGAAACTGTCTATGTTTCTGTTTCTATAAGTCTCATAACAAGTAGAAGCTGTCTGATATTTCTGTTACTATAAGTCTCATAACATAGGTAGAAGCTGTCTATGTTTCTGTTTCTATTAGTCCCATAACATAGGTAGAAACTGTCTGTTTCTGTTTCTATAAGTCCATAACATAGGTAGAAACTGTCTATCTCTGTTTCTATAAGTGTCAAGACATAGGTAGAAACTGTCTATGTTTCTGTTTCTATAAGTCTCATAACAGGTAGAAGCTGTCTGATATTCCTGTTTCTATAAGTCCCATAACATAGGCAGAAAGTGTCTGTTTCTGTTTATATAAGTCTCATAACATAAGGAAAAACTGTCTGATATTTCTCTTTCTATAAGTCCCATAAAATAGGTAGACAATGTCTGATATTTCTCTCTCTATAAGTCTCAAAACATAGGTAGAAACTGTCTATGTTTCTGTTTCTATAAGTTTCATAACATATGTAGAAACTGTCTATGTTTCTGTTTCTATAAGTCTCATAACATAGGTAGAAACTGCCTATGTTTCTGTTTCTATAAGTCCATAACATAGGTAGAAACTGTGTGATATTTCTCTCTCTATAAGTCACATAACATAGGTAGAAACTGTCTATGTTTCTGTTTCTATAAGTCTCATAACATAGACAGAAACTGTTTATGTTTGTGTTTCTATAAGTCTCATAACATAGGTAGAATCTTTCTATGTTTCTGTTTCTATAAGTCTCATAAAATAGGTAGAAACTGTCTGATATTTATGTTTCTATAAGTCTCATAACATAGGCAGAAACATTGTGATATTTCTGTTACTATAAGGCCATACCATAGGTAGAAACTGTCTATGTTTCTGATTCTATTAGTCCCATAACATAGGTAGAAACTGTCTATTTCTGTTTCTATAAGTCCATAACATAGGTAGAAACTGTCTATCTCTGTTTCTATAAGTGTCATAACATAGGTAGAAACTGTCTATGTTTCTGTTTCTATAAGTCTCAAAACATAGGTAGAAACTGTCTACGTTTCTGTTTCTATAAGTCTCATAACAGGTAGAAGCTGTCTGATATTCCTGTTTCTATAAGTCTCATAACATAGGCAGAAACTGTATGATATTTCTGTTTCTATAAGTCTCATAACATAGGTAGAAACTGTCTATGTTTCTGTTTCTATAAGTCTCATAACAAGTAGAAGCTGTCTGATATTTCTGTTACTATAAGTCTCATAACATAGGTAGAAGCTGTCTATGTTTCTGTTTCTATTAGTCCCATAACATAGGTAGAAACTGTCTGTTTCTGTTTCTATAAGTCCATAACATAGGTAGAAACTGTCTATCTCTGTTTCTATAAGTGTCAAGACATAGGTAGAAACTGTCTATGTTTCTGTTTCTATAAGTCTCATTACATAGGTAGAAACTGTCTATGTTTCTGTTTCTATAAGTCTCATAACAGGTAGAAGCTGTCTGATATTCCTGTTTTTATAAGTCCCATAACATAGGCAGAATGTGTCTATGTTTCTGTTTCTATAAGTCTCATAACATAAGGAAAAACTGTCTGATATTTCTCTTTCTATAAGTCCCATAAAATAGGTAGACAATGTCTGATATTTATCTCTCTATAAGTCTCAAAACATAGGTAGAAACTGTCTATGTTTCTGTTTCTATAAGTTTCATAACATAGGTAGAAACTGTCTATGTTTCTGTTTCTATAAGTCTCATAACATAGGTAGAAACTGCCTATGTTTCTGTTTCTATAAGTCCATAACATAGGTAGAAACTGTGTGATATTTCTCTCTCTATAAGTCACATAACATAGGTAGAAACTGTCTATGTTTCTGTTTCTATAAGTTTCATAACATAGGTAGAAACTGTCTATGTTTCTGTTTCTATAAGTCTCATAAAATAGGTAGAAACTGTCTGATATTTATGTTTCTATAAGTCTCATAACATAGGCAGAAACTGTCTGATATTTCTGTTTCTATAAGTCCATAACATAGGTAGAAATGGTCTATGTTTATGTTTCTATAAGTCTCATAACATAGATAGAAACTGTCTGATATTTCTGTTTTTATAAGTCTCATAACATAGGCAGAAACAGTGTGATATTTCTGTTACTATAAGGCCATACCACAGGTAGAAACTGTCTATGTTTCTGATTCTATTAGTCCCATAACATAGGTAGAAACTGTCTATTTCTGTTTCTATAAGTCCATAACATAGGTAGAAACTGTCTATCTCTGTTTCTATAAGTGTCATAACATAGGTAGAAACTGTCTATGTTTCTGTTTCTATAAGTCTCAAAACATAGGTAGAAACTGTCTACGTTTCTGTTTCTATAAGTCTCATAACAGGTAGAAGCTGTCTGATATTCCTGTTTCTATAAGTCCCATAACATAGGCATAAACTGTCTATGTTTCTGTTTCTATAAGTCTCGTAACATAGGTAGAAACTGTCTATGTTTCTGTTTCTATAAGTCTCATACCATAGGCAGAAACTGTCTGATATTTCTGTTTCTATAAGTCTCATAACATAGGAAGAAACTGTATGATATTTCTGTTTCTATAAGTCGCATAACATAGGTAGAAACTGTCTATGTTTCTGTTTCTATAAGTCTCATAACAAGTAGAAGCTGTCTGATATTTCTGTTACTATAAGTCTCATAACATAGGTAGAAGCTGTCTATGTTCCTGTTTCTATTAGTCCCATAACATAGGTAGAATCTGTCTGTTTCTGTTTCTATAAGTCCATAACAAAGGTAGAAACTGTCTATCTCTGTTTCTATAAGTGTCAAGACATAGGTAGAAACTGTCTATGTTTCTGTTTCTATAAGTCTCATTACATAGGTAGAAACTGTCTATGTTTCTGTTTCTATAAGTCTCATAACAGGTAGAAGCTGTCTGATATTCCTGTTTCTATAAGTCCCATAAAATAGGTAGACAATGTCTGATATTTCTCTCTCTATAAGTCTCAAAACATAGGTAGAAACTGTCTATGTTTCTGTTTCTATAAGTTTCATAACATAGGTAGAAACTGTCTATGTTTCTGTTTCTATAAGTCTCATAACATAGGTAGAAACTGCCTATGTTTCTGTTTCTATAAGTCCATAACATAGGTAGAAACTGTGTGATATTTCTCTCTCTATAAGTCACATAACATAGGTAGAAACTGTCTATGTTTCTGTTTCTATAAGTCTCATAACATAGACAGAAACTGTTTATGTTTGTGTTTCTATAAGTCTCATAACATAGGTAGAATCTTTCTATGTTTCTGTTTCTATAAGTCTCATAAAATAGGTAGAAACTGTCTGATATTTATGTTTATATAAGTCTCATAACATAGGCAGAAACTGTCTGATATTTCTGTTTCTATAAGTCCATAACATAGGTAGAAATCGTCTATGTTTATGTTTCTATAAGTCTCATAACATAGATAGAAACTGTCTGATATTTCTGTTTTTATAAGTCTCATAACATAGGCAGAAACAGTGTGATATTTCTTTTACTATAAGGCCATACCATAGGTAGAAACTGTCTATTTCTGTTTCTATAAGTCCATAACATAGGTAGAAACTGTGTATCTCTGTTTCTATAAGTGTCATAACATAGGTAGAAACTGTCTATGTTTCTGTTTCTATAAGTCTCAAAACATAGGTAGAAACTGTCTACGTTTCTGTTTCTATAAGTCTCATAACAGGTAGAAGCTGTCTGATATTCCTGTTTCTATAAGTCCCATAACATAGGCATAAACTGTCTATGTTTCTGTTTCTATAAGTCTCGTAACATAGGTAGAAACTGTCTATGTTTCTGTTTCTATAAGTCTCATACCATAGGCAGAAACTGTCTGATATTTCTGTTTCTATAAGTCTCATAACATAGGCAGAAACTGTATGATATTTCTGTTTCTATAAGTCTCATAACATAGGTAGAAACTGTCTATGTTTCTGTTTCTATAATTTTCATAACAGGTAGAAGCAGTCTGATATTCCTGTTTCTATAAGTCTCATAACATAGGCAGAAAATGTCTATGTTTCTGTTTCTATAAGTCTCATAACATAGGTAGAAACAGTCTGACATTTCTGTTTCTATAAGTCTAATAAGATAGATAGAAACAGTCTGATATTTCTTTTTCTATAAGTCTCATAACATAGGTAGAAACTGTCTGATATTTCAATCCCTATAAATCTCATAACATTGGTAGGAAATGTCTATGTTTCTATAAGTCTCATAACATAGGCAGAAACTGTCTAATATTTCTGTTTCTATAAGTCCATAACATAGGTAGAAACTGTCTGTTTCTGTTTCTATAAGTCTCACAGCATAGGTAGAAACTGTCTATGTTTATGTTTCTATCAGTCTCATAACATAGAAACTGTCTGATATTTCTGTTTCTATAAGTCTCATACCATAGGCAGAAACTGTCTGATATTTCTGTTTCTATAAGTCTCATAACATAGGCAGAAACTGTATGATATTTCTGTTTCTATAAGTCTCATAACATAGGCAGAAACTGTCTGATATTTCTGTTTCTATAAGTCCATAACATAGGTAGAAATGGTCTATGTTTATGTTTCTATAAGTCTCATAACATAGATAGAAACTGTCTGATATTTCTGTTTTTATAAGTCTCATAACATAGGCAGAAACAGTGTGATATTTCTGTTACTATAAGGCCATACCATAGGTAGAAACTGTCTATGTTTCTGATTCTATTAGTCCCATAACATAGGTAGAAACTGTCTATTTCTG
Organism: Zingel zingel; assembly: GCA_023566125.1. Classification (NCBI taxonomy): domain Eukaryota; kingdom Metazoa; phylum Chordata; class Actinopteri; order Perciformes; family Percidae; genus Zingel; species Zingel zingel. The sequence continues at coordinate 990,816 of CM042337.1, forward strand.
TTTCTATAAGTGTCATAACATAGGTAGAAACTGTCTATGTTTCTGTTTCTATAAGTCTCAAAACATAGGTAGAAACTGTCTACGTTTCTGTTTCTATAAGTCTCATAACAGGTAGAAACTGTCTGATATTCCTGTTTCTATAAGTCCCATAACATAGGCATAAACTGTCTATGTTTCTGTTTCTATAAGTCTCGTAACATAGGTAGAAACTGTCTATGTTTCTGTTTCTATAAGTCTCATACCATAGGCAGAAACTGTCTGATATTTCTGTTTCTATAAGTCTCATAACATAGGTAGAAACTGTCTATGTTTCTGTTTCTATAATTTTCATAACAGGTAGAAGCTGTCTGATATTCCTGTTTCTATAAGTCTCATAACATAGGCAGAAACTGTCTATGTTTCTGTTTCTATAAGTCTCATAACATAGGTAGAAACAGTCTGATATTTCTGTTTCTATAAGTCTCATAAGATAGGTAGAAACAGTCTGATATTTCTTTTTCTATAAGTCTCATAACATAGGTAGAAACTGTCTGATATTTCAATCCCTATAAATCTCATAACATAGGTAGGAAATGTCTATGTTTCTATAAGTCTCATAACATAGGCAGAAACTGTCTAATATTTCTGTTTCTATAAGTCCATAACATAGGTAGAAACTGTCTGTTTATGTTTCTATAAGTCTCACAGCATAGGTAGAAACTGTCTATGTTTATGTTTCTATAAGTCTCATAACATAGAAACTGTCTGATATTTCTGTTTCTATAAGTCTCATACCATAGGCAGAAACTGTTTGATATTTCTGTTTCTATAAGTCTCATAACATAGGTAGAAACTGTCTGTTTCTGTTTCTATAAGTTTCATAATATAGGTAGAAACTGTCTATGTTTCTGTTTCTATAAGTCTCATAACATAGGTAGAAACTGTCAATGTTTCTGTTTCTATAAGTCCATAACATAGGTAGAAACAGTCTGATATTTCTGTTTCTATAAGTATCATAACAGAGGTAGAAACTGTCTATGTTTCTGTTTCTATAAGTCTCATAACATAGGTAGAAACTGTCAATGTTTCTGTTTCTATAAGTCCATAACATAGGTAGAAACAGTCTGATATTTCTGTTTCTATAAGTATCATAACATAGGTAGAAACTGTCTATGTTTCTGTTTCTATAAGTCTCATAACATAGGTAGAAACTGTCTACGTTTCTGTTTCTATAAGTCTCATAACAGGTAGAAGCTGTCTGATATCTGTTTCTATAAGTCTTACAACATATGTAGAAACTGTCTGTTTCTGTTTCTATAAGTCTCATAACATAGGTAGAAACTGTCTGATATCTGTGTTTCTATAAGTCTCATAACATAGGCAGAAACTGTCTGATATCTCTGTTTCTATAAGTCTCATAACATAGGTAGAAACTGTCTATGTTTCTGTTTCTATAAGTCTCATAACATAGGTAGAAACTGTCTATGTTTCTCTTTCCATAAGTCTCATAACATAGGTAGAAACTGTCTGATATCTGTTTGTTTCTTTAAGTCTCATAACATAGGTAGAAACTGTCTACGTTTCTGTTTCTATAAGTCTCATAACAGGTAGAAGCTGTCTGATATTCCTGTTTCTATAAGTCCCATAACATAGGTAGAAACTGTCTGATATTTCTGTTTTCATAATTCTCATAACATAGGCAGAAACTGTATATTTCTGTTTCTATAAGTCTCATAACATAGGCAGACACTGTCTGATATCTCTGTTTCTATAGGTCTCATAACATAGGTAGAAACTGTCTGATATTTCTGTTTCTATAAGTCTCATATCATAGGTAGAAACTGTCTGATATCTCTGTTTCTATAAGTCTCATAACAAAGGCAGAAATTGACTGATATCTCTGTTTCTATAAGTCTCATAACATAGGCAGAAACTGTCTGATATCTCTGTTTCTATAAGTCTCATAACATAGGTAGAAACTGTCTGATATCTGTGTTTCTATAAGTCTCATAACATAGGCAGAAACTGTCTGATATCTCTGTTTCTATAAGTCTCATAACATAGGTAGAAACGGTCTATGTTTCTGTTTCTATAAGTCTCATAACATAGGTAGAAACTGTCTGATATCTGTTTGTTTCTTTAAGTCTCATAACATAGGTAGAAACTGTCTACGTTTCTGTTTCTATAAGTCTCATAACAGGTAGAAGCTGTCTGATATTCCTGTTTTCATAATTCTCATAACATAGGCAGAAACTGTATATTTCTGTTTCTATAAGTCTCATAACATAGGCAGACACTGTCTGATATCTCTGTTTCTATAGGTCTCATAACATAGGTAGAAACTGTCTGATATTTCTGTTTCTATAAGTCTCATATCATAGGTAGAAACTGTCTGATATCTCTGTTTCTATAAGTCTCATAACAAAGGCAGAAATTGACTGATATCTCTGTTTCTATAAGTCTCATAACAAAGGCAGAAATTGACTGATATCTCTGTTTCTATAAGTCTCATAACATAGGCAGAAACTGTCTGATATCTCTCTTTCTATAAGTCTCATAACATAGGTAGAAACTGTCTATGTTTCTGTTTCTATAAGTCTCATAACATAGGTAGAAACTGTCTGATATCTCTGTTTCTATAGGTCTCATAACATAGGTAGAAACTGTCTGATATTCCTGTTTCTATAAGTCCCATAACATAGGTAGAAACTCTCTGATATTTCTGTTTCTATAAGTCCATAACATAGGCAGAAACTGTCTAATATTTCCGTTTCTATAAGTCTCATAACATAGGCAGAAACTGTCTATGTTTCTGTTTCTATAAGTCTCGTAACATAGGTAGAAACTGTTTATGTTTCTGTCTCTATAAGTCTCATAACATAGGCAGAAACTGTCTGATATTTCTGTTTCTATAAGTCTCATAACATAGGCAGAAACTGTATGATATTCCTGTTTCTATAAGTCCCATAACATAGGCAGAAATTGTCTATGATTCTGTTTCTATAAGTCTTATAACATAGGTAGAAACTGTCTGATATTTCTCTTTCTATAAGTCCCATGAAATAGGTAGAAAATGTCTGATATTTATCTCTCTATAAGTCTCAAAACATAGGTAGAAACTGTCTGTTTCTGTTTCTATAAGTTTCATAATATAGGTAGAAACTGTCTATGTTTCTGTTTCTATAAGTCTCATAACATAGGTAGAAACTGTCAATGTTTCTGTTTCTATAAGTCCATAACATAGGTAGAAACAGTCTGATATTTCTGTTTCTATAAGTATCATAACATAGGTAGAAACTGTCTATGTTTCTGTTTCTATAAGTCTCATAACATAGGTAGAAACTGTCTACGTTTATGTTTCTATAAGTCTCATAACAGGTAGAAGCTGTCTGATATCTGTTTCTATAAGTCTTACAACATATGTAGAAACTGTCTGTTTCTGTTTCTATAAGTCTCATAACATAGGTAGAAACTGTCTGATATCTGTGTTTCTATAAGTCTCATAACATAGGCAGAAACTGTCTGATATCTCTGTTTCTATAAGTCTCATAACATAGGTAGAAACTGTCTATGTTTCTGTTTCTATAAGTCTCATAACATAGGTAGAAACTGTCTGATATTTCTGTTTCTATAAGTCTCTTAACATAGGTAGAAACTGTCTATGTTTCTGTTTCTATAAGTCTCATAACATAGGTAGAAACTGTCTGATATTTCTGTTTCTATAAGTCTCTTAACATAGGTAGAAACTGTCTGATATCTCTGTTTGTTTCTATAAGTCTCATAACATAGGTAGAAACTGTCTACGTTTCTGTTTCTATAAGTCTCATAACATAGGTAGAAACTGTCTATTTGTTTCTATAAGTCTCACAACATAGGTAGAAATTGTCTGTTTCTGTTTCTATAAGTCTCATAACATAGGTAGAAACTGTCTGATATTTCTGTTTCCATAATTCTCATAACATAGGTAGAAACTGTCTATGTTTCTGTTTCTATAAGTCTCATAACATAGGCAGAAACTGTCTGATATCTCTGTTTCTATAGGTCTCATAACAGGTAGAAACTGACTGATATTTCTGTTTCTATAAGTCTCATATCATAGGCAGAAACTGTCTGATATCTCTGTTTCTATAAGTCTCATAACATAGGCAGAAACTGTCTGATATCTGTTTCTATAAGTCTAACAACATAGGTAGAAACTGTCTATGTTTCTGTTTCTATAAGTCTCATAACATAGGTAGAAACTGTCTGATATCTCTGTTTCTATAAGTCTCATAACATAGGTAGAAACTGTCTATGTTTCTGTTTCTATATGTCTCATAACATAGATAGAAACTGTCTATGTTTATGTTTCTATAAGTCTCATAACATAGATAGAAACTGTCTGATATTTCTGTTTTTATAAGTCTCATAACATAGGCAGAAACAGTGTGATATTTCTTTTACTATAAGGCCATACCATAGGTAGAAACTGTCTATTTCTGTTTCTATAAGTCCATAACATAGGTAGAAACTGTGTATCTCTGTTTCTATAAGTGTCATAACATAGGTAGAAACTGTCTATGTTTCTGTTTCTATAAGTCTCAAAACATAGGTAGAAACTGTCTACGTTTCTGTTTCTATAAGTCTCATAACAGGTAGAAGCTGTCTGATATTCCTGTTTCTATAAGTCCCATAACATAGGCATAAACTGTCTATGTTTCTGTTTCTATAAGTCTCGTAACATAGGTAGAAACTGTCTATGTTTCTGTTTCTATAAGTCTCATACCATAGGCAGAAACTGTCTGATATTTCTGTTTCTATAAGTCTCATAACATAGGCAGAAACTGTATGATATTTCTGTTTCTATAAGTCTCATAACATAGGTAGAAACTGTCTATGTTTCTGTTTCTATAATTTTCATAACAGGTAGAAGCAGTCTGATATTCCTGTTTCTATAAGTCTCATAACATAGGCAGAAAATGTCTATGTTTCTGTTTCTATAAGTCTCATAACATAGGTAGAAACAGTCTGACATTTCTGTTTCTATAAGTCTAATAAGATAGATAGAAACAGTCTGATATTTCTTTTTCTATAAGTCTCATAACATAGGTAGAAACTGTCTGATATTTCAATCCCTATAAATCTCATAACATTGGTAGGAAATGTCTATGTTTCTATAAGTCTCATAACATAGGCAGAAACTGTCTAATATTTCTGTTTCTATAAGTCCATAACATAGGTAGAAACTGTCTGTTTCTGTTTCTATAAGTCTCACAGCATAGGTAGAAACTGTCTATGTTTATGTTTCTATAAGTCTCATAACATAGAAACTGTCTGATATTTCTGTTTCTATAAGTCTCATACCATAGGCAGAAACTGTCTGATATTTCTGTTTCTATAAGTCTCATAACATAGGCAGAAACTGTATGATATTTCTGTTTCTATAAGTCTCATAACATAGGCAGAAACTGTCTGATATTTCTGTTTCTATAAGTCCATAACATAGGTAGAAATGGTCTATGTTTATGTTTCTATAAGTCTCATAACATAGATAGAAACTGTCTGATATTTCTGTTTTTATAAGTCTCATAACATAGGCAGAAACAGTGTGATATTTCTGTTACTATAAGGCCATACCATAGGTAGAAACTGTCTATGTTTCTGATTCTATTAGTCCCATAACATAGGTAGAAACTGTCTATTTCTGTTTCTATAAGTGTCATAACATAGGTAGAAACTGTCTATGTTTCTGTTTCTATAAGTCTCAAAACATAGGTAGAAACTGTCTACGTTTCTGTTTCTATAAGTCTCATAACAGGTAGAAACTGTCTGATATTCCTGTTTCTATAAGTCCCATAACATAGGCATAAACTGTCTATGTTTCTGTTTCTATAAGTCTCGTAACATAGGTAGAAACTGTCTATGTTTCTGTTTCTATAAGTCTCATACCATAGGCAGAAACTGTCTGATATTTCTGTTTCTATAAGTCTCATAACATAGGTAGAAACTGTCTATGTTTCTGTTTCTATAATTTTCATAACAGGTAGAAGCTGTCTGATATTCCTGTTTCTATAAGTCTCATAACATAGGCAGAAACTGTCTATGTTTCTGTTTCTATAAGTCTCATAACATAGGTAGAAACAGTCTGATATTTCTGTTTCTATAAGTCTCATAAGATAGGTAGAAACAGTCTGATATTTCTTTTTCTATAAGTCTCATAACATAGGTAGAAACTGTCTGATATTTCAATCCCTATAAATCTCATAACATAGGTAGGAAATGTCTATGTTTCTATAAGTCTCATAACATAGGCAGAAACTGTCTAATATTTCTGTTTCTATAAGTCCATAACATAGGTAGAAACTGTCTGTTTATGTTTCTATAAGTCTCACAGCATAGGTAGAAACTGTCTATGTTTATGTTTCTATAAGTCTCATAACATAGAAACTGTCTGATATTTCTGTTTCTATAAGTCTCATACCATAGGCAGAAACTGTTTGATATTTCTGTTTCTATAAGTCTCATAACATAGGTAGAAACTGTCTGTTTCTGTTTCTATAAGTTTCATAATATAGGTAGAAACTGTCTATGTTTCTGTTTCTATAAGTCTCATAACATAGGTAGAAACTGTCAATGTTTCTGTTTCTATAAGTCCATAACATAGGTAGAAACAGTCTGATATTTCTGTTTCTATAAGTATCATAACAGAGGTAGAAACTGTCTATGTTTCTGTTTCTATAAGTCTCATAACATAGGTAGAAACTGTCAATGTTTCTGTTTCTATAAGTCCATAACATAGGTAGAAACAGTCTGATATTTCTGTTTCTATAAGTATCATAACATAGGTAGAAACTGTCTATGTTTCTGTTTCTATAAGTCTCATAACATAGGTAGAAACTGTCTACGTTTCTGTTTCTATAAGTCTCATAACAGGTAGAAGCTGTCTGATATCTGTTTCTATAAGTCTTACAACATATGTAGAAACTGTCTGTTTCTGTTTCTATAAGTCTCATAACATAGGTAGAAACTGTCTGATATCTGTGTTTCTATAAGTCTCATAACATAGGCAGAAACTGTCTGATATCTCTGTTTCTATAAGTCTCATAACATAGGTAGAAACTGTCTATGTTTCTGTTTCTATAAGTCTCATAACATAGGTAGAAACTGTCTATGTTTCTCTTTCCATAAGTCTCATAACATAGGTAGAAACTGTCTGATATCTGTTTGTTTCTTTAAGTCTCATAACATAGGTAGAAACTGTCTACGTTTCTGTTTCTATAAGTCTCATAACAGGTAGAAGCTGTCTGATATTCCTGTTTCTATAAGTCCCATAACATAGGTAGAAACTGTCTGATATTTCTGTTTTCATAATTCTCATAACATAGGCAGAAACTGTATATTTCTGTTTCTATAAGTCTCATAACATAGGCAGACACTGTCTGATATCTCTGTTTCTATAGGTCTCATAACATAGGTAGAAACTGTCTGATATTTCTGTTTCTATAAGTCTCATATCATAGGTAGAAACTGTCTGATATCTCTGTTTCTATAAGTCTCATAACAAAGGCAGAAATTGACTGATATCTCTGTTTCTATAAGTCTCATAACATAGGCAGAAACTGTCTGATATCTCTGTTTCTATAAGTCTCATAACATAGGTAGAAACTGTCTGATATCTGTGTTTCTATAAGTCTCATAACATAGGCAGAAACTGTCTGATATCTCTGTTTCTATAAGTCTCATAACATAGGTAGAAACGGTCTATGTTTCTGTTTCTATAAGTCTCATAACATAGGTAGAAACTGTCTGATATCTGTTTGTTTCTTTAAGTCTCATAACATAGGTAGAAACTGTCTACGTTTCTGTTTCTATAAGTCTCATAACAGGTAGAAGCTGTCTGATATTCCTGTTTTCATAATTCTCATAACATAGGCAGAAACTGTATATTTCTGTTTCTATAAGTCTCATAACATAGGCAGACACTGTCTGATATCTCTGTTTCTATAGGTCTCATAACATAGGTAGAAACTGTCTGATATTTCTGTTTCTATAAGTCTCATATCATAGGTAGAAACTGTCTGATATCTCTGTTTCTATAAGTCTCATAACAAAGGCAGAAATTGACTGATATCTCTGTTTCTATAAGTCTCATAACAAAGGCAGAAATTGACTGATATCTCTGTTTCTATAAGTCTCATAACATAGGCAGAAACTGTCTGATATCTCTCTTTCTATAAGTCTCATAACATAGGTAGAAACTGTCTATGTTTCTGTTTCTATAAGTCTCATAACATAGGTAGAAACTGTCTGATATCTCTGTTTCTATAGGTCTCATAACATAGGTAGAAACTGTCTGATATTCCTGTTTCTATAAGTCCCATAACATAGGCAGAAACTGTCTGATATCTCTGTTTCTATAGGTCTCATAACAGGTAGAAACTGACTGATATTTCTGTTTCTATAAGTCTCATATCATAGGCAGAAACTGTCTGATATCTCTGTTTCTATAAGTCTCATAACATAGGCAGAAACTGTCTGATATCTGTTTCTATAAGTCTAACAACATAGGTAGAAACTGTCTATGTTTCTGTTTCTATAAGTCTCATAACATAGGTAGAAACTGTCTGATATCTCTGTTTCTATAAGTCTCATAACATAGGTAGAAACTGTCTATGTTTCTGTTTCTATATGTCTCATAACATAGATAGAAACTGTCTATGTTTATGTTTCTATAAGTCTCATAACATAGATAGAAACTGTCTGATATTTCTGTTTTTATAAGTCTCATAACATAGGCAGAAACAGTGTGATATTTCTTTTACTATAAGGCCATACCATAGGTAGAAACTGTCTATTTCTGTTTCTATAAGTCCATAACATAGGTAGAAACTGTGTATCTCTGTTTCTATAAGTGTCATAACATAGGTAGAAACTGTCTATGTTTCTGTTTCTATAAGTCTCAAAACATAGGTAGAAACTGTCTACGTTTCTGTTTCTATAAGTCTCATAACAGGTAGAAGCTGTCTGATATTCCTGTTTCTATAAGTCCCATAACATAGGCATAAACTGTCTATGTTTCTGTTTCTATAAGTCTCGTAACATAGGTAGAAACTGTCTATGTTTCTGTTTCTATAAGTCTCATACCATAGGCAGAAACTGTCTGATATTTCTGTTTCTATAAGTCTCATAACATAGGCAGAAACTGTATGATATTTCTGTTTCTATAAGTCTCATAACATAGGTAGAAACTGTCTATGTTTCTGTTTCTATAATTTTCATAACAGGTAGAAGCAGTCTGATATTCCTGTTTCTATAAGTCTCATAACATAGGCAGAAAATGTCTATGTTTCTGTTTCTATAAGTCTCATAACATAGGTAGAAACAGTCTGACATTTCTGTTTCTATAAGTCTAATAAGATAGATAGAAACAGTCTGATATTTCTTTTTCTATAAGTCTCATAACATAGGTAGAAACTGTCTGATATTTCAATCCCTATAAATCTCATAACATTGGTAGGAAATGTCTATGTTTCTATAAGTCTCATAACATAGGCAGAAACTGTCTAATATTTCTGTTTCTATAAGTCCATAACATAGGTAGAAACTGTCTGTTTCTGTTTCTATAAGTCTCACAGCATAGGTAGAAACTGTCTATGTTTATGTTTCTATAAGTCTCATAACATAGAAACTGTCTGATATTTCTGTTTCTATAAGTCTCATACCATAGGCAGAAACTGTCTGATATTTCTGTTTCTATAAGTCTCATAACATAGGCAGAAACTGTCTGATATTTCTGTTTCTATAAGTCTCATAACATAGGCAGAAACTGTCTGATATTTCTGTTTCTATAAGTCCATAACATAGGTAGAAATGGTCTATGTTTATGTTTCTATAAGTCTCATAACATAGATAGAAACTGTCTGATATTTCTGTTTTTATAAGTCTCATAACATAGGCAGAAACAGTGTGATATTTCTGTTACTATAAGGCCATACCATAGGTAGAAACTGTCTATGTTTCTGATTCTATTAGTCCCATAACATAGGTAGAAACTGTCTATTTCTGTTTCTATAAGTGTCATAACATAGGTAGAAACTGTCTATGTTTCTGTTTCTATAAGTCTCAAAACATAGGTAGAAACTGTCTACGTTTCTGTTTCTATAAGTCTCATAACAGGTAGAAACTGTCTGATATTCCTGTTTCTATAAGTCCCATAACATAGGCATAAACTGTCTATGTTTCTGTTTCTATAAGTCTCGTAACATAGGTAGAAACTGTCTATGTTTCTGTTTCTATAAGTCTCATACCATAGGCAGAAACTGTCTGATATTTCTGTTTCTATAAGTCTCATAACATAGGTAGAAACTGTCTATGTTTCTGTTTCTATAATTTTCATAACAGGTAGAAGCTGTCTGATATTCCTGTTTCTATAAGTCTCATAACATAGGCAGAAACTGTCTATGTTTCTGTTTCTATAAGTCTCATAACATAGGTAGAAACAGTCTGATATTTCTGTTTCTATAAGTCTCATAAGATAGGTAGAAACAGTCTGATATTTCTTTTTCTATAAGTCTCATAACATAGGTAGAAACTGTCTGATATTTCAATCCCTATAAATCTCATAACATAGGTAGGAAATGTCTATGTTTCTATAAGTCTCATAACATAGGCAGAAACTGTCTAATATTTCTGTTTCTATAAGTCCATAACATAGGTAGAAACTGTCTGTTTATGTTTCTATAAGTCTCACAGCATAGGTAGAAACTGTCTATGTTTATGTTTCTATAAGTCTCATAACATAGAAACTGTCTGATATTTCTGTTTCTATAAGTCTCATACCATAGGCAGAAACTGTTTGATATTTCTGTTTCTATAAGTCTCATAACATAGGTAGAAACTGTCTGTTTCTGTTTCTATAAGTTTCATAATATAGGTAGAAACTGTCTATGTTTCTGTTTCTATAAGTCTCATAACATAGGTAGAAACTGTCAATGTTTCTGTTTCTATAAGTCCATAACATAGGTAGAAACAGTCTGATATTTCTGTTTCTATAAGTATCATAACAGAGGTAGAAACTGTCTATGTTTCTGTTTCTATAAGTCTCATAACATAGGTAGAAACTGTCAATGTTTCTGTTTCTATAAGTCCATAACATAGGTAGAAACAGTCTGATATTTCTGTTTCTATAAGTATCATAACATAGGTAGAAACTGTCTATGTTTCTGTTTCTATAAGTCTCATAACATAGGTAGAAACTGTCTACGTTTCTGTTTCTATAAGTCTCATAACAGGTAGAAGCTGTCTGATATCTGTTTCTATAAGTCTTACAACATATGTAGAAACTGTCTGTTTCTGTTTCTATAAGTCTCATAACATAGGTAGAAACTGTCTGATATCTGTGTTTCTATAAGTCTCATAACATAGGCAGAAACTGTCTGATATCTCTGTTTCTATAAGTCTCATAACATAGGTAGAAACTGTCTATGTTTCTGTTTCTATAAGTCTCATAACATAGGTAGAAACTGTCTATGTTTCTCTTTCCATAAGTCTCATAACATAGGTAGAAACTGTCTGATATCTGTTTGTTTCTTTAAGTCTCATAACATAGGTAGAAACTGTCTACGTTTCTGTTTCTATAAGTCTCATAACAGGTAGAAGCTGTCTGATATTCCTGTTTCTATAAGTCCCATAACATAGGTAGAAACTGTCTGATATTTCTGTTTTCATAATTCTCATAACATAGGCAGAAACTGTATATTTCTGTTTCTATAAGTCTCATAACATAGGCAGACACTGTCTGATATCTCTGTTTCTATAGGTCTCATAACATAGGTAGAAACTGTCTGATATTTCTGTTTCTATAAGTCTCATATCATAGGTAGAAACTGTCTGATATCTCTGTTTCTATAAGTCTCATAACAAAGGCAGAAATTGACTGATATCTCTGTTTCTATAAGTCTCATAACATAGGCAGAAACTGTCTGATATCTCTGTTTCTATAAGTCTCATAACATAGGTAGAAACTGTCTGATATCTGTGTTTCTATAAGTCTCATAACATAGGCAGAAACTGTCTGATATCTCTGTTTCTATAAGTCTCATAACATAGGTAGAAACGGTCTATGTTTCTGTTTCTATAAGTCTCATAACATAGGTAGAAACTGTCTGATATCTGTTTGTTTCTTTAAGTCTCATAACATAGGTAGAAACTGTCTACGTTTCTGTTTCTATAAGTCTCATAACAGGTAGAAGCTGTCTGATATTCCTGTTTTCATAATTCTCATAACATAGGCAGAAACTGTATATTTCTGTTTCTATAAGTCTCATAACATAGGCAGACACTGTCTGATATCTCTGTTTCTATAGGTCTCATAACATAGGTAGAAACTGTCTGATATTTCTGTTTCTATAAGTCTCATATCATAGGTAGAAACTGTCTGATATCTCTGTTTCTATAAGTCTCATAACAAAGGCAGAAATTGACTGATATCTCTGTTTCTATAAGTCTCATAACAAAGGCAGAAATTGACTGATATCTCTGTTTCTATAAGTCTCATAACATAGGCAGAAACTGTCTGATATCTCTCTTTCTATAAGTCTCATAACATAGGTAGAAACTGTCTATGTTTCTGTTTCTATAAGTCTCATAACATAGGTAGAAACTGTCTGATATCTCTGTTTCTATAGGTCTCATAACATAGGTAGAAACTGTCTGATATTCCTGTTTCTATAAGTCCCATAACATAGGTAGAAACTCTCTGATATTTCTGTTTCTATAAGTCCATAACATAGGCAGAAACTGTCTAATATTTCCGTTTCTATAAGTCTCATAACATAGGCAGAAACTGTCTATGTTTCTGTTTCTATAAGTCTCGTAACATAGGTAGAAACTGTTTATGTTTCTGTCTCTATAAGTCTCATAACATAGGCAGAAACTGTCTGATATTTCTGTTTCTATAAGTCTCATAACATAGGCAGAAACTGTATGATATTCCTGTTTCTATAAGTCCCATAACATAGGCAGAAATTGTCTATGATTCTGTTTCTATAAGTCTTATAACATAGGTAGAAACTGTCTGATATTTCTCTTTCTATAAGTCCCATGAAATAGGTAGAAAATGTCTGATATTTCTCTCTCTATAAGTCTCAAAACATAGGTAGAAACTGTCTGTTTCTGTTTCTATAAGTTTCATAATATAGGTAGAAACTGTCTATGTTTCTGTTTCTATAAGTCTCATAACATAGGTAGAAACTGTCAATGTTTCTGTTTCTATAAGTCCATAACATAGGTAGAAACAGTCTGATATTTCTGTTTCTATAAGTATCATAACATAGGTAGAAACTGTCTATGTTTCTGTTTCTATAAGTCTCATAACATAGGTAGAAACTGTCTACGTTTATGTTTCTATAAGTCTCATAACAGGTAGAAGCTGTCTGATATCTGTTTCTATAAGTCTTACAACATATGTAGAAACTGTCTGTTTCTGTTTCTATAAGTCTCATAACATAGGTAGAAACTGTCTGATATCTGTGTTTCTATAAGTCTCATAACATAGGCAGAAACTGTCTGATATCTCTGTTTCTATAAGTCTCATAACATAGGTAGAAACTGTCTATGTTTCTGTTTCTATAAGTCTCATAACATAGGTAGAAACTGTCTGATATTTCTGTTTCTATAAGTCTCTTAACATAGGTAGAAACTGTCTATGTTTCTGTTTCTATAAGTCTCATAACATAGGTAGAAACTGTCTGATATTTCTGTTTCTATAAGTCTCTTAACATAGGTAGAAACTGTCTGATATCTCTGTTTGTTTCTATAAGTCTCATAACATAGGTAGAAACTGTCTACGTTTCTGTTTCTATAAGTCTCATAACATAGGTAGAAACTGTCTATTTGTTTCTATAAGTCTCACAACATAGGTAGAAATTGTCTGTTTCTGTTTCTATAAGTCTCATAACATAGGTAGAAACTGTCTGATATTTCTGTTTCCATAATTCTCATAACATAGGTAGAAACTGTCTATGTTTCTGTTTCTATAAGTCTCATAACATAGGCAGAAACTGTCTGATATCTCTGTTTCTATAGGTCTCATAACAGGTAGAAACTGACTGATATTTCTGTTTCTATAAGTCTCATATCATAGGCAGAAACTGTCTGATATCTCTGTTTCTATAAGTCTCATAACATAGGCAGAAACTGTCTGATATCTGTTTCTATAAGTCTAACAACATAGGTAGAAACTGTCTATGTTTCTGTTTCTATAAGTCTCATAACATAGGTAGAAACTGTCTGATATCTCTGTTTCTATAAGTCTCATAACATAGGTAGAAACTGTCTATGTTTCTGTTTCTATATGTCTCATAACATAGATAGAAACTGTCTATGTTTCTGTTTCTATAAGTCTCATAACGTAGGTAGAAACTGTCTGATATCTCTGTTTGTTTCTTTAAGTCTCATAACATAGGTAGAAACTGTCTATGTTTCTGTTTCTATAAGTCTCATAACATAGGCAGAAACTGTCTATTTGTTTCTATAAGTCTCACAACATAGGTAGAAATTGTCTATGTTTCTGTTTCTATAAGTCTCATAACATAGGTAGAAACTGTCTGATATTTCTGTTTCCATAATTCTCATAACATAGGTAGAAACTGTCTATGTTTCTGTTTCTATAAGTCTCATAACATAGGTAGAAACTGTCTATTTGTTTCTATAAGTCTCACAACATAGGTAGAAATTGTCTATGTTTCTGTTTCCATAAGTCTCATAACATAGGTAGAAACTGTCTGATATTTCTGTTTCCATAATTCTCATAACATAGGTAGAAACTGTCTATGTTTCTGTTTCTATAAGTCTCATAACATAGGCAGAAACTGTCTGATATCTCTGTTTCTATAGGTCGCATAACATAGGTAGAAACTGTCTGATATTTCTGTTTCTATAAGTCTCATATCATAGGCAGAAACTGTCTGATATCTCTGTTTCTATAAGTCTCATAACATAGGCAGAAACTGTCTGATATCTGTTTCTATAAGTCTCACAACATAGGTAGAAACTGTCTATGTTTCTGTTTCTATAAGTCTCATAACATAGGTAGAAACTGTCTGATATCTCTGTTTCTATAAGTCTCATAACATAGGCAGAAACTGTCTGATATCTCTGTTTCTATAAGTCTCATAACATAGGTAGAAACTGTCTATGTTTCTGTTTCTATACGTCTCATAACATAGATAGAAACTGTCTATGTTTCTGTTTCTATAAGTCTCATAACATAGGTAGAAACTGTCTGATATCTCTGTTTGTTTCTATAAGTCTCATAACATAGGTAGAAACTGTCTACGTTTATGTTTCTATAAGTCTCATAACATAGGTAGAAACTGTCTATTTGTTTCTATAAGTCTCACAACATAGGTAGAAACTGTCTATGTTTCTGTTTCTATAAGTCTCATAACATAGGTAGAAACTGTCTGATATTTCTGTTACTATAAGTCTCTTAACATAGATAGAAACTGTCTACGTTTCTGTTTCTATAAGTTTCATAACATAGGTAGGAACTGTCTATTTGTTTCTATAAGTCTCACAACATAGGTAGAAATTGTCTATGTTTCTGTTTCCATAATTCTCATAACATAGGTAGAAACTGTCTATGTTTCTGTTTCTATAAGTCTCATAGCATAGGCAGAAACTGTCTGATATCTCTGTTTCTATAGGTCTCATAACATAGGTAGAAACTGTCTGATATTTCTGTTTCTATAAGTCTCATATCATAGGCAGAAACTGTCTGATATCTCTGTTTCTATAAGTCTCATAACTTAGGCAGAAACTGTCTGATATCTGTTTCTATAAGTCTAACAACATAGGTAGAAACTGTCTATGTTTCTGTTTCTATAAGTCTCATAACATAGGTAGAAACTGTCTGATATCTCTGTTTCTATAAGTCTCATAACATAGGCAGAAACTGTCTGATATCTCTGTTTCTATAAGTCTCATAACATAGGTAGAAACTGTCTATGTTTCTGTTTCTATACGTCTCATAACATAGATAGAAACTGTCTATGTTTCTGTTTCTATAAGTCTCATAACATAGGTAGAAACTGTCTAATATCTCTGTTTGTTTCTTTAAGTCTCATAACATAGGTAGAAACTGTCTACGTTTCTGTTTCTATAAGTCTCATAACAGGTAGAAGCTGTCTGATATCTGTTTCTATAAGTCTTACAACATATGTAGAAACTGTCTGTTTCTGTTTCTATAAGTCTCATAACATAGGTAGAAACTGTCTGATATCTCTGTTTGTTTCTTTAAGTCTCATAACATAGGTAGAAACTGTCTACGTTTCTGTTTCTATAAGTCTCATAACAGGTAGAAGCTGTCTGATATCTGTTTCTATAAGTCTTACAACATATGTAGAAACTGTCTGTTTCTGTTTCTATAAGTCTCATAACATAGGTAGAAACTGTCTGATATCTCTGTTTCTATAAGTATCATAACATAGGCAGAAACTGTCTGATATCTCTGTTTCTATAAGTCTCATAACATAGGTAGAAACTGTCTATGTTTCTGTTTCTATAAGTCTCATAACATAGGTAGAAACTGTCTGATATTTCTGTGTCTATAAGTCTCTTAACATAGGTAGAAACTGTCTATGTTTCTGTTTCTATAAGTCTCATAACATAGGTAGAAACTGTCTGATATTTCTGTTTCTATAAGTCTCTTAACATAGGTAGAAACTGTCTGATATCTCTGTTTGTTTCTATAAGTCTCATAACATAGGTAGAAACTGTCTACGTTTCTGTTTCTATAAGTCTCATAACATAGGTAGAAACTGTCTATTTGTTTCTATAAGTCTCACAACATAGGTAGAAACTGTCTGATATTTCTTTTTCCATAATTCTCATAACATAGGTAGAAACTGTCTGTTTCTGTTTCTATAAGTCTCATAACATAGGCAGAAACTGTCTGATATCTCTGTTTCTATAGGTCTCATAACATAGGTAGAAACTGTCTGATATTTCTGTTTCTATAAGTCTCATATCATAGGCCGAAACTGTCTGATATCTCAGTTTCTATGAGTATAATAACATAGGCAGAAACTGTCTGATATCTGTTTCTATAAGTCTCACAACATAGGTAGAAACTGTCTATGTTTCTGTTTCTATAAGTCTCATAACATAGGTAGAAACTGTCTGATATCTCTGTTTCTATAAGTCTCATAACATAGGCAGAAACTGTCTGATATCTCTGTTTCTATATGTCTCATAACATAGGTAGAAAGTGTCTGATATTTCTGTTTCTATAAGTCTCATATCATAGGCAGAAACTGTCTGATATCTCTGTTTCTATAAGTCTCACAACATAGGTAGAAACTGTCTATGTTTCTGTTTCTATAAGTCTCATAACATAGGTAGAAACTGTCTGATATTTCTGTTTTTATAAGTCTTATAACATTGGTAGAAACTGTCTGATATCTCTGTTTCTATAAGTCCCATAACATAGGCAGAAACTGTCTGATATCTGTTTCTATAAGTCTCACAACATAGGTAGAAACTGTATATGTTTCTGTTTCTATAAGTCTCATAACATAGGTAGAAACTGTCTGATATTTCTGTTTCTATAAGTCTCTTAACATAGGTAGAAACTGTCTGATATCTCAGTTTCTATAAGTCTCATAACATAGGTAGAAACTGTCTGATATCTCTGTTTCTATAAGTCTCATAACATAGGCAGAAACTGTCTGATATCTCTGTTTCTATAAGTCTCATAACATAGGTAGAAACTGTCTATGTTTCTGTTTCTATAAGTCTCATAACAGGTAGAAACTGTCTGATATTTCTGTGTCTATAAGTCTCTTAACATAGGTAGAAACTGTCTATGTTTCTGTTTCTATAAGTCTCATAACATAGGTAGAAACTGTCTGATATTTCTGTTTCTATAAGTCTCTTAACATAGGTAGAAACTGTCTGATATCTCTGTTTGTTTCTATAAGTCTCATAACATAGGTAGAAACTGTCTACGTTTCTGTTTCTATAAGTCTCATAACATAGGTAGAAACTGTCTATTTGTTTCTATAAGTCTCACAACATAGGTAGAAATTGTCTATGTTTCTGTTTCTATAAGTCTCATAACATAGGTAGAAACTGTCTGATATTTCTGTTTCCATAATTCTCATAACATAGGTAGAAACTGTCTATGTTTCTGTTTCTATAAGTCTCATAACATAGGCAGAAACTGTCTGATATCTCTGTTTCTATAGGTCTCATAACATAGGTAGAAACTGTCTGATATTTCTGTTTCTATAAGTCTCATATCATAGGCAGAAACTGTCTGATATCTCAGTTTCTATGAGTCTAATAACATAGGCAGAAACTGTCTGATATCTGTTTCTATAAGTCTCACAACATAGGTAGAAACTGTCTATGTTTCTGTTTCTATAAGTCTCATAACATAGGTAGAAACTGTCTGATATCTCTGTTTCTATAAGTCTCATAACATAGGCAGAAACTGTCTGATATCTCTGTTTCTATAAGTCTCATAACATAGGTAGAAACTGTCTATGTTTCTGTTTCTATAAGTCTCATAACATAGGTAGAAACTGTCTGATATTTCTGTTTCTATAAGTCTCTTAACATAGGTAGAAACTGTCTGATATCTCTGTTTGTTTCTATAAGTCTCATAACATAGGTAGAAACTGTCTACGTTTCTGTTTCTATAAGTCTCATAGCATATGTAGGAACTGTCTATTTGTTTCTATAAGTCTCATAACATAGGTAGAAACTGTCTGATATTTCTGTTTCCATAATTCTCATAACATAGGTAGAAACTGTCTATGTTTCTGTTTCTATAAGTCTCATAACATAGGCAGAAACTGTCTGATATCTCTGTTTCTATAGGTCTCATAACATAGGTAGAAACTGTCTGATATTTCTGTTTCTATAAGTCTCATATCATAGGCAGAAACTGTCTGATATCTCAGTTTCTATGAGTCTAATAACATAGGCAGAAACTGTCTGATATCTGTTTCTATAAGTCTCACAACATAGGTAGAAACTGTCTATGTTTCTGTTTCTATAAGTCTCATAACATAGGTAGAAACTGTCTGATATCTCTGTTTCTATAAGTCTCATAACATAGGCAGAAACTGTCTGATATCTCTGTTTCTATAAGTCTCATAACATAGGTAGAAACTGTCTATGTTTCTGTTTCTATAAGTCTCATAACATAGGTAGAAACTGTCTGATATTTCTGTTTCTATAAGTCTCTTAACATAGGTAGAAACTGTCTGATATCTCTGTTTGTTTCTATAAGTCTCATAACATAGGTAGAAACTGTCTACGTTTCTGTTTCTATAAGTCTCATAGCATATGTAGGAACTGTCTATTTGTTTCTATAAGTCTCATAACATAGGTAGAAACTGTCTGATATTTCTGTTTCCATAATTCTCATAACATAGGTAGAAACTGTCTATGTTTCTGTTTCTATAAGTCTCATAACATAGGCAGAAACTGTCTGATATCTCTGTTTCTATAGGTCTCATAACATAGGTAGAAACTGTCTGATATTTCTGTTTCTATAAGTCTCATATCATAGGCAGAAACTGTCTGATATCTGTTTCTATAAGTCTCACAACATAGGTAGAAACTGTCTATGTTTCTGTTTCTATAAGTCTCATAACATAGGTAGAAACTGTCTGATATTTCTGTTTTTATAAGTCTTATAACATAGGTAGAAACTGTCTGATATCTCTGTTTCTATAAGTCCCATAACATAGGCAGAAACTGTCTGATATCTGTTTCTATAAGTCTCACAACATAGGTAGAAACTGTATATGTTTCTGTTTCTATAAGTCTCATAACATAGGTAGAAACTGTCTGATATTTCTGTTTCCATAATTCTCATAACATAGGTAGAAACTGTCTATGTTTCTGTTTCCATAAGTCTCATATCATAGGCAGAAACTGTCTGATATCTCAGTTTCTATGAGTCTAATAACATAGGCAGAAACTGTCTGATATCTGTTTCTATAAGTCTCACAACATAGGTAGAAACTGTCTATGTTTCTGTTTCTATAAGTCTCATAACATAGGTAGAAACTGTCTGATATCTCTGTTTCTATAAGTCTCATAACATAGGCAGAAACTGTCTGATATCTCTGTTTCTATAAGTCTCATAACATAGGTAGAAACTGTCTATGTTTCTGTTTCTATAAGTCTCATAACATAGGTAGAAACTGTCTGATATTTCTGTTTCTATAAGTCTCTTAACATAGGTAGAAACTGTCTGATATCTCTGTTTGTTTCTATAAGTCTCATAACATAGGTAGAAACTGTCTACGTTTCTGTTTCTATAAGTCTCATAGCATAGGTAGGAACTGTCTATTTGTTTCTATAAGTCTCACAACATAGGTAGAAATTGTCTATGTTTCTGTTTCTATAAGTCTCATAACATAGGTAGAAACTGTCTGATATTTCTGTTTCCATAATTCTCATAACATAAGTAGAAACTGTCTATGTTTCTGTTTCTATAAGTCTCATAACATAGGCAGAAACTGTCTGATATCTCTGTTTCTATAGGTCTCATAACATAGGTAGAAACTGTCTGATATTTCTGTTTCTATAAGTCTCATATCATAGGCAGAAACTGTCTGATATCTCTGTTTCTATAAGTCTCATAACATAGGCAGAAACTGTCTGATATCTGTTTCTATAAGTCTCACAACATAGGTAGAAACTGTCTACGTTTCTGTTTCTATAAGTCTCATAGCATAGGTAGGAACTGTCTATGTTTCTGTTTCTATAAGTCTCATAACATAGGTAGAAACTGTCTGATATCTCTGTTTCTATAAGTCTCATAACATAGGCAGAAACTGTCTGATATCTCTGTTTCTATAAGTCTCATAACATAGGTAGAAACTGTCTATGTTTCTGTTTCTATAAGTCTCATAACATAGGTAGAAACTGTCTGATATTTCTGTTTCTATAAGTCTCTTAACATAGGTAGAAACTGTCTGATATCTCTGTTTGTTTCTATAAGTCTCATAACATAGGTAGAAACTGTCTACGTTTCTGTTTCTATAAGTCTCATAGCATAGGTAGGAACTGTCTATTTGTTTCTATAAGTCTCATAACATAGGTAGAAACTGTCTGATATTTCTGTTTCCATAATTCTCATAACATAGGTAGAAACTGTCTATGTTTCTGTTTCTATAAGTCTCATAACATAGGCAGAAACTGTCTGATATCTCTGTTTCTATAGGTCTCATAATATAGGTAGAAACTGTCTGATATTTCTGTTTCTATAAGTCTCATATCATAGGCAGAAACTGTCTGATATCTGTTTCTATAAGTCTCACAACATAGGTAGAAACTGTCTATGTTTCTGTTTCTATAAGTCTCATAACATAGGTAGAAACTGTCTGATATCTCTGTTTCTATAAGTCTCATAACATAGGCAGAAACTGTCTGATATCTCTGTTTCTATATGTCTCATAACATAGGTAGAAAGTGTCTGATATTTATGTTTCTATAAGTCTCATATCATAGGCAGAAACTGTCTGATATCTCTGTTTCTATAAGTCTCACAACATAGGTAGAAACTGTCTATGTTTCTGTTTCTATAAGTCTCATAACATAGGTAGAAACTGTCTGATATTTCTGTTTTTATAAGTCTTATAACATTGGTAGAAACTGTCTGATATCTCTGTTTCTATAAGTCCCATAACATAGGCAGAAACTGTCTGATATCTGTTTCTATAAGTCTCACAACATAGGTAGAAACTGTATATGTTTCTGTTTCTATAAGTCTCATAACATAGGTAGAAACTGTCTGATATTTCTGTTTCTATAAGTCTCTTAACATAGGTAGAAACTGTCTGATATCTCAGTTTCTATAAGTCTCATAACATAGGTAGAAACTGTCTGATATCTCTGTTTCTATAAGTCTCATAACATAGGCAGAAACTGTCTGATATCTCTGTTTCTATAAGTCTCATAACATAGGTAGAAACTGTCTATGTTTCTGTTTCTATAAGTCTCATAACAGGTAGAAACTGTCTGATATTTCTGTGTCTATAAGTCTCTTAACATAGGTAGAAACTGTCTATGTTTCTGTTTCTATAAGTCTCATAACATAGGTAGAAACTGTCTGATATTTCTGTTTCTATAAGTCTCTTAACATAGGTAGAAACTGTCTGATATCTCTGTTTGTTTCTATAAGTCTCATAACATAGGTAGAAACTGTCTACGTTTCTGTTTCTATAAGTCTCATAACATAGGTAGAAACTGTCTATTTGTTTCTATAAGTCTCACAACATAGGTAGAAATTGTCTATGTTTCTGTTTCTATAAGTCTCATAACATAGGTAGAAACTGTCTGATATTTCTGTTTCCATAATTCTCATAACATAGGTAGAAACTGTCTATGTTTCTGTTTCTATAAGTCTCATAACATAGGCAGAAACTGTCTGATATCTCTGTTTCTATAGGTCTCATAACATAGGTAGAAACTGTCTGATATTTCTGTTTCTATAAGTCTCATATCATAGGCAGAAACTGTCTGATATCTCAGTTTCTATGAGTCTAATAACATAGGCAGAAACTGTCTGATATCTGTTTCTATAAGTCTCACAACATAGGTAGAAACTGTCTATGTTTCTGTTTCTATAAGTCTCATAACATAGGTAGAAACTGTCTGATATCTCTGTTTCTATAAGTCTCATAACATAGGCAGAAACTGTCTGATATCTCTGTTTCTATAAGTCTCATAACATAGGTAGAAACTGTCTATGTTTCTGTTTCTATAAGTCTCATAACATAGGTAGAAACTGTGATATTTCTGTTTCTATAAGTCTCTTAACATAGGTAGAAACTGTCTGATATCTCTGTTTGTTTCTATAAGTCTCATAACATAGGTAGAAACTGTCTACGTTTCTGTTTCTATAAGTCTCATAGCATATGTAGGAACTGTCTATTTGTTTCTATAAGTCTCATAACATAGGTAGAAACTGTCTGATATTTCTGTTTCCATAATTCTCATAACATAGGTAGAAACTGTCTATGTTTCTGTTTCTATAAGTCTCATAACATAGGCAGAAACTGTCTGATATCTCTGTTTCTATAGGTCTCATAACATAGGTAGAAACTGTCTGATATTTCTGTTTCTATAAGTCTCATATCATAGGCAGAAACTGTCTGATATCTCAGTTTCTATGAGTCTAATAACATAGGCAGAAACTGTCTGATATCTGTTTCTATAAGTCTCACAACATAGGTAGAAACTGTCTATGTTTCTGTTTCTATAAGTCTCATAACATAGGTAGAAACTGTCTGATATCTCTGTTTCTATAAGTCTCATAACATAGGCAGAAACTGTCTGATATCTCTGTTTCTATAAGTCTCATAACATAGGTAGAAACTGTCTATGTTTCTGTTTCTATAAGTCTCATAACATAGGTAGAAACTGTCTGATATTTCTGTTTCTATAAGTCTCTTAACATAGGTAGAAACTGTCTGATATCTCTGTTTGTTTCTATAAGTCTCATAACATAGGTAGAAACTGTCTACGTTTCTGTTTCTATAAGTCTCATAGCATATGTAGGAACTGTCTATTTGTTTCTATAAGTCTCATAACATAGGTAGAAACTGTCTGATATTTCTGTTTCCATAATTCTCATAACATAGGTAGAAACTGTCTATGTTTCTGTTTCTATAAGTCTCATAACATAGGCAGAAACTGTCTGATATCTCTGTTTCTATAGGTCTCATAACATAGGTAGAAACTGTCTGATATTTCTGTTTCTATAAGTCTCATATCATAGGCAGAAACTGTCTGATATCTGTTTCTATAAGTCTCACAACATAGGTAGAAACTGTCTATGTTTCTGTTTCTATAAGTCTCATAACATAGGTAGAAACTGTCTGATATTTCTGTTTTTATAAGTCTTATAACATAGGTAGAAACTGTCTGATATCTCTGTTTCTATAAGTCCCATAACATAGGCAGAAACTGTCTGATATCTGTTTCTATAAGTCTCA
Source organism: Zingel zingel (assembly GCA_023566125.1). Taxonomy (NCBI): domain Eukaryota; kingdom Metazoa; phylum Chordata; class Actinopteri; order Perciformes; family Percidae; genus Zingel; species Zingel zingel. The sequence continues at coordinate 1,014,797 of CM042337.1, forward strand.
CAACATAGGTAGAAACTGTATATGTTTCTGTTTCTATAAGTCTCATAACATAGGTAGAAACTGTCTGATATTTCTGTTTCCATAATTCTCATAACATAGGTAGAAACTGTCTATGTTTCTGTTTCCATAAGTCTCATATCATAGGCAGAAACTGTCTGATATCTCAGTTTCTATGAGTCTAATAACATAGGCAGAAACTGTCTGATATCTGTTTCTATAAGTCTCACAACATAGGTAGAAACTGTCTATGTTTCTGTTTCTATAAGTCTCATAACATAGGTAGAAACTGTCTGATATCTCTGTTTCTATAAGTCTCATAACATAGGCAGAAACTGTCTGATATCTCTGTTTCTATAAGTCTCATAACATAGGTAGAAACTGTCTATGTTTCTGTTTCTATAAGTCTCATAACATAGGTAGAAACTGTCTGATATTTCTGTTTCTATAAGTCTCTTAACATAGGTAGAAACTGTCTGATATCTCTGTTTGTTTCTATAAGTCTCATAACATAGGTAGAAACTGTCTACGTTTCTGTTTCTATAAGTCTCATAGCATAGGTAGGAACTGTCTATTTGTTTCTATAAGTCTCACAACATAGGTAGAAATTGTCTATGTTTCTGTTTCTATAAGTCTCATAACATAGGTAGAAACTGTCTGATATTTCTGTTTCCATAATTCTCATAACATAGGTAGAAACTGTCTATGTTTCTGTTTCTATAAGTCTCATAACATAGGCAGAAACTGTCTGATATCTCTGTTTCTATAGGTCTCATAACATAGGTAGAAACTGTCTGATATTTCTGTTTCTATAAGTCTCATATCATAGGCAGAAACTGTCTGATATCTCTGTTTCTATAAGTCTCATAACATAGGCAGAAACTGTCTGATATCTGTTTCTATAAGTCTCACAACATAGGTAGAAACTGTCTACGTTTCTGTTTCTATAAGTCTCATAGCATAGGTAGGAACTGTCTATGTTTCTGTTTCTATAAGTCTCATAACATAGGTAGAAACTGTCTGATATCTCTGTTTCTATAAGTCTCATAACATAGGCAGAAACTGTCTGATATCTCTGTTTCTATAAGTCTCATAACATAGGTAGAAACTGTCTATGTTTCTGTTTCTATAAGTCTCATAACATAGGTAGAAACTGTCTGATATTTCTGTTTCTATAAGTCTCTTAACATAGGTAGAAACTGTCTGATATCTCTGTTTGTTTCTATAAGTCTCATAACATAGGTAGAAACTGTCTACGTTTCTGTTTCTATAAGTCTCATAGCATAGGTAGGAACTGTCTATTTGTTTCTATAAGTCTCATAACATAGGTAGAAACTGTCTGATATTTCTGTTTCCATAATTCTCATAACATAGGTAGAAACTGTCTATGTTTCTGTTTCTATAAGTCTCATAACATAGGCAGAAACTGTCTGATATCTCTGTTTCTATAGGTCTCATAATATAGGTAGAAACTGTCTGATATTTCTGTTTCTATAAGTCTCATATCATAGGCAGAAACTGTCTGATATCTGTTTCTATAAGTCTCACAACATAGGTAGAAACTGTCTATGTTTCTGTTTCTATAAGTCTCATAACATAGGTAGAAACTGTCTGATATTTCTGTTTTTATAAGTCTTATAACATAGGTAGAAACTGTCTGATATCTCTGTTTCTATAAGTCCCATAACATAGGCAGAAACTGTCTGATATCTGTTTCTATAAGTCTCACAACATAGGTAGAAACTGTATATGTTTCTGTTTCTATAAGTCTCATAACATAGGTAGAAACTGTCTGATATTTCTGTTTCCATAATTCTCATAACATAGGTAGAAACTGTCTATGTTTCTGTTTCCATAAGTCTCATATCATAGGCAGAAACTGTCTGATATCTCAGTTTCTATGAGTCTAATAACATAGGCAGAAACTGTCTGATATCTGTTTCTATAAGTCTCACAACATAGGTAGAAACTGTCTATGTTTCTGTTTCTATAAGTCTCATAACATAGGTAGAAACTGTCTGATATCTCTGTTTCTATAAGTCTCATAACATAGGCAGAAACTGTCTGATATCTCTGTTTCTATAAGTCTCATAACATAGGTAGAAACTGTCTATGTTTCTGTTTCTATAAGTCTCATAACATAGGTAGAAACTGTCTGATATTTCTGTTTCTATAAGTCTCTTAACATAGGTAGAAACTGTCTGATATCTCTGTTTGTTTCTATAAGTCTCATAACATAGGTAGAAACTGTCTACGTTTCTGTTTCTATAAGTCTCATAGCATAGGTAGGAACTGTCTATTTGTTTCTATAAGTCTCACAACATAGGTAGAAATTGTCTATGTTTCTGTTTCTATAAGTCTCATAACATAGGTAGAAACTGTCTGATATTTCTGTTTCCATAATTCTCATAACATAGGTAGAAACTGTCTATGTTTCTGTTTCTATAAGTCTCATAACATAGGCAGAAACTGTCTGATATCTCTGTTTCTATAGGTCTCATAACATAGGTAGAAACTGTCTGATATTTCTGTTTCTATAAGTCTCATATCATAGGCAGAAACTGTCTGATATCTCTGTTTCTATAAGTCTCATAACATAGGCAGAAACTGTCTGATATCTGTTTCTATAAGTCTCACAACATAGGTAGAAACTGTCTACGTTTCTGTTTCTATAAGTCTCATAGCATAGGTAGGAACTGTCTATTTGTTTCTATAAGTCTCATAACATAGGTAGAAACTGTCTGATATTTCTGTTTCCATAATTCTCATAACATAGGTAGAAACTGTCTATGTTTCTGTTTCTATAAGTCTCATAACATAGGCAGAAACTGTCTGATATCTCTGTTTCTATAGGTCTCATAACATAGGTAGAAACTGTCTGATATTTCTGTTTCTATAAGTCTCATATCATAGGCAGAAACTGTCTGATATCTGTTTCTATAAGTCTCACAACATAGGTAGAAACTGTCTATGTTTCTGTTTCTATAAGTCTCATAACATAGGCAGAAACTGTCTGATATCTCTGTTTCTATAGGTCTCATAACATAGGTAGAAACTGTCTGATATTTCTGTTTCTATAAGTCTCATATCATAGGCAGAAACTGTCTGATATCTCTGTTTCTATAAGTCTCATAACATAGGCAGAAACTGTCTGATATCTGTTTCTATAAGTCTCACAACATAGGTAGAAACTGTCTACGTTTCTGTTTCTATAAGTCTCATAGCATAGGTAGGAACTGTCTATTTGTTTCTATAAGTCTCATAACATAGGTAGAAACTGTCTGATATTTCTGTTTCCATAATTCTCATAACATAGGTAGAAACTGTCTATGTTTCTGTTTCTATAAGTCTCATAACATAGGCAGAAACTGTCTGATATCTCTGTTTCTATAGGTCTCATAACATAGGTAGAAACTGTCTGATATTTCTGTTTCTATAAGTCTCATATCATAGGCAGAAACTGTCTGATATCTGTTTCTATAAGTCTCACAACATAGGTAGAAACTGTCTATGTTTCTGTTTCTATAAGTCTCATAACATAGGTAGAAACTGTCTGATATTTCTGTTTCCATAATTCTCATAACATAGGTAGAAACTGTCTATGTTTCTGTTTCTATAAGTCTTATAACATAGGTAGAAACTGTCTGATATCTCTGTTTCTATAAGTCCCATAACATAGGCAGAAACTGTCTGATATCTGTTTCTATAAGTCTCACAACATAGGTAGAAACTGGATATGTTTCTGTTTCTATAAGTCTCATAACATAGGTAGACATTGTCTATGTTTCTGTTTCTATAAGTCTCATAACATAGGTAGAAACTGTCTGATATTTCTGTTTCCATAATTCTCATAACATAGGTAGAAACTGTCTATGTTTCTGTTTCTATAAGTCTCATAACATAGGCAGAAACTGTCTGATATCTCTGTTTCTATAGGTCTCATAACATAGGTAGAAACTGTCTGATATTTCTGTTTCTATAAGTCTCATATCATAGGCAGAAACTGTCTGATATCTCTGTTTCTATAAGTCTCATAACATAGGCAGAAACTGTCTGATATCTGTTTCTATAAGTCTCACAACATAGGTAGAAACTGTCTATGTTTCTGTTTCTATAAGTCTCATAACATAGGTAGAAACTGTCTGATATCTCTGTTTCTATAAGTCTCATAACATAGGCAGAAACTGTCTGATATCTCTGTTTCTATAAGTCTCATAACATAGGTAGAAACTGTCTATGTTTCTGTTTCTATACGTCTCATAACATAGATAGAAACTGTCTATGTTTCTGTTTCTATAAGTCTCATAACATAGGTAGAAACTGTCTGATATCTCTGTTTGTTTCTATAAGTCTCATAACATAGGTAGAAACTGTCTACGTTTCTGTTTCTATAAGTCTCATAACATAGGTAGAAACTGTCAATTTGTTTCTATAAGTCTCACAACATAGGTAGAAACTGTCTATGTTTCTGTTTCTATAAGTCTCATAACATAGGTAGAAACTGTCTGATATTTCTGTTTCCATAATTCTCATAACATAGGCAGAAACTGTATGTTTCTCTTTCTATAAGTCTCATAACATAGGCAGAAACTGTCTGATATCTGTTTATATAAGTCTTACAACATATGTAGAAACTGTCTATGTTTCTGTTTCTATAAGTCTCATAACATAGGCAGAAACTGTCTGATATCTCTGTTTCTATAGGTCTCATAACATAGGTAGAAACTGTCTGATATTTCTGTTTCTATAAGTCTCATATCATAGGCAGAAACTGTCTGATATCTCAGTTTCTATGAGTCTAATAACATAGGCAGAAACTGTCTGATATCTGTTTCTATAAGTCTCACAACATAGGTAGAAACTGTCTATGTTTCTGTTTCTATAAGTCTCATAACATAGGTAGAAACTGTCTGATATCTCTGTTTCTATAAGTCTCATAACATAGGCAGAAACTGTCTGATATCTCTGTTTCTATAAGTCTCATAACATAGGTAGAAACTGTCTATGTTTCTGTTTCTATAAGTCTCATAACATAGGTAGAAACTGTCTGATATTTCTGTTTCTATAAGTCTCTTAACATAGGTAGAAACTGTCTGATATCTCTGTGTGTTTCTATAAGTCTCATAACATAGGTAGAAACTGTCTACGTTTCTGTTTCTATAAGTCTCATAACATAGGTAGGAACTGTCTATTTGTTTCTATAAGTCTCATAACATAGGTAGAAACTGTCTGATATTTCTGTTTCCATAATTCTCATAACATAGGTAGAAACTGTCTATGTTTCTGTTTCTATAAGTCTCATAACATAGGCAGAAACTGTCTGATATCTCTGTTTCTATAGGTCTCATAACATAGGTAGAAACTGTCTGATATTTCTGTTTCTATAAGTCTCATATCATAGGCAGAAACTGTCTGATATCTCTGTTTCTATAAGTCTCATAACATAGGCAGAAACTGTCTGATATCTGTTTCTATAAGTCTCACAACATAGGTAGAAACTGTCTATGTTTCTGTTTCTATAAGTCTCATAACATAGGTAGAAACTGTCTGATATCTCTGTTTCTATAAGTCCCATAACATAGGCAGAAACTGTCTGATATCTGTTTCTATAAGTCTCACAACATAGGTAGAAACTGTATATGTTTCTGTTTCTATAAGTCTCATAACATATGTAGAAACTGTCTGATATTTCTGTTTCTATAAGTCTCTTAACATAGGTAGAAACGGTCTATGTTTCTGTTTCTATAAGTCTCATAACATAGGTAGAAACTGTCTGATATTTCTGTTTCTATAAGTCTCTTAACATAGGTAGAAACTGTCTGATATCTCTGTTTGTTTCTATAAGTCTCATAACATAGGTAGAAACTGTCTACGTTTCTGTTTCTATAAGTCTCATAACATATGTAGAAACTGTCTATTTGTTTCTATAAGTCTCACAACATAGGTAGAAATTGTCTATGTTTCTGTTTCTATAAGTCTCATAACATAGGTAGAAACTGTCTGATATCTGTTTCTATAAGTCTCACAACATAGGTAGAAACTGTCTACGTTTCTGTTTCTATAAGTCTCATAGCATAGGTAGGAACTGTCTATTTGTTTCTATAAGTCTCATAACATAGGTAGAAACTGTCTGATATTTCTGTTTCCATAATTCTCATAACATAGGTAGAAACTGTCTATGTTTCTGTTTCTATAAGTCTCATAACATAGGCAGAAACTGTCTGATATCTCTGTTTCTATAGGTCTCATAACATAGGTAGAAACTGTCTGATATTTCTGTTTCTATAAGTCTCATATCATAGGCAGAAACTGTCTGATATATGTTTCTATAAGTCTCACAACATAGGTAGAAACTGTCTATGTTTCTGTTTCTATAAGTCTCATAACATAGGTAGAAACTGTCTGATATTTCTGTTTTTATAAGTCTTATAACATAGGTAGAAACTGTCTGATATCTCTGTTTCTATAAGTCCCATAACATAGGCAGAAACTGTCTGATATCTGTTTCTATAAGTCTCACAACATAGGTAGAAACTGTATATGTTTCTGTTTCTATAAGTCTCATAACATAGGTAGAAATTGTCTATGTTTCTGTTTCTATAAGTCTCATAACATAGGTAGAAACTGTCTGATATTTCTGTTTCCATAATTCTCATAACATAGGTAGAAACTGTCTGATATCTCTGTTTCTATAGGTCTCATAACATAGGTAGAAACTGTCTGATATTTCTGTTTCTATAAGTCTCATATCATAGGCAGAAACTGTCTGATATCTCTGTTTCTATAAGTCTCATAACATAGGCAGAAACTGTCTGATATCTGTTTCTATAAGTCTCACAACATAGGTAGAAACTGTCTATGTTTCTGTTTCTATAAGTCTCATAACATAGGTAGAAACTGTCTGATATCTCTGTTTCTATAAGTCTCATAACATAGGCAGAAACTGTCTGATATCTCTGTTTCTATAAGTCTCATAACATAGGTAGAAACTGTCTATGTTTCTGTTTCTATACGTCTCATAACATAGATAGAAACTGTCTATGTTTCTGTTTCTATAAGTCTCATAACATAGGTAGAAACTGTCTGATATCTCTGTTTGTTTCTATAAGTCTCATAACATAGGTAGAAACTGTCTACGTTTCTGTTTCTATAAGTCTCATAACATAGGTAGAAACTGTCAATTTGTTTCTATAAGTCTCACAACATAGGTAGAAACTGTCTATGTTTCTGTTTCTATAAGTCTCATAACATAGGTAGAAACTGTCTGATATTTCTGTTTCCATAATTCTCATAACATAGGCAGAAACTGTATGTTTCTCTTTCTATAAGTCTCATAACATAGGCAGAAACTGTCTGATATCTGTTTATATAAGTCTTACAACATATGTAGAAACTGTCTGTGTTTCTGTTTCTATAAGTCTCATAACATAGGCAGAAACTGTCTGATATCTCTGTTTCTATAGGTCTCATAACATAGGTAGAAACTGTCTGATATTTCTGTTTCTATAAGTCTCATATCATAGGCAGAAACTGTCTGATATCTCAGTTTCTATGAGTCTAATAACATAGGCAGAAACTGTCTGATATCTGTTTCTATAAGTCTCACAACATAGGTAGAAACTGTCTATGTTTCTGTTTCTATAAGTCTCATAACATAGGTAGAAACTGTCTGATATCTCTGTTTCTATAAGTCTCATAACATAGGCAGAAACTGTCTGATATCTCTGTTTCTATAAGTCTCATAACATAGGTAGAAACTGTCTATGTTTCTGTTTCTATAAGTCTCATAACATAGGTAGAAACTGTCTGATATTTCTGTTTCTATAAGTCTCTTAACATAGGTAGAAACTGTCTGATATCTCTGTTTGTTTCTATAAGTCTCATAACATAGGTAGAAACTGTCTACGTTTCTGTTTCTATAAGTCTCATAACATAGGTAGGAACTGTCTATTTGTTTCTATAAGTCTCATAACATAGGTAGAAACTGTCTGATATTTCTGTTTCCATAATTCTCATAACATAGGTAGAAACTGTCTATGTTTCTGTTTCTATAAGTCTCATAACATAGGCAGAAACTGTCTGATATCTCTGTTTCTATAGGTCTCATAACATAGGTAGAAACTGTCTGATATTTCTGTTTCTATAAGTCTCATATCATAGGCAGAAACTGTCTGATATCTCTGTTTCTATAAGTCTCATAACATAGGCAGAAACTGTCTGATATCTGTTTCTATAAGTCTCACAACATAGGTAGAAACTGTCTATGTTTCTGTTTCTATAAGTCTCATAACATAGGTAGAAACTGTCTGATATCTCTGTTTCTATAAGTCCCATAACATAGGCAGAAACTGTCTGATATCTGTTTCTATAAGTCTCACAACATAGGTAGAAACTGTATATGTTTCTGTTTCTATAAGTCTCATAACATAGGTAGAAACTGTCTGATATTTCTGTTTCTATAAGTCTCTTAACATAGGTAGAAACTGTCTATGTTTCTGTTTCTATAAGTCTCTTAACATAGGTAGAAACTGTCTGATATCTCTGTTTGTTTCTATAAGTCTCATAACATAGGTAGAAACTGTCTACGTTTCTGTTTCTATAAGTCTCATAACATATGTAGAAACTGTCTATTTGTTTCTATAAGTCTCACAACATAGGTAGAAATTGTCTATGTTTCTGTTTCTATAAGTCTCATAACATAGGTAGAAACTGTCTGATATTTCTGTTTCCATAATTCTCATAACATAGGTAGAAACTGTCTATGTTTCTGTTTCTATAAGTCTCATAACATAGGCAGAAACTGTCTGATATCTGTTTCTATAAGTCTCACAACATAGGTAGAAACTGTCTATGTTTCTGTTTCTATAAGTCTCATAACATAGGTAGAAACTGTCTGATATCTCTGTTTCTATAAGTCTCATAACATAGGCAGAAACTGTCTGATATCTCTGTTTCTATAAGTCTCATAACATAGGTAGAAACTGTCTATGTTTCTGTTTCTATACGTCTCATAACATAGATAGAAACTGTCTATGTTTCTGTTTCTATAAGTCTCATAACATAGGTAGAAACTGTCTGATATCTCTGTTTGTTTCTATAAGTCTCATAACATAGGTAGAAACTGTCTACGTTTCTGTTTCTATAAGTCTCATAACATAGGTAGAAACTGTCTATTTGTTTCTATAAGTCTCACAACATAGGTAGAAACTGTCTATGTTTCTGTTTCTATAAGTCTCATAACATAGGTAGAAACTGTCTGATATTTCTGTTTCTATAAGTCTCTTAACATAGGTAGAAACTGTCTGATATCTCTGTTTCTATAAGTCTCATAACATAGGTAGAAACTGTCTACGTTTCTGTTTCTATAAGTCTCATAACATAGGTAGAAACTGTCTGATATTTCTGTTTCCATAATTCTCATAACATAGGTAGAAACTGTCTATGTTTCTGTTTCTATAAGTCTCATAACATAGGCAGAAACTGTCTGATATCTCTGTTTCTATAGGTCTCATAACATAGGTAGAAACTGTCTATGTTTCTGTTTCTATACGTCTCATAACATAGATAGAAACTGTCTATGTTTCTGTTTCTATAAGTCTCATAACATAGGTAGAAACTGTCTGATATCTCTGTTTGTTTCTTTAAGTCTCATAACATAGGTAGAAACTGTCTACGTTTCTGTTTCTATAAGTCTCATAACAGGTAGAAGCTGTCTGATATTCCTGTTTCTATAAGTCCCATAACATAGGTAGAAACTGTCTGATATCTCTGTTTCTATAGGTCTCATAACATAGGTAGAAACTGTCTGATATTTCTGTTTCTATAAGTCTCATATCATAGGCAGAAACTGTCTGATATCTCTGTTTCTATAAGTCTCATAACATAGGCAGAAACTGTCTGATATCTGTTTCTATAAGTCTCACAACATAGGTAGAAACTGTCTATGTTTCTGTTTCTATAAGTCTCATAACATAGGTAGAAACTGTCTGATATCTCTGTTTCTATAAGTCTCATAACATAGGTAGAAACTGTCTGATATCTCTGTTTCTATAAGTCTCATAACATAGGCAGAAACTGTCTGATATCTCTGTTTCTATAAGTCTCATAACATAGGTAGAAACTGTCTATGTTTCTGTTTCTATACGTCTCATAACATAGATAGAAACTGTCTATGTTTCTGTTTCTATAAGTCTCATAACATAGGTAGAAACTGTCTGATATATCTGTTTCTATAAGTCTCATAACATAGGTAGAAACTGTCTATGTTACTGTTTCTATAAGTCTCATAACATAGGTAGAAACTGTCTGATATTTCTGTTTCTATAAGTCTCTTAACATAGGTAGAAACTGTCTGATATCTCTGTTTGTTTCTATAAGTCTCATAACATAGGTAGAAACTGTCTACGTTTCTGTTTCTATAAGTCTCATAACATAGGTAGAAACTGTCTATTTGTTTCTATAAGTCTCACAACATAGGTAGAAATTGTCTGTGTTTCTGTTTCTATAAGTCTCATAACATAGGTAGAAACTGTCTGATATTTCTGTTTCCATAATTCTCATAACATAGGTAGAAACTGTCTATGTTTCTGTTTCTATAAGTCTCATAACATAGGCAGAAACTGTCTGATATCTCTGTTTCTATAGGTCTCATAACATAGGTAGAAACTGTCTGATATTTCTGTTTCTATAAGTCTCATATCATAGGCAGAAACTGTCTGATATCTCTGTTTCTATAAGTCTCATAACATAGGCAGAAACTGTCTGATATCTGTTTCTATAAGTCTCACAACATAGGTAGAAACTGTCTATGTTTCTGTTTCTATAAGTCTCATAACATAGGTAGAAACTGTCTGATATCTCTGTTTCTATAAGTCTCATAACATAGGCAGAAACTGTCTGATATCTCTGTTTCTATAAGTCTCATAACATAGGTAGAAACTGTCTATGTTTCTGTTTCTATACGTCTCATAACATAGATAGAAACTGTCTATGTTTCTGTTTCTATAAGTCTCATAACATAGGTAGAAACTGTCTGATATCTCTGTTTGTTTCTATAAGTCTCATAACATAGGTAGAAACTGTCTACGTTTCTGTTTCTATAAGTCTCATAACATAGGTAGAAACTGTCTATTTGTTTCTATAAGTCTCACAACATAGGTAGAAACTGTCTATGTTTCTGTTTCTATAAGTCTCATAACATAGGTAGAAACTGTCTGATATTTCTGTTTCCATAATTCTCATAACATAGGCAGAAACTGTATGTTTCTCTTTCTATAAGTCTCATAACATAGGCAGAAACTGTCTGATATCTGTTTATATAAGTCTTACAACATATGTAGAAACTGTCTATGTTTCTGTTTCTATAAGTCTCATAACATAGGTAGAAACTGTCTGATATATCTGTTTCTATAAGTCTCATAACATAGGTAGAAACTGTCTATGTTTCTGTTTCTATAAGTCTCATAACATAGGTAGAAACTGTCTGATATTTCTGTTTCTATAAGTCTCTTAACATAGGTAGAAACTGTCTGATATCTCTGTTTGTTTCTATAAGTCTCATAACATAGGTAGAAACTGTCTACGTTTCTGTTTCTATAAGTCTCATAACATAGGTAGAAACTGTCTATTTGTTTCTATAAGTCTCACAACATAGGTAGAAATTGTCTATGTTTCTGTTTCTATAAGTCTCATAACATAGGTAGAAACTGTCTGATATTTCTGTTTCCATAATTCTCATAACATAGGTAGAAACTGTCTATGTTTCTGTTTCTATAAGTCTCATAACATAGGCAGAAACTGTCTGATATCTCTGTTTCTATAGGTCTCATAACATAGGTAGAAACTGTCTATGTTTCTGTTTCTATACGTCTCATAACATAGATAGAAACTGTCTATGTTTCTGTTTCTATAAGTCTCATAACATAGGTAGAAACTGTCTGATATCTCTGTTTGTTTCTTTAAGTCTCATAACATAGGTAGAAACTGTCTACGTTTCTGTTTCTATAAGTCTCATAACAGGTAGAAGCTGTCTGATATTCCTGTTTCTATAAGTCCCATAACATAGGTATAAACTGTCTGATATCTCTGTTTCTATAAGTCTCATAACATAGGCAGAAACTGTCTGATATCTGTTTCTATAAGTCTCACAACATAGGTAGAAACTGTCTATGTTTCTGTTTCTATAAGTCTCATAACATAGGTAGAAACTGTCTGATATTTCTGTTTTTATAAGTCCCATAACATAGGCAGAAACTGTCTGATATCTGTTTCTATAAGTCTCACAACATAGGTAGAAACTGTATATGTTTCTGTTTCTATAAGTCTCATAACATAGGTAGAAACTGTCTATTTGTTTCTATAAGTCTCACAACATAGGTAGAAACTGTCTATGTTTCTGTTTCTATAAGTCTCATAACATAGGTAGAAACTGTCTGATATTTCTGTTTCCATAATTCTCATAACATAGGCAGAAACTGTATGTTTCTCTTTCTATAAGTCTCATAACATAGGCATAAACTGTCTGATATCTGTTTATATAAGTCTTACAACATATGTAGAAACTGTCTATGTTTCTGTTTCTATAAGTCTCATAACATAGGTAGAAACTGTCTGATATATCTGTTTCTATAAGTCTCATAACATAGGTAGAAACTGTCTATGTTTCTGTTTCTATAAGTCTCATAACATAGGTAGAAACTGTCTGATATTTCTGTTTCTATAAGTCTCTTAACATAGGTAGAAACTGTCTGATATCTCTGTTTGTTTCTATAAGTCTCATAACATAGGTAGAAACTGTCTACGTTTCTGTTTCTATAAGTCTCATAACATAGGTAGAAACTGTCTATTTGTTTCTATAAGTCTCACAACATAGGTAGAAATTGTCTATGTTTCTGTTTCTATAAGTCTCATAACATAGGTAGAAACTGTCTGATATTTCTGTTTCCATAATTCTCATAACATAGGTAGAAACTGTCTATGTTTCAGTTTCTATAAGTCTCATAACATAGGCAGAAACTGTCTGATATCTCTGTTTCTATAGGACTCATAACATAGGTAGAAACTGTCTATGTTTCTGTTTCTATACGTCTCATAACATAGATAGAAACTGTCTATGTTTCTGTTTCTATAAGTCTCATAACATAGGTAGAAACTGTCTGATATCTCTGTTTGTTTCTTTAAGTCTCATAACATAGGTAGAAACTGTCTACGTTTCTGTTTCTATAAGTCTCATAACAGGTAGAAGCTGTCTGATATTCCTGTTTCTATAAGTCCCATAACATAGGTATAAACTGTCTGATATCTCTGTTTCTATAAGTCTCATAACATAGGCAGAAACTGTCTGATATCTGTTTCTATAAGTCTCACAACATAGGTAGAAACTGTCTATGTTTCTGTTTCTATAAGTCTCATAACATAGGCAGAAACTGTCTGATATTTCTGTTTTTATAAGTCTTATAACATAGGTAGAAACTGTCTGATATCTCTGTTTCTATAAGTCCCATAACATAGGCAGAAACTGTCTGATATCTGTTTCTATAAGTCTCACAACATAGGTAGAAACTGTATATGTTTCTGTTTCTATAAGTCTCATAACATAGGTAGAAACTGTCTGATATTTCTGTTTCTATAAGTCTCTTAACATAGGTAGAAACTGTCTATGTTTCTGTTTCTATAAGTCTCATAACATAGGTAGAAACTGTCTGATATTTCTGTTTCTATAAGTCTCTTAACATAGGTAGAAACTGTCTGATATCTCTGTTTGTTTCTATAAGTCTCATAACATAGGTAGAAACTGTCTACGTTTCTGTTTCTATAAGTCTCATAACATATGTAGAAACTGTCTATTTGTTTCTATAAGTCTCACAACATAGGTAGAAATTGTCTATGTTTCTGTTTCTATAAGTCTCATAACATAGGTAGAAACTGTCTGATATTTCTGTTTCCATAATTCTCATAACATAGGCAGAAACTGTCTGATATCTCGGTTTCTATAGGTCTCATAACATAGGTAGAAACTGTCTGATATTTCTGTTTCTATAAGTCTCATATCATAGGCAGAAACTGTCTGATATCTCTGTTTCTATAAGTCTCATAACATAGGCAGAAACTGTCTGATATCTGTTTCTATAAGTCTCACAACATAGGTATAAACTGTCTATGTTTCTGTTTCTATAAGTCTCATAACATAGGTAGAAACTGTCTGATATCTCTGTTTCTATAAGTCTCATAACATAGGCAGAAACTGTCTGATATCTCTGTTTCTATAAGTCTCATAACATAGGTAGAAACTGTCTATGTTTCTGTTTCTATACGTCTCATAACATAGATAGAAACTGTCTATGTTTCTGTTTCTATAAGTCTCATAACATAGGTAGAAACTGTCTGATATTTCTGTTTCTATAAGTCTCTTAACATAGGTAGAAACTGTCTGATATCTCTGTTTGTTTCTATAAGTCTCATAACATAGGTAGAAACTGTCTACGTTTCTGTTTCTATAAGTCTCATAACATAGGTAGAAACTGTCTATTTGTTTCTATAAGTCTCACAACATAGGTAGAAATTGTCTGTGTTTCTGTTTCTATAAGTCTCATAACATAGGTAGAAACTGTCTGATATTTCTGTTTCCATAATTCTCATAACATAGGTAGAAACTGTCTATGTTTCTGTTTCTATAAGTCTCATAACATAGGCAGAAACTGTCTGATATCTCTGTTTCTATAGGTCTCATAACATAGGTAGAAACTGTCTGATATTTCTGTTTCTATAAGTCTCATATCATAGGCAGAAACTGTCTGATATCTCTGTTTCTATAAGTCTCATAACATAGGCAGAAACTGTCTGATATCTGTTTCTATAAGTCTCACAACATAGGTAGAAACTGTCTATGTTTCTGTTTCTATAAGTCTCATAACATAGGTAGAAACTGTCTGATATCTCTGTTTCTATAAGTCTCATAACATAGGCAGAAACTGTCTGATATCTCTGTTTCTATAAGTCTCATAACATAGGTAGAAACTGTCTATGTTTCTGTTTCTATACGTCTCATAACATAGATAGAAACTGTCTATGTTTCTGTTTCTATAAGTCTCATAACATAGGTAGAAACTGTCTGATATCTCTGTTTGTTTCTATAAGTCTCATAACATAGGTAGAAACTGTCTATTTGTTTCTATAAGTCTCACAACATAGGTAGAAACTGTCTATGTTTCTGTTTCTATAAGTCTCATAACATAGGTAGAAACTGTCTGATATTTCTGTTTCCATAATTCTCATAACATAGGCAGAAACTGTATGTTTCTCTTTCTATAAGTCTCATAACATAGGCAGAAACTGTCTGATATCTGTTTATATAAGTCTTACAACATATGTAGAAACTGTCTATGTTTCTGTTTCTATAAGTCTCATAACATAGGTAGAAACTGTCTGATATATCTGTTTCTATAAGTCTCATAACATAGGTAGAAACTGTCTATGTTTCTGTTTCTATAAGTCTCATAACATAGGTAGAAACTGTCTGATATTTCTGTTTCTATAAGTCTCTTAACATAGGTAGAAACTATCTGATATCTCTGTTTGTTTCTATAAGTCTCATAACATAGGTAGAAACTGTCTACGTTTCTGTTTCTATAAGTCTCATAACATAGGTAGAAACTGTCTATTTGTTTCTATAAGTCTCACAACATAGGTAGAAATTGTCTATGTTTCTGTTTCTATAAGTCTCATAACATAGGTAGAAACTGTCTGATATTTCTGTTTCCATAATTCTCATAACATAGGTAGAAACTGTCTATGTTTCTGTTTCTATAAGTCTCATAACATAGGCAGAAACTGTCTGATATCTCTGTTTCTATAGGTCTCATAACATAGGTAGAAACTGTCTATGTTTCTGTTTCTATACGTCTCATAACATAGATAGAAACTGTCTATGTTTCTGTTTCTATAAGTCTCATAACATAGGTAGAAACTGTCTGATATCTCTGTTTGTTTCTTTAAGTCTCATAACATAGGTAGAAACTGTCTACGTTTCTGTTTCTATAAGTCTCATAACAGGTAGAAGCTGTCTGATATTCCTGTTTCTATAAGTCCCATAACATAGGCAGAAACTGTCTGATATCTGTTTCTATAAGTCTCACAACATAGGTAGAAACTGTCTATGTTTCTCTTTCTATAAGTCTCATAACATCGGCAGAAACTGTCTGATATTTCTGTTTTTATAAGTCTTATAACATATGTAGAAACTGTCTGATATCTCTGTTTCTATAAGTCCCATAACATAGGCAGAAACTGTCTGATATCTGTTTCTATAAGTCTCACAACATAGGTAGAAACTGTATATGTTTCTGTTTCTATAAGTCTCATAACATAGGTAGAAACTGTCTGATATTTCTGTTTCTATAAGTCTCTTAACATAGGTAGAAACTGTCTATGTTTCTGTTTCTATAAGTCTCATAACATAGGTAGAAACTGTCTGATATTTCTGTTTCTATAAGTCTCTTAACATAGGTAGAAACTGTCTGATATCTCTGTTTGTTTCTATAAGTCTCATAACATAGGTAGAAACTGTCTACGTTTCTGTTTCTATAAGTCTCATAACATATGTAGAAACTGTCTATTTTTTTCTATAAGTCTCACAACATAGGTAGAAATTGTCTATGTTTCTGTTTCTATAAGTCTCATAACATAGGTAGAAACTGTCTGATATTTCTGTTTCCATAATTCTCATAACATAGGCAGAAACTGTCTGATATCTCTGTTTCTATAGGTCTCATAACATAGGTAGAAACTGTCTGATATTTCTGTTTCTATAAGTCTCATATCATAGGCAGAAACTGTCTGATATCTCTGTTTCTATAAGTCTCATAACATAGGCAGAAACTGTCTGATATATGTTTCTATAAGTCTCACAACATAGGTAGAAACTGTCTATGTTTCTGTTTCTATAAGTCTCATAACATAGGTAGAAACTGTCTGATATCTCTGTTTCTATAAGTCTCATAACATAGGCAGAAACTGTCTGATATCTCTGTTTCTATAAGTCTCATAACATAGGTAGAAACTGTCTATGTTTCTGTTTCTATACGTCTCATAACATAGATAGAAACTGTCTATGTTTCTGTTTCTATAAGTCTCATAACATAGGTAGAAACTGTCTGATATATCTGTTTCTATAAGTCTCATAACATAGGTAGAAACTGTCTATGTTTCTGTTTCTATAAGTCTCATAACATAGGTAGAAACTGTCTGATATTTCTGTTTCTATAAGTCTCTTAACATAGGTAGAAACTGTCTGATATCTCTGTTTGTTTCTATAAGTCTCATAACATAGGTAGAAACTGTCTACGTTTCTGTTTCTATAAGTCTCATAACATAGGTAGAAACTGTCTATTTGTTTCTATAAGTCTCACAACATAGGTAGAAATTGTCTGTGTTTCTGTTTCTATAAGTCTCATAACATAGGTAGAAACTGTCTGATATTTCTGTTTCCATAATTCTCATAACATAGGTAGAAACTGTCTATGTTTCTGTTTCTATAAGTCTCATAACATAGGCAGAAACTGTCTGATATCTCTGTTTCTATAGGTCTCATAACATAGGTAGAAACTGTCTGATATTTCTGTTTCTATAAGTCTCATATCATAGGCAGAAACTGTCTGATATCTCTGTTTCTATAAGTCTCATAACATAGGCAGAAACTGTCTGATATCTGTTTCTATAAGTCTCACAACATAGGTAGAAACTGTCTATGTTTCTGTTTCTATAAGTCTCATAACATAGGTAGAAACTGTCTGATATCTCTGTTTCTATAAGTCTCATAACATAGGCAGAAACTGTCTGATATCTCTGTTTCTATAAGTCTCATAACATAGGTAGAAACTGTCTATGTTTCTGTTTCTATACGTCTCATAACATAGATAGAAACTGTCTATGTTTCTGTTTCTATAAGTCTCATAACATAGGTAGAAACTGTCTGATATCTCTGTTTGTTTCTATAAGTCTCATAACATAGGTAGAAACTGTCTATTTGTTTCTATAAGTCTCACAACATAGGTAGAAACTGTCTATGTTTCTGTTTCTATAAGTCTCATAACATAGGTAGAAACTGTCTGATATTTCTGTTTCCATAATTCTCATAACTCAGGCAGAAACTGTATGTTTCTCTTTCTATAAGTCTCATAACATAGGCAGAAACTGTCTGATATCTGTTTATATAAGTCTTACAACATATGTAGAAACTGTCTATGTTTCTGTTTCTATAAGTCTCATAACATAGGTAGAAACTGTCTGATATATCTGTTTCTATAAGTCTCATAACATAGGTAGAAACTGTCTATGTTTCTGTTTCTATAAGTCTCATAACATAGGTAGAAACTGTCTGATATTTCTGTTTCTATAAGTCTCTTAACATAGGTAGAAACTGTCTGATATCTCTGTTTGTTTCTATAAGTCTCATAACATAGGTAGAAACTGTCTACGTTTCTGTTTCTATAAGTCTCATAACATAGGTAGAAACTGTCTATTTGTTTCTATAAGTCTCACAACATAGGTAGAAATTGTCTATGTTTCTGTTTCTATAAGTCTCATAACATAGGTAGAAACTGTCTGATATTTCTGTTTCCATAATTCTCATAACATAGGTAGAAACTGTCTATGTTTCTGTTTCTATAAGTCTCATAACATAGGCAGAAACTGTCTGATATCTCTGTTTCTATAGGTCTCATAACATAGGTAGAAACTGTCTATGTTTCTGTTTCTATACGTCTCATAACATAGATAGAAACTGTCTATGTTTCTGTTTCTATAAGTCTCATAACATAGGTAGAAACTGTCTGATATCTCTGTTTGTTTCTTTAAGTCTCATAACATAGGTAGAAACTGTCTACGTTTCTGTTTCTATAAGTCTCATAACAGGTAGAAGCTGTCTGATATTCCTGTTTCTATAAGTCCCATAACATAGGTATAAACTGTCTGATATCTCTGTTTCTATAAGTCTCATAACATAGGCAGAAACTGTCTGATATCTGTTTCTATAAGTCTCACAACATAGGTAGAAACTGTCTATGTTTCTCTTTCTATAAGTCTCATAACATCGGCAGAAACTGTCTGATATTTCTGTTTTTATAAGTCTTATAACATATGTAGAAACTGTCTGATATCTCTGTTTCTATAAGTCCCATAATATAGGCAGAAACTGTCTGATATCTGTTTCTATAAGTCTCACAACATAGGTAGAAACTGTATATGTTTCTGTTTCTATAAGTCTCATAACATAGGTAGAAACTGTCTGATATTTCTGTTTCTATAAGTCTCTTAACATAGGTAGAAACTGTCTATGTTTCTGTTTCTATAAGTCTCATAACATAGGTAGAAACTGTCTGATATTTCTGTTTCTATAAGTCTCTTAACATAGGTAGAAACTGTCTGATATCTCTGTTTGTTTCTATAAGTCTCATAACATAGGTAGAAACTGTCTACGTTTCTGTTTCTATAAGTCTCATAACATATGTAGAAACTGTCTATTTGTTTCTATAAGTCTCACAACATAGGTAGAAATTGTCTATGTTTCTGTTTCTATAAGTCTCATAACATAGGTAGAAACTGTCTGATATTTCTGTTTCCATAATTCTCATAACATAGGCAGAAACTGTCTGATATCTCTGTTTCTATAGGTCTCATAACATAGGTAGAAACTGTCTGATATTTCTGTTTCTATAAGTCTCATATCATAGGCAGAAACTGTCTGATATCTCTGTTTCTATAAGTCTCATAACATAGGCAGAAACTGTCTGATATCTGTTTCTATAAGTCTCACAACATAGGTAGAAACTGTCTATGTTTCTGTTTCTATAAGTCTCATAACATAGGTAGAAACTGTCTGATATCTCTGTTTCTATAAGTCTCATAACATAGGCAGAAACTGTCTGATATCTCTGTTTCTATAAGTCTCATAACATAGGTAGAAACTGTCTATGTTTCTGTTTCTATACGTCTCATAACATAGATAGAAACTGTCTATGTTTCTGTTTCTATAAGTCTCATAACATAGGTAGAAACTGTCTGATATATCTGTTTCTATAAGTCTCATAACATAGGTAGAAACTGTCTATGTTTCTGTTTCTATAAGTCTCATAACATAGGTAGAAACTGTCTGATATTTCTGTTTCTATAAGTCTCTTAACATAGGTAGAAACTGTCTGATATCTCTGTTTGTTTCTATAAGTCTCATAACATAGGTAGAAACTGTCTACGTTTCTGTTTCTATAAGTCTCATAACATAGGTAGAAACTGTCTATTTGTTTCTATAAGTCTCACAACATAGGTAGAAATTGTCTGTGTTTCTGTTTCTATAAGTCTCATAACATAGGTAGAAACTGTCTGATATTTCTGTTTCCATAATTCTCATAACATAGGTAGAAACTGTCTATGTTTCTGTTTCTATAAGTCTCATAACATAGGCAGAAACTGTCTGATATCTCTGTTTCTATAGGTCTCATAACATAGGTAGAAACTATCTGATATTTCTGTTTCTATAAGTCTCATATCATAGGCAGAAACTGTCTGATATCTCTGTTTCTATAAGTCTCATAACATAGGCAGAAACTGTCTGATATCTGTTTCTATAAGTCTCACAACATAGGTAGAAACTGTCTATGTTTCTGTTTCTATAAGTCTCATAACATAGGTAGAAACTGTCTGATATCTCTGTTTCTATAAGTCTCATAACATAGGTAGAAACTGTCTATGTTTCTGTTTCTATACGTCTCATAACATAGATAGAAACTGTCTATGTTTCTGTTTCTATAAGTCTCATAACATAGGTAGAAACTGTCTGATATCTCTGTTTGTTTCTATAAGTCTCATAACATAGGTAGAAACTGTCTACGTTTCTGTTTCTATAAGTCTCATAACATAGGTAGAAACTGTCTATTTGTTTCTATAAGTCTCACAACATAGGTAGAAACTGTCTATGTTTCTGTTTCTATAAGTCTCATAACATTGGTAGAAACTGTCTGATATTTCTGTTTCCATAATTCTCATAACATAGGCAGAAACTGTATGTTTCTCTTTCTATAAGTCTCATAACATAGGCAGAAACTGTCTGATATCTGTTTATATAAGTCTTACAACATATGTAGAAACTGTCTATGTTTCTGTTTCTATAAGTCTCATAACATAGGTAGAAACTGTCTGATATATCTGTTTCTATAAGTCTCATAACATAGGTAGAAACTGTCTATGTTTCTGTTTCTATAAGTCTCATAACATAGGTAGAAACTGTCTGATATTTCTGTTTCTATAAGTCTCTTAACATAGGTAGAAACTGTCTGATATCTCTGTTTGTTTCTATAAGTCTCATAACATAGGTAGAAACTGTCTACGTTTCTGTTTCTATAAGTCTCATAACATAGGTAGAAACTGTCTATTTGTTTCTATAAGTCTCACAACATAGGTAGAAATTGTCTATGTTTCTGTTTCTATAAGTCTCATAACATAGGTAGAAACTGTCTGATATTTCTGTTTCCATAATTCTCATAACATAGGTAGAAACTGTCTATGTTTCTGTTTCTATAAGTCTCATAACATAGGCAGAAACTGTCTGATATCTCTGTTTCTATAGGTCTCATAACATAGGTAGAAACTGTCTATGTTTCTGTTTCTATACGTCTCATAACATAGATAGAAACTGTCTATGTTTCTGTTTCTATAAGTCTCATAACATAGGTAGAAACTGTCTGATATCTCTGTTTGTTTCTTTAAGTCTCATAACATAGGTAGAAACTGTCTACGTTTCTGTTTCTATAAGTCTCATAACAGGTAGAAGCTGTCTGATATTCCTGTTTCTATAAGTCCCATAACATAGGTAGAAACTGTCTGATATCTCTGTTTCTATAAGTCTCATAACATAGGCAGAAACTGTCTGATATCTGTTTCTATAAGTCTCACAACATAGGTAGAAACTGTCTATGTTTCTGTTTCTATAAGTCTCATAACATAGGTAGAAACTGTCTGATATTTCTGTTTTTATAAGTCCCATAACATAGGCAGAAACTGTCTGATATCTGTTTCTATAAGTCTCACAACATAGGTAGAAACTGTATATGTTTCTGTTTCTATAAGTCTCATAACATAGGTAGAAACTGTCTGATATTTCTGTTTCTATAAGTCTCTTAACATAGGTAGAAACTGTCTATGTTTCTGTTTCTATAAGTCTCATAACATAGGTAGAAACTGTCTGATATTTCTGTTTCTATAAGTCTCTTAACATAGGTAGAAACTGTCTGATATCTCTGTTTGTTTCTATAAGTCTCATAACATAGGTAGAAACTGTCTACGTTTCTGTTTCTATAAGTCTCATAACATATGTAGAAACTGTCTATTTGTTTCTATAAGTCTCACAACATAGGTAGAAATTGTCTATGTTTCTGTTTCTATAAGTCTCATAACATAGGTAGAAACTGTCTGATATTTCTGTTTCCATAATTCTCATAACATAGGCAGAAACTGTCTGATATCTCTGTTTCTATAGGTCTCATAACATAGGTAGAAACTGTCTGATATTTCTGTTTCTATAAGTCTCATATCATAGGCAGAAACTGTCTGATATCTCTGTTTCTATAAGTCTCATAACATAGGCAGAAACTGTCTGATATCTGTTTCTATAAGTCTCACAACATAGGTAGAAACTGTCTATGTTTCTGTTTCTATAAGTCTCATAACATAGGTAGAAACTGTCTGATATCTCTGTTTCTATAAGTCTCATAACATAGGCAGAAACTGTCTGATATCTCTGTTTCTATAAGTCTCATAACATAGGTAGAAACTGTCTATGTTTCTGTTTCTATATGTCTCATAACATAGATAGAAACTGTCTATGTTTCTGTTTCTATAAGTCTCATAACATAGGTAGAAACTGTCTGATATATCTGTTTCTATAAGTCTCATAACATAGGTAGAAACTGTCTATGTTTCTGTTTCTATAAGTCTCATAACATAGGTAGAAACTGTCTGATATTTCTGTTTCTATAAGTCTCTTAACATAGGTAGAAACTGTCTGATATCTCTGTTTGTTTCTATAAGTCTCATAACATAGGTAGAAACTGTCTACGTTTCTGTTTCTATAAGTCTCATAACATAGGTAGAAACTGTCTATTTGTTTCTATAAGTCTCACAACATAGGTAGAAATTGTCTGTGTTTCTGTTTCTATAAGTCTCATAACATAGGTAGAAACTGTCTGATATTTCTGTTTCCATAATTCTCATAACATAGGTAGAAACTGTCTATGTTTCTGTTTCTATAAGTATCATAACATAGGCAGAAACTGTCTGATATCTCTGTTTCTATAGGTCTCATAACATAGGTAGAAACTGTCTGATATTTCTGTTTCTATAAGTCTCATATCATAGGCAGAAACTGTCTGATATCTCTGTTTCTATAAGTCTCATAACATAGGCAGAAACTGTCTGATATCTGTTTCTATAAGTCTCACAACATAGGTAGAAACTGTCTATGTTTCTGTTTCTATAAGTCTCATAACATAGGTAGAAACTGTCTGATATCTCTGTTTCTATAAGTCTCATAACATAGGCAGAAACTGTCTGATATCTCTGTTTCTATAAGTCTCATAACATAGGTAGAAACTGTCTATGTTTCTGTTTCTATACGTCTCATAACATAGATAGAAACTGTCTATGTTTCTGTTTCTATAAGTCTCATAACAGGTAGAAGCTGTCTGATATTCCTGTTTCTATAAGTCCCATAACATAGGTATACACTGTCTGATATTTCTGTTTCTATAAGTCCATAACATAGGTAGAAACTGTCTGATATCTCTGTTTCTATAAGTCCCATAACATAGGCAGAAACTGTCTATGTTTCTGTTTCTATAAGTCTCATAACATAGGTAGAAACTGTCTGATATCTCTGTTTCTATAAGTCTCATAACATAGGCAGAAACTATCTGATATCTCTGTTTCTA
Organism: Zingel zingel; assembly: GCA_023566125.1. Classification (NCBI taxonomy): domain Eukaryota; kingdom Metazoa; phylum Chordata; class Actinopteri; order Perciformes; family Percidae; genus Zingel; species Zingel zingel. The sequence goes on from CM042337.1 coordinate 1,038,769, forward strand.
TAAGTCTCATAACATAGGTAGAAACTGTCTACGTTTCTGTTTCTATAAGTCTCATAACATATGTAGAAACTGTCTATTTGTTTCTATAAGTCTCACAACATAGGTAGAAATTGTCTATGTTTCTGTTTCTATAAGTCTCATAACATAGGTAGAAACTGTCTGATATTTCTGTTTCCATAATTCTCATAACATAGGCAGAAACTGTCTGATATCTCTGTTTCTATAGGTCTCATAACATAGGTAGAAACTGTCTGATATTTCTGTTTCTATAAGTCTCATATCATAGGCAGAAACTGTCTGATATCTCTGTTTCTATAAGTCTCATAACATAGGCAGAAACTGTCTGATATCTGTTTCTATAAGTCTCACAACATAGGTAGAAACTGTCTATGTTTCTGTTTCTATAAGTCTCATAACATAGGTAGAAACTGTCTGATATCTCTGTTTCTATAAGTCTCATAACATAGGCAGAAACTGTCTGATATCTCTGTTTCTATAAGTCTCATAACATAGGTAGAAACTGTCTATGTTTCTGTTTCTATATGTCTCATAACATAGATAGAAACTGTCTATGTTTCTGTTTCTATAAGTCTCATAACATAGGTAGAAACTGTCTGATATATCTGTTTCTATAAGTCTCATAACATAGGTAGAAACTGTCTATGTTTCTGTTTCTATAAGTCTCATAACATAGGTAGAAACTGTCTGATATTTCTGTTTCTATAAGTCTCTTAACATAGGTAGAAACTGTCTGATATCTCTGTTTGTTTCTATAAGTCTCATAACATAGGTAGAAACTGTCTACGTTTCTGTTTCTATAAGTCTCATAACATAGGTAGAAACTGTCTATTTGTTTCTATAAGTCTCACAACATAGGTAGAAATTGTCTGTGTTTCTGTTTATATAAGTCTCATAACATAGGTAGAAACTGTCTGATATTTCTGTTTCCATAATTCTCATAACATAGGTAGAAACTGTCTATGTTTCTGTTTCTATAAGTCTCATAACATAGGCAGAAACTGTCTGATATCTCTGTTTCTATAAGTCCCATAACATAGGTATAAACTGTCTGATATTTCTGTTTCTATAAGTCCATAATATAGGTAGAAACTGCCTGATGTTTCTATTTCTATAAGTCTCTTAACATAGGTAGAAACTGTCTGATATTTCTGTTTCTATAAGTCTTATAACATAGGTAGAAACTGTCTGATATCTCTGTTTCTATAAGTCCCATAACATAGGCAGAAACTGTCTGATATCTGTTTCTATAAGTCTCACAACATAGGTAGAAACTGTCTATGTTTCTGTTTCTATAAGTCTCATAACATAGGTAGAAACTGTCTGATATTTCTGTTTCTATAAGTCTCTTAACATAGGTAGAAACTGTCTATGTTTCTGTTTCTATAAGTCTCATAACATAGGTAGAAACTGTCTGATATTTCTGTTTCTATAAGTCTCTTAACATAGGTAGAAACTGTCTGATATTTCTGTTTCTATAAGTCTCATAACATAGGTAGAAACTGTCTACGTTTATGTTTCTATAAGTCTCATAACATAGGTAGAAACTGTCTATGTTTCTGTTTCTATAAGTCTCATAACATAGGTAGAAACTGTCTGATATCTCTGTTTCTATAAGTCTCATAACATAGGCAGAAACTGTCTGGTATCTCTGTTTCTATAAGTCTCATAACATAGGTAGAAACTGTCTGATATCTGTTTCTATAAGTCTTATAAAATAGTGAGAAACTGTCTGATATCTCTGTTTGTTTCTATAAGTCTCATAACATAGGTAGCAACTGTCTACGTTTCTGTTTCTATAAGTCTCATAACATAGGTAGAAACTGTCTGATATTTCTGTTTCCATAATACTCATAACATAGGCAGAAACTGTATGTTTCTGTTTCTATAAGTTTCATAACAGGTAGAAGCTGTCTGATATTCCTGTTTCTATAAGTCCCATAACATAGGTATAAACTGTCTGATATTTCTGTTTCTATAAGTCCATAACATAGGTAGAAACTGCCTGATGTTTCTCTTTCTATAAGTCTCTTAACATAGGTAGAAACTGTCTGATATTTCTGTTTCTATAAGTCTTATAACATAGGTAGAAACTGTCTGATATCTCTGTTTCTATAAGTCTCATAACATAGGTAGAAACTGTCTACGTTTCTGTTTCTATAAGTCTCATAACATAGGTAGAAACTGTCTATTTGTTTCTATAAGTCTCACAACATAGGTAGACATTGTCTATGTTTCTGTTTCTATAAGTCTCATAACATAGGTAGAAACTGTCTGATATTTCTGTTTCCATAATTCTCATAACATAGGTAGAAACTGTCTATGTTTCTGTTTCTATAAGTCTCATAACATAGGCAGACAATGTCTGATATCTCTGTTTCTATTGGTCTCATAACATAGGTAGAAACTGTCTGATATTTCTGTTTCTATAAGTCTCATATCATAGGCAGAAACTGTCTGATATCTCTTTTTCTATAAGTCTCATAACATAGGCAGAAACTGTCTGATATCTGTTTCTATAAGTCTCACAACATAGGTAGAAACTGTCTATGTTTCTGTTTCTATAAGTCTCATAACATAGGTAGAAACTTTTTGATATCTCTGTTTCTATAAGTCTCATAACATAGGCAGAAACTGTCTGATATCTCTGTTTCTATAAGTCTCATAACATAGGTAGAAACTGTCTATGTTTCTGTTTCTATACGTCTCATAACATAGATAGAAACTGTCTATGATTCTGTTTCTATAAGTCTCATATCATAGGCAGAAACTGTCTGATATCTCTGTTTCTATAAGTCTCATAACATAGGCAGAAACTGTCTGATATCTGTTTCTATAAGTCTCATAACATAGGTAGAAACTGTCTACGTTTCTGTTTCTATAAGTCTCATAACATAGGTAGAAACTGTCTATTTGTTTCTATAAGTCTCACAACATAGGTAGAAACTGTCTATGTTTCTGTTTCTATAAGTCTCATAACATAGGTAGAAACTATCTGATATCTCTGTTTCTATAAGTCTCATAACATAGGTAGAAACTGTCTACGTTTCTGTTTCTATAAGTCTCATAACATATGTAGAAACTGTCTATTTGTTTCTATAAGTCTCGCAACATAGGTAGAAATTGTCTATGTTTCTGTTTCTATAAGTCTCATAACATAGGTAGAAACTGTCTGATATTTCTGTTTCCATAATTCTCATAACATAGGCAGAAACTGTCTGATATCTCTGTTTCTATAGGTCTCATAACATAGGTAGAAACTGTCTGATATTTCTGTTTCTATAAGTCTCATATCATAGGCAGAAACTGTCTGATATCTCTGTTTCTATAAGTCTCATAACATAGGCAGAAACTGTCTGATATCTGTTTCTATAAGTCTCACAACATAGGTAGAAACTGTCTATGTTTCTGTTTCTATAAGTCTCATAACATAGGTAGAAACTGTCTGATATCTATGTTTCTATAAGTCTCATAACATAGGCAGAAACTGTCTGATATCTCTGTTTCTATAAGTCTCATAACATAGGTAGAAACTGTCTATGTTTCTGTTTCTATATGTCTCATAACATAGATAGAAACTGTCTATGTTTCTGTTTCTATAAGTCTCATAACATAGGTAGAAACTGTCTGATATATCTGTTTCTATAATTCTCATAACATAGGTAGAAACTGTCTATGTTTCTGTTTCTATAAGTCTCATAACATAGGCAGAAACTGTCTGATATCTCTGTTTCTATAGGTCTCATAACATAGGTAGAAACTGTCTGATATTTCTGTTTCTATAAGTCTCATATCATAGGCAGAAACTGTCTGATATCTCTGTTTCTATAAGTCTCATAACATAGGCAGAAACTGTCTGATATCTGTTTCTATAAGTCTCACAACATAGGTAGAAACTGTCTATGTTTCTGTTTCTATAAGTCTCATAACATAGGTAGAAACTGTCTGATATCTCTGTTTCTATAAGTCTCATAACATAGGCAGAAACTGTCTGATATCTCTGTTTCTATAAGTCTCATAACATAGGTAGAAACTGTCTATGTTTCTGTTTCTATACGTCTCATAACATAGATAGAAACTGTCTATGTTTCTGTTTCTATAAGTCTCATAACAGGTAGAAGCTGTCTGATATTCCTGTTTCTATAAGTCCCATAACATAGGTATACACTGTCTGATATTTCTGTTTCTATAAGTCCATAACATAGGTAGAAACTGCCTGATGTTTCTATTTCTATAAGTCTCTTAACATAGGTAGAAACTGTCTGATATCTCTGTTTCTATAAGTCCCATAACATAGGCAGAAACTGTCTATGTTTCTGTTTCTATAAGTCTCATAACATAGGTAGAAACTGTCTGATATCTCTGTTTCTATAAGTCTCATAACATAGGCAGAAACTATCTGATATCTCTGTTTCTATAAGTCTCATAACATAGGTAGAAACTGTCTACGTTTCTGTTTCTATAAGTCTCATAACATATGTAGAAACTGTCTATTTGTTTCTATAAGTCTCACAACATAGGTAGAAATTGTCTATGTTTCTGTTTCTATAAGTCTCATAACATAGGTAGAAACTGTCTGATATTTCTGTTTCCATAATTCTCATAACATAGGCAGAAACTGTCTGATATCTCTGTTTCTATAGGTCTCATAACATAGGTAGAAACTGTCTGATATTTCTGTTTCTATAAGTCTCATATCATAGGCAGAAACTGTCTGATATCTCTGTTTCTATAAGTCTCATAACATAGGCAGAAACTGTCTGATATCTGTTTCTATAAGTCTCACAACATAGGTAGAAACTGTCTATGTTTCTGTTTCTATAAGTCTCATAACATAGGTAGAAACTGTCTGATATCTCTGTTTCTATAAGTCTCATAACATAGGCAGAAACTGTCTGATATCTCTGTTTCTATAAGTCTCATAACATAGGTAGAAACTGTCTATGTTTCTGTTTCTATATGTCTCATAACATAGATAGAAACTGTCTATGTTTCTGTTTCTATAAGTCTCATAACATAGGTAGAAACTGTCTGATATATCTGTTTCTATAAGTCTCGTAACATAGGTAGAAACTGTCTATGTTTCTGTTTCTATAAGTCTCATAACATAGGTAGAAACTGTCTGATATTTCTGTTTCTATAAGTCTCTTAACATAGGTAGAAACTGTCTGATATCTCTGTTTGTTTCTATAAGTCTCATAACATAGGTAGAAACTGTCTACGTTTCTGTTTCTATAAGTCTCATAACATAGGTAGAAACTGTCTATTTGTTTCTATAAGTCTCACAACATAGGTAGAAATTGTCTGTGTTTCTGTTTCTATAAGTCTCATAACATAGGTAGAAACTGTCTGATATTTCTGTTTCCATAATTCTCATAACATAGGTAGAAACTGTCTATGTTTCTGTTTCTATAAGTCTCATAACATAGGCAGAAACTGTCTGATATCTCTGTTTCTATAAGTCCCATAACATAGGTATAAACTGTCTGATATTTCTGTTTCTATAAGTCCATAATATAGGTAGAAACTGCCTGATGTTTCTATTTCTATAAGTCTCTTAACATAGGTAGAAACTGTCTGATATTTCTGTTTCTATAAGTCTTATAACATAGGTAGAAACTGTCTGATATCTCTGTTTCTATAAGTCCCATAACATAGGCAGAAACTGTCTGATATCTGTTTCTATAAGTCTCACAACATAGGTAGAAACTGTCTATGTTTCTGTTTCTATAAGTCTCATAACATAGGTAGAAACTGTCTGATATTTCTGTTTCTATAAGTCTCTTAACATAGGTAGAAACTGTCTATGTTTCTGTTTCTATAAGTCTCATAACATAGGTAGAAACTGTCTGATATTTCTGTTTCTATAAGTCTCTTAACATAGGTAGAAACTGTCTGATATTTCTGTTTCTATAAGTCTCATAACATAGGTAGAAACTGTCTACGTTTATGTTTCTATAAGTCTCATAACATAGGTAGAAACTGTCTATGTTTCTGTTTCTATAAGTCTCATAACATAGGTAGAAACTGTCTGATATCTCTGTTTCTATAAGTCTCATAACATAGGCAGAAACTGTCTGGTATCTCTGTTTCTATAAGTCTCATAACATAGGTAGAAACTGTCTGATATCTGTTTCTATAAGTCTCATAACATAGGTAGAAACTGTCTACGTTTCTGTTTCTATAAGTCTCATAACATAGGTAGAAACTGTCTATTTGTTTCTATAAGTCTCACAACATAGGTAGAAACTGTCTATGTTTCTGTTTCTATAAGTCTCATAACATAGGTAGAAACTATCTGATATCTCTGTTTCTATAAGTCTCATAACATAGGTAGAAACTGTCTACGTTTCTGTTTCTATAAGTCTCATAACATAGGTAGAAACTGTCTATGTTTCTGTTTCTATAAGTCTCATAACATAGGCAGAAACTGTCTGATATCTCTGTTTCTATAAGTCCCATAACATAGGTATAAACTGTCTGATATTTCTGTTTCTATAAGTCCATAATATAGGTAGAAACTGCCTGATGTTTCTATTTCTATAAGTCTCTTAACATAGGTAGAAACTGTCTGATATTTCTGTTTCTATAAGTCTTATAACATAGGTAGAAACTGTCTGATATCTCTGTTTCTATAAGTCCCATAACATAGGCAGAAACTGTCTGATATCTGTTTCTATAAGTCTCACAACATAGGTAGAAACTGTCTATGTTTCTGTTTCTATAAGTCTCATAACATAGGTAGAAACTGTCTGATATTTCTGTTTCTATAAGTCTCTTAACATAGGTAGAAACTGTCTATGTTTCTGTTTCTATAAGTCTCATAACATAGGTAGAAACTGTCTGATATTTCTGTTTCTATAAGTCTCTTAACATAGGTAGAAACTGTCTGATATGTCTGTTTCTATAAGTCTCATAACATAGGTAGAAACTGTCTACGTTTATGTTTCTATAAGTCTCATAACATAGGTAGAAACTGTCTATGTTTCTGTTTCTATAAGTCTCATAACATAGGTAGAAACTGTCTGATATCTCTGTTTCTATAAGTCTCATAACATAGGCAGAAACTGTCTGGTATCTCTGTTTCTATAAGTCTCATAACATAGGTAGAAACTGTCTGATATCTGTTTCTATAAGTCTCATAACATAGGTAGAAACTGTCTACGTTTCTGTTTCTATAAGTCTCATAACATAGGTAGAAACTGTCTATTTGTTTCTATAAGTCTCACAACATAGGTAGAAACTGTCTATGTTTCTGTTTCTATAAGTCTCATAACATAGGTAGAAACTATCTGATATCTCTGTTTCTATAAGTCTCATAACATAGGTAGAAACTGTCTACGTTTCTGTTTCTATAAGTCTCATAACATATGTAGAAACTGTCTATTTGTTTCTATAAGTCTCGCAACATAGGTAGAAATTGTCTATGTTTCTGTTTCTATAAGTCTCATAACATAGGTAGAAACTGTCTGATATTTCTGTTTCCATAATTCTCATAACATAGGCAGAAACTGTCTGATATCTCTGTTTCTATAGGTCTCATAACATAGGTAGAAACTGTCTGATATTTCTGTTTCTATAAGTCTCATATCATAGGCAGAAACTGTCTGATATCTCTGTTTCTATAAGTCTCATAACATAGGCAGAAACTGTCTGATATCTGTTTCTATAAGTCTCACAACATAGGTAGAAACTGTCTATGTTTCTGTTTCTATAAGTCTCATAACATAGGTAGAAACTGTCTGATATCTCTGTTTCTATAAGTCTCATAACATAGGCAGAAACTGTCTGATATCTCTGTTTCTATAAGTCTCATAACATAGGTAGAAACTGTCTATGTTTCTGTTTCTATATGTCTCATAACATAGATAGAAACTGTCTATGTTTCTGTTTCTATAAGTCTCATAACATAGGTAGAAACTGTCTGATATATCTGTTTCTATAATTCTCATAACATAGGTAGAAACTGTCTATGTTTCTGTTTCTATAAGTCTCATAACATAGGCAGAAACTGTCTGATATCTCTGTTTCTATAGGTCTCATAACATAGGTAGAAACTGTCTGATATTTCTGTTTCTATAAGTCTCATATCATAGGCAGAAACTGTCTGATATCTCTGTTTCTATAAGTCTCATAACATAGGCAGAAACTGTCTGATATCTGTTTCTATAAGTCTCACAACATAGGTAGAAACTGTCTATGTTTCTGTTTCTATAAGTCTCATAACATAGGTAGAAACTGTCTGATATCTCTGTTTCTATAAGTCTCATAACATAGGCAGAAACTGTCTGATATCTCTGTTTCTATAAGTCTCATAACATAGGTAGAAACTGTCTATGTTTCTGTTTCTATACGTCTCATAACATAGATAGAAACTGTCTATGTTTCTGTTTCTATAAGTCTCATAACAGGTAGAAGCTGTCTGATATTCCTGTTTCTATAAGTCCCATAACATAGGTATACACTGTCTGATATTTCTGTTTCCATAAGTCCATAACATAGGTAGAAACTGCCTGATGTTTCTATTTCTATAAGTCTCTTAACATAGGTAGAAACTGTCTGATATCTCTGTTTCTATAAGTCCCATAACATAGGCAGAAACTGTCTATGTTTCTGTTTCTATAAGTCTCATAACATAGGTAGAAACTGTCTGATATCTCTGTTTCTATAAGTCTCATAACATAGGCAGAAACTATCTGATATCTCTGTTTCTATAAGTCTCATAACATAGGTAGAAACTGTCTACGTTTCTGTTTCTATAAGTCTCATAACATATGTAGAAACTGTCTATTTGTTTCTATAAGTCTCACAACATAGGTAGAAATTGTCTATGTTTCTGTTTCTATAAGTCTCATAACATAGGTAGAAACTGTCTGATATTTCTGTTTCCATAATTCTCATAACATAGGCAGAAACTGTCTGATATCTCTGTTTCTATAGGTCTCATAACATAGGTAGAAACTGTCTGATATTTCTGTTTCTATAAGTCTCATATCATAGGCAGAAACTGTCTGATATCTCTGTTTCTATAAGTCTCATAACATAGGCAGAAACTGTCTGATATCTGTTTCTATAAGTCTCACAACATAGGTAGAAACTGTCTATGTTTCTGTTTCTATAAGTCTCATAACATAGGTAGAAACTGTCTGATATCTCTGTTTCTATAAGTCTCATAACATAGGCAGAAACTGTCTGATATCTCTGTTTCTATAAGTCTCATAACATAGGTAGAAACTGTCTATGTTTCTGTTTCTATATGTCTCATAACATAGATAGAAACTGTCTATGTTTCTGTTTCTATAAGTCTCATAACATAGGTAGAAACTGTCTGATATATCTGTTTCTATAAGTCTCATAACATAGGTAGAAACTGTCTATGTTTCTGTTTCTATAAGTCTCATAACATAGGTAGAAACTGTCTGATATTTCTGTTTCTATAAGTCTCTTAACATAGGTAGAAACTGTCTGATATCTCTGTTTGTTTCTATAAGTCTCATAACATAGGTAGAAACTGTCTACGTTTCTGTTTCTATAAGTCTCATAACATAGGTAGAAACTGTCTATTTGTTTCTATAAGTCTCACAAAATAGGTAGAAATTGTCTGTGTTTCTGTTTCTATAAGTCTCATAACATAGGTAGAAACTGTCTGATATTTCTGTTTCCATAATTCTCATAACATAGGTAGAAACTGTCTATGTTTCTGTTTCTATAAGTCTCATAACATAGGCAGAAACTGTCTGATATCTCTGTTTCTATAAGTCCCATAACATAGGTATAAACTGTCTGATATTTCTGTTTCTATAAGTCCATAATATAGGTAGAAACTGCCTGATGTTTCTATTTCTATAAGTCTCTTAACATAGGTAGAAACTGTCTGATATTTCTGTTTCTATAAGTCTTATAACATAGGTAGAAACTGTCTGATATCTCTGTTTCTATAAGTCCCATAACATAGGCAGAAACTGTCTGATATCTGTTTCTATAAGTCTCACAACATAGGTAGAAACTGTCTATGTTTCTGTTTCTATAAGTCTCATAACATAGGTAGAAACTGTCTGATATTTCTGTTTCTATAAGTCTCTTAACATAGGTAGAAACTGTCTATGTTTCTGTTTCTATAAGTCTCATAACATAGGTAGAAACTGTCTGATATTTCTGTTTCTATAAGTCTCTTAACATAGGTAGAAACTGTCTGATATTTCTGTTTCTATAAGTCTCATAACATAGGTAGAAACTGTCTACGTTTATGTTTCTATAAGTCTCATAACATAGGTAGAAACTGTCTATGTTTCTGTTTCTATAAGTCTCATAACATAGGTAGAAACTGTCTGATATCTCTGTTTCTATAAGTCTCATAACATAGGCAGAAACTGTCTGGTATCTCTGTTTCTATAAGTCTCATAACATAGGTAGAAACTGTCTGATATCTGTTTCTATAAGTCTTATAAAATAGTGAGAAACTGTCTGATATCTCTGTTTCTATAAGTCTCATAACATAGGTAGAAACTGTCTATGTTTCTGTTTCTATATGTCTCATAACATAGATAGAAACTGTCTATGTTTCTGTTTCTATAAGTCTCATAACATAGGTAGAAACTGTCTGATATATCTGTTTCTATAAGTCTCATAACATAGGTAGAAACTGTCTATGTTTCTGTTTCTATAAGTCTCATAACATAGGTAGAAACTGTCTGATATTTCTGTTTCTATAAGTCTCTTAACATAGGTAGAAACTGTCTGATATCTCTGTTTGTTTCTATAAGTCTCATAACATAGGTAGAAACTGTCTACGTTTCTGTTTCTATAAGTCTCATAACATAGGTAGAAACTGTCTATTTGTTTCTATAAGTCTCACAACATAGGTAGAAATTGTCTGATATCTCTGTTTCTATAGGTCTCATAACATAGGTAGAAACTGTCTGATATTTCTGTTTCTATAAGTCTCATATCATAGGCAGAAACTGTCTGATATCTCTGTTTCTATAAGTCTCATAACATAGGCAGAAACTGTCTGATATCTGTTTCTATAAGTCTCACAACATAGGTAGAAACTGTCTATGTTTCTGTTTCTATAAGTCTCATAACATAGGTAGAAACTGTCTGATATCTCTGTTTCTATAAGTCTCATAACATAGGCAGAAACTGTCTGATATCTCTGTTTCTATAAGTCTCATAACATAGGTAGAAACTGTCTATGTTTCTGTTTCTATATGTCTCATAACATAGATAGAAACTGTCTATGTTTCTGTTTCTATAAGTCTCATAACATAGGTAGAAACTGTCTGATATATCTGTTTCTATAATTCTCATAACATAGGTAGAAACTGTCTATGTTTCTGTTTCTATAAGTCTCATAACATAGGCAGAAACTGTCTGATATCTCTGTTTCTATAGGTCTCATAACATAGGTAGAAACTGTCTGATATTTCTGTTTCTATAAGTCTCATATCATAGGCAGAAACTGTCTGATATCTCTGTTTCTATAAGTCTCATAACATAGGCAGAAACTGTCTGATATCTGTTTCTATAAGTCTCACAACATAGGTAGAAACTGTCTATGTTTCTGTTTCTATAAGTCTCATAACATAGGTAGAAACTGTCTGATATCTCTGTTTCTATAAGTCTCATAACATAGGCAGAAACTGTCTGATATCTCTGTTTCTATAAGTCTCATAACATAGGTAGAAACTGTCTATGTTTCTGTTTCTATACGACTCATAACATAGATAGAAACTGTCTATGTTTCTGTTTCTATAAGTCTCATAACAGGTAGAAGCTGTCTGATATTCCTGTTTCTATAAGTCCCATAACATAGGTATACACTGTCTGATATTTCTGTTTCTATAAGTCCATAACATAGGTAGAAACTGCCTGATGTTTCTATTTCTATAAGTCTCTTAACATAGGTAGAAACTGTCTGATATCTCTGTTTCTATAAGTCCCATAACATAGGCAGAAACTGTCTATGTTTCTGTTTCTATAAGTCTCATAACATAGGTAGAAACTGTCTGATATCTCTGTTTCTATAAGTCTCATAACATAGGCAGAAACTATCTGATATCTCTGTTTCTATAAGTCTCATAACATAGGTAGAAACTGTCTACGTTTCTGTTTCTATAAGTCTCATAACATATGTAGAAACTGTCTATTTGTTTCTATAAGTCTCACAACATAGGTAGAAATTGTCTATGTTTCTGTTTCTATAAGTCTCATAACATAGGTAGAAACTGTCTGATATTTCTGTTTCCATAATTCTCATAACATAGGCAGAAACTGTCTGATATCTCTGTTTCTATAGGTCTCATAACATAGGTAGAAACTGTCTGATATTTCTGTTTCTATAAGTCTCATATCATAGGCAGAAACTGTCTGATATCTCTGTTTCTATAAGTCTCATAACATAGGCAGAAACTGTCTGATATCTGTTTCTATAAGTCTCACAACATAGGTAGAAACTGTCTATGTTTCTGTTTCTATAAGTCTCATAACATAGGTAGAAACTGTCTGATATCTCTGTTTCTATAAGTCTCATAACATAGGCAGAAACTGTCTGATATCTCTGTTTCTATAAGTCTCATAACATAGGTAGAAACTGTCTATGTTTCTGTTTCTATATGTCTCATAACATAGATAGAAACTGTCTATGTTTCTGTTTCTATAAGTATCATAACATAGGTAGAAACTGTCTGATATATCTGTTTCTATAAGTCTCATAACATAGGTAGAAACTGTCTATGTTTCTGTTTCTATAAGTCTCATAACATAGGTAGAAACTGTCTGATATTTCTGTTTCTATAAGTCTCTTAACATAGGTAGAAACTGTCTGATATCTCTGTTTGTTTCTATAAGTCTCATAACATAGGTAGAAACTGTCTACGTTTCTGTTTCTATAAGTCTCATAACATAGGTAGAAACTGTCTATTTGTTTCTATAAGTCTCACAACATAGGTAGAAATTGTCTGTGTTTCTGTTTCTATAAGTCTCATAACATAGGTAGAAACTGTCTGATATTTCTGTTTCCATAATTCTCATAACATAGGTAGAAACTGTCTATGTTTCTGTTTCTATAAGTCTCATAACATAGGCAGAAACTGTCTGATATCTCTGTTTCTATAAGTCCCATAACATAGGTATAAACTGTCTGATATTTCTGTTTCTATAAGTCCATAATATAGGTAGAAACTGCCTGATGTTTCTATTTCTATAAGTCTCTTAACATAGGTAGAAACTGTCTGATATTTCTGTTTCTATAAGTCTTATAACATAGGTAGAAACTGTCTGATATCTCTGTTTCTATAAGTCCCATAACATAGGCAGAAACTGTCTGATATCTGTTTCTATAAGTCTCACAACATAGGTAGAAACTGTCTATGTTTCTGTTTCTATAAGTCTCATAACATAGGTAGAAACTGTCTGATATTTCTGTTTCTATAAGTCTCTTAACATAGGTAGAAACTGTCTATGTTTCTGTTTCTATAAGTCTCATAACATAGGTAGAAACTGTCTGATATTTCTGTTTCTATAAGTCTCTTAACATAGGTAGAAACTGTCTGATATTTCTGTTTCTATAAGTCTCATAACATAGGTAGAAACTGTCTACGTTTATGTTTCTATAAGTCTCATAACATAGGTAGAAACTGTCTATGTTTCTGTTTCTATAAGTCTCATAACATAGGTAGAAACTGTCTGATATCTCTGTTTCTATAAGTCTCATAACATAGGCAGAAACTGTCTGGTATCTCTGTTTCTATAAGTCTCATAACATAGGTAGAAACTGTCTGATATCTGTTTCTATAAGTCTTATAAAATAGTGAGAAACTGTCTGATATCTCTGTTTCTATAAGTCTCATAACATAGGTAGAAACTGTCTATGTTTCTGTTTCTATATGTCTCATAACATAGATAGAAACTGTCTATGTTTCTGTTTCTATAAGTCTCATAACATAGGTAGAAACTGTCTGATATATCTGTTTCTATAAGTCTCATAACATAGGTAGAAACTGTCTATGTTTCTGTTTCTATAAGTCTCATAACATAGGTAGAAACTGTCTGATATTTCTGTTTCTATAAGTCTCTTAACATAGGTAGAAACTGTCTGATATCTCTGTTTGTTTCTATAAGTCTCATAACATAGGTAGAAACTGTCTACGTTTCTGTTTCTATAAGTCTCATAACATAGGTAGAAACTGTCTATTTGTTTCTATAAGTCTCACAACATAGGTAGAAATTGTCTGTGTTTCTGTTTCTATAAGTCTCATAACATAGGTAGAAACTGTCTGATATTTCTGTTTCCATAATTCTCATAACATAGGTAGAAACTGTCTATGTTTCTGTTTCTATAAGTCTCATAACATAGGCAGAAACTGTCTGATATCTCTGTTTCTATAAGTCCCATAACATAGGTATAAACTGTCTGATATTTCTGTTTCTATAAGTCCATAATATAGGTAGAAACTGCCTGATGTTTCTATTTCTATAAGTCTCTTAACATAGGTAGAAACTGTCTGATATTTCTGTTTCTATAAGTCTTATAACATAGGTAGAAACTGTCTGATATCTCTGTTTCTATAAGTCCCATAACATAGGCAGAAACTGTCTGATATCTGTTTCTATAAGTCTCACAACATAGGTAGAAACTGTCTATGTTTCTGTTTCTATAAGTCTCATAACATAGGTAGAAACTGTCTAATATTTCTGTTTCTATAAGTCTCTTAACATAGGTAGAAACTGTCTATGTTTCTGTTTCTATAAGTCTCATAACATAGGTAGAAACTGTCTGATATTTATGTTTCTATAAGTCTCTTAACATAGGTAGAAACTGTCTGATATTTCTGTTTCTATAAGTCTCTTAACATAGGTAGAAACTGTCTACGTTTATGTTTCTATAAGTCTCATAACATAGGTAGAAACTGTCTATGTTTCTGTTTCTATAAGTCTCATAACATAGGTAGAAACTGTCTGATATCTCTGTTTCTATAAGTCTCATAACATAGGCAGAAACTGTCTGGTATCTCTGTTTCTATAAGTCTCATAACATAGGTAGAAACTGTCTGATATCTGTTTCTATAAGTCTTATAAAATAGTGAGAAACTGTCTGATATCTCTGTTTGTTTCTATAAGTCTCATAACATAGGTAGCAACAGTCTACGTTTCTGTTTCTATAAGTCTCATAACATAGGTAGAAACTGTCTGATATTTCTGTTTCCATAATACTCATAACATAGGCAGAAACTGTATGTTTCTGTTTCTATAAGTTTCATAACAGGTAGAAGCTGTCTGATATTCCTGTTTCTATAAGTCCCATAACATAGGTATAAACTGTCTGATATTTCTGTTTCTATAAGTCCATAACATAGGTAGAAACTGCCTGATGTTTCTCTTTCTATAAGTCTCTTAACATAGGTAGAAACTGTCTGATATTTCTGTTTCTATAAGTCTTATAACATAGGTAGAAACTGTCTGATATCTCTGTTTCTATAAGTCTCACAACATAGGTAGAAACTGTCTATGTTTCTGTTTCTATAAGTCTCTTAACATAGGTAGAAACTGTCTGATATTTCTGTTTCTATAAGTCTCTTAACATAGGTAGAAACTGTCTGATATTTCTGTTTCTATAAGTCTCATAACATAGGTAGAAACTGTCTACGTTTCTGTTTCTATAAGTCTCATAACATAGGTAGAAACTGTCTATTTGTTTCTATAAGTCTCACAACATAGGTAGAAATTGTCTGTGTTTCTGTTTCTATAAGTCTCATAACATAGGTAGAAACTGTCTGATATTTCTGTTTCCATAATTCTCATAACATAGGTAGAAACTGTCTATGTTTCTGTTTCTATAAGTCTCATAACATAGGCAGAAACTGTCTGATATCTCTGTTTCTATAAGTCCCATAACATAGGTATAAACTGTCTGATATTTCTGTTTCTATAAGTCCATAATATAGGTAGAAACTGCCTGATGTTTCTATTTCTATAAGTCTCTTAACATAGGTAGAAACTGTCTGATATTTCTGTTTCTATAAGTCTTATAACATAGGTAGAAACTGTCTGATATCTCTGTTTCTATAAGTCCCATAACATAGGCAGAAACTGTCTGATATCTGTTTCTATAAGTCTCACAACATAGGTAGAAACTGTCTATGTTTCTGTTTCTATAAGTCTCATAACATAGGTAGAAACTGTCTAATATTTCTGTTTCTATAAGTCTCTTAACATAGGTAGAAACTGTCTATGTTTCTGTTTCTATAAGTCTCATAACATAGGTAGAAACTGTCTGATATTTATGTTTCTATAAGTCTCTTAACATAGGTAGAAACTGTCTGATATTTCTGTTTCTATAAGTCTCTTAACATAGGTAGAAACTGTCTACGTTTATGTTTCTATAAGTCTCATAACATAGGTAGAAACTGTCTATGTTTCTGTTTCTATAAGTCTCATAACATAGGTAGAAACTGTCTGATATCTCTGTTTCTATAAGTCTCATAACATAGGCAGAAACTGTCTGGTATCTCTGTTTCTATAAGTCTCATAACATAGGTAGAAACTGTCTGATATCTGTTTCTATAAGTCTTATAAAATAGTGAGAAACTGTCTGATATCTCTGTTTGTTTCTATAAGTCTCATAACATAGGTAGCAACAGTCTACGTTTCTGTTTCTATAAGTCTCATAACATAGGTAGAAACTGTCTGATATTTCTGTTTCCATAATACTCATAACATAGGCAGAAACTGTATGTTTCTGTTTCTATAAGTTTCATAACAGGTAGAAGCTGTCTGATATTCCTGTTTCTATAAGTCCCATAACATAGGTATAAACTGTCTGATATTTCTGTTTCTATAAGTCCATAACATAGGTAGAAACTGCCTGATGTTTCTCTTTCTATAAGTCTCTTAACATAGGTAGAAACTGTCTGATATTTCTGTTTCTATAAGTCTTATAACATAGGTAGAAACTGTCTGATATCTCTGTTTCTATAAGTCTCACAACATAGGTAGAAACTGTCTATGTTTCTGTTTCTATAAGTCTCTTAACATAGGTAGAAACTGTCTGATATTTCTGTTTCTATAAGTCTCTTAACATAGGTAGAAACTGTCTGATATTTCTGTTTCTATAAGTCTCATAACATAGGTAGAAACTGTCTACGTTTCTGTTTCTATAAGTCTCATAACATAGGTAGAAACTGTCTATTTGTTTCTATAAGTCTCACAACATAGGTAGAAATTGTCTATGTTTCTGTTTCTATAAGTCTCATAACATAGGTAGAAACTGTCTGATATTTCTGTTTCCATAATTCTCATAACATAGGTAGAAACTGTCTATGTTTCTGTTTCTATAAGTCTCATAACATAGGCAGACAATGTCTGATATCTCTGTTTCTATTGGTCTCATAACATAGGTAGAAACTGTCTGATATTTCTGTTTCTATAAGTCTCATATCATAGGCAGAAACTGTCTGATATCTCTGTTTCTATAAGTCTCATAACATAGGCAGAAACTGTCTGATATCTGTTTCTATAAGTCTCACAACATAGGTAGAAACTGTCTATGTTTCTGTTTCTATAAGTCTCATAACATAGGTAGAAACTTTTTGATATCTCTGTTTCTATAAGTCTCATAACATAGGCAGAAACTGTCTGATATCTCTGTTTCTATAAGTCTCATAACATAGGTAGAAACTGTCTATGTTTCTGTTTCTATACGTCTCATAACATAGATAGAAACTGTCTATGATTCTGTTTCTATAAGTCTCATATCATAGGCAGAAACTGTCTGATATCTCTGTTTCTATAAGTCTCATAACATAGGCAGAAACTGTCTGATATCTGTTTCTATAAGTCTCATAACATAGGTAGAAACTGTCTACGTTTCTGTTTCTATAAGTCTCATAACATAGGTAGAAACTGTCTATTTGTTTCTATAAGTCTCACAACATAGGTAGAAACTGTCTATGTTTCTGTTTCTATAAGTCTCATAACATAGGTAGAAACTATCTGATATCTCTGTTTCTATAAGTCTCATAACATAGGTAGAAACTGTCTACGTTTCTGTTTCTATAAGTCTCATAACATATGTAGAAACTGTCTATTTGTTTCTATAAGTCTCGCAACATAGGTAGAAATTGTCTATGTTTCTGTTTCTATAAGTCTCATAACATAGGTAGAAACTGTCTGATATTTCTGTTTCCATAATTCTCATAACATAGGCAGAAACTGTCTGATATCTCTGTTTCTATAGGTCTCATAACATAGGTAGAAACTGTCTGATATTTCTGTTTCTATGAGTCTCATATCATAGGCAGAAACTGTCTGATATCTCTGTTTCTATAAGTCTCATAACATAGGCAGAAACTGTCTGATATCTGTTTCTATAAGTCTCACAACATAGGTAGAAACTGTCTATGTTTCTGTTTCTATAAGTCTCATAACATAGGTAGAAACTGTCTGATATCTCTGTTTCTATAAGTCTCATAACATAGGCAGAAACTGTCTGATATCTCTGTTTCTATAAGTCTCATAACATAGGTAGAAACTGTCTATGTTTCTGTTTCTATAAGTCTCATAACATAGGTAGAAACTGTCTGATATCTCTGTTTCTATAAGTCTCATAACATAGGCAGAAACTGTCTGGTATCTCTGTTTCTATAAGTCTCATAACATAGGTAGAAACTGTCTGATATCTGTTTCTATAAGTCTTATAAAATAGTGAGAAACTGTCTGATATCTCTGTTTGTTTCTATAAGTCTCATAACATAGGTAGCAACTGTCTACGTTTCTGTTTCTATAAGTCTCATAACATAGGTAGAAACTGTCTGATATTTCTGTTTCCATAATACTCATAACATAGGCAGAAACTGTCTGATATCTCTGTTTCTATAGGTCTCATAACATAGGTAGAAACTGTCTGATATTTCTGTTTCTATAAGTCTCATATCATAGGCAGAAACTGTCTGATATCTCTGTTTCTATAAGTCTCATAACATAGGCAGAAACTGTCTGATATCTGTTTCTATAAGTCTCACAACATAGGTAGAAACTGTCTATGTTTCTGTTTCTATAAGTCTCATAACATAGGTAGAAACTGTCTGATATCTCTGTTTCTATAAGTCTCATAACATAGGCAGAAACTGTCTGATATCTCTGTTTCTATAAGTCTCATAACATAGGTAGAAACTGTCTATGTTTCTGTTTCTATACGTCTCATAACATAGATAGAAACTGTCTATGTTTCTGTTTCTATAAGTCTCATAACAGGTAGAAGCTGTCTGATATTCCTGTTTCTATAAGTCCCATAACATAGGTATACACTGTCTGATATTTCTGTTTCTATAAGTCCATAACATAGGTAGAAACTGCCTGATGTTTCTATTTCTATAAGTCTCTTAACATAGGTAGAAACTGTCTGATATCTCTGTTTCTATAAGTCCCATAACATAGGCAGAAACTGTCTATGTTTCTGTTTCTATAAGTCTCATAACATAGGTAGAAACTTTCTGATATCTCTGTTTCTATAAGTCTCATAACATAGGCAGAAACTATCTGATATCTCTGTTTCTATAAGTCTCATAACATAGGTAGAAACTGTCTACGTTTCTGTTTCTATAAGTCTCATAACATATGTAGAAACTGTCTATTTGTTTCTATAAGTCTCACAACATAGGTAGAAATTGTCTATGTTTCTGTTTCTATAAGTCTCATAACATAGGTAGAAACTGTCTGATATTTCTGTTTCCATAATTCTCATAACATAGGCAGAAACTGTCTGATATCTCTGTTTCTATAGGTCTCATAACATAGGTAGAAACTGTCTGATATTTCTGTTTCTATAAGTCTCATATCATAGGCAGAAACTGTCTGATATCTCTGTTTCTATAAGTCTCATAACATAGGCAGAAACTGTCTGATATCTGTTTCTATAAGTCTCACAACATAGGTAGAAACTGTCTATGTTTCTGTTTCTATAAGTCTCATAACATAGGTAGAAACTGTCTGATATCTCTGTTTCTATAAGTCTCATAACATAGGCAGAAACTGTCTGATATCTCTGTTTCTATAAGTCTCATAACATAGGTAGAAACTGTCTATGTTTCTGTTTCTATATGTCTCATAACATAGATAGAAACTGTCTATGTTTCTGTTTCTATAAGTCTCATAACATAGGTAGAAACTGTCTGATATATCTGTTTCTATAAGTCTCATAACATAGGTAGAAACTGTCTATGTTTCTGTTTCTATAAGTCTCATAACATAGGTAGAAACTGTCTGATATTTCTGTTTCTATAAGTCTCTTAACATAGGTAGAAACTGTCTGATATCTCTGTTTGTTTCTATAAGTCTCATAACATAGGTAGAAACTGTCTACGTTTCTGTTTCTATAAGTCTCATAACATAGGTAGAAACTGTCTATTTGTTTCTATAAGTCTCACAACATAGGTAGAAATTGTCTGTGTTTCTGTTTCTATAAGTCTCATAACATAGGTAGAAACTGTCTGATATTTCTGTTTCCATAATTCTCATAACATAGGTAGAAACTGTCTATGTTTCTGTTTCTATAAGTCTCATAACATAGGCAGAAACTGTCTGATATCTCTGTTTCTATAAGTCCCATAACATAGGTATAAACTGTCTGATATTTCTGTTTCTATAAGTCCATAATATAGGTAGAAACTGCCTGATGTTTCTATTTCTATAAGTCTCTTAACATAGGTAGAAACTGTCTGATATTTCTGTTTCTATAAGTCTTATAACATAGGTAGAAACTGTCTGATATCTCTGTTTCTATAAGTCCCATAACATAGGCAGAAACTGTCTGATATCTGTTTCTATAAGTCTCACAACATAGGTAGAAACTGTCTATGTTTCTGTTTCTATAAGTCTCATAACATAGGTAGAAACTGTCTGATATTTCTGTTTCTATAAGTCTCTTAACATAGGTAGAAACTGTCTATGTTTCTGTTTCTATAAGTCTCATAACATAGGTAGAAACTGTCTGATATTTATGTTTCTATAAGTCTCTTAACATAGGTAGAAACTGTCTGATATTTCTGTTTCTATAAGTCTCATAACATAGGTAGAAACTGTCTACGTTTATGTTTCTATAAGTCTCATAACATAGGCAGAAACTGTCTGGTATCTCTGTTTCTATAAGTCTCATAACATAGGTAGAAACTGTCTGATATCTGTTTCTATAAGTCTTATAAAATAGTGAGAAACTGTCTGATATCTCTGTTTGTTTCTATAAGTCTCATAACATAGGTATCAACAGTCTACGTTTCTGTTTCTATAAGTCTCATAACATAGGTAGAAACTGTCTGATATTTCTGTTTCCATAATACTCATAACATAGGCAGAAACTGTATGTTTCTGTTTCTATAAGTTTCATAACAGGTAGAAGCTGTCTGATATTCCTGTTTCTATAAGTCCCATAACATAGGTATAAACTGTCTGATATTTCTGTTTCTATAAGTCCATAACATAGGTAGAAACTGCCTGATGTTTCTCTTTCTATAAGTCTCTTAACATAGGTAGAAACTGTCTGATATTTCTGTTTCTATAAGTCTTATAACATAGGTAGAAACTGTCTGATATCTCTGTTTCTATAAGTCTCACAACATAGGTAGAAACTGTCTATGTTTCTGTTTCTATAAGTCTCTTAACATAGGTAGAAACTGTCTGATATTTCTGTTTCTATAAGTCTCTTAACATAGGTAGAAACTGTCTGATATTTCTGTTTCTATAAGTCTCATAACATAGGTAGAAACTGTCTACGTTTCTGTTTCTATAAGTCTCATAACATAGGTAGAAACTGTCTATTTGTTTCTATAAGTCTCACAACATAGGTAGAAATTGTCTATGTTTCTGTTTCTATAAGTCTCATAACATAGGTAGAAACTGTCTGATATTTCTGTTTCCATAATTCTCATAACATAGGTAGAAACTGTCTATGTTTCTGTTTCTATAAGTCTCATAACATAGGCAGACAATGTCTGATATCTCTGTTTCTATTGGTCTCATAACATAGGTAGAAACTGTCTGATATTTCTGTTTCTATAAGTCTCATATCATAGGCAGAAACTGTCTGATATCTCTGTTTCTATAAGTCTCATAACATAGGCAGAAACTGTCTGATATCTGTTTCTATAAGTCTCACAACATAGGTAGAAACTGTCTATGTTTCTGTTTCTATAAGTCTCATAACATAGGTAGAAACTTTTTGATATCTCTGTTTCTATAAGTCTCATAACATAGGCAGAAACTGTCTGATATCTCTGTTTCTATAAGTCTCATAACATAGGTAGAAACTGTCTATGTTTCTGTTTCTATACGTCTCATAACATAGATAGAAACTGTCTATGATTCTGTTTCTATAAGTCTCATATCATAGGCAGAAACTGTCTGATATCTCTGTTTCTATAAGTCTCATAACATAGGCAGAAACTGTCTGATATCTGTTTCTATAAGTCTCATAACATAGGTAGAAACTGTCTACGTTTCTGTTTCTATAAGTCTCATAACATAGGTAGAAACTGTCTATTTGTTTCTATAAGTCTCACAACATAGGTAGAAACTGTCTATGTTTCTGTTTCTATAAGTCTCATAACATAGGTAGAAACTATCTGATATCTCTGTTTCTATAAGTCTCATAACATAGGTAGAAACTGTCTACGTTTCTGTTTCTATAAGTCTCATAACATATGTAGAAACTGTCTATTTGTTTCTATAAGTCTCGCAACATAGGTAGAAATTGTCTATGTTTCTGTTTCTATAAGTCTCATAACATAGGTAGAAACTGTCTGATATTTCTGTTTCCATAATTCTCATAACATAGGCAGAAACTGTCTGATATCTCTGTTTCTATAGGTCTCATAACATAGGTAGAAACTGTCTGATATTTCTGTTTCTATAAGTCTCATATCATAGGCAGAAACTGTCTGATATCTCTGTTTCTATAAGTCTCATAACATAGGCAGAAACTGTCTGATATCTGTTTCTATAAGTCTCACAACATAGGTAGAAACTGTCTATGTTTCTGTTTCTATAAGTCTCATAACATAGGTAGAAACTGTCTGATATCTCTGTTTCTATAAGTCTCATAACATAGGCAGAAACTGTCTGATATCTCTGTTTCTATAAGTCTCATAACATAGGTAGAAACTGTCTATTTGTTTCTATAAGTCTCACAACATAGGTAGAAATTGTCTGTGTTTCTGTTTCTATAAGTCTCATAACATAGGTAGAAACTGTCTGATATTTCTGTTTCCATAATTCTCATAACATAGGTAGAAACTGTCTATGTTTCTGTTTCTATAAGTCTCATAACATAGGCAGAAACTGTCTGATATCTCTGTTTCTATAAGTCCCATAACATAGGTATAAACTGTCTGATATTTCTGTTTCTATAAGTCCATAATATAGGTAGAAACTGCCTGATGTTTCTATTTCTATAAGTCTCTTAACATAGGTAGAAACTGTCTGATATTTCTGTTTCTATAAGTCTTATAACATAGGTAGAAACTGTCTGATATCTCTGTTTCTATAAGTCCAATAACATAGGCAGAAACTGTCTGATATCTGTTTCTATAAGTCTCACAACATAGGTAGAAACTGTCTATGTTTCTGTTTCTATAAGTCTCATAACATAGGTAGAAACTGTCTGATATTTCTGTTTCTATAAGTCTCTTAACATAGGTAGAAACTGTCTATGTTTCTGTTTCTATAAGTCTCATAACATAGGTAGAAACTGTCTGATATTTATGTTTCTATAAGTCTCTTAACATAGGTAGAAACTGTCTGATATTTCTGTTTCTATAAGTCTCATAACATAGGTAGAAACTGTCTACGTTTATGTTTCTATAAGTCTCATAACATAGGTAGAAACTGTCTATGTTTCTGTTTCTATAAGTCTCATAACATAGGTAGAAACTGTCTGATATCTCTGTTTCTATAAGTCTCATAACATAGGCAGAAACTGTCTGGTATCTCTGTTTCTATAAGTCTCATAACATAGGTAGAAACTGTCTGATATCTGTTTCTATAAGTCTTATAAAATAGTGAGAAACTGTCTGATATCTCTGTTTGTTTCTATAAGTCTCATAACATAGGTAGCAACAGTCTACGTTTCTGTTTCTATAAGTCTCATAACATAGGTAGAAACTGTCTGATATTTCTGTTTCCATAATACTCATAACATAGGCAGAAACTGTATGTTTCTGTTTCTATAAGTTTCATAACAGGTAGAAGCTGTCTGATATTCCTGTTTCTATAAGTCCCATAACATAGGTATAAACTGTCTGATATTTCTGTTTCTATAAGTCCATAACATAGGTAGAAACTGCCTGATGTTTCTCTTTCTATAAGTCTCTTAACATAGGTAGAAACTGTCTGATATTTCTGTTTCTATAAGTCTTATAACATAGGTAGAAACTGTCTGATATCTCTGTTTCTATAAGTCTCACAACATAGGTAGAAACTGTCTATGTTTCTGTTTCTATAAGTCTCTTAACATAGGTAGAAACTGTCTGATATTTCTGTTTCTATAAGTCTTATAAAATAGTGAGAAACTGTCTGATATCTCTGTTTGTTTCTATAAGTCTCATAACATAGGTAGCAACTGTCTACGTTTCTGTTTCTATAAGTCTCATAACATAGGTAGAAACTGTCTGATATTTCTGTTTCCATAATACTCATAACATAGGCAGAAACTGTATGTTTCTGTTTCTATAAGTTTCATAACAGGTAGAAGCTGTCTGATATTCCTGTTTCTATAAGTCCCATAACATAGGTATAAACTGTCTGATATTTCTGTTTCTATAAGTCCATAACATAGGTAGAAACTGCCTGATGTTTCTCTTTCTATAAGTCTCTTAACATAGGTAGAAACTGTCTGATATTTCTGTTTCTATAAGTCTTATAACATAGGTAGAAACTGTCTGATATCTCTGTTTCTATAAGTCTCACAACATAGGTAGAAACTGTCTATGTTTCTGTTTCTATAAGTCTCTTAACATAGGTAGAAACTGTCTGATATTTCTGTTTCTATAAGTCTCTTAACATAGGTAGAAACTGTCTGATATTTCTGTTTCTATAAGTCTCATAACATAGGTAGAAACTGTCTACGTTTCTGTTTCTATAAGTCTCATAACATAGGTAGAAACTGTCTATTTGTTTCTATAAGTCTCACAACATAGGTAGAAATTGTCTATGTTTCTGTTTCTATAAGTCTCATAACATAGGTAGAAACTGTCTGATATTTCTGTTTCCATAATTCTCATAACATAGGTAGAAACTGTCTGATATTTCTGTTTCTATAAGTCTCATATCATAGGCAGAAACTGTCTGATATCTCTGTTTCTATAAGTCTCATAACATAGGCAGAAACTGTCTGATATCTGTTTCTATAAGTCTCACAACATAGGTAGAAACTGTCTATGTTTCTGTTTCTATAAGTCTCATAACATAGGTAGAAACTTTTTGATATCTCTGTTTCTATAAGTCTCATAACATAGGCAGAAACTGTCTGATATCTCTGTTTCTATAAGTCTCATAACATAGGTAGAAACTGTCTATGTTTCTGTTTCTATACGTCTCATAACATAGATAGAAACTGTCTATGATTCTGTTTCTATAAGTCTCATATCATAGGCAGAAACTGTCTGATATCTCTGTTTCTATAAGTCTCATAACATAGGCAGAAACTGTCTGATATCTGTTTCTATAAGTCTCATAACATAGGTAGAAACTGTCTACGTTTCTGTTTCTATAAGTCTCATAACATAGGTAGAAACTGTCTATTTGTTTCTATAAGTCTCACAACATAGGTAGAAACTGTCTATGTTTCTGTTTCTATAAGTCTCATAACATAGGTAGAAACTATCTGATATCTCTGTTTCTATAAGTCTCATAACATAGGTAGAAACTGTCTACGTTTCTGTTTCTATAAGTCTCATAACATATGTAGAAACTGTCTATTTGTTTCTATAAGTCTCGCAACATAGGTAGAAATTGTCTATGTTTCTGTTTCTATAAGTCTCATAACATAGGTAGAAACTGTCTGATATTTCTGTTTCCATAATTCTCATAACATAGGCAGAAACTGTCTGATATCTCTGTTTCTATAGGTCTCATAACATAGGTAGAAACTGTCTGATATTTCTGTTTCTATAAGTCTCATATCATAGGCAGAAACTGTCTGATATCTCTGTTTCTATAAGTCTCATAACATAGGCAGAAACTGTCTGATATCTGTTTCTATAAGTCTCACAACATAGGTAGAAACTGTCTATGTTTCTGTTTCTATAAGTCTCATAACATAGGTAGAAACTGTCTGATATCTCTGTTTCTATAAGTCTCATAACATAGGCAGAAACTGTCTGATATCTCTGTTTCTATAAGTCTCATAACATAGGTAGAAACTGTCTATTTGTTTCTATAAGTCTCACAACATAGGTAGAAATTGTCTGTGTTTCTGTTTCTATAAGTCTCATAACATAGGTAGAAACTGTCTGATATTTCTGTTTCCATAATTCTCATAACATAGGTAGAAACTGTCTATGTTTCTGTTTCTATAAGTCTCATAACATAGGCAGAAACTGTCTGATATCTCTGTTTCTATAAGTCCCATAACATAGGTATAAACTGTCTGATATTTCTGTTTCTATAAGTCCATAATATAGGTAGAAACTGCCTGATGTTTCTATTTCTATAAGTCTCTTAACATAGGTAGAAACTGTCTGATATTTCTGTTTCTATAAGTCTTATAACATAGGTAGAAACTGTCTGATATCTCTGTTTCTATAAGTCCCATAACATAGGCAGAAACTGTCTGATATCTGTTTCTATAAGTCTCACAACATAGGTAGAAACTGTCTATGTTTCTGTTTCTATAAGTCTCATAACATAGGTAGAAACTGTCTGATATTTCTGTTTCTATAAGTCTCTTAACATAGGTAGAAACTGTCTATGTTTCTGTTTCTATAAGTCTCATAACATAGGTAGAAACTGTCTGATATTTATGTTTCTATAAGTCTCTTAACATAGGTAGAAACTGTCTGATATTTCTGTTTCTATAAGTCTCATAACATAGGTAGAAACTGTCTACGTTTATGTTTCTATAAGTCTCATAACATAGGTAGAAACTGTCTATGTTTCTGTTTCTATAAGTCTCATAACATAGGTAGAAACTGTCTGATATCTCTGTTTCTATAAGTCTCATAACATAGGCAGAAACTGTCTGGTATCTCTGTTTCTATAAGTCTCATAACATAGGTAGAAACTGTCTGATATCTGTTTCTATAAGTCTTATAAAATAGTGAGAAACTGTCTGATATCTCTGTTTGTTTCTATAAGTCTCATAACATAGGTAGCAACAGTCTACGTTTCTGTTTCTATAAGTCTCATAACATAGGTAGAAACTGTCTGATATTTCTGTTTCCATAATACTCATAACATAGGCAGAAACTGTATGTTTCTGTTTCTATAAGTTTCATAACAGGTAGAAGCTGTCTGATATTCCTGTTTCTATAAGTCCCATAACATAGGTATAAACTGTCTGATATTTCTGTTTCTATAAGTCCATAACATAGGTAGAAACTGCCTGATGTTTCTCTTTCTATAAGTCTCTTAACATAGGTAGAAACTGTCTGATATTTCTGTTTCTATAAGTCTTATAACATAGGTAGAAACTGTCTGATATCTCTGTTTCTATAAGTCTCACAACATAGGTAGAAACTGTCTATGTTTCTGTTTCTATAAGTCTCTTAACATAGGTAGAAACTGTCTGATATTTCTGTTTCTATAAGTCTCTTAACATAGGTAGAAACTGTCTGATATCTCTGTTTCTATAAGTCTCATAACATAGGCAGAAACTGTCTGATATCTGTTTCTATAAGTCTCACAACATAGGTAGAAACTGTCTATGTTTCTGTTTCTATAAGTCTCATAACATAGGTAGAAACTGTCTGATATCTCTGTTTCTATAAGTCTCATAACATAGGCAGAAACTGTCTGATATCTCTGTTTCTATAAGTCTCATAACATAGGTAGAAACTGTCTATTTGTTTCTATAAGTCTCACAACATAGGTAGAAATTGTCTGTGTTTCTGTTTCTATAAGTCTCATAACATAGGTAGAAACTGTCTGATATTTCTGTTTCCATAATTCTCATAACATAGGTAGAAACTGTCTATGTTTCTGTTTCTATAAGTCTCATAACATAGGCAGAAACTGTCTGATATCTCTGTTTCTATAAGTCCCATAACATAGGTATAAACTGTCTGATATTTCTGTTTCTATAAGTCCATAATATAGGTAGAAACTGCCTGATGTTTCTATTTCTATAAGTCTCTTAACATAGGTAGAAACTGTCTGATATTTCTGTTTCTATAAGTCTTATAACATAGGTAGAAACTGTCTGATATCTCTGTTTCTATAAGTCCCATAACATAGGCAGAAACTGTCTGATATCTGTTTCTATAAGTCTCACAACATAGGTAGAAACTGTCTATGTTTCTGTTTCTATAAGTCTCATAACATAGGTAGAAACTGTCTGATATTTCTGTTTCTATAAGTCTCTTAACATAGGTAGAAACTGTCTATGTTTCTGTTTCTATAAGTCTCATAACATAGGTAGAAACTGTCTGATATTTATGTTTCTATAAGTCTCTTAACATAGGTAGAAACTGTCTGATATTTCTGTTTCTATAAGTCTCATAACATAGGTAGAAACTGTCTACGTTTATGTTTCTATAAGTCTCATAACATAGGTAGAAACTGTCTATGTTTCTGTTTCTATAAGTCTCATAACATAGGTAGAAACTGTCTGATATCTCTGTTTCTATAAGTCTCATAACATAGGCAGAAACTGTCTGGTATCTCTGTTTCTATAAGTCTCATAACATAGGTAGAAACTGTCTGATATCTGTTTCTATAAGTCTTATAAAATAGTGAGAAACTGTCTGATATCTCTGTTTGTTTCTATAAGTCTCATAACATAGGTAGCAACAGTCTACGTTTCTGTTTCTATAAGTCTCATAACATAGGTAGAAACTGTCTGATATTTCTGTTTCCATAATACTCATAACATAGGCAGAAACTGTATGTTTCTGTTTCTATAAGTTTCATAACAGGTAGAAGCTGTCTGATATTCCTGTTTCTATAAGTCCCATAACATAGGTATAAACTGTCTGATATTTCTGTTTCTATAAGTCCATAACATAGGTAGAAACTGCCTGATGTTTCTCTTTCTATAAGTCTCTTAACATAGGTAGAAACTGTCTGATATTTCTGTTTCTATAAGTCTTATAACATAGGTAGAAACTGTCTGATATCTCTGTTTCTATAAGTCTCACAACATAGGTAGAAACTGTCTATGTTTCTGTTTCTATAAGTCTCTTAACATAGGTAGAAACTGTCTGATATTTCTGTTTCTATAAGTCTCTTAACATAGGTAGAAACTGTCTGATATTTCTGTTTCTATAAGTCTCATAACATAGGTAGAAACTGTCTACGTTTCTGTTTCTATAAGTCTCATAACATAGGTAGAAACTGTCTATTTGTTTCTATAAGTCTCACAACATAGGTAGAAATTGTCTATGTTTCTGTTTCTATAAGTCTCATAACATAGGTAGAAACTGTCTGATATTTCTGTTTCCATAATTCTCATAACATAGGTAGAAACTGTCTATGTTTCTGTTTCTATAAGTCTCATAACATAGGCAGACAATGTCTGATATCTCTGTTTCTATTGGTCTCATAACATAGGTAGAAACTGTCTGATATTTCTGTTTCTATAAGTCTCATATCATAGGCAGAAACTGTCTGATATCTCTGTTTCTATAAGTCTCATAACATAGGCAGAAACTGTCTGATATCTGTTTCTATAAGTCTCACAACATAGGTAGAAACTGTCTATGTTTCTGTTTCTATAAGTCTCATAACATAGGTAGAAACTTTTTGATATCTCTGTTTCTATAAGTCTCATAACATAGGCAGAAACTGTCTGATATCTCTGTTTCTATAAGTCTCATAACATAGGTAGAAACTGTCTATGTTTCTGTTTCTATACGTCTCATAACATAGATAGAAACTGTCTATGATTCTGTTTCTATAAGTCTCATATCATAGGCAGAAACTGTCTGATATCTCTGTTTCTATAAGTCTCATAACATAGGCAGAAACTGTCTGATATCTGTTTCTATAAGTCTCATAACATAGGTAGAAACTGTCTACGTTTCTGTTTCTATAAGTCTCATAACATAGGTAGAAACTGTCTATTTGTTTCTATAAGTCTCACAACATAGGTAGAAACTGTCTATGTTTCTGTTTCTATAAGTCTCATAACATAGGTAGAAACTATCTGATATCTCTGTTTCTATAAGTCTCATAACATAGGTAGAAACTGTCTACGTTTCTGTTTCTATAAGTCTCATAACATATGTAGAAACTGTCTATTTGTTTCTATAAGTCTCGCAACATAGGTAGAAATTGTCTATGTTTCTGTTTCTATAAGTCTCATAACATAGGTAGAAACTGTCTGATATTTCTGTTTCCATAATTCTCATAACATAGGCAGAAACTGTCTGATATCTCTGTTTCTATAGGTCTCATAACATAGGTAGAAACTGTCTGATATTTCTGTTTCTATAAGTCTCATATCATAGGCAGAAACTGTCTGATATCTCTGTTTCTATAAGTCTCATAACATAGGCAGAAACTGTCTGATATCTGTTTCTATAAGTCTCACAACATAGGTAGAAACTGTCTATGTTTCTGTTTCTATAAGTCTCATAACATAGGTAGAAACTGTCTGATATCTCTGTTTCTATAAGTCTCATAACATAGGCAGAAACTGTCTGATATCTCTGTTTCTATAAGTCTCATAACATAGGTAGAAACTGTCTATGTTTCTGTTTCTATATGTCTCATAACATAGATAGAAACTGTCTATGTTTCTGTTTCTATAAGTCTCATAACATAGGTAGAAACTGTCTGATATATCTGTTTCTATAAGTCTCATAACATAGGTAGAAACTGTCTATGTTTCTGTTTCTATAAGTCTCATAACATAGGTAGAAACTGTCTGATATTTCTGTTTCTATAAGTCTCTTAACATAGGTAGAAACTGTCTGATATCTCTGTTTGTTTCTATAAGTCTCATAACATAGGTAGAAACTGTCTACGTTTCTGTTTCTATAAGTCTCATAACATAGGTAGAAACTGTCTATTTGTTTCTATAAGTCTCACAACATAGGTAGAAATTGTCTGTGTTTCTGTTTCTATAAGTCTCATAACATAGGTAGAAACTGTCTGATATTTCTGTTTCCATAATTCTCATAACATAGGTAGAAACTGTCTGATATCTCTGTTTCTATAAGTCCCATAACATAGGTATAAACTGTCTGATATTTCTGTTTCTATAAGTCCATAATATAGGTAGAAACTGCCTGATGTTTCTATTTCTATAAGTCTCTTAACATAGGTAGAAACTGTCTGATATTTCTGTTTCTATAAGTCTTATAACATAGGTAGAAACTGTCTGATATCTCTGTTTCTATAATTCCCATAACATAGGCAGAAACTGTCTGATATCTGTTTCTATAAGTCTCACAACATAGGAAGAAACTGTCTATGTTTCTGTTTCTATAAGTCTCATAACATAGGTAGAAACTGTCTGATATTTCTGTTTCTATAAGTCTCTTAACATAGGTAGAAACTGTCTATGTTTCTGTTTCTATAAGTCTCATAACATAGGTAGAAACTGTCTGATATTTCTGTTTCTATAAGTCTCTTAACATAGGTAGAAACTGTCTGATATTTCTGTTTCTATAATTCTCATAACATAGGCAGAAACTGTCTGATATCTCTGTTTCTATAGGTCTCATAACATAGGTAGAAACTGTCTGATATTTCTGTTTCTATAAGTCTCATATCATAGGCAGAAACTGTCTGATATCTCTGTTTCTATAAGTCTCATAACATAGGCAGAAACTGTCTGATATCTGTTTCTATAAGTCTCACAACATAGGTAGAAACTGTCTATGTTTCTGTTTCTATAAGTCTCATAACATAGGTAGAAACTGTCTGATATCTCTGTTTCTATAAGTCTCATAACATAGGCAGAAACTGTCTGATATCTCTGTTTCTATAAGTCTCATAACATAGGTAGAAACTGTCTATTTGTTTCTATAAGTCTCACAACATAGGTAGAAATTGTCTGTGTTTCTGTTTCTATAAGTCTCATAACATAGGTAGAAACTGTCTGATATTTCTGTTTCCATAATTCTCATAACATAGGTAGAAACTGTCTATGTTTCTGTTTCTATAAGTCTCATAACATAGGCAGAAACTGTCTGATATCTCTGTTTCTATAAGTCCCATAACATAGGTATAAACTGTCTGATATTTCTGTTTCTATAAGTCCATAATATAGGTAGAAACTGCCTGATGTTTCTATTTCTATAAGTCTCTTAACATAGGTAGAAACTGTCTGATATTTCTGTTTCTATAAGTCTTATAACATAGGTAGAAACTGTCTGATATCTCTGTTTCTATAAGTCCCATAACATAGGCAGAAACTGTCTGATATCTGTTTCTATAAGTCTCACAACATAGGTAGAAACTGTCTATGTTTCTGTTTCTATAAGTCTCATAACATAGGTAGAAACTGTCTGATATTTCTGTTTCTATAAGTCTCTTAACATAGGTAGAAACTGTCTATGTTTCTGTTTCTATAAGTCTCATAACATAGGTAGAAACTGTCTGATATTTATGTTTCTATAAGTCTCTTAACATAGGTAGAAACTGTCTGATATTTCTGTTTCTATAAGTCTCATAACATAGGTAGAAACTGTCTACGTTTATGTTTCTATAAGTCTCATAACATAGGTAGAAACTGTCTATGTTTCTGTTTCTATAAGTCTCATAACATAGGTAGAAACTGTCTGATATCTCTGTTTCTATAAGTCTCATAACATAGGCAGAAACTGTCTGGTATCTCTGTTTCTATAAGTCTCATAACATAGGTAGAAACTGTCTGATATCTGTTTCTATAAGTCTTATAAAATAGTGAGAAACTGTCTGATATCTCTGTTTGTTTCTATAAGTCTCATAACATAGGTAGCAACAGTCTACGTTTCTGTTTCTATAAGTCTCATAACATAGGTAGAAACTGTCTGATATTTCTGTTTCCATAATACTCATAACATAGGCAGAAACTGTATGTTTCTGTTTCTATAAGTTTCATAACAGGTAGAAGCTGTCTGATATTCCTGTTTCTATAAGTCCCATAACATAGGTATAAACTGTCTGATATTTCTGTTTCTATAAGTCCATAACATAGGTAGAAACTGCCTGATGTTTCTCTTTCTATAAGTCTCTTAACATAGGTAGACACTGTCTGATATTTCTGTTTCTATAAGTCTTATAACATAGGTAGAAACTGTCTGATATCTCTGTTTCTATAAGTCTCACAACATAGGTAGAAACTGTCTATGTTTCTGTTTCTATAAGTCTCTTAACATAGGTAGAAACTGTCTGATATTTCTGTTTCTATAAGTCTCTTAACATAGGTAGAAACTGTCTGATATTTCTGTTTCTATAAGTCTCATAACATAGGTAGAAACTGTCTACGTTTCTGTTTCTATAAGTCTCATAACATAGGTAGAAACTGTCTATTTGTTTCTATAAGTCTCACAACATAGGTAGAAATTGTCTATGTTTCTGTTTCTATAAGTCTCATAACATAGGTAGAAACTGTCTGATATTTCTGTTTCCATAATTCTCATAACATAGGTAGAAACTGTCTATGTTTCTGTTTCTATAAGTCTCATAACATAGGCAGACAATGTCTGATATCTCTGTTTCTATTGGTCTCATAACATAGGTAGAAACTGTCTGATATTTCTGTTTCTATAAGTCTCATATCATAGGCAGAAACTGTCTGATATCTCTGTTTCTATAAGTCTCATAACATAGGCAGAAACTGTCTGATATCTGTTTCTATAAGTCTCACAACATAGGTAGAAACTGTCTATGTTTCTGTTTCTATAAGTCTCATAACATAGGTAGAAACTTTTTGATATCTCTGTTTCTATAAGTCTCATAACATAGGCAGAAACTGTCTGATATCTCTGTTTCTATAAGTCTCATAACATAGGTAGAAACTGTCTATGTTTCTGTTTCTATACGTCTCATAACATAGATAGAAACTGTCTATGATTCTGTTTCTATAAGTCTCATATCATAGGCAGAAACTGTCTGATATCTCTGTTTCTATAAGTCTCATAACATAGGCAGAAACTGTCTGATATCTGTTTCTATAAGTCTCATAACATAGGTAGAAACTGTCTACGTTTCTGTTTCTATAAGTCTCATAACATAGGTAGAAACTGTCTATTTGTTTCTATAAGTCTCACAACATAGGTAGAAACTGTCTATGTTTCTGTTTCTATAAGTCTCATAACATAGGTAGAAACTATCTGATATCTCTGTTTCTATAAGTCTCATAACATAGGTAGAAACTGTCTACGTTTCTGTTTCTATAAGTCTCATAACATATGTAGAAACTGTCTATTTGTTTCTATAAGTCTCGCAACATAGGTAGAAATTGTCTATGTTTCTGTTTCTATAAGTCTCATAACATAGGTAGAAACTGTCTGATATTTCTGTTTCCATAATTCTCATAACATAGGCAGAAACTGTCTGATATCTCTGTTTCTATAGGTCTCATAACATAGGTAGAAACTGTCTGATATTTCTGTTTCTATAAGTCTCATATCATAGGCAGAAACTGTCTGATATCTCTGTTTCTATAAGTCTCATAACATAGGCAGAAACTGTCTGATATCTGTTTCTATAAGTCTCACAACATAGGTAGAAACTGTCTATGTTTCTGTTTCTATAAGTCTCATAACATAGGTAGAAACTGTCTGATATCTCTGTTTCTATAAGTCTCATAACATAGGCAGAAACTGTCTGATATCTCTGTTTCTATAAGTCTCATAACATAGGTAGAAACTGTCTATGTTTCTGTTTCTATATGTCTCATAACATAGATAGAAACTGTCTATGTTTCTGTTTCTATAAGTCTCATAACATAGGTAGAAACTGTCTGATATATCTGTTTCTATAAGTCTCATAACATAGGTAGAAACTGTCTATGTTTCTGTTTCTATAAGTCTCATAACATAGGTAGAAACTGTCTGATATTTCTGTTTCTATAAGTCTCTTAACATAGGTAGAAACTGTCTGATATCTCTGTTTGTTTCTATAAGTCTCATAACATAGGTAGAAACTGTCTACGTTTCTGTTTCTATAAGTCTCATAACATAGGTAGAAACTGTCTATTTGTTTCTATAAGTCTCACAACATAGGTAGAAATTGTCTGTGTTTCTGTTTCTATAAGTCTCATAACATAGGTAGAAACTGTCTGATATTTCTGTTTCCATAATTCTCATAACATAGGTAGAAACTGTCTGATATCTCTGTTTCTATAAGTCCCATAACATAGGTATAAACTGTCTGATATTTCTGTTTCTATAAGTCCATAATATAGGTAGAAACTGCCTGATGTTTCTATTTCTATAAGTCTCTTAACATAGGTAGAAACTGTCTGATATTTCTGTTTCTATAAGTCTTATAACATAGGTAGAAACTGTCTGATATCTCTGTTTCTATAATTCCCATAACATAGGCAGAAACTGTCTGATATCTGTTTCTATAAGTCTCACAACATAGGTAGAAACTGTCTATGTTTCTGTTTCTATAAGTCTCATAACATAGGTAGAAACTGTCTGATATTTCTGTTTCTATAAGTCTCTTAACATAGGTAGAAACTGTCTATGTTTCTGTTTCTATAAGTCTCATAACATAGGTAGAAACTGTCTGATATTTCTGTTTCTATAAGTCTCTTAACATAGGTAGAAACTGTCTGATATTTCTGTTTCTATAATTCTCATAACATAGGCAGAAACTGTCTGATATCTCTGTTTCTATAGGTCTCATAACATAGGTAGAAACTGTCTGATATTTCTGTTTCTATAAGTCTCATATCATAGGCAGAAACTGTCTGATATCTCTGTTTCTATAAGTCTCATAACATAGGCAGAAACTGTCTGATATCTGTTTCTATAAGTCTCACAACATAGGTAGAAACTGTCTATGTTTCTGTTTCTATAAGTCTCATAACATAGGTAGAAACTGTCTGATATCTCTGTTTCTATAAGTCTCATAACATAGGCAGAAACTGTCTGATATCTCTGTTTCTATAAGTCTCATAACATAGGTAGAAACTGTCTATTTGTTTCTATAAGTCTCACAACATAGGTAGAAATTGTCTGTGTTTCTGTTTCTATAAGTCTCATAACATAGGTAGAAACTGTCTGATATTTCTGTTTCCATAATTCTCATAACATAGGTAGAAACTGTCTATGTTTCTGTTTCTATAAGTCTCATAACATAGGCAGAAACTGTCTGATATCTCTGTTTCTATAAGTCCCATAACATAGGTATAAACTGTCTGATATTTCTGTTTCTATAAGTCCATAATATAGGTAGAAACTGCCTGATGTTTCTATTTCTATAAGTCTCTTAACATAGGTAGAAACTGTCTGATATTTCTGTTTCTATAAGTCTTATAACATAGGTAGAAACTGTCTGATATCTCTGTTTCTATAAGTCCCATAACATAGGCAGAAACTGTCTGATATCTGTTTCTATAAGTCTCACAACATAGGTAGAAACTGTCTATGTTTCTGTTTCTATAAGTCTCATAACATAGGTAGAAACTGTCTGATATTTCTGTTTCTATAAGTCTCTTAACATAGGTAGAAACTGTCTATGTTTCTGTTTCTATAAGTCTCATAACATAGGTAGAAACTGTCTGATATTTATGTTTCTATAAGTCTCTTAACATAGGTAGAAACTGTCTGATATTTCTGTTTCTATAAGTCTCATAACATAGGTAGAAACTGTCTACGTTTATGTTTCTATAAGTCTCATAACATAGGTAGAAACTGTCTATGTTTCTGTTTCTATAAGTCTCATAACATAGGTAGAAACTGTCTGATATCTCTGTTTCTATAAGTCTCATAACATAGGCAGAAACTGTCTGGTATCTCTGTTTCTATAAGTCTCATAACATAGGTAGAAACTGTCTGATATCTGTTTCTATAAGTCTTATAAAATAGTGAGAAACTGTCTGATATCTCTGTTTGTTTCTATAAGTCTCATAACATAGGTAGCAACAGTCTACGTTTCTGTTTCTATAAGTCTCATAACATAGGTAGAAACTGTCTGATATTTCTGTTTCCATAATACTCATAACATAGGCAGAAACTGTATGTTTCTGTTTCTATAAGTTTCATAACAGGTAGAAGCTGTCTGATATTCCTGTTTCTATAAGTCCCATAACATAGGTATAAACTGTCTGATATTTCTGTTTCTATAAGTCCATAACATAGGTAGAAACTGCCTGATGTTTCTCTTTCTATAAGTCTCTTAACATAGGTAGAAACTGTCTGATATTTCTGTTTCTATAAGTCTTATAACATAGGTAGAAACTGTCTGATATCTCTGTTTCTATAAGTCTCACAACATAGGTAGAAACTGTCTATGTTTCTGTTTCTATAAGTCTCTTAACATAGGTAGAAACTGTCTGATATTTCTGTTTCTATAAGTCTCTTAACATAGGTAGAAACTGTCTGATATTTCTGTTTCTATAAGTCTCATAACATAGGTAGAAACTGTCTACGTTTCTGTTTCTATAAGTCTCATAACATAGGTAGAAACTGTCTATTTGTTTCTATAAGTCTCACAACATAGGTAGAAATTGTCTATGTTTCTGTTTCTATAAGTCTCATAACATAGGTAGAAACTGTCTGATATTTCTGTTTCCATAATTCTCATAACATAGGTAGAAACTGTCTATGTTTCTGTTTCTATAAGTCTCATAACATAGGCAGACAATGTCTGATATCTCTGTTTCTATTGGTCTCATAACATAGGTAGAAACTGTCTGATATTTCTGTTTCTATAAGTCTCATATCATAGGCAGAAACTGTCTGATATCTCTGTTTCTATAAGTCTCATAACATAGGCAGAAACTGTCTGATATCTGTTTCTATAAGTCTCACAACATAGGTAGAAACTGTCTATGTTTCTGTTTCTATAAGTCTCATAACATAGGTAGAAACTTTTTGATATCTCTGTTTCTATAAGTCTCATAACATAGGCAGAAACTGTCTGATATCTCTGTTTCTATAAGTCTCATAACATAGGTAGAAACTGTCTATGTTTCTGTTTCTATACGTCTCATAACATAGATAGAAACTGTCTATGATTCTGTTTCTATAAGTCTCATATCATAGGCAGAAACTGTCTGATATCTCTGTTTCTATAAGTCTCATAACATAGGCAGAAACTGTCTGATATCTGTTTCTATAAGTCTCATAACATAGGTAGAAACTGTCTACGTTTCTGTTTCTATAAGTCTCATAACATAGGTAGAAACTGTCTATTTGTTTCTATAAGTCTCACAACATAGGTAGAAACTGTCTATGTTTCTGTTTCTATAAGTCTCATAACATAGGTAGAAACTATCTGATATCTCTGTTTCTATAAGTCTCATAACATAGGTAGAAACTGTCTACGTTTCTGTTTCTATAAGTCTCATAACATATGTAGAAACTGTCTATTTGTTTCTATAAGTCTCGCAACATAGGTAGAAATTGTCTATGTTTCTGTTTCTATAAGTCTCATAACATAGGTAGAAACTGTCTGATATTTCTGTTTCCATAATTCTCATAACATAGGCAGAAACTGTCTGATATCTCTGTTTCTATAGGTCTCATAACATAGGTAGAAACTGTCTGATATTTCTGTTTCTATAAGTCTCATATCATAGGCAGAAACTGTCTGATATCTCTGTTTCTATAAGTCTCATAACATAGGCAGAAACTGTCTGATATCTGTTTCTATAAGTCTCACAACATAGGTAGAAACTGTCTATGTTTCTGTTTCTATAAGTCTCATAACATAGGTAGAAACTGTCTGATATCTCTGTTTCTATAAGTCTCATAACATAGGCAGAAACTGTCTGATATCTCTGTTTCTATAAGTCTCATAACATAGGTAGAAACTGTCTATGTTTCTGTTTCTATATGTCTCATAACATAGATAGAAACTGTCTAAGTTTCTGTTTCTATAAGTCTCATAACATAGGTAGAAACTGTCTGATATATCTGTTTCTATAAGTCTCATAACATAGGTAGAAACTGTCTATGTTTCTGTTTCTATAAGTCTCATAACATAGGTAGAAACTGTCTGATATTTCTGTTTCTATAAGTCTCTTAACATAGGTAGAAACTGTCTGATATCTCTGTTTGTTTCTATAAGTCTCATAACATAGGTAGAAACTGTCTACGTTTCTGTTTCTATAAGTCTCATAACATAGGTAGAAACTGTCTATTTGTTTCTATAAGTCTCACAACATAGGTAGAAATTGTCTGTGTTTCTGTTTCTATAAGTCTCATAACATAGGTAGAAACTGTCTGATATTTCTGTTTCCATAATTCTCATAACATAGGTAGAAACTGTCTGATATCTCTGTTTCTATAAGTCCCATAACATAGGTATAAACTGTCTGATATTTCTGTTTCTATAAGTCCATAATATAGGTAGAAACTGCCTGATGTTTCTATTTCTATAAGTCTCTTAACATAGGTAGAAACTGTCTGATATTTCTGTTTCTATAAGTCTTATAACATAGGTAGAAACTGTCTGATATCTCTGTTTCTATAATTCCCATAACATAGGCAGAAACTGTCTGATATCTGTTTCTATAAGTCTCACAACATAGGTAGAAACTGTCTATGTTTCTGTTTCTATAAGTCTCATAACATAGGTAGAAACTGTCTGATATTTCTGTTTCTATAAGTCTCTTAACATAGGTAGAAACTGTCTATGTTTCTGTTTCTATAAGTCTCATAACATAGGTAGAAACTGTCTGATATTTCTGTTTCTATAAGTCTCTTAACATAGGTAGAAACTGTCTGATATTTCTGTTTCTATAAGTCTCATAACATAGGTAGAAACTGTCTACGTTTATGTTTCTATAAGTCTCATAACATAGGTAGAAACTGTCTATGTTTCTGTTTCTATAAGTCTCATAACATAGGTAGAAACTGTCTGATATCTCTGTTTCTATAAGTCTCATAACATAGGCAGAAACTGTCTGGTATCTCTGTTTCTATAAGTCTCATAACATAGGTAGAAACTGTCTGATATCTGTTTCTATAAGTCTTATAAAATAGTGAGAAACTGTCTGATATCTCTGTTTGTTTCTATAAGTCTCATAACATAGGTAGCAACTGTCTACGTTTCTGTTTCTATAAGTCTCATAACATAGGTAGAAACTGTCTGATATTTCTGTTTCCATAATACTCATAACATAGGCAGAAACTGTATGTTTCTGTTTCTATAAGTTTCATAACAGGTAGAAGCTGTCTGATATTCCTGTTTCTATAAGTCCCATAACATAGGTATAAACTGTCTGATATTTCTGTTTCTATAAGTCCATAACATAGGTAGAAACTGCCTGATGTTTCTCTTTCTATAAGTCTCTTAACATAGGTAGAAACTGTCTGATATTTCTGTTTCTATAAGTCTTATAACATAGGTAGAAACTGTCTGATATCTCTGTTTCTATAAGTCTCACAACATAGGTAGAAACTGTCTATGTTTCTGTTTCTATAAGTCTCTTAACATAGGTAGAAACTGTCTATGTTTCTGTTTCTATAAGTCTCATAACATAGGTAGAAACTGTCTGATATTTCTGTTTCTATAAGTCTCTTAACATAGGTAGAAACTGTCTGATATTTCTGTTTCTATAAGTCTCATAACATAGGTAGAAACTGTCTACGTTTCTGTTTCTATAAGTCTCATAACATAGGTAGAAACTGTCTATTTGTTTCTATAAGTCTCACAACATAGGTAGAAATTGTCTATGTTTCTGTTTCTATAAGTCTCATAACATAGGTAGAAACTGTCTGATATTTCTGTTTCCATAATTCTCATAACATAGGTAGAAACTGTCTATGTTTCTGTTTCTATAAGTCTCATAACATAGGCAGACAATGTCTGATATCTCTGTTTCTATTGGTCTCATAACATAGGTAGAAACTGTCTGATATTTCTGTTTCTATAAGTCTCATATCATAGGCAGAAACTGTCTGATATCTCTGTTTCTATAAGTCTCATAACATAGGTAGAAACTGTCTATTTGTTTCTATAAGTCTCACAACATAGGTAGAAACTGTCTATGTTTCTGTTTCTATAAGTCTCATAACATAGGTAGAAACTATCTGATATCTCTGTTTCTATAAGTCTCATAACATAGGTAGAAACTGTCTACGTTTCTGTTTCTATAAGTCTCATAACATATGTAGAAACTGTCTATTTGTTTCTATAAGTCTCGCAACATAGGTAGAAATTGTCTATGTTTCTGTTTCTATAAGTCTCATAACATAGGTAGAAACTGTCTGATATTTCTGTTTCCATAATTCTCATAACATAGGCAGAAACTGTCTGATATCTCTGTTTCTATAGGTCTCATAACATAGGTAGAAACTGTCTGATATTTCTGTTTCTATAAGTCTCATATCATAGGCAGAAACTGTCTGATATCTCTGTTTCTATAAGTCTCATAACATAGGCAGAAACTGTCTGATATCTGTTTCTATAAGTCTCACAACATAGGTAGAAACTGTCTATGTTTCTGTTTCTATAAGTCTCATAACATAGGTAGAAACTGTCTGATATCTCTGTTTCTATAAGTCTCATAACATAGGCAGAAACTGTCTGATATCTCTGTTTCTATAAGTCTCATAACATAGGTAGAAACTGTCTATGTTTCTGTTTCTATATGTCTCATAACATAGATAGAAACTGTCTAAGTTTCTGTTTCTATAAGTCTCATAACATAGGTAGAAACTGTCTGATATATCTGTTTCTATAAGTCTCATAACATAGGTAGAAACTGTCTATGTTTCTGTTTCTATAAGTCTCATAACATAGGTAGAAACTGTCTGATATTTCTGTTTCTATAAGTCTCTTAACATAGGTAGAAACTGTCTGATATCTCTGTTTGTTTCTATAAGTCTCATAACATAGGTAGAAACTGTCTACGTTTCTGTTTCTATAAGTCTCATAACATAGGTAGAAACTGTCTATTTGTTTCTATAAGTCTCACAACATAGGTAGAAATTGTCTGTGTTTCTGTTTCTATAAGTCTCATAACATAGGTAGAAACTGTCTGATATTTCTGTTTCCATAATTCTCATAACATAGGTAGAAACTGTCTGATATCTCTGTTTCTATAAGTCCCATAACATAGGTATAAACTGTCTGATATTTCTGTTTCTATAAGTCCATAATATAGGTAGAAACTGCCTGATGTTTCTATTTCTATAAGTCTCTTAACATAGGTAGAAACTGTCTGATATTTCTGTTTCTATAAGTCTTATAACATAGGTAGAAACTGTCTGATATCTCTGTTTCTATAATTCCCATAACATAGGCAGAAACTGTCTGATATCTGTTTCTATAAGTCTCACAACATAGGTAGAAACTGTCTATGTTTCTGTTTCTATAAGTCTCATAACATAGGTAGAAACTGTCTGATATTTCTGTTTCTATAAGTCTCTTAACATAGGTAGAAACTGTCTATGTTTCTGTTTCTATAAGTCTCATAACATAGGTAGAAACTGTCTGATATTTCTGTTTCTATAAGTCTCTTAACATAGGTAGAAACTGTCTGATATTTCTGTTTCTATAAGTCTCATAACATAGGTAGAAACTGTCTACGTTTATGTTTCTATAAGTCTCATAACATAGGTAGAAACTGTCTATGTTTCTGTTTCTATAAGTCTCATAACATAGGTAGAAACTGTCTGATATCTCTGTTTCTATAAGTCTCATAACATAGGCAGAAACTGTCTGGTATCTCTGTTTCTATAAGTCTCATAACATAGGTAGAAACTGTCTGATATCTGTTTCTATAAGTCTTATAAAATAGTGAGAAACTGTCTGATATCTCTGTTTGTTTCTATAAGTCTCATAACATAGGTAGCAACTGTCTACGTTTCTGTTTCTATAAGTCTCATAACATAGGTAGAAACTGTCTGATATTTCTGTTTCCATAATACTCATAACATAGGCAGAAACTGTATGTTTCTGTTTCTATAAGTTTCATAACAGGTAGAAGCTGTCTGATATTCCTGTTTCTATAAGTCCCATAACATAGGTATAAACTGTCTGATATTTCTGTTTCTATAAGTCCATAACATAGGTAGAAACTGCCTGATGTTTCTCTTTCTATAAGTCT
The DNA here is from genome assembly GCA_023566125.1 of Zingel zingel. Classification (NCBI taxonomy): domain Eukaryota; kingdom Metazoa; phylum Chordata; class Actinopteri; order Perciformes; family Percidae; genus Zingel; species Zingel zingel. The sequence continues at coordinate 1,082,159 of CM042337.1, forward strand.
CTTAACATAGGTAGAAACTGTCTGATATTTCTGTTTCTATAAGTCTTATAACATAGGTAGAAACTGTCTGATATCTCTGTTTCTATAAGTCTCACAACATAGGTAGAAACTGTCTATGTTTCTGTTTCTATAAGTCTCTTAACATAGGTAGAAACTGTCTATGTTTCTGTTTCTATAAGTCTCATAACATAGGTAGAAACTGTCTGATATTTCTGTTTCTATAAGTCTCTTAACATAGGTAGAAACTGTCTGATATTTCTGTTTCTATAAGTCTCATAACATAGGTAGAAACTGTCTACGTTTCTGTTTCTATAAGTCTCATAACATAGGTAGAAACTGTCTATTTGTTTCTATAAGTCTCACAACATAGGTAGAAATTGTCTATGTTTCTGTTTCTATAAGTCTCATAACATAGGTAGAAACTGTCTGATATTTCTGTTTCCATAATTCTCATAACATAGGTAGAAACTGTCTATGTTTCTGTTTCTATAAGTCTCATAACATAGGCAGACAATGTCTGATATCTCTGTTTCTATTGGTCTCATAACATAGGTAGAAACTGTCTGATATTTCTGTTTCTATAAGTCTCATATCATAGGCAGAAACTGTCTGATATCTCTGTTTCTATAAGTCTCATAACATAGGCAGAAACTGTCTGATATCTGTTTCTATAAGTCTCACAACATAGGTAGAAACTGTCTATGTTTCTGTTTCTATAAGTCTCATAACATAGGTAGAAACTTTTTGATATCTCTGTTTCTATAAGTCTCATAACATAGGCAGAAACTGTCTGATATCTCTGTTTCTATAAGTCTCATAACATAGGTAGAAACTGTCTATGTTTCTGTTTCTATACGTCTCATAACATAGATAGAAACTGTCTATGATTCTGTTTCTATAAGTCTCATATCATAGGCAGAAACTGTCTGATATCTCTGTTTCTATAAGTCTCATAACATAGGCAGAAACTGTCTGATATCTGTTTCTATAAGTCTCATAACATAGGTAGAAACTGTCTACGTTTCTGTTTCTATAAGTCTCATAACATAGGTAGAAACTGTCTATTTGTTTCTATAAGTCTCACAACATAGGTAGAAACTGTCTATGTTTCTGTTTCTATAAGTCTCATAACATAGGTAGAAACTATCTGATATCTCTGTTTCTATAAGTCTCATAACATAGGTAGAAACTGTCTACGTTTCTGTTTCTATAAGTCTCATAACATATGTAGAAACTGTCTATTTGTTTCTATAAGTCTCGCAACATAGGTAGAAATTGTCTATGTTTCTGTTTCTATAAGTCTCATAACATAGGTAGAAACTGTCTGATATTTCTGTTTCCATAATTCTCATAACATAGGCAGAAACTGTCTGATATCTCTGTTTCTATAGGTCTCATAACATAGGTAGAAACTGTCTGATATTTCTGTTTCTATAAGTCTCATATCATAGGCAGAAACTGTCTGATATCTCTGTTTCTATAAGTCTCATAACATAGGCAGAAACTGTCTGATATCTGTTTCTATAAGTCTCACAACATAGGTAGAAACTGTCTATGTTTCTGTTTCTATAAGTCTCATAACATAGGTAGAAACTGTCTGATATCTCTGTTTCTATAAGTCTCATAACATAGGCAGAAACTGTCTGATATCTCTGTTTCTATAAGTCTCATAACATAGGTAGAAACTGTCTATGTTTCTGTTTATATAAGTCTCATAACATAGGTAGAAACTGTCTGATATCTCTGTTTCTATAAGTCTCATAACATAGGCAGAAACTGTCTGGTATCTCTGTTTCTATAAGTCTCATAACATAGGTAGAAACTGTCTGATATCTGTTTCTATAAGTCTTATAAAATAGTGAGAAACTGTCTGATATCTCTGTTTGTTTCTATAAGTCTCATAACATAGGTAGCAACTGTCTACGTTTCTGTTTCTATAAGTCTCATAACATAGGTAGAAACTGTCTGATATTTCTGTTTCCATAATACTCATAACATAGGCAGAAACTGTCTGATATCTCTGTTTCTATAGGTCTCATAACATAGGTAGAAACTGTCTGATATTTCTGTTTCTATAAGTCTCATATCATAGGCAGAAACTGTCTGATATCTCTGTTTCTATAAGTCTCATAACATAGGCAGAAACTGTCTGATATCTGTTTCTATAAGTCTCACAACATAGGTAGAAACTGTCTATGTTTCTGTTTCTATAAGTCTCATAACATAGGTAGAAACTGTCTGATATCTCTGTTTCTATAAGTCTCATAACATAGGCAGAAACTGTCTGATATCTCTGTTTCTATAAGTCTCATAACATAGGTAGAAACTGTCTATGTTTCTGTTTCTATACGTCTCATAACATAGATAGAAACTGTCTATGTTTCTGTTTCTATAAGTCTCATAACAGGTAGAAGCTGTCTGATATTCCTGTTTCTATAAGTCCCATAACATAGGTATACACTGTCTGATATTTCTGTTTCTATAAGTCCATAACATAGGTAGAAACTGCCTGATGTTTCTATTTCTATAAGTCTCTTAACATAGGTAGAAACTGTCTGATATCTCTGTTTCTATAAGTCCCATAACATAGGCAGAAACTGTCTATGTTTCTGTTTCTATAAGTCTCATAACATAGGTAGAAACTGTCTGATATCTCTGTTTCTATAAGTCTCATAACATAGGCAGAAACTATCTGATATCTCTGTTTCTATAAGTCTCATAACATAGGTAGAAACTGTCTACGTTTCTGTTTCTATAAGTCTCATAACATATGTAGAAACTGTCTATTTGTTTCTATAAGTCTCACAACATAGGTAGAAATTGTCTATGTTTCTGTTTCTATAAGTCTCATAACATAGGTAGAAACTGTCTGATATTTCTGTTTCCATAATTCTCATAACATAGGCAGAAACTGTCTGATATCTCTGTTTCTATAGGTCTCATAACATAGGTAGAAACTGTCTGATATTTCTGTTTCTATAAGTCTCATATCATAGGCAGAAACTGTCTGATATCTCTGTTTCTATAAGTCTCATAACATAGGCAGAAACTGTCTGATATCTGTTTCTATAAGTCTCACAACATAGGTAGAAACTGTCTATGTTTCTGTTTCTATAAGTCTCATAACATAGGTAGAAACTGTCTGATATCTCTGTTTCTATAAGTCTCATAACATAGGCAGAAACTGTCTGATATCTCTGTTTCTATAAGTCTCATAACATAGGTAGAAACTGTCTATGTTTCTGTTTCTATATGTCTCATAACATAGATAGAAACTGTCTATGTTTCTGTTTCTATAAGTCTCATAACATAGGTAGAAACTGTCTGATATATCTGTTTCTATAAGTCTCATAACATAGGTAGAAACTGTCTATGTTTCTGTTTCTATAAGTCTCATAACATAGGTAGAAACTGTCTGATATTTCTGTTTCTATAAGTCTCTTAACATAGGTAGAAACTGTCTGATATCTCTGTTTGTTTCTATAAGTCTCATAACATAGGTAGAAACTGTCTACGTTTCTGTTTCTATAAGTCTCATAACATAGGTAGAAACTGTCTATTTGTTTCTATAAGTCTCACAACATAGGTAGAAATTGTCTGTGTTTCTGTTTCTATAAGTCTCATAACATAGGTAGAAACTGTCTGATATTTCTGTTTCCATAATTCTCATAACATAGGTAGAAACTGTCTATGTTTCTGTTTCTATAAGTCTCATAACATAGGCAGAAACTGTCTGATATCTCTGTTTCTATAAGTCCCATAACATAGGTATAAACTGTCTGATATTTCTGTTTCTATAAGTCCATAATATAGGTAGAAACTGCCTGATGTTTCTATTTCTATAAGTCTCTTAACATAGGTAGAAACTGTCTGATATTTCTGTTTCTATAAGTCTTATAACATAGGTAGAAACTGTCTGATATCTCTGTTTCTATAAGTCCCATAACATAGGCAGAAACTGTCTGATATCTGTTTCTATAAGTCTCACAACATAGGTAGAAACTGTCTATGTTTCTGTTTCTATAAGTCTCATAACATAGGTAGAAACTGTCTGATATTTCTGTTTCTATAAGTCTCTTAACATAGGTAGAAACTGTCTATGTTTCTGTTTCTATAAGTCTCATAACATAGGTAGAAACTGTCTGATATTTATGTTTCTATAAGTCTCTTAACATAGGTAGAAACTGTCTGATATTTCTGTTTCTATAAGTCTCATAACATAGGTAGAAACTGTCTACGTTTATGTTTCTATAAGTCTCATAACATAGGTAGAAACTGTCTATGTTTCTGTTTCTATAAGTCTCATAACATAGGTAGAAACTGTCTGATATCTCTGTTTCTATAAGTCTCATAACATAGGCAGAAACTGTCTGGTATCTCTGTTTCTATAAGTCTCATAACATAGGTAGAAACTGTCTGATATCTGTTTCTATAAGTCTTATAAAATAGTGAGAAACTGTCTGATATCTCTGTTTGTTTCTATAAGTCTCATAACATAGGTAGCAACAGTCTACGTTTCTGTTTCTATAAGTCTCATAACATAGGTAGAAACTGTCTGATATTTCTGTTTCCATAATACTCATAACATAGGCAGAAACTGTATGTTTCTGTTTCTATAAGTTTCATAACAGGTAGAAGCTGTCTGATATTCCTGTTTCTATAAGTCCCATAACATAGGTATAAACTGTCTGATATTTCTGTTTCTATAAGTCCATAACATAGGTAGAAACTGCCTGATGTTTCTCTTTCTATAAGTCTCTTAACATAGGTAGAAACTGTCTGATATTTCTGTTTCTATAAGTCTTATAACATAGGTAGAAACTGTCTGATATCTCTGTTTCTATAAGTCCCATAACATAGGCAGAAACTGTCTGATATCTGTTTCTATAAGTCTCACAACATAGGTAGAAACTGTCTATGTTTCTGTTTCTATAAGTCTCATAACATAGGTAGAAACTGTCTGATATTTCTGTTTCTATAAGTCTCTTAACATAGGTAGAAACTGTCTATGTTTCTGTTTCTATAAGTCTCATAACATAGGTAGAAACTGTCTGATATTTATGTTTCTATAAGTCTCTTAACATAGGTAGAAACTGTCTGATATTTCTGTTTCTATAAGTCTCATAACATAGGTAGAAACTGTCTACGTTTATGTTTCTATAAGTCTCATAACATAGGTAGAAACTGTCTATGTTTCTGTTTCTATAAGTCTCATAACATAGGTAGAAACTGTCTGATATCTCTGTTTCTATAAGTCTCATAACATAGGCAGAAACTGTCTGGTATCTCTGTTTCTATAAGTCTCATAACATAGGTAGAAACTGTCTGATATCTGTTTCTATAAGTCTTATAAAATAGTGAGAAACTGTCTGATATCTCTGTTTGTTTCTATAAGTCTCATAACATAGGTAGCAACAGTCTACGTTTCTGTTTCTATAAGTCTCATAACATAGGTAGAAACTGTCTGATATTTCTGTTTCCATAATACTCATAACATAGGCAGAAACTGTATGTTTCTGTTTCTATAAGTTTCATAACAGGTAGAAGCTGTCTGATATTCCTGTTTCTATAAGTCCCATAACATAGGTATAAACTGTCTGATATTTCTGTTTCTATAAGTCCATAACATAGGTAGAAACTGCCTGATGTTTCTCTTTCTATAAGTCTCTTAACATAGGTAGAAACTGTCTGATATTTCTGTTTCTATAAGTCTTATAACATAGGTAGAAACTGTCTGATATCTCTGTTTCTATAAGTCTCACAACATAGGTAGAAACTGTCTATGTTTCTGTTTCTATAAGTCTCTTAACATAGGTAGAAACTGTCTGATATTTCTGTTTCTATAAGTCTCTTAACATAGGTAGAAACTGTCTGATATTTCTGTTTCTATAAGTCTCATAACATAGGTAGAAACTGTCTACGTTTCTGTTTCTATAAGTCTCATAACATAGGTAGAAACTGTCTATTTGTTTCTATAAGTCTCACAACATAGGTAGAAATTGTCTATGTTTCTGTTTCTATAAGTCTCATAACATAGGTAGAAACTGTCTGATATTTCTGTTTCCATAATTCTCATAACATAGGTAGAAACTGTATATGTTTCTGTTTCTATAAGTCTCATAACATAGGCAGACAATGTCTGATATCTCTGTTTCTATTGGTCTCATAACATAGGTAGAAACTGTCTGATATTTCTGTTTCTATAAGTCTCATATCATAGGCAGAAACTGTCTGATATCTCTGTTTCTATAAGTCTCATAACATAGGCAGAAACTGTCTGATATCTGTTTCTATAAGTCTCACAACATAGGTAGAAACTGTCTATGTTTCTGTTTCTATAAGTCTCATAACATAGGTAGAAACTTTTTGATATCTCTGTTTCTATAAGTCTCATAACATAGGCAGAAACTGTCTGATATCTCTGTTTCTATAAGTCTCATAACATAGGTAGAAACTGTCTATGTTTCTGTTTCTATACGTCTCATAACATAGATAGAAACTGTCTATGATTCTGTTTCTATAAGTCTCATATCATAGGCAGAAACTGTCTGATATCTCTGTTTCTATAAGTCTCATAACATAGGCAGAAACTGTCTGATATCTGTTTCTATAAGTCTCATAACATAGGTAGAAACTGTCTACGTTTCTGTTTCTATAAGTCTCATAACATAGGTAGAAACTGTCTATTTGTTTCTATAAGTCTCACAACATAGGTAGAAACTGTCTATGTTTCTGTTTCTATAAGTCTCATAACATAGGTAGAAACTATCTGATATCTCTGTTTCTATAAGTCTCATAACATAGGTAGAAACTGTCTACGTTTCTGTTTCTATAAGTCTCATAACATATGTAGAAACTGTCTATTTGTTTCTATAAGTCTCGCAACATAGGTAGTAATTGTCTATGTTTCTGTTTCTATAAGTCTCATAACATAGGTAGAAACTGTCTGATATTTCTGTTTCCATAATTCTCATAACATAGGCAGAAACTGTCTGATATCTCTGTTTCTATAGGTCTCATAACATAGGTAGAAACTGTCTGATATTTCTGTTTCTATAAGTCTCATATCATAGGCAGAAACTGTCTGATATCTCTGTTTCTATAAGTCTCATAACATAGGCAGAAACTGTCTGATATCTGTTTCTATAAGTCTCACAACATAGGTAGAAACTGTCTATGTTTCTGTTTCTATAAGTCTCATAACATAGGTAGAAACTGTCTGATATCTCTGTTTCTATAAGTCTCATAACATAGGCAGAAACTGTCTGATATCTCTGTTTCTATAAGTCTCATAACATAGGTAGAAACTGTCTATGTTTCTGTTTCTATATGTCTCATAACATAGATAGAAACTGTCTATGTTTCTGTTTCTATAAGTCTCATAACATAGGTAGAAACTGTCTGATATATCTGTTTCTATAAGTCTCATAACATAGGTAGAAACTGTCTATGTTTCTGTTTCTATAAGTCTCATAACATAGGTAGAAACTGTCTGATATTTCTGTTTCTATAAGTCTCTTAACATAGGTAGAAACTGTCTGATATCTCTGTTTGTTTCTATAAGTCTCATAACATAGGTAGAAACTGTCTACGTTTCTGTTTCTATAAGTCTCATAACATAGGTAGAAACTGTCTATTTGTTTCTATAAGTCTCACAACATAGGTAGAAATTGTCTGTGTTTCTGTTTCTATAAGTCTCATAACATAGGTAGAAACTGTCTGATATTTCTGTTTCCATAATTCTCATAACATAGGTAGAAACTGTCTATGTTTCTGTTTCTATAAGTCTCATAACATAGGCAGAAACTGTCTGATATCTCTGTTTCTATAAGTCCCATAACATAGGTATAAACTGTCTGATATTTCTGTTTCTATAAGTCCATAATATAGGTAGAAACTGCCTGATGTTTCTATTTCTATAAGTCTCTTTACATAGGTAGAAACTGTCTGATATTTCTGTTTCTATAAGTCTTATAACATAGGTAGAAACTGTCTGATATCTCTGTTTCTATAATTCCCATAACATAGGCAGAAACTGTCTGATATCTGTTTCTATAAGTCTCACAACATAGGTAGAAACTGTCTATGTTTCTGTTTCTATAAGTCTCATAACATAGGTAGAAACTGTCTGATATTTCTGTTTCTATAAGTCTCTTAACATAGGTAGAAACTGTCTATGTTTCTGTTTCTATAAGTCTCATAACATAGGTAGAAACTGTCTGATATTTCTGTTTCTATAAGTCTCTTAACATAGGTAGAAACTGTCTGATATTTCTGTTTCTATAAGTCTCATAACATAGGTAGAAACTGTCTACGTTTATGTTTCTATAAGTCTCATAACATAGGTAGAAACTGTCTATGTTTCTGTTTCTATAAGTCTCATAACATAGGTAGAAACTGTCTGATATCTCTGTTTCTATAAGTCTCATAACATAGGCAGAAACTGTATGTTTCTGTTTCTATAAGTTTCATAACAGGTAGAAGCTGTCTGATATTCCTGTTTCTATAAGTCCCATAACATAGGTATAAACTGTCTGATATTTCTGTTTCTATAAGTCCATAACATAGGTAGAAACTGCCTGATGTTTCTCTTTCTATAAGTCTCTTAACATAGGTAGAAACTGTCTGATATTTCTGTTTCTATAAGTCTTATAACATAGGTAGAAACTGTCTGATATCTCTGTTTCTATAAGTCTCACAACATAGGTAGAAACTGTCTATGTTTCTGTTTCTATAAGTCTCTTAACATAGGTAGAAACTGTCTATGTTTCTGTTTCTATAAGTCTCATAACATAGGTAGAAACTGTCTGATATTTCTGTTTCTATAAGTCTCTTAACATAGGTAGAAACTGTCTGATATTTCTGTTTCTATAAGTCTCATAACATAGGTAGAAACTGTCTACGTTTCTGTTTCTATAAGTCTCATAACATAGGTAGAAACTGTCTATTTGTTTCTATAAGTCTCACAACATAGGTAGAAATTGTCTATGTTTCTGTTTCTATAAGTCTCATAACATAGGTAGAAACTGTCTGATATTTCTGTTTCCATAATTCTCATAACATAGGTAGAAACTGTCTATGTTTCTGTTTCTATAAGTCTCATAACATAGGCAGACAATGTCTGATATCTCTGTTTCTATTGGTCTCATAACATAGGTAGAAACTGTCTGATATTTCTGTTTCTATAAGTCTCATATCATAGGCAGAAACTGTCTGATATCTCTGTTTCTATAAGTCTCATAACATAGGCAGAAACTGTCTGATATCTGTTTCTATAAGTCTCACAACATAGGTAGAAACTGTCTATGTTTCTGTTTCTATAAGTCTCATAACATAGGTAGAAACTTTTTGATATCTCTGTTTCTATAAGTCTCATAACATAGGCAGAAACTGTCTGATATCTCTGTTTCTATATTCTCATAACATAGGTAGAAACTGTCTATGTTTCTGTTTCTATACGTCTCATAACATAGATAGAAACTGTCTATGATTCTGTTTCTATAAGTCTCATATCATAGGCAGAAACTGTCTGATATCTCTGTTTCTATAAGTCTCATAACATAGGCAGAAACTGTCTGATATCTGTTTCTATAAGTCTCATAACATAGGTAGAAACTGTCTACGTTTCTGTTTCTATAAGTCTCATAACATAGGTAGAAACTGTCTATTTGTTTCTATAAGTCTCACAACATAGGTAGAAACTGTCTATGTTTCTGTTTCTATAAGTCTCATAACATAGGTAGAAACTGTCTGATATTTCTGTTTCCATAATTCTCATAACATAGGCAGAAACTGTATGTTTCTCTTTCTATAAGTCTCATAACATAGGCAGAAACTGTCTGATATATGTTTCTATAAGTCTTACAACATATGTAGAAACTGTCTATGTTTCTGTTTCTATAAGTCTCATAACATAGGTAGAAACTGTCTGATATCTCTGTTTCTATAAGTCTCATAACATAGGTAGAAACTGTCTATGTTTCTGTTTCTATAAGTCTCATAACATAGGTAGAAACTGTCTGATATTTCTGTTTCTATAAGTCTCTTAACATAGGTAGAAACTGTCTGATATCTCTGTTTGTTTCTATAAGTCTCATAACATAGGTAGAAACTGTCTACGTTTCTGTTTCTATAAGTCTCATAACATAGGTAGAAACTGTCTATTTGTTTCTATAAGTCTCACAACATAGGTAGAAATTGTCTATGTTTCTGTTTCTATAAGTCTCATAACATAGGTAGAAACTGTCTGATATTTCTGTTTCCATAATTCTCATAACATAGGTAGAAACTGTCTATGTTTCTGTTTCTATAAGGCTCATAACATAGGTAGAAACTGTCTATTTGTTTCTATAAGTCTCACAACATAGGTAGAAATTGTCTATGTTTCTGTTTCTATAAGTCTCATAACATAGGTAGAAACTGTCTGATATTTCTGTTTCCATAATTCTCATAACATAGGTAGAAACTGTCTATGTTTCTGTTTCTATAAGTCTCATAACATAGGCAGAAACTGTCTGATATCTCTGTTTCTATAGGTCTCATAACATAGGTAGAAACTGTCTGATATTTCTGTTTCTATAAGTCTCATATCATAGGCAGAAACTGTCTGATATCTCTGTTTCTATAAGTCTCATAACATAGGCAGAAACTGTCTGATATCTGTTTCTATAAGTCTCACAACATAGGTAGAAACTGTCTAAGTTTCTGTTTCTATAAGTCTCATAACATAGGTAGAAACTGTCTGATATCTCTGTTTCTATAAGTCTCATAACATAGGCAGAAACTTTCTGATATCTCTGTTTCTATAAGTCTCATAACATAGGTAGAAACTGTCTATGTTTCTGTTTCTATACGTCTCATAACATAGATAGAAACTGTCTATGTTTCTGTTTCTATAAGTCTCATAACATAGGTAGAAACTGTCTGATATCTCTGTTTGTTTCTTTAAGTCTCATAACATAGGTAGAAACTGTCTACGTTTCTGTTTCTATAAGTCTCATAACAGGTAGAAGCTGTCTGATATTCCTGTTTCTATAAGTCCCATAACATAGGCATAAACTGTCTGACATTTCTGTTTCTATAAGTCCATAACATAGGTAGAAACTGCCGGATGTTTCTATTTCTATAAGTCTCTTAACATAGGTAGAAACTGTCTGATATTTCTGTTTCTATAAGTCTTATAACATAGGTAGAAACTGTCTGATATCTCTGTTTCTATAAGTCCCATAACATAGGCAGAAACTGTCTGATATCTCTGTTTCTATAAGTCTCATAACATAGGTAGAAAGGGTCTGACATCTGTTTCTATAAGTCTTATAAAATAGTGAGAAACTGTCTGATATCTCCGTTTCTTTCTATAAGTCTCATAACATAGGTAGCAACTGTCTACGTTTCTGTTTCTATAAGTCTCATAACATAGGTAGAAACTGTCTATTTGTTTCTATAAGTCTCACAACATAGGTAGAAACTGTCTATGTTTCTGTTTCTATAAGTCTCATAACATAGGTAGAAACTGTCTGATATTTATGTTTCCATAATACTCATAACATAGGCAGAAACTGTTTGTTTCTGTTTCTATAAGTCTCATAACATAGGCAGAAACTGTCTGATATCTCTGTTTCTATAGGTCTCTTAACATAGGTAGAAACTGTCTGATATTTCTGTTTCTATAAGTCTTATAACATAGATAGAAACTGTCTGATATTTCTGTTTCTATAAGTCCATAACATAGGCAGAAACTGTGTAATATTTCCGTTTCTATAAGTCTCATAACATAGGTAGAAACTGTCTATGTTTCTGTTTCTATAAGTCTGATAACAGATAGAAGCTGTCTGATATTCCTGTTTCTATAAGTCTTATAACATAGGTAGAAACTGTCTATGTTTCTCTTTCTATAAGTCTCATAACATAGGTAGAAACTGTCTGATATTTCTGTTTCTATAAGTCTCATAACATAGGTAGAAACTGTCTACGTTTCTGTTTCTATAAGTCTCATAACATAGGTAGAAACTGTCTGATATTTCTGTTTCTATAAGTCTCATAACATAGGCAGAAACTGTCTGATATCTGTTTCTATAAGTCTCACAACATAGGTAGAAACTGTCTATGTTTCTGTTTCTATAAGTCTCATAACATAGGTAGAAACTGTCTGATATCTCTGTTTCTATAAGTCTCATAACATAGGTAGAAACTGTCTATGTTTCTGTTTCTATAAGTATCATAACATATGTAGAAACTGTCTGATATTTCTGTTTCTATAAGTCTCTTAACATAGGTAGAAACTGTCTGATATCTTTGTTTGTTTCTATAAGTCTCATAACATAGGTAGAAACTGTCTACGTTTCTGTTTCTATAAGTCTCATAACATAGGTAGAAACTGTCTATTTGTTTCTATAAGTCTCACAACATAGGTAGAAATTGTCTATGTTTCTGTTTCTATAAGTCTCATAACATAGGTAGAAACTGTCTATGTTTCTGTTTCTATAAGTCTCATAACATAGGCAGAAACTGTCTGATATCTCTGTTTCTATAGGTCTCATAACATAGGTAGAAACTGTCTCATATTTCTGTTTCTATAAGTCTCATATCATAGGCAGAAACTGTCTGATATCTCTGTTTCTATAAGTCTCATAACATAGGCAGAAACTGTCTGATATCTGTTTCTATAAGTCTCACAACATAGGTAGAAACTGTCTAAGTTTCTGTTTCTATAAGTCTCATAACATAGGTAGAAACTGTCTGATATCTCTGTTTCTATAAGTCTCATAACATAGGCAGAAACTGTCTGATATCTCTGTTTCTATAAGTCTCATAACATAGGTAGAAACTGTCTATGTTTCTGTTTCTATACGTCTCATAACATAGATAGAAACTGTCTATGTTTCTGTTTCTTTAAGTCTCATATCATAGGTAGAAACTGTCTACGTTTCTGTTTCTATAAGTCTCATAACAGCTAGAAGCTGTCTGATATTCCTGTTTCTATAAGTCCCATAACATAGGTATAAACTGTCTGACATTTCTGTTTCTATAAGTCCATAACATAGGTAGAAACTACCTGATGTTTCTATTTCTATAAGTCTCTTAACATAGGTAGAAACTGTCTGATATTTCTGTTTCTATAAGTCTTATAACATAGGTAGAAACTGTCTGATATCTCTGTTTCTATAAGTCCCATAACATAGGCAGAAACTGTCTGATATCTCTGTTTCTATAAGTCTCATAACATAGGTAGAAAGGGTCTGATATCTGTTTCTATAAGTCTTATAAAATAGTGAGAAACTGTCTGATATCTCTGTTTGTTTCTATAAGTCTCATAACATAGGTAGCAACTGTCTACGTTTCTGTTTCTATAAGTCTCATAACATAGGTAGAAACTGTCTATTTGTTTCTATAAGTCTCACAACATAGGTAGAAACTGTCTATGTTTCTGTTTCTATAAGTCTCATAACATAGGTAGAAACTGTCTGATATTTCTGTTTCCATAATACTCATAACATAGGCAGAAACTGTATGTTTCTGTTTCTATAAGTCTCATAACATAGGCAGAAACTGTCTGATATCTCTGTTTCTATAGATCTCTTAACATAGGTAGAAACTGTCTGATATTTATGTTTCTATAAGTCTTATAACATAGATATAAACTGTCTGATATTTCTGTTTCTATAAGTCCATAACATAGGCAGAAACTGTGTAATATTTCCGTTTCTAAAAGTCTCATAACATAGGTAGAAACTGTCTATGTTTCTGTTTCTATAAGTCTTATAACAGATAGAAGCTGTCTGATATTCCTGTTTCTATAAGTCTTATAACATAGGTAGAAACTGTCTATGTTTATCTTTCTATAAGTCTCATAACATAGGTAGAAACTGTCTGATATTTCTGTTTCTATAAGTCTCATAACATAGGTAGAAACTGTCTACGTTTCTGTTTCTATAAGTCTCATAACATAGGTAGAAACTGTCTGATATTTCTGTTTCTATAAGTCTCATAACATAGGCAGAAACTGTCAGATATCTGTTTCTATAAGTCTCACAACATAGGTAGAAACTGTCTAAGTTTCTGTTTCTATAAGTCTCATAACATAGGTAGAAACTGTCTGATATCTCTGTTTCTATAAGTCTCATAACTTAGGCAGAAACTGTCTGATATCTCTGTTTCTATAAGTCTCATAACATAGGTAGAAACTGTCTATGTTTCTGTTTATATACGTCTCATAACATAGATAGAAACTGTCTATGTTTCTGTTTCTATAAGTCTCATAACATAGGTAGAAACTGTCTGATATCTCTGTTTGTTTCTTTAAGTCTCATAACATAGGTAGAAACTGTCTACGTTTCTGTTTCTATAAGTCTCATAACAGGTAGAAGCTGTCTGATATTCCTGTTTCTATAAGTCCCATAACATAGGTATAAACTGTCTGATATTTCTGTTTCTATAAGTCCATAACATAGGGAGAAACTGCCTGATGTTTCTATTTCTATAAGTCTCTTAACATAGGTAGAAACTGTCTGATATTTCTGTTTCTATAAGTCTTATAACATAGGTAGAAACTGTCTGATATCTCTGTTTCTATAAGTCCCATAACATAGGCAGAAACTGTCTGATATCTGTTTCTATAAGTCTCACAACATAGGTAGAATCTGTCTGATATCTCTGTTTCTATAAGTCTCATAACATAGGCAGAAACTGTCTGATATCTGTTTCTATAAGTCTCACAACATAGGTAGAAACTGTCTATGTTTCTGTTTCTATAAGTCTCATAACATAGGTAGAAACTGTCTGATATCTCTGTTTCTATAAGTCTCATAACATAGGCAGAAACTGTCTGATATCTCTGTTTCTATAAGTCTCATAACATAGGTAGAAACTGTCTATGTTTCTGTTTCTATACGTCTCATAACATAGATAGAAACTGTCTATGTTTCTGTTTCTATAAGTCTCATAACATAGGTAGAAACTGTCTGATATCTCTGTTTGTTTCTATAAGTCTCATAACATAGGTAGAAACTGTCTACGTTTCTGTTTCTATAAGTCTCATAACATAGGTAGAAACTGTCTATTTGTTTCTATAAGTCTCACAACATAGGTAGAAGCTGTCTATGTTTCTGTTTCTATAAGTCTCATAACATAGGTAGAAACTGTCTGATATTTCTGTTTCCATAATTCTCATAACATAGGCAGAAACTGTATGTTTCTCTTTCTATAAGTCTCATAACATAGGCAGAAACTGTCTGATATCTGTTTATATAAGTCTTACAACATATGTAGAAACTGTCTATGTTTCTGTTTCTATAAGTCTCATAACATAGGTAGAAACTGTCTGATATATCTGTTTCTATAAGTCTCATAACATAGGTAGAAACTGTCTATGTTTCTGTTTCTATAAGTCTCATAACATAGGTAGAAACTGTCTGATATTTCTGTTTCTATAAGTCTCTTAACATAGGTAGAAACTGTCTGATATCTCTGTTTGTTTCTATAAGTCTCATAACATAGGTAGAAACTGTCTACGTTTCTGTTTCTATAAGTCTCATAACATAGGTAGAAACTGTCTATTTGTTTCTATAAGTCTCACAACATAGGTAGAAATTGTCTATGTTTCTGTTTCTATAAGTCTCATAACATAGGTAGAAACTGTCTGATATTTCTGTTTCCATAATTCTCAAAACATAGGTAGAAACTGTCTATGTTTCTGTTTCTATAAGTCTCATAACATAGGCAGAAACTGTCTGATATCTCTGTTTCTATAGGTCTCATAACATAGGTAGAAACTGTCTATGTTTCTGTTTCTATACGTCTCATAACATCGATAGAAACTGTCTATGTTTCTGTTTCTATAAGTCTCATAACATAGGTAGAAACTGTCTGATATCTGTGTTTGTTTCTTTAAGTCTCATAACATAGGTAGAAACTGTCTACGTTTCTGTTTCTATAAGTCTCATAACAGGTAGAAGCTGTCTGATATTCCTGTTTCTATAAGTCCCATAACATAGGTATAAACTGTCTGATATCTCTGTTTCTATAAGTCGCATAACATAGGCAGAAACTGTCTGATATCTGTTTCTATAAGTCTCACAACATAGGTAGAAACTGTCTATGTTTCTGTTTCTATAAGTCTCATAACATAGGTAGAAACTGTCTGATATTTCTGTTTTTATAAGTCCCATAACATAGGCAGAAACTGTCTGATATCTGTTTCTATAAGTCTCACAACATAGGTAGAAACTGTATATGTTTCTGTTTCTATAAGTCTCATAACATAGGTAGAAACTGTCTGATATTTCTGTTTCTATAAGTCCCATAACATAGGCAGAAACTGTCTGATATCTGTTTCTATAAGTCTCACAACATAGGTAGAAACTGTATATGTTTCTGTTTCTATAAGTCTCATAACATAGGTAGAAACTGTCTGATATTTCTGTTTCTATAAGTCCCATAACATAGGCAGAAACTGTCTGATATCTGTTTCTATAAGTCTCACAACATAGGTAGAAACTGTATATGTTTCTGTTTCTATAAGTCTCATAACATAGGTAGAAACTGTCTGATATTTCTGTTTTTATAAGTCCCATAACATAGGCAGAAACTGTCTGATATCTGTTTCTATAAGTCTCACAACATAGGTAGAAACTGTATATGTTTCTGTTTCTATAAGTCTCATAACATAGGTAGAAACTGTCTATCTTTCTGTTTCTATAAGTCTCATAACATAGGTAGAAACTGTCTGATATTTCTGTTTCTATAAGTCTCATAACATAGGTAGAAACTGTCTGATATTTCTGTTTCTATAAGTCTCATAACATATGTAGAAACTGTCTATTTGTTTCTATAAGTCTCATAACATAGGTAGAAATTGTCTATGTTTCTGTTTCTATAAGTCTCATAACATAGGTAGAAACTGTCTGATATTTCTGTTTCCATAATTCTCATAACATAGGCATAAAATGTCTGATATCTCTGTTTCTATAGGTCTCATAACATAGGCAGAAACTGTCTGATATCTCTGTTTCTATAAGTCTCATAACATAGGCAGAAACTGTCTGATATCTGTTTCTATAAGTCTCACAACATAGGTAGAAACTGTCTATGTTTCTGTTTCTATAAGTCTCATAACATAGGTAGAAACTGTCTGATATCTCTGTTTCTATAAGTCTCATAACATAGGCAGAAACTGTCTGATATCTCTGTTTCTATAAGTCTCATAACATAGGTAGAAACTGTCTATGTTTCTGTTTCTATACGTCTCATAACATAGATAGAAACTGTCTATGTTTCTGTTTCTATAAGTCTCATAACATAGGTAGAAACTGTCTGATATATCTGTTTCTATAAGTCTCATAACATAGGTAGAAACTGTCTATGTTTCTGTTTCTATAAGTCTCATAACATAGGTAGAAACTGTCTGATATTTCTGTTTCTATAAGTCTCTTAACATAGGTAGAAACTGTCTGATATCTCTGTTTGTTTCTATAAGTCTCATAACATAGGTAGAAACTGTCTACGTTTCTGTTTCTATAAGTCTCATAACATAGGTAGAAACTGTCTATTTGTTTCTATAAGTCTCACAACATAGGTAGAAATTGTCTGTGTTTCTGTTTCTATAAGTCTCATAACATAGGTAGAAACTGTCTGATATTTCTGTTTCCATAATTCTCATAACATAGGTAGAAACTGTCTATGTTTCTGTTTCTATAAGTCTCATAACATAGGCAGAAACTGTCTGATATCTCTGTTTCTATAGGTCTCATAACATAGGTAGAAACTTTCTGATATTTCTGTTTCTATAAGTCTCATATCATAGGCAGAAACTGTCTGATATCTCTGTTTCTATAAGTCTCATAACATAGGCAGAAACTGTCTGATATCTGTTTCTATAAGTCTCACAACATAGGTAGAAACTGTCTATGTTTCTGTTTCTATAAGTCTCATAACATAGGTAGAAACTGTCTGATATCTCTGTTTCTATAAGTCTCATAACATAGGCAGAAACTGTCTGATATCTCTGTTTCTATAAGTCTCATAACATAGGTAGAAACTGTCTATGTTTCTGTTTCTATACGTCTCATAACATAGATAGAAACGGTCTATGTTTCTGTTTCTATAAGTCTCATAACATAGGTAGAAACTGTCTGATATCTCTGTTTGTTTCTTTAAGTCTCATAACATAGGTAGAAACTGTCTACGTTTCTGTTTCTATAAGTCTCATAACAGGTAGAAGCTGTCTGATATTCCTGTTTCTATAAGTCCCATAACATAGGTATACACTGTCTGATATTTCTGTTTCTATAAGTCCATAACATAGGTAGAAACTGCCTGATGTTTCTATTTCTATAAGTCTCTTAACATAGGTAGAAACTGTCTGATATTTCTGTTTCTATAAGTCTTATAACATAGGTAGAAACTGTCTGATATCTCTGTTTCTATAAGTCCCATAACATAGGCAGAAACTGTCTATGTTTCTGTTTCTATAAGTCTCATAACATAGGTAGAAACTGTCTGATATCTCTGTTTCTATAAGTCGCATAACATAGGCAGAAACTGTCTGATATCTCTGTTTCTATAAGTCTCATAACATAGGTAGCAACTGTCTACGTTTCTGTTTCTATAAGTCTCATAACATAGGTAGAAACTGTCTATTTGTTTCTATAAGTCTCACAACATAGGTAGAAACTGTCTATGTTTCTGTTTCTATAAGTCTCATAACATAGGTAGAAACTGTCTGATATTTCTGTTTCCATAATACTCATAACATAGGCAGAAACTGTATGTTTCTGTTTCTATAAGTTTCATAACAGGTAGAAGCTGTCTGATATTCCTGTTTCTATAAGTCCCATAACATAGGTATAAACTGTCTGATATTTCTGTTTCTATAAGTCCATAACATAGGTAGAAACTGCCTGATGTTTCTATTTCTATAAGTCTCTTAACATAGGTAGAAACTGTCTGATATTTCTGTTTCTATAAGTCTTATAACATAGGTAGAAACTGTCTGATATCTCTGTTTCTATAAGTCCCATAACATAGGCAGAAACTGTCTGATATCTGTTTCTATAAGTCTCACAACATAGGTAGAAACTGTCTGATATTTCTGTTTCTATAAGTCTCTTAACATAGGTAGAAACTGTCTATGTTTCTGTTTCTATAAGTCTCATAACATAGGTAGAAACTGTCTGATATTTCTGTTTCTATAAGTCTCTTAACATAGGTAGAAACTGTCTGATATTTCTGTTTCTATAAGTCTCATAACATAGGTAGAAACTGTCTACGTTTATGTTTCTATAAGTCTCATAACATAGGTAGAAACTGTCTATGTTTCTGTTTCTATAAGTCTCATAACATAGGTAGAAACTGTCTGATATCTCTGTTTCTATAAGTCTCATAACATAGGCAGAAACTGTCTGATATCTCTGTTTCTATAAGTCTCATAACATAGGTAGAAACTGTCTGATATCTGTTTCTATAAGTCTTATAAAATAGTGAGAAACTGTCTGATATCTCTGTTTGTTTCTATAAGTCTCATAACATAGGTAGCAACTGTCTATGTTTCTGTTTCTATAAGTCTCATAACATAGGTAGAAACTGTCTATTTGTTTCTATAAGTCTCACAACATAGGTAGAAACTGTCTATGTTTCTGTTTCTATAAGTCTCATAACATAGGTAGAAACTGTCTGATATTTCTGTTTCCATAATACTCATAACATAGGCAGAAACTGTATGTTTCTGTTTCTATAAGTTTCATAACAGGTAGAAGCTGTCTGATATTCCTGTTTCTATAAGTCCCATAACATAGGTATAAACTGTCTGATATTTCTGTTTCTATAAGTCCATAACATAGGTAGAAACTGCCTGATGTTTCTCTTTCTATAAGTCTCTTAACATAGGTAGAAACTGTCTGATATTTCTGTTTCTATAAGTCTTATAACATAGGTAGAAACTGTCTGATATCTCTGTTTCTATAAGTCCCATAACATAGGCAGAAACTGTCTGATATCTGTTTCTATAAGTCTCACAACATAGGTAGAAACTGTCTATGTTTCTGTTTCTATAAGTCTCATAACATAGGTAGAAACTGTCTGATATTTCTGTTTCTATAAGTCTCTTAACATAGGTAGAAACTGTCTATGTTTCTGTTTCTATAAGTCTCATAACATAGGTAGAAACTGTCTGATATTTCTGTTTCTATAAGTCTCTTAACATAGGTAGAAACTGTCTGATATTTCTGTTTCTATAAGTATCATAACATAGGTAGAAACTGTCTACGTTTCTGTTTCTATAAGTCTCATAACATAGGTAGAAACTGTCTATTTGTTTCTATAAGTCTCACAACATAGGTAGAAATTGTCTATGTTTCTGTTTCTATAAGTCTCATAACATAGGTAGAAACTGTCTGATATTTCTGTTTCCATAATTCTCATAACATAGGTAGAAACTGTCTATGTTTCTGTTTCTATAAGTCTCATAACATAGGCAGAAACTGTCTGATATCTCTGTTTCTATAGGTCTCATAACATAGGTAGAAACTGTCTGATATTTCTGTTTCTATAAGTCTCATATCATAGGCAGAAACTGTCTGATATCTCTGTTTCTATAAGTCTCATAACATAGGCAGAAACTGTATGTTTCTCTTTCTATAAGTCTCATAACATAGGCAGAAACTGTCTGATATCTGTTTCTATAAGTCTTACAACATATGTAGAAACTGTCTATGTTTCTGCTTCTATAAGTCTCATAACATAGGTAGAAACTGTCTGATATCTCTATTTCTATAAGTCTCATAACATAGGTAGAAACTGTCTATGTTTCTGTTTCTATAAGTCTCATAACATAGGTAGAAACTGTCTGATATTTCTGTTTCTATAAGTCTCTTAACATAGGTAGAAACTGTCTGATATCTCTGTTTGTTTCTATAAGTCTCATAACATAGGTAGAAACTGTCTACGTTTCTGTTTCTATAAGTCTCATAACATAGGTAGAAACTGTCTATTTGTTTCTATAAGTCTCACAACATAGGTAGAAATTGTCTATGTTTCTGTTTCTATAAGTCTCATAACATAGGTAGAAACTGTCTGATATTTCTGTTTCCATAATTCTCATAACATAGGTAGAAACTGTCTATGTTTCTGTTTCTATAAGTCTCATAACATAGGCAGAAACTGTCTGATATCTCTGTTTCTATAGGTCTCATAACATAGGTAGAAACTGTCTGATATTTCTGTTTCTATAAGTCTCATATCATAGGCAGAAACTGTCTGATATCTCTGTTTCTATAAGTCTCATAACATAGGCAGAAACTGTCTGATATCTGTTTCTATAAGTCTCACAACATAGGTAGAAACTGTCTAAGTTTCTGTTTCTATAAGTCTCGTAACATAGGTAGAAACTGTCTGATATCTCTGTTTCTATAAGTCTCATAACATAGGCAGAAACTGTCTGATATCTCTGTTTCTATAAGTCTCATAACATAGGTAGAAACTGTCTATGTTTCTGTTTCTATACGTCTCATAACATAGATAGAAACTGTCTATGTTTCTGTTTCTATAAGTCTCATAACATAGGTAGAAACTGTCTGATATCTCTGTTTGTTTCTTTAAGTCTCATAACATAGGTAGAAACTGTCTACGTTTCTGTTTCTATAAGTCTCATAACAGGTAGAAGCTGTCTGATATTCCTGTTTCTATAAGTCCCATAACATAGGTATAAACTGTCTGACATTTCTGTTTCTATAAGTCCATAACATAGGTAGAAACTGCCTGATGTTTCTATTTCTATAAGTCTCTTAACATAGGTAGAAACTGTCTGATATCTCTGTTTCTATAAGTCCCATAACATAGGCAGAAACTGTCTATGTTTCTGTTTCTATAAGTCTCATAACATAGGTAGAAACTGTCTGATATCTCTGTTTCTATAAGTCTCATAACATAGGCAGAAACTGTCTGATATCTCTGTTTCTATAAGTCTCATAACATAGGTAGAAACTGTCTGATATCTGTTTCTATAACTCTTATAAAATAGTGAGAAACTGTCTGATATCTCTGTTTGTTTCTATAAGTCTCATAACATAGGTAGCAACTATCTACGTTTCTGTTTCTATAAGTCTCATAACATAGGTAGAAACTGTCTATTTGTTTCTATAAGTCCCATAACATAGGCAGAAACTGTCTGATATCTGTTTCTATAAGTCTCACAACATAGGTAGAAACTGTCTATGTTTCTGTTTCTATAAGTCTCATAACATAGGTAGAAACTGTCTGATATTTCTGTTTCTATAAGTCTCTTAACATAGGTAGAAACTGTCTATGTTTCTATTTCTATAAGTCTCTTAACATAGGTAGAAACTGTCTGATATTTCTGTTTCTATAAGTCTTATAACATAGGTAGAAACTGTCTGATATCTCTGTTTCTATAAGTCCCATAACATAGGCAGAAACTGTCTGATATCTGTTTCTATAAGTCTCACAACATAGGTAGAAACTGTCTATGTTTCTGTTTCTATAAGTCTCATAACATAGGTAGAAACTGTCTGATATTTCTGTTTCTATAAGTCTCTTAACATAGGTAGAAACTGTCTATGTTTCTGTTTCTATAAGTCTCATAACATAGGTAGAAACTGTCTGATATTTCTGTTTCTATAAGTCTCTTAACATAGGTAGAAACTGTCTGATATTTCTGTTTCTATAAGTCTCATAACATAGGTAGAAACTGTCTACGTTTCTGTTTCTATAAGTCTCATAACATAGGTAGAAACTGTCTATTTGTTTCTATAAGTCTCACAACATAGGTAGAAATTGTCTATGTTTCTGTTTCTATAAGTCTCATAACATAGGTAGAAACTGTCTGATATTTCTGTTTCCATAATTCTCATAACATAGGTAGAAACTGTCTATGTTTCTGTTTCTATAAGTCTCATAACATAGGCAGAAACTGTCTGATATCTCTGTTTCTATAGGTCTCATAACATAGGTAGAAACTGTCTGATATTTCTGTTTCTATAAGTCTCATATCATAGGCAGAAACTGTCTGATATCTCTGTTTCTATAAGTCTCATAACATAGGCAGAAACTGTATGTTTCTCTTTCTATAAGTCTCATAACATAGGCAGAAACTGTCTGATATCTGTTTCTATAAGTCTTACAACATATGTAGAAACTGTCTATGTTTCTGCTTCTATAAGTCTCATAACATAGGTAGAAACTGTCTGATATCTCTATTTCTATAAGTCTCATAACATAGGTAGAAACTGTCTATGTTTCTGTTTCTATAAGTCTCATAACATAGGTAGAAACTGTCTGATATTTCTGTTTCTATAAGTCTCTTAACATATGTAGAAACTGTCTGATATCTCTGTTTGTTTCTATAAGTCTCATAACATAGGTAGAAACTGTCTACGTTTCTGTTTCTATAAGTCTCATAACATAGGTAGAAACTGTCTATTTGTTTCTATAAGTCTCACAACATAGGTAGAAATTGTCTATGTTTCTGTTTCTATAAGTCTCATAACATAGGTAGAAACTGTCTGATATTTCTGTTTCCATAATTCTCATAACATAGGTAGAAACTGTCTATGTTTCTGTTTCTATAAGTCTCATAACATAGGCAGAAACTGTCTGATATCTCTGTTTCTATAGGTCTCATAACATAGGTAGAAACTGTCTGATATTTCTGTTTCTATAAGTCTCATATCATAGGCAGAAACTGTCTGATATCTCTGTTTCTATAAGTCTCATAACATAGGCAGAAACTGTCTGATATCTGTTTCTATAAGTCTCACAACATAGGTAGAAACTGTCTAAGTTTCTGTTTCTATAAGTCTCATAACATAGGTAGAAACTGTCTGATATCTCTGTTTCTATAAGTCTCATAACATAGGCAGAAACTGTCTGATATCTCTGTTTCTATAAGTCTCATAACATAGGTAGAAACTGTCTATGTTTCTGTTTCTATACGTCTCATAACATAGATAGAAACTGTCTATGTTTCTGTTTCTATAAGTCTCATAACATAGGTAGAAACTGTCTGATATCTGTTTGTTTCTTTAAGTCTCATAACATAGGTAGAAACTGTCTACGTTTCTGTTTCTATAAGTCTCATAACAGGTAGAAGCTGTCTGATATTCCTGTTTCTATAAGTCCCATAACATAGGTATAAACTGTCTGACATTTCTGTTTCTATAAGTCCATAACATAGGTAGAAACTGCCTGATGTTTCTATTTCTATAAGTCTCTTAACATAGGTAGAAACTGTCTGATGTCTCTGTTTCTATAAGTCCCATAACATAGGCAGAAACTGTCTATGTTTCTCTTTCTATAAGTCTCATAACATAGGTAGAAACTGTCTGATATCTCTGTTTCTATAAGTCTCATAACATAGGCAGAAACTGTCTGATATCTCTGTTTCTATAAGTCTCATAACATAGGTAGAAACTGTCTGATATCTGTTTCTATAACTCTTATAAAATAGTGAGAAACTGTCTGATATCTCTGTTTGTTTCTATAAGTCTCATAACATAGGTAGCAACTGTCTACGTTTCTGTTTCTATAAGTCTCATAACATAGGTAGAAACTGTCTATTTGTTTCTATAAGTCTCACAACATAGGTAGAAACTGTCTATGTTTCTGTTTCTATAAGTCTCATAACATAGGTAGAAACTGTCTGATATTTCTGTTTCCATAATACTCATAACATAGGCAGAAACTGTATGTTTCTGTTTCTATAAGTTTCATAACAGGTAGAAGCTGTCTGATATTCCTGTTTCTATAAGTCCCATAACATAGGTATAAACTGTCTGATATTTCTGTTTCTATAAGTCCATAACATAGGTAGAAACTGCATGATGTTTCTATTTCTATAAGTCTCTTAACATAGGTAGAAACTGTCTGATATTTCTGTTTCTATAAGTCTTATAACATAGGTAGAAACTGTCTGATATCTCTGTTTCTATAAGTCCCATAACATAGGCAGAAACTGTCTGATATCTGTTTCTATAAGTCTCACAACATAGGTAGAAACTGTCTATGTTTCTGTTTCTATAAGTCTCATAACATAGGTAGAAACTGTCTGATATTTCTGTTTCTATAAGTCTCTTAACATAGGTAGAAACTGTCTATGTTTCTGTTTCTATAAGTCTCATAACATAGGTAGAAACTGTCTGATATTTCTGTTTCTATAAGTCTCTTAACATAGGTAGAAACTGTCTGATATTTCTGTTTCTATAAGTCTCATAACATAGGTAGAAACTGTCTACGTTTATGTTTCTATAAGTCTCATAACATAGGTAGAAACTGTCTATTTGTTTCTATAAGTCTCACAACATAGGTAGAAATTGTCTATGTTTCTGTTTCTATAAGTCTCATAACATAGGTAGAAACTGTCTGATATTTCTGTTTCCATAATTCTCATAACATAGGTAGAAACTGTCTATGTTTCTGTTTCTATAAGTCTCATAACATAGGCAGAAACTGTCTGATATCTCTGTTTCTATAGGTCTCATAACATAGGTAGAAACTGTCTGATATTTCTGTTTCTATAAGTCTCATATCATAGGCAGAAACTGTCTGATATCTCTGTTTCTATAAGTCTCATAACATAGGCAGAAACTGTCTGATATCTGTTTCTATAAGTCTCACAACATAGGTAGAAACTGTCTAAGTTTCTGTTTCTATAAGTCTCATAACATAGGTAGAAACTGTCTGATATCTCTGTTTCTATAAGTCTCATAACATAGGTAGAAACTGTCTATGTTTCTGTTTCTATACGTCTCATAACATAGATAGAAACTGTCTATGTTTCTGTTTCTATAAGTCTCATAACATAGGTAGAAACTGTCTGATATCTCTGTTTGTTTCTTTAAGTCTCATAACATAGGTAGAAACTGTCTACGTTTCTGTTTCTATAAGTCTCATAACAGGTAGAAGCTGTCTGATATTCCTGTTTCTATAAGTCCCATAACATAGGTATAAACTGTCTGACATTTCTGTTTCTATAAGTCCATAACATAGGTAGAAACTGCCTGATGTTTCTATTTCTATAAGTCTCTTAACATAGGTAGAAACTGTCTGATATTTCTATTTCTATAAGTCTTATAACATAGGTAGAAACTGTCTGATATCTCTGTTTCTATAAGTCCCATAACATAGGCAGAAACTGTCTGATATCTCTGTTTCTATAAGTCTCATAACATAGGTAGAAAGGGTCTGATATCTGTTTCTATAAGTCTTATAAAATAGTGAGAAACTGTCTGATATCTCTGTTTGTTTCTATAAGTCTCATAACATAGGTAGCAACTGTCTACGTTTCTGTTTCTATAAGTCTCATAACATAGGTAGAAACTGTCTATTTGTTTCTATAATTCTCACAACATAGGTAGAAACTGTCTATGTTTCTGTTTCTATAAGTCTCATAACATAGGTAGAAACTGTCTGATATTTCTGTTTCCATAATAATCATAACATAGGCAGAAACTGTATGTTTCTGTTTCTATAAGTCTCATAACATAGGCAGAAACTGTCTGATATCTCTGTTTCTATAGGTCTCTTAACATAGGTAGAAACTGTCTGATATTTATGTTTCTATAAGTCTTATAACATAGATAGAAACTGTCTGATATTTCTGTTTCTATAAGTCCATAACATAGGCAGAAACTGTGTAATATTTCCGTTTCTATAAGTCTCATAACATAGGTAGAAACTGTCTATGTTTCTGTTTCTATAAGTCTTATAACAGATAGAAGCTGTCTGATATTCCTGTTTCTATAAGTCTTATAACATAGGTAGAAACTGTCTATGTTTCTCTTTCTATAAGTCTCATAACATAGGTAGAAACTGTCTGATATTTCTGTTTCTATAAGTCTCATAACATAGGTAGAAACTGTCTACGTTTCTGTTTCTATAAGTCTCATAACATAGGTAGAAACTGTCTGATATTTCTGTTTCTATAAGTCTCATAACATAGGCAGAAACTGTCTGATATCTGTTTCTATAAGTCTCACAACATAGGTAGAAACTGTCTATGTTTCTGTTTCTATAAGTCTCATAACATAGGTAGAAACTGTCTGATATCTCTGTTTCTATAAGTCTCATAACATAGGTAGAAACTGTCTATGTTTCTGTTTCTATAAGTATCATAACATATGTAGAAACTGTCTGATATTTCTGTTTCTATAAGTCTCATAACATAGGTAGAAACTGTCTACGTTTCTGTTTCTATAAGTCTCATAACATAGGTAGAAACTGTCTATTTGTTTCTATAAGTCTCACAACATAGGTAGAAATTGTCTATGTTTCTGTTTCTATAAGTCTCATAACATAGGTAGAAACTGTCTGATATTTCTGTTTCCATAATTCTCATTACATAGGTAGAAACTGTCTATGTTTCTGTTTCTATAAGTCTCATAACATAGGCAGAAACTGTCTGATATCTCTGTTTCTATAGGTCTCATAACATAGGTAGAAACTGTCTGATATTTCTGTTTCTATAAGTCTCATATCATAGGCAGAAACTGTCTGATATCTCTGTTTCTATAAGTCTCATAACATAGGCAGAAACTGTCTGATAGCTGTTTCTATAAGTCTCACAACATAGGTAGAAACTGTCTAAGTTTCTATTTCTATAAGTCTCATAACATAGGTAGAAACTGTCTGATATCTCTGTTTCTATAAGTCTCATAACATAGGCAGAAACTGTCTGATATCTCTGTTTCTATAAGTCTCATAATATAGGTAGAAACTGTCTATGTTTCTGTTTCTATACGTCTCATAACATAGATAGAAACTGTCTATGTTTCTGTTTCTTTAAGTCTCATATCATAGGTAGAAACTGTCTACGTTTCTGTTTCTATAAGTCTCATAACAGGTAGAAGCTGTCTGATATTCCTGTTTCTATAAGTCCCATAACATAGGTATAAATTGTCTGACATTTCTGTTTCTATAAGTCCATAACATAGGTAGAAACTGCCTGATATTTCTGTTTCTATAAGTCTTATAACATAGGTAGAAACTGTCTGATATCTCTGTTTCTATAAGTCCCATAACATAGGCAGAAACTGTCTGATATATGTTTCTATAAGTCTCACAACATAGGTAGAAACTGTCTATGTTTCTGTTTATATAAGTCTCATAACATAGGTAGAAACTGTCTGATATCTCTGTTTCTATAAGTCTCATAACAGGCAGAAACTGTCTGATATCTCTGTTTCTATAAGTCTCATAACATAGGTAGAAAGGGTCTGATATCTGTTTCTATAAGTCTTATAAAATAGTGAGAAACTGTCTGAAATCTCTGTTTGTTTCTATAAGTCTCATAACATAGGTAGCAACTGTCTACGTTTCTGTTTCTATAAGTCTCATAACATAGGTAGAAACTGTCTATTTGTTTCTATAAGTCTCACAACATAGGTAGAAACTGTCTATGTTTCCGTTTCTATAAGTCTCATAACATAGGTAGAAACTGTCTGATATTTCTGTTTCCATAATACTCATAACATAGGCAGAAACTGTATGTTTCTGTTTCTATAAGTCTCATAACATAGGCAGAAACTGTCTGATATCTCTGTTTCTATAGATCTCTTAACATAGGTAGAAACTGTCTGATATTTCTGTTTCTATAAGTCTTATAACATAGATAGAAACTGTCTGATATTTCTGTTTCTATAAGTCCATAACATAGGCAGAAACTGTGTAATATTTCCGTTTCTAAAAGTCTCATAACATAGGTAGAAACTGTCTATGTTTCTGTTTCTATAAGTCTTATAACAGATAGAAGCTGTCTGATATTCCTGTTTCTATAAGTCTTATAACATAGGTAGAAACTGTCTATGTTTCTCTTTCTATAAGTCTCATAACATAGGTAGAAACTGTCTGATATTTCTGTTTCTATAAGTCTCATAACATAGGTAGAAACTGTCTACGTTTCTGTTTCTATAAGTCTCATAACATAGGTAGAAACTGTCTGATATTTCTGTTTCTATAAGTCTCATAACATAGGCAGAAACTGTCAGATATCTGTTTCTATAAGTCTCACAACATAGGTAGAAACTGTCTAAGTTTCTGTTTCTATAAGTCTCATAACATAGGTAGAAACTGTCTGATATCTCTGTTTCTATAAGTCTCATAACTTAGGCAGAAACTGTCTGATATCTCTGTTTCTATAAGTCTCATAACATAGGTAGAAACTGTCTATGTTTCTGTTTCTATACGTCTCATAACATAGATAGAAACTGTCTATGTTTCTGTTTCTATAAGTCTCATAACATAGGTAGAAACTGTCTGATATCTCTGTTTGTTTCTTTAAGTCTCATAACATAGGTAGAAACTGTCTACGTTTCTGTTTCTATAAGTCTCATAACAGGTAGAAGCTGTCTGATATTCCTGTTTCTATAAGTCCCATAACATAGGTATAAACTGTCTGATATTTCTGTTTCTATAAGTCCATAACATAGGGAGAAACTGCCTGATGTTTCTATTTCTATAAGTCTCTTAACATAGGTAGAAACTGTCTGATATTTCTGTTTCTATAAGTCTTATAACATAGGTAGAAACTGTCTGATATCTCTGTTTCTATAAGTCCCATAACATAGGCAGAAACTGTCTGATATCTGTTTCTATAAGTCTCACAACATAGGTAGAAACTGTCTATGTTTCTGTTTCTATAAGTCTCATAACATAGGCAGAAACTGTCTGATATCTCTGTTTCTATAAGTCTCATAACATAGGTAGAAAGTGTCTGATATCTGTTTCTATAAGTCTTATAAAATAGTGAGAAACTGTCTGATATCTCTGTTTGTTTCTATAAGTCTCATAACATAGGTAGCAACTGTCTACGTTTCTGTTTCTATAAGTCTCATAACATAGGTAGAAACTGTCTATTTGTTTCTATAAGTCTCATAACATAGGTAGAAACTGTCTATGTTTCTGTTTCTATAAGTCTCATAACATAGGTAGAAACTGTCTGATATTTATGTTTCTATAAGTCTCTTAACATAGGTAGAAACTGTCTACGTTTCTGTTTCTATAAGTCTCATAACATAGGTAGAAACTGTCTATTTGTTTCTATAAGTCTCACAACATAGGTAGAAATTGTCTATGTTTCTGTTTCTATAAGTCTCATAACATAGGTAGAAACTGTCTAAGTTTCTGTTTCTATAAGTCTCATAACATAGGTAGAAACTGTCTATTTGTTTCTATAAGTCTCACAACATAGGTAGAAATTGTCTGTTTCTGTTTCTATAAGTCTCATAACATAGGTAGAAACTGTCTGATATTTCTGTTTCCATAATTCTCATAACATAGGTAGAAACTGTCTATGTTTCTGTTTCTATAAGTCTCATAACATAGGCAGAAACTGTCTGATATCTCTGTTTCTATAGGTCTCATAACATAGGTAGAAACTGTCTGATATTTCTGTTTCTATAAGTCTCATAACATAGGCAGAAACTGTCTGATATCTGTTTCTATAAGTCTCACAACATAGGTAGAAACTGTCTAAGTTTCTGTTTCTATAAGTCTCATAACATAGGTAGAAACTGTCTGATATCTCTGTTTCTATAAGTCTCATAACATAGGCAGAAACTGTCTGATATCTCTGTTTCTATAAGTCTCATAACATAGGTAGAAACTGTCTATGTTTCTGTTTGTATACGTCTCATAACATAGATAGAAACTGTCTATGTTTATGTTTCTATAAGTCTCATAACATAGGTAGAAACTGTCTGATATCTCTGTTTGTTTCTTTAAGTCTCATAACATAGGTAGAAACTGTCTACGTTTCTGTTTCTATAAGTCTCATAACAGGTAGAAGCTGTCTGATATTCCTGTTTCTATAAGTCCCATAACATAGGTATAAACTGTCTGACATTTCTGTTTCTATAAATCCATAACATAGGTAGAAACTGCCTGATGTTTCTATTTCTATAAGTCTCTTAACATAGGTAGAAACTGTCTGATATTTCTGTTTCTATAAGTCTTATAACATAGGTAGAAACTGTCTGATATCTCTGTTTCTATAAGTCCCATAACATAGGCAGAAACTGTCTGATATCTGTTTCTATAAGTCTCACAACATAGGTAGAAACTGTCTATGTTTCTGTTTCTATAAGTCTCATAACATAGGTAGAAACTGTCTGATATCTCTGTTTCTATAAGTCTCATAACATAGGCAGAAACTGTCTGATATCTCCGTTTCTATAAGTCTCATAACATAGGTAGAAAGGGTCTGATATCTGTTTCTATAAGTCTTATAAAATAGTGAGAAACTGTCTGATATCTCTGTTTGTTTCTATAAGTCTCATAACATAGGTAGCAACTGTCTACGTTTCTGTTTCTATAAGTCTCATAACATAGGTAGAAACTGTCTGATATTTCTGTTTCCATAATACTCATAACATAGGCAGAAACTGTATGTTTCTGTTTCTATAAGTCTCATAACATAGGCAGAAACTGTCTGATATCTCTGTTTCTATAGGTCTCTTAACATAGATAGAAACTGTCTGATATTTCTGTTTCTATAAGTCCATAACATAGGCAGAAACTGTGTAATATTTCCGTTTCTAAAAGTCTCATAACATAGGTAGAAACTGTCTATGTTTCTGTTTCTATAAGTCTTATAACAGATAGAAGCTGTCTGATATTCCTGTTTCTATAAGTCTTATAACATAGGTAGAAACTGTCTATGTTTCTCTTTCTATAAGTCTCATAACATAGGTAGAAACTGTCTGATATTTCTGTTTCTATAAGTCTCATAACATAGGTAGAAACTGTCTACGTTTCTGTTTCTATAAGTCTCATAGCATAGGTAGAAACTGTCTGATATTTCTGTTTCTATAAGTCTCATAACATAGGCAGAAACTGTCAGATATCTGTTTCTATAAGTCTCACAACATAGGTAGAAACTGTCTAAGTTTCTGTTTCTATAAGTCTCATAACATAGGCAGAAACTGTCTGATATCTCTGTTTCTATAAGTCTCATAACATAGGTAGAAACTGTCTATGTTTCTGTTTGTATACGTCTCATAACATAGATAGAAACTGTCTATGTTTATGTTTCTATAAGTCTCATAACATAGGTAGAAACTGTCTGATATCTCTGTTTGTTTCTTTAAGTCTCATAACATAGGTAGAAACTGTCTACGTTTCTGTTTCTATAAGTCTCATAACAGGTAGAAGCTGTCTGATATTCCTGTTTCTATAAGTCCCATAACATAGGTATAAACTGTCTGACATTTCTGTTTCTATAAGTCCATAACATAGGTAGAAACTGCCTGATGTTTCTATTTCTATAAGTCTCTTAACATAGGTAGAAACTGTCTGATATTTCTGTTTCTATAAGTCTTATAACATAGGTAGAAACTGTCTGATATCTCTGTTTCTATAAGTCCCATAACATAGGCAGAAACTGTCTGATATCTGTTTCTATAAGTCTCACAACATAGGTAGAAACTGTCTATGTTTCTGTTTCTATAAGTCTCATAACATAGGTAGAAACTGTCTGATATCTCTGTTTCTATAAGTCTCATAACATAGGCAGAAACTGTCTGATATCTCTGTTTCTATAAGTCTCATAACATAGGTAGAAAGGGTCTGATATCTGTTTCTATAAGTCTTATAAAATAGTGAGAAACTGTCTGATATCTCTGTTTGTTTCTATAAGTCTCATAACATAGGTAGCAACTGTCTACGTTTCTGTTTCTATAAGTCTCATAACATAGGTAGAAACTGTCTATTTGTTTCTATAAGTCTCACAACATAGGTAGAAACTGTCTATGTTTCTGTTTCTATAAGTCTCATAACATAGGTAGAAACTGTCTGATATTTCTGTTTCCATAATACTCATAACATAGGCAGAAACTGTATGTTTCTGTTTCTATAAGTCTCATAACATAGGCAGAAACTGTCTGATATCTCTGTTTCTATAGGTCTCTTAACATAGATAGAAACTGTCTGATATTTCTGTTTCTATAAGTCCATAACATAGGCAGAAACTGTGTAATATTTCCGTTTCTAAAAGTCTCATAACATAGGTAGAAACTGTCTATGTTTCTGTTTCTATAAGTCTTATAACAGATAGAAGCTGTCTGATATTCCTGTTTCTATAAGTCTTATAACATAGGTAGAAACTGTCTATGTTTCTCTTTCTATAAGTCTCATAACATAGGTAGAAACTGTCTGATATTTCTGTTTCTATAAGTCTCATAACATAGGTAGAAACTGTCTACGTTTCTGTTTCTATAAGTCTCATAACATAGGTAGAAACTGTCTGATATTTCTGTTTCTATAAGTCTCATAACATAGGCAGAAACTGTCAGATATCTGTTTCTATAAGTCTCACAACATAGGTAGAAACTGTCTAAGTTTCTGTTTCTATAAGTCTCATAACATAGGTAGAAACTGTCTGATATCTCTGTTTCTATAAGTCTCATAACATAGGTAGAAACTGTCTATGTTTCTGTTTCTATACGTCTCATAACATAGATAGAAACTGTCTATGTTTCTGTTTCTATAAGTCTAATAACATAGGTAGAAACTGTCTGATATCTCTGTTTGTTTCTTTAAGTCTCATAACATAGGTAGAAACTGTCTACGTTTCTGTTTCTATAAGTCTCATAACAGGTAGAAGCTGTCTGATATTCCTGTTTCTATAAGTCCCATAACATAGGTATAAACTGTCTGATATTTCTGTTTCTATAAGTGCATAACATAGGTAGAAACTGCCTGATGTTTCTATTTCTATAAGTCTCTTAACATCGGTAGAAACTGTCTGATATTTCTGTTTCTATAAGTCTTATAACATAGGTAGAAACTGTCTGATATCTCTGTTTCTATAAGTCCCATAACATAGGCAGAAACTGTCTGATATCTGTTTCTATAAGTCTCACAACATAGGTAGAAACTGTCTATGTTTCTGTTTCTATAAGTCTCATAGCATAGGTAGAAACTGTCTGATATCTCTGTTTCTATAAGTCTCATAACATAGGCAGAAACTGTCTGATATCTCTGTTTCTATAAGTCTCATAACATAGGTAGAAAGGGTCTGATATCTGTTTCTATAAGTCTTATAAAATAGTGAGAAACTGTCTGATATCTCTGTTTGTTTCTATAAGTCTCATAACATAGGTAGCAACTGTCTACGTTTCTGTTTCTATAAGTCTCATAACATAGGTAGAAACTGTCTATTTGTTTCTATAAGTCTCACAACATAGGTAGAAACTGTCTATGTTTCTGTTTCTATAAGTCTCATAACATAGGTAGAAACTGTCTGATATTTCTGTTTCCATAATACTCATAACATAGGCAGAAACTGTATGTTTCTGTTTCTATAAGTCTCTTAACATAGGTAGAAACTGTCTGATATTTCTGTTTCTATAAGTCTCATAACATAGGTAGAAACTGTCTATGTTTCTGTTTCTATAAGTCTTATAACAGATAGAAGCTGTCTGATATTCCTGTTTCTATAAGTCTTATAACATAGGTAGAAACTGTCTGTTTCTCTTTCTATAAGTCTCATAACATAGGTAGAAACTGTCTGATATTTCTGTTTCTATAAGTCTCATAACATAGGTAGAAACTGTCTACGTTTCTGTTTCTATAAGTCTCATAACATAGGTAGAAACTGTCTGATATTTCTGTTTCTATAAGTCTCATAACATAGGTAGAAACTGTCTGATATTTCGGTTTCTATAAGTCTCATAACATAGGTAGAAACTGTCTGATATTTCTGTTTCTATAAGTCTCATATCATAGGTAGAAACTGTCTGATATCTCTGTTTCTATAAGTCTCATAACATAGGCAGAAACTGTCTGATATATGTTTCTATAAGTCTCATAACATAGGTAGAAACTGTCTATGTTTCTGTTTCTATAAGTCTCATAACATAGGTAGAAACTGTCTGATATCTCTGTTTGTTTCTATAAGTCTCATAACATAGGTAGAAACTGTCTACGTTTCTGTTTCTATAAGTCTCATAACAGGTAGAAGCTGTCTGATATTCCTGTTTCTATAAGTCCCATGACATAGGTAGAAGCTGTATAATATTCCTGTTTCTATAAGTCTCTTAACATAGGTAGAAACTGTCTGATATCTCTGTTTCTATAGGTCTCATAACATAGGTAGAAACTGTCTGATATTTCTGTTTCTCTAAGTCTCATAACATAGGTAGAAACTGTCTGATATTTCTGTTTCTATAAGTCTCATAACATAGGTAGAAACTGTCTATGTTTCTGTTTCTATAAGTCTCATATGATAGGTATAAACTGTCTACGTTTCTGTTTCTATAAGTTTCATAAAATAGGTACAAACTGTCTGATATTTCTCTCTCTATAAGTCTCATAACATAGGTAGAAACTGTCTGTTTCTTTTTCTATAAGTCTTATAACATAGGCAGAAACTGTCTGATATTTCTTTTTCTACAAGTCTCATAACATAGGCAGAAACTGTCTGATATTTCTGTTTCTATAAGTCCTTAACATAGGTAGAAACTGCCTGATGTTTCTGTTTCTATAAGTCTCATAACATAGGTAGAAACTGTCTGATATCTCAGTTTCTATAAGTCTCTTAACATAGGTAGAAACTGTCTGATATTTTGGTTTCTATAAGTCTCTTAACATAGGTAGAAACTGTCTGATATCTCAGTTTCTATAAGTCTCTTAACATAGGTAGAGACTTTCTGATATCTCTGTTTCTATAGGTCTCATAACATAGGTAGAAACTGTCTGATATTCCTGTTTCTATAAGTCC
Organism: Zingel zingel; assembly: GCA_023566125.1. Lineage (NCBI taxonomy): Eukaryota > Metazoa > Chordata > Actinopteri > Perciformes > Percidae > Zingel > Zingel zingel. The sequence goes on from CM042337.1 coordinate 1,117,881, forward strand.
CATAACATAGGTAGAAACTGTCTGATATTTCTGTTTCTATAAGTCTCATAACATAGGTAGAAACTGTCTGATATTTCGGTTTCTATAAGTCTCATAACATAGGTAGAAACTGTCTGATATTTCTGTTTCTATAAGTCTCATATCATAGGTAGAAACTGTCTGATATCTCTGTTTCTATAAGTCTCATAACATAGGCAGAAACTGTCTGATATCTGTTTCTATAAGTCTCATAACATAGATAGAAACTGTCTATGTTTCTGTTTCTATAAGTCTCATATCATAGGTAGAAACTGTCTACGTTTCTGTTTCTATAAGTCTCATAACATAGGTAGAAACTGTCTGATATCTCTGTTTCTATAAGTCTCATAACATAGGTAGAAACTGTCTACGTTTCTGTTTCTATAAGTCTCATAACAGGTAGAAGCTGTCTGATATTCCTGTTTCTATAAGTCCCATAACATAGGTAGAAACTGTCTGATATTTCTGTTTCTATAAGTCCATAACATAGGTAGAAACTGTCTGATATTTCTGTTTCTATAAGTCTCATAACATAGGTAGAAACTGTCTGATATTTCTGTTTCTATAAGTCTCATATCATAGGTAGAAACTGTCTGATATCTCTGTTTCTATAAGTCTCATATCATAGGTAGGAACTGTCTGATATCTCTGTTTCTATAGGTCTCATAACATAGGTAGAAACTGTCTGATATTCCTGTTTCTATAAGTCCCATAACATAGGTAGAAACTGTCTGATATTTCTGTTTCTATAAGTCCATAACATAGGCAGAAACTGTCTAATATTTCCGTTTCTATAAGTCTCATAACATAGGTAGAAACTGTCTATGTTTCTGTTTCTATAAGTCTCATAACAGATAGAAGCTGTCTGATATTCCTGTTTCTATAAGTCTCTTAACATAGGTAGAAACTGTCTGATATTTCTGTTTCTCTAAGTCTCATAACATAGGTAGAAACTGTCTGATATTTCTGTTTCTATAAGTCTCATAACATAGGTAGAAACTGTCTGTGTTTCTGTTTCTATACGTCTCATAACATAGGTAGAAACTGTCTATGTTTCTGTTTCTATAAGTCTCATATGATAGGTATAAACTGTCTACGTTTCTGTTTCTATAAGTCTCATAAAATAGGTACAAACTGTCTGATATTTCTCTCTCTATGAGTCTCATAACATAGGTAGAAAATGTCTGTTTCTTTTTCTGTAAGTCTCATAAAATAGGCAGAAACTGTCTGATATTTCTGTTTCTACAAGTCTCATAACATAGGCAGAAACTGTCTGATATTTCTGTTTCTATAAGTCCTTAACATAGGTAGAAACTGCCTGATGTTTCTGTTTCTATAAGTCTCATAACATAGGTAGAAAGTGTCTGATATCTGTTTCTATAAGTCTCACAACATAGGTAGAAACTGTCTATGTTTCTGTTTCTATAAGTCTCATAACATAGGCAGAAACTGTCTATGTTTCTGTTTCTATAACTCTCCTAACATAGGTAAAAACTGTCTATGTTTCTGTTTCTATAAGTCTCATAACATAGGTAGAAACTGTCTGATATCTCTGTTTCTATAAGTCTCATGACATAGGCAGAAACTGTCTGATATCTCTGTTTCTATAAGTCTCAAAACATAGGTAGAAACTGTCTATGTTTCTGTTTCTATAAGTCTCATAACATAGGTAGAAACTGTCTGATATCTCTGTTTCTATAAGTCTTATGAAATAGGTAGAAACTGTCTATGTTTCTTTTTCTATAAGTCTTATAACATAGGTAGAAACTGTCTGATATTTCTGTATCTATAAGTCTCTTAACATAGGTAGAAACTGTCTGATATCTCAGTTTCTATAAGTCTCTTAACATAGGTAGAAACTTTCTGATATCTCTGTTTCTATAAGTCTTATAAAATAGGTAGAAACTGTCTATGTTTCTGTTTCTATAAGTCTCATAACATAGGTAGAATCTGTCTGATATCTCTGTTTCTATAAGTCTTATAAAATAGGTAGAAACTGTCTATGTTTCTTTTTCTATAAGTCTCATAGCATAGGTAGAAACTGTCTGATATTTCTGTTTCTATAAGTCTCTTAACATAGGTAGAAACTGTCTGATATCTCAGTTTCTATAAGTCTCTTAACATAGGTAGAAACTTTCTGATATCTCTGTTTCTATAAGTCTTATAAAATAGGTAGAAACTGTCTATGTTTCTGTTTCTATAAGTCTCATAACATAGGTAGAAACTGTCTGATATTTCTGTTTCTATAAGTCTCTTAACATAGGTAGAAACTGTGTGATATCTCTGTTTCTATAAGTCTCATAACTTAGGTAGAAACTGTCTGATATCTCTGTTTGTTTCTATAAGTCTCATAACATAGGTAGAAACTGTCTGTTTCTGTTTCTATGAGTCTCATAACATAGGTAGAAACTGTCTATTTGTTTCTATAAGTCTCATAACATAGGCAGAAACTGTCTGATATTTCTGTTTCTACAAGTCTCATAACATAGGCAGAAACTGTCTGATATTTCTGTTTCTATAAGTCCTTAACATAGGTAGAAACTGCCTGATGTTTCTGTTTCTATAAGTCTTATAACATAGGTAGAAAGTGTCTGATATCTGTTTCTATAAGTCTCACAACATAGGTAGAAAAAGTCTATGTTTCTGTTTCTATAAGTCTCATAACATAGTCAGAAACTGTCTATGTTTTTGGTTCTATAAGTCTCATAACAGAAAGAAACTGTCTGATATCTCTGTTTCTATAAGTCTTATAACATAGGTAGAGACTGTCTATGTTTCTGTTTCTATAAGTCTCATAACAGACAGAAGCTGTCTGATATTCCTGTTTCTATAAGTCTCTTAACATAGGTAGAAACTGTCTGATATTTCTGTTTCTCTAAGTCTCATAACATAGGTAGAAACTGTCTGATATTTCCTCTTTCTATAAGTCTCATAACATAGGTAGAAACTGTCTGTGTTTCTGTTTCTATAAGTCTCATAACATAGGTAGAAACTGTCTATGTTTCTGTTTCTATAAGTCTCATATGATAGGTATAAACTGTCTACGTTTCTGTTTCTATAAGTTTCATAAAATAGGTACAAACTGTCTGATATTTCTCTATCTATAAGTCTCATAACATAGGTAGAAACTGTCTGTTTCTTTTTCTATAAGTCTCATAACATAGGCAGAAACTGTCTGATATTTCTGTTTCTACAAGTCTCATAAGATAGGCAGAAACTCTCTGATATTTCTGTTTTTATAAGTCCTTAACATAGGTAGAAACTGCCTGATGTTTCTGTTTCTATAAGTCTCATAACATAGGTAGAAATTGTCTGATATCTGTTTCTATAAGTCTCACAACACAGGTAGAAACTGTCTATGTTTCTGTTTCTATAAGTCTCATAACATAGGCAGAAACTGTCTATGTTTCTGGTTCTATAAGTCTCATAACATAGAAAGAAACTGTCTGATATCTCTGTTTCTATAAGTCTTATAACATAGGTAGAGACTGTCTATGTTTCTGTTTCTATAAGTTTCATAACATAGGTAGAAACTGTCTGTTTCTGTTTCTATAACTCTCATAACATAGGTAAAAACTGTCTATGTTTCTGTTTCTATAAGTCTCATAACATAGGTAGAAACTGTCTGATATCTCTGTTTCTATAAGTCTCATGACATAGGCAGAAACTGTCTGATATCTGTGTTTCTATAAGTCTCATAACATAGGTAGAAACTGTCTATGTTTCTGTTTCTATAAGTCTCATAACATAGGTAGAAACTGTCTGATATCTCTGTTTCTATGAGTCTTATAAAATAGGTAGAAACTGTCTATGTTTCTTTTTCTATAAGTCTCATAACATAGGTAGAAACTGTCTGATATTTCTGTTTCTATAAGTCTCTTAACATAGGTAGAAACTGTCTGATATCTCAGTTTCTATAAGTCTCTTAACATAGGTAGAAACTGTCTGATATTTTGGTTTCTATAAGTCTCTTAACATAGGTAGAAACTGTCTGATATCTCAGTTTCTATAAGTCTCTTAACATAGGTAGAGACTTTCTGATATCTCTGTTTCTATAGGTCTCATAACATAGGTAGAAACTGTCTGATATTCCTGTTTCTATAAGTCCCATAACATAGGTAGAAACTGTCTGATATTTCTGTTTGTATAAGTCCATAACATAGGCAGAAACTGTCTAATATTTCTGTTTCAATAATTCTCATAACAGATAGAAGCTGTCTGATATTCTTGTTTCTATAAGTCTCTTAACATAGGTAGAAACTGTCTGATATTTCTGTTTCTCTAAGTCTCATAACATAGGTAGAAACTGTCTGATATGTCTGTTTCTATAAGTCTCATAACATAGGTAGAAACTGTCTGTGTTTCTGTTTCTATAAGTCTCATAACATAGGTAGAAACTGTCTATGTTTCTGTTTCTATAAGTCTCATATGATAGGTATAAACTGTCTACGTTTCTGTTTCTATAAGTCTCATAAAATAGGTACAAACTGTCTGATATTTCTCTCTCTATAAGTCTCATAACATAGGTAGAAACTGTCTGTTTCTTTTTCTATAAGTCTCATAACATAGGCAGAAACTGTCTGATATTTCTGTTTCTACAAGTCTCATAACATAGGCAGAAACTGTCTGATATTTCTGTTTCTATAAGTCCTTAACATAGGTAGAAACTGCCTGATGTTTCTGTTTCTATAAGTCTCATAACATAGGTAGAAAGTGTCTGATATCTGTTTCTATAAGTCTCACAACATAGGTAGAAACTGTCTATGTTTCTGTTTCTATAAGTCTCATAACATAGGTAGAAACTGTCTGATATCTCTGTTTCTATAAGTCTCATAACATAGGTAGAAACTGTCTATGTTTCTGTTTCTATAAGTCCCATAACATAGGTAGAAACTGTCTGATATTTCTGTTTCTATAAGTCCATAACATAGGTAGAAACTGTCTGATATTTCTGTTTCTATAAGTCTCATAACATAGGTAGAAACTGTCTGATATTTCTGTTTCTATAAGTCTCATAACATAGGTAGAAACTGTCTGATATGTCTGTTTCTATAAGTCTCATAACATAGGTAGAAACTGTCTGTGTTTCTGTTTCTATAAGTCTCATAACATAGGTAGAAACTGTCTATGTTTCTGTTTCTATAAGTCTCATATGATAGGTATAAACTGTCTACGTTTCTGTTTCTATAAGTCTCATAAAATAGGTACAAACTGTCTATGTTTCTGTTTCTATAAGTCCCATAACATAGGTAGAAACTGTCTGATATTTCTGTTTCTATAAGTCCATAACATAGGTAGAAACTGTCTGATATTTCTGTTTCTATAAGTCTCATAACATAGGTAGAAACTGTCTGATATGTCTGTTTCTATAAGTCTCATAACATAGGTAGAAACTGTCTGTTTCTTTTTCTATAAGTCTCATAACATAGGCAGAAACTGTCTGATATTTCTGTTTCTACAAGTCTCATATCATAGGCAGAAACTGTCTGATATTTCTGTTTCTATAAGTCCTTAACATAGGTAGAAACTGCCTGATGTTTCTGTTTCTATAAGTCTCATAACATAGGTAGAAAGTGTCTGATATCTGTTTCTATAAGTCTCACAACATAGGTAGAAACTGTGTATGTTTCTGTTTCTATAAGTCTCATAACATAGGTAGAAACTGTCTGATATCTCTGTTTCTATAAGTCCCATAACATAGGTAGAAACTGTCTGATATTTCTGTTTCTATAAGTCCATAACATAGGTAGAAACTGTCTGATATTTCTGTTTCTATAAGTCTCATAACATAGGTAGAAACTGTCTGATATTTCTGTTTCTATAAGTCTCATATCATAGGTAGAAACTGTCTGATATCTCTGTTTCTATAAGTCTCATATCATAGGTAGGAACTGTCTGATATCTCTGTTTCTATAGGTCTCATAACATAGGTAGAAACTGTCTGATATTCCTGTTTCAATAAGTCCCATAACATAGGTAGAAACTGTCTGATATTTCTGTTTCTATAAGTCCATAACATAGGCAGAAACTGTCTAATATTTCCGTTTCTATAAGTCTCATAACATAGGTAGAAACTGTCTATGTTTCTGTTTCTATAAGTCTCATAACAGATAGAAGCTGTCTGATATTCCTGTTTCTATAAGTCTCTTAACATAGGTAGAAACTGTCTGATATTTCTGTTTCTCTAAGTCTCATAACATAGGTAGAAACTGTCTGATATTTCTGTTTCTACAAGTCTCATAACATAGGCAGAAACTGTCTGATATTTCTGTTTCTATAAGTCCTTAACATAGGTAGAAACTACCTGATGTTTCTGTTTCTATAAGTCTCATAACATAGGTAGAAAGTGTCTGTTTCTGTTTCTATGAGTCTCATAACATAGGTAGAAACTGTCTATTTGTTTCTATAAGTCTCATAACATAGGCAGAAACTGTCTGATATTTCTGTTTCTACAAGTCTCATAACATAGGCAGAAACTGTCTGATATTTCTGTTTCTATAAGTCCTTAACATAGGTAGAAACTGCCTGATGTTTCTGTTTCTATAAGTCTTATAACATAGGTAGAAAGTGTCTGATATCTGTTTCTATAAGTCTCACAACATAGGTAGAAAAAGTCTATGTTTCTGTTTCTATAAGTCTCATAACATAGTCAGAAACTGTCTATGTTTTTGGTTCTATAAGTCTCATAACAGAAAGAAACTGTCTGATATCTCTGTTTCTATAAGTCTTATAACATAGGTAGAGACTGTCTATGTTTCTGTTTCTATAAGTCTCATAACAGACAGAAGCTGTCTGATATTCCTGTTTCTATAAGTCTCTTAACATAGGTAGAAACTGTCTGATATTTCTGTTTCTCTAAGTCTCATAACATAGGTAGAAACTGTCTGATATTTCCTCTTTCTATAAGTCTCATAACATAGGTAGAAACTGTCTGTGTTTCTGTTTCTATAAGTCTCATAACATAGGTAGAAACTGTCTATGTTTCTGTTTCTATAAGTCTCATATGATAGGTATAAACTGTCTACGTTTCTGTTTCTATAAGTTTCATAAAATAGGTACAAACTGTCTGATATTTCTCTATCTATAAGTCTCATAACATAGGTAGAAACTGTCTGTTTCTTTTTCTATAAGTCTCATAACATAGGCAGAAACTGTCTGATATTTCTGTTTCTACAAGTCTCATAAGATAGGCAGAAACTCTCTGATATTTCTGTTTTTATAAGTCCTTAACATAGGTAGAAACTGCCTGATGTTTCTGTTTCTATAAGTCTCATAACATAGGTAGAAATTGTCTGATATCTGTTTCTATAAGTCTCACAACACAGGTAGAAACTGTCTATGTTTCTGTTTCTATAAGTCTCATAACATAGGCAGAAACTGTCTATGTTTCTGGTTCTATAAGTCTCATAACATAGAAAGAAACTGTCTGATATCTCTGTTTCTATAAGTCTTATAACATAGGTAGAGACTGTCTATGTTTCTGTTTCTATAAGTTTCATAACATAGGTAGAAACTGTCTGTTTCTGTTTCTATAACTCTCATAACATAGGTAAAAACTGTCTATGTTTCTGTTTCTATAAGTCTCATAACATAGGTAGAAACTGTCTGATATCTCTGTTTCTATAAGTCTCATGACATAGGCAGAAACTGTCTGATATCTGTGTTTCTATAAGTCTCATAACATAGGTAGAAACTGTCTATGTTTCTGTTTCTATAAGTCTCATAACATAGGTAGAAACTGTCTGATATCTCTGTTTCTATGAGTCTTATAAAATAGGTAGAAACTGTCTATGTTTCTTTTTCTATAAGTCTCATAACATAGGTAGAAACTGTCTGATATTTCTGTTTCTATAAGTCTCTTAACATAGGTAGAAACTGTCTGATATCTCAGTTTCTATAAGTCTCTTAACATAGGTAGAAACTGTCTGATATTTTGGTTTCTATAAGTCTCTTAACATAGGTAGAAACTGTCTGATATCTCAGTTTCTATAAGTCTCTTAACATAGGTAGAGACTTTCTGATATCTCTGTTTCTATAGGTCTCATAACATAGGTAGAAACTGTCTGATATTCCTGTTTCTATAAGTCCCATAACATAGGTAGAAACTGTCTGATATTTCTGTTTGTATAAGTCCATAACATAGGCAGAAACTGTCTAATATTTCTGTTTCAATAATTCTCATAACAGATAGAAGCTGTCTGATATTCTTGTTTCTATAAGTCTCTTAACATAGGTAGAAACTGTCTGATATTTCTGTTTCTCTAAGTCTCATAACATAGGTAGAAACTGTCTGATATGTCTGTTTCTATAAGTCTCATAACATAGGTAGAAACTGTCTGTGTTTCTGTTTCTATAAGTCTCATAACATAGGTAGAAACTGTCTATGTTTCTGTTTCTATAAGTCTCATATGATAGGTATAAACTGTCTACGTTTCTGTTTCTATAAGTCTCATAAAATAGGTACAAACTGTCTGATATTTCTCTCTCTATAAGTCTCATAACATAGGTAGAAACTGTCTGTTTCTTTTTCTATAAGTCTCATAACATAGGCAGAAACTGTCTGATATTTCTGTTTCTACAAGTCTCATAACATAGGCAGAAACTGTCTGATATTTCTGTTTCTATAAGTCCTTAACATAGGTAGAAACTGCCTGATGTTTCTGTTTCTATAAGTCTCATAACATAGGTAGAAAGTGTCTGATATCTGTTTCTATAAGTCTCACAACATAGGTAGAAACTGTCTATGTTTCTGTTTCTATAAGTCTCATAACATAGGTAGAAACTGTCTGATATCTCTGTTTCTATAAGTCTCATAACATAGGTAGAAACTGTCTATGTTTCTGTTTCTATAAGTCCCATAACATAGGTAGAAACTGTCTGATATTTCTGTTTCTATAAGTCCATAACATAGGTAGAAACTGTCTGATATTTCTGTTTCTATAAGTCTCATAACATAGGTAGAAACTGTCTGATATTTCTGTTTCTATAAGTCTCATAACATAGGTAGAAACTGTCTGATATGTCTGTTTCTATAAGTCTCATAACATAGGTAGAAACTGTCTGTGTTTCTGTTTCTATAAGTCTCATAACATAGGTAGAAACTGTCTATGTTTCTGTTTCTATAAGTCTCATATGATAGGTATAAACTGTCTACGTTTCTGTTTCTATAAGTCTCATAAAATAGGTACAAACTGTCTATGTTTCTGTTTCTATAAGTCCCATAACATAGGTAGAAACTGTCTGATATTTCTGTTTCTATAAGTCCATAACATAGGTAGAAACTGTCTGATATTTCTGTTTCTATAAGTCTCATAACATAGGTAGAAACTGTCTGATATGTCTGTTTCTATAAGTCTCATAACATAGGTAGAAACTGTCTGTTTCTTTTTCTATAAGTCTCATAACATAGGCAGAAACTGTCTGATATTTCTGTTTCTACAAGTCTCATATCATAGGCAGAAACTGTCTGATATTTCTGTTTCTATAAGTCCTTAACATAGGTAGAAACTGCCTGATGTTTCTGTTTCTATAAGTCTCATAACATAGGTAGAAAGTGTCTGATATCTGTTTCTATAAGTCTCACAACATAGGTAGAAACTGTGTATGTTTCTGTTTCTATAAGTCTCATAACATAGGTAGAAACTGTCTGATATCTCTGTTTCTATAAGTCCCATAACATAGGTAGAAACTGTCTGATATTTCTGTTTCTATAAGTCCATAACATAGGTAGAAACTGTCTGATATTTCTGTTTCTATAAGTCTCATAACATAGGTAGAAACTGTCTGATATTTCTGTTTCTATAAGTCTCATATCATAGGTAGAAACTGTCTGATATCTCTGTTTCTATAAGTCTCATATCATAGGTAGGAACTGTCTGATATCTCTGTTTCTATAGGTCTCATAACATAGGTAGAAACTGTCTGATATTCCTGTTTCAATAAGTCCCATAACATAGGTAGAAACTGTCTGATATTTCTGTTTCTATAAGTCCATAACATAGGCAGAAACTGTCTAATATTTCCGTTTCTATAAGTCTCATAACATAGGTAGAAACTGTCTATGTTTCTGTTTCTATAAGTCTCATAACAGATAGAAGCTGTCTGATATTCCTGTTTCTATAAGTCTCTTAACATAGGTAGAAACTGTCTGATATTTCTGTTTCTCTAAGTCTCATAACATAGGTAGAAACTGTCTGATATTTCTGTTTCTACAAGTCTCATAACATAGGCAGAAACTGTCTGATATTTCTGTTTCTATAAGTCCTTAACATAGGTAGAAACTGCCTGATGTTTCGGTTTCTATAAGTCTCATAACATAGGTAGAAAGTGTCTGATATCTGTTTCTATAAGTCTCACAACATAGGTAGAAACTGTCTATGTTTCTGTTTCTATAAGTCTCATAACATAGGTAGAAACTGTCTGATATCTCTGTTTCTATAAGTCTCATAACATAGGTAGAAACTGTCTATGTTTCTGTTTCTATAAGTCCCATAACATAGGTAGAAACTGTCTGATATTTCTGTTTCTATAAGTCCATAACATAGGTAGAAACTGTCTGATATTTCTGTTTCTATAAGTCTCATAACATAGGTAGAAACTGTCTGATATTTCTGTTTCTATAAGTCTCATATCATAGGTAGAAACTGTCTGATATCTCTGTTTCTATAAGTCTCATATCATAGGTAGGAACTGTCTGATATCTCTGTTTCTATAGGTCTCATAACATAGGTAGAAACTGTCTGATATTCCTGTTTCTATAAGTCCCATAACATAGGTAGAAACTGTCTGATATTTCTGTTTCTATAAGTCCATAACATAGGCAGAAACTGTCTAATATTTCCGTTTCTATAAGTCTCATAACATAGGTAGAAACTGTCTATGTTTCTGTTTCTATAAGTCTCATAACAGATAGAAGCTGTCTGATATTCCTGTTTCTATAAGTCTCTTAACATAGGTAGAAACTGTCTGATATTTCTGTTTCTCTAAGTCTCATAACATAGGTAGAAACTGTCTGATATTTCTGTTTCTATAAGTCTCATAACATAGGTAGAAACTGTCTGTGTTTCTGTTTCTATACGTCTCATAACATAGGTAGAAACTGTCTATGTTTCTGTTTCTATAAGTCTCATATGATAGGTATAAACTGTCTACGTTTCTGTTTCTATAAGTCTCATAAAATAGGTACAAACTGTCTGATATTTCTCTCTCTATAAGTCTCATAACATAGGTAGAAAATGTCTGTTTCTTTTTCTGTAAGTCTCATAAAATAGGCAGAAACTGTCTGATATTTCTGTTTCTACAAGTCTCATAACATAGGCAGAAACTGTCTGATATTTCTGTTTCTATAAGTCCTTAACATAGGTAGAAACTGCCTGATGTTTCTGGTTCTATAAGTCTCATAACATAGGTAGAAAGTGTCTGATATCTGTTTCTATAAGTCTCACAACATAGGTAGAAACTGTCTATGTTTCTGTTTCTATAAGTCTCATAACATAGGTAGAAACTGTCTGATATCTCTGTTTCTATAAGTCTCATAACATAGGTAGAAACTGTCTATGTTTCTGTTTCTATAAGTCCCATAACATAGGTAGAAACTGTCTGATATTTCTGTTTCTATAAGTCCATAACATAGGTAGAAACTGTCTGATATTTCTGTTTCTATAAGTCTCATAACATAGGTAGAAACTGTCTGATATTTCTGTTTCTATAAGTCTCATATCATAGGTAGAAACTGTCTGATATCTCTGTTTCTATAAGTCTCATATCATAGGTAGGAACTGTCTGATATCTCTGTTTCTATAGGTCTCATAACATAGGTAGAAACTGTCTGATATTCCTGTTTCTATAAGTCCCATAACATAGGTAGAAACTGTCTGATATTTCTGTTTCTATAAGTCCATAACATAGGCAGAAACTGTCTAATATTTCCGTTTCTATAAGTCTCATAACATAGGTAGAAACTGTCTATGTTTCTGTTTCTATAAGTCTCATAACAGATAGAAGCTGTCTGATATTCCTGTTTCTATAAGTCTCTTAACATAGGTAGAAACTGTCTGATATTTCTGTTTCTCTAAGTCTCATAACATAGGTAGAAACTGTCTGATATTTCTGTTTCTATAAGTCTCATAACATAGGTAGAAACTGTCTGTGTTTCTGTTTCTATACGTCTCATAACATAGGTAGAAACTGTCTATGTTTCTGTTTCTATAAGTCTCATATGATAGGTATAAACTGTCTACGTTTCTGTTTCTATAAGTCTCATAAAATAGGTACAAACTGTCTGATATTTCTCTCTCTATAAGTCTCATAACATAGGTAGAAAATGTCTGTTTCTTTTTCTGTAAGTCTCATAAAATAGGCAGAAACTGTCTGATATTTCTGTTTCTACAAGTCTCATAACATAGGCAGAAACTGTCTGATATTTCTGTTTCTATAAGTCCTTAACATAGGTAGAAACTGCCTGATGTTTCTGTTTCTATAAGTCTCATAACATAGGTAGAAAGTGTCTGATATCTGTTTCTATAAGTCTCACAACATAGGTAGAAACTGTCTATGTTTCTGTTTCTATAAGTCTCATAACATAGGCAGAAACTGTCTATGTTTCTGTTTCTATAACTCTCCTAACATAGGTAAAAACTGTCTATGTTTCTGTTTCTATAAGTCTCATAACATAGGTAGAAACTGTCTGATATCTCTGTTTCTATAAGTCTTATGAAATAGGTAGAAACTGTCTATGTTTCTTTTTCTATAAGTCTTATAACATAGGTAGAAACTTTCTGATATTTCTGTATCTATAAGTCTCTTAACATAGGTAGAAACTGTCTGATATCTCAGTTTCTATAAGTCTCTTAACATAGGTAGAAACTTTCTGATATCTCTGTTTCTATAAGTCTTATAAAATAGGTAGAAACTGTCTATGTTTCTGTTTCTATAAGTCTCAAAACATAGGTAGAATCTGTCTGATATCTCTGTTTCTATAAGTCTTATAAAATAGGTAGAAACTGTCTATGTTTCTTTTTCTATAAGTCTCATAGCATAGGTAGAAACTGTCTGATATTTCTGTTTCTATAAGTCTCTTGACATAGGTAGAAACTGTCTGATATCTCAGTTTCTATAAGTCTCTTAACATAGGTAGAAACTTTCTGATATCTCTGTTTCTATAAGTCTTATAAAATAGGTAGAAACTGTCTATGTTTCTGTTTCTATAAGTCTCATAACATAGGTAGAAACTGTCTGATATTTCTGTTTCTATAAGTCTCTTAACATAGGTAGAAACTGTGTGATATCTCTGTTTCTATAAGTCTCATAACTTAGGTAGAAACTGTCTGATATCTCTGTTTGTTTCTATAAGTCTCATAACATAGGTAGAAACTGTCTGTTTCTGTTTCTATGAGTCTCATAACATAGGTAGAAACTGTCTATTTGTTTCTATAAGTCTCATAACATAGGCAGAAACTGTCTGATATTTCTGTTTCTACAAGTCTCATAACATAGGCAGAAACTGTCTGATATTTCTGTTTCTATAAGTCCTTAACATAGGTAGAAACTGCCTGATGTTTCTGTTTCTATAAGTCTTATAACATAGGTAGAAAGTGTCTGATATCTGTTTCTATAAGTCTCACAACATAGGTAGAAACTGTCTATGTTTCTGTTTCTATAAGTCTCATAACATAGTCAGAAACTGTCTATGTTTTTGGTTCTATAAGTCTCATAACAGAAAGAAACTGTCTGATAACTCTGTTTCTATAAGTCTTATAACATAGGTAGAGACTGTCTATGTTTCTGTTTCTATAAGTCTCATAACAGACAGAAGCTGTCTGATATTCCTGTTTCTATAAGTCTCTTAACATAGGTAGAAACTGTCTGATATTTCTGTTTCTCTAAGTCTCATAACATAGGTAGAAACTGTCTGATATTTCCTCTTTCTATAAGTCTCATAACATAGGTAGAAACTGTCTGTGTTTCTGTTTCTATAAGTCTCATAACATAGGTAGAAACTGTCTATGTTTCTATTTCTATAAGTCTCATATGATAGGTATAAACTGTCTACGTTTCTGTTTCTATAAGTTTCATAAAATAGGTACAAACTGTCTGATATTTCTCTCTCTATAAGTCTCATAACATAGGTAGAAACTGTCTGTTTCTTTTTCTATAAGTCTCATAACATAGGCAGAAACTGTCTGATATTTCTGTTTCTACAAGTCTCATAACATAGGCAGAAACTGTCTGATATTTCTGTTTTTATAAGTCCTTAACATAGGTAGAAACTGCCTGATGTTTCTGTTTCTATAAGTCTCATAACATAGGTAGAAATTGTCTGATATCTGTTTCTATAAGTCTCACAACACAGGTAGAAACTGTCTATGTTTCTGTTTCTATAAGTCTCATAACATAGGCAGAAACTGTCTATGTTTCTGGTTCTATAAGTCTCATAACATAGAAAGAAACTGTCTGATATCTCTGTTTCTATAAGTCTTATAACATAGGTAGAGACTGTCTATGTTTCTGTTTCTATAAGTTTCATAACATAGGTAGAAACTGTCTGTTTCTGTTTCTATAACTCTCATAACATAGGTAAAAACTGTCTATGTTTCTGTTTCTATAAGTCTCATAACATAGGTAGAAACTGTCTGATATCTCTGTTTCTATAAGTCTCATGACATAGGCAGAAACTGTCTGATATCTGTGTTTCTATAAGTCTCATAACATAGGTAGAAACTGTCTATGTTTCTGTTTCTATAAGTCTCATAACATAGGTAGAAACTGTCTGATATCTCTGTTTCTATGAGTCTTATAAAATAGGTAGAAACTGTCTATGTTTCTTTTTCTATAAGTCTCATAACATAGGTAGAAACTGTCTGATATTTCTGTTTCTATAAGTCTCTTAACATAGGTAGAAACTGTCTGATATCTCAGTTTCTATAAGTCTCTTAACATAGGTAGAAACTGTCTGATATTTTGGTTTCTATAAGTCTCTTAACATAGGTAGAAACTGTCTGATATCTCAGTTTCTATAAGTCTCTTAACATAGGTAGAGACTTTCTGATATCTCTGTTTCTATAGGTCTCATAACATAGGTAGAAACTGTCTGATATTCCTGTTTCTATAAGTCCCATAACATAGGTAGAAACTGTCTGATATTTCTGTTTCTATAAGTCCATAACATAGGCAGAAACTGTCTAATATTTCTGTTTCTATAAGTCTCATAACAGATAGAAGCTGTCCGATATTCTTGTTTCTATAAGTCTCTTAACATAGGTAGAAACTGTCTGATATTTCTGTTTCTCTAAGTCTCATAACATAGGTAGAAACTGTCTGATATGTCTGTTTCTATAAGTCTCATAACATAGGTAGAAACTGTCTGTGTTTCTGTTTCTATAAGTCTCATAACATAGGTAGAAACTGTCTATGTTTCTGTTTCTATAAGTCTCATATGATAGGTATAAACTGTCTACGTTTCTGTTTCTATAAGTCTCATAAAATAGGTACAAACTGTCTGATATTTCTCTCTCTATAAGTCTGATAACATAGGTAGAAACTGTCTGTTTCTTTTTCTATAAGTCTCATAACATAGGCAGAAACTGTCTGATATTTCTGTTTCTACAAGTCTCATAACATAGGCAGAAACTGTCTGATATTTCTGTTTCTATAAGTCCTTAACATAGGTAGAAACTGCCTGATGTTTCTGTTTCTATAAGTCTCATAACATAGGTAGAAAGTGTCTGATATCTGTTTCTATAAGTCTCACAACATAGGTAGAAACTGTCTATGTTTCTGTTTCTATGAGTCTCATAACATAGGCAGAAACTGTCTATGTTTCTGGTTCTATAAGTCTCATAACATAGAAAGAAACTGTCTGATATCTCTGTTTCTATAAGTCTTATAACATAGGTAGAGACTGTCTATGTTTCTGTTTCTATAAGTTTCATAACATAGGTAGAAACTGTCTATGTTTCTGTTTCTATGAGTCTCATAACATAGGTAGAAACTGTCTGATATCTCTGTTTCTATAAGTCTCATGACATAGGCAGAAACTGTCTGATATCTCTGTTTCTATAAGTCTCATAACATAGGTAGAAACTGTCTATGTTTCTGTTTCTATAAGTCTCATAACATAGGTAGAAACTGTCTGATATCTCTGTTTCTATAAGTCTTATAAAATAGGTAGAAACTGTCTATGTTTCTTTTTCTATAAGTCTCATAACATAGGTAGAAACTGTCTGATATTTCTGTTTCTATAAGTCTCTTAACATAGGTAGAAACTGTCTGATATCTCAGTTTCTATAAGTCTCTTAACATAGGTGGAAACTTTCTGATATCTCTGTTTCTATAAGTCTTATAAAATAGGTAGAAACTGTCTATGTTTCTGTTTCTATAAGTCTCATAACATAGGTAGAATCTGTCTGATATCTCTGTTTCTATAAGTCTTATAAAATAGGTAGAAACTGTCTATGTTTCTGGTTCTATAAGTCTCATAACATAGAAAGAAACTGTCTGATATCTCTGTTTCTATAAGTCTTATAACATAGGTAGAGACTGTCTATGTTTCTGTTTCTATAAGTTTCATAACATAGGTAGAAACTGTCTGTGTTTCTGTTTCTATAACTCTCATAACATAGGTAAAAACTGTCTATGTTTCTGTTTCTATAAGTCTCATAACATAGGTAGAAACTGTCTGATATCTCTGTTTCTATAAGTCTCATGACATAGGCAGAAACTGTCTGATATCTCTGTTTCTATAAGTCTCATAACATAGGTAAAAACTGTCTATGTTTCTGTTTCTATAAGTCTCATAACATAGGTAGAAACTGTCTGATATCTCTGTTTCTATAAGTCTTATGAAATAGGTAGAAACTGTCTATGTTTCTTTTTCTATAAGTCTTATAACATAGGTAGAAACTGTCTGATATTTCTGTATCTATAAGTCTCTTAACATAGGTAGAAACTGTCTGATATCTCAGTTTCTATAAGTCTCTTAACATAGGTAGAAACTTTCTGATATCTCTGTTTCTATAAGTCTTATAAAATAGGTAGAAACTGTCTATGTTTCTGTTTCTATAAGTCTCATAACATAGGTAGAATCTGTCTGATATCTCTGTTTCTATAAGTCTTATAAAATAGGTAGAAACTGTCTATGTTTCTTTATCTATAAGTCT
The DNA here is from genome assembly GCA_023566125.1 of Zingel zingel. Taxonomy (NCBI): domain Eukaryota; kingdom Metazoa; phylum Chordata; class Actinopteri; order Perciformes; family Percidae; genus Zingel; species Zingel zingel. Next base: position 1,135,055 of record CM042337.1, read on the forward strand.
CATAATATAGGTAGAAACTGTCTGATATTTCTGTTTCTATAAGTCTCTTAACATAGGTAGAAACTGTCTGATATCTCAGTTTCTATAAGTCTCATAACATAGGCAGAAACTGTCTGATATTTCTGTTTCTACAAGTCTCATACCATAGGCAGAAACTGTCTGATATTTCTGTTTCTATAAGTCCTTAACATAGGTAGAAACTGCCTGATGTTTCTGTTTCTATAAGTCCTTAACATAGGTAGAAACTGCCTGATGTTTCTGTTTCTATAAGTCTCACAACATAGGTAGAAACTGTCTATGTTTCTGTTTCTATAAGTCTCATAACATAGTCACAAACTGTCTATGTTTCTGGTTCTATAAGTCTCATAACATAGAAAGAAACTGTCTGATATCTCTGTTTCTATAAGTCTTATAACATAGGTAGAGACTGTCTATGTTTCTGTTTCTATAAGTCTCATAACAGATAGAAGCTGTCTGATATTCCTGTTTCTATAAGTCTCTTAACATAGGTAGAAACTGTCTGATATTTCTGTTTCTCTAAGTCTCATAACATAGGTAGAAACTGTCTGATATTTCCTCTTTCTATAAGTCTCATAACATAGGTAGAAACTGTCTGTGTTTCTGTTTCTATAAGTCTCATAACATAGGTAGAAACTGTCTATGTTTCTGTTTCTATAAGTCTCATATGATAGGTATAAACTGTCTACGTTTCTGTTTCTATAAGTTTCATAAAATAGGTACAAACTGTCTGATATTTCTCTCTCTATAAGTCTCATAACATAGGTAGAAACTGTCTGTTTCTTTTTCTATAAGTCTCATAACATAGGCAGAAACTGTCTGATATTTCTGTTTCTACAAGTCTCATAACATAGGCAGAAACTGTCTGATATTTCTGTTTTTATAAGTCCTTAACATAGGTAGAAACTGCCTGATGTTTCTGTTTCTATAAGTCTCATAACATAGGTAGAAAGTGTCTGATATCTGTTTCTATAAGTCTCACAACATAGGTAGAAACTGTCTATGTTTCTGTTTCTATAAGTCTCATAACATAGGCAGAAACTGTCTATGTTTCTGGTTCTATAAGTCTCATAACATAGAAAGAAACTGTCTGATATCTCTGTTTCTATAAGTCTTATAACATAGGTAGAGACTGTCTATGTTTCTGTTTCTATAAGTTTCATAACATAGGTAGAAACTGTCTGTTTCTGTTTCTATAACTCTCATAACATAGGTAAAAACTGTCTATGTTTCTGTTTCTATAAGTCTCATAACATAGGTAGAAACTGTCTGGTATCTCTGTTTCTATAAGTCTCATGACATAGGCAGAAACTGTCTGATATCTCTGTTTCTATAAGTCTCATAACATAGGTAGAAACTGTCTATGTTTCTGTTTCTATAAGTCTCATAACATAGGTAGAAACTGTCTGATATCTCTGTTTCTATAAGTCTTATAAAATAGGTAGAAACTGTCTATGTTTCTTTTTCTATAAGTCTCATAACATAGGTAGAAACTGTCTGATATTTCTGTTTCTATAAGTCTCTTAACATAGGTAGAAACTGTCTGATATCTCAGTTTCTATAAGTCTCTTAACATAGGTAGAAACTGTCTGATATTTTGGTTTCTATAAGTCTCTTAACATAGGTAGAAACTGTCTGATATTTCTGTTTCTATAAGTCCATAACATAGGCAGAAACTGTCTAATATTTCTGTTTCTATAAGTCTCATAACAGATAGAAGCTGTCTGATATTCTTGTTTCTATAAGTCTCTTAACATAGGTAGAAACTGTCTGATATTTCTGTTTCTCTAAGTCTCATAACATAGGTAGAAACTGTCTGATATGTCTGTTTCTATAAGTCTCATAACATAGGTAGAAACTGTCTGTGTTTCTGTTTCTATAAGTCTCATAACATAGGTAGAAACTGTCTATGTTTCTGTTTCTATAAGTCTCATATGATAGGTATAAACTGTCTACGTTTCTGTTTCTATAAGTCTCATAAAATAGGTACAAACTGTCTGATATTTCTCTCTCTATAAGTCTCATAACATAGGTAGAAACTGTCTGTTTCTTTTTCTATAAGTCTCATAACATAGGCAGAAACTGTCTGATATTTCTGTTTCTACAAGTCTCATAACATAGGCAGAAACGGTCTGATATTTCTGTTTCTATAAGTCCTTAACATAGGTAGAAACTGCCTGATGTTTCTGTTTCTATAAGTCTCATAACATAGGTAGAAAGTGTCTGATATCTGTTTCTATAAGTCTCACAACATAGGTAGAAACTGTCTATGTTTCTGTTTCTATAAGTCTCATAACATAGGCAGAAACTGTCTATGTTTCTGGTTCTATAAGTCTCATAACATAGAAAGAAACTGTCTGATATCTCTGTTTCTATAAGTCTTATAACATAGGTAGAGACTGTCTATGTTTCTGTTTCTATAAGTTTCATAACATAGGTAGAAACTGTCTATGTTTCTGTTTCTATGAGTCTCATAACATAGGTAGAAACTGTCTGATATCTCTGTTTCTATAAGTCTTATAAAATAGGTAGAAACTGTCTATGTTTCTTTTTCTATAAGTCTCATAATATAGGTAGAAACTGTCTGATATTTCTGTTTCTATAAGTCTCTTAACATAGGTAGAAACTGTCTGATATCTCAGTTTCTATAAGTCTCATAACATAGGCAGAAACTGTCTGATATTTCTGTTTCTACAAGTCTCATAACATAGGCAGAAACTGTCTGATATTTCTGTTTCTATAAGTCCTTAACATAGGTAGAAACTGCCTGATGTTTCTGTTTCTATAAGTCTCATAACATAGGTAGAAAGTGTCTGATATCTTTTTCTATAAGTCTCACAACATAGGTAGAAACTGTCTATGTTTCTGTTTCTATAAGTCTCATAACATAGGCAGAAACTGTCTATGTTTCTGGTTCTATAAGCCTCATAACATAGAAAGAAACTGTCTGATATCTCTGTTTCTATAAGTCTTATAACATAGGTAGAGACTGTCTATGTTTCTGTTTCTATAAGTTTCATAACATAGGTAGAAACTGTCTATGTTTCTGTTTCTATGAGTCTCATAACATAGGTAGAAACTGTCTGATATCTCTGTTTCTATAAGTCTCATGACATAGGCAGAAACTGTCTGATATCTCTGTTTCTATAAGTCTCATAACATAGGTAGAAACTGTCTATGTTTCTGTTTCTATAAGTCTCATAACATAGGTAGAAACTGTCTGATATCTCTGTTTCTATAAGTCTTATAAAATAGGTAGAAACTGTCTATGTTTCTTTTTCTATAAGTCTCATAACATAGGTAGAAACTGTCTGATATTTCTGTTTCTATAAGTCTCTTAACATAGGTAGAAACTGTCTGATATCTCAGTTTCTATAAGTCTCATAACATAGGCAGAAACTGTCTGATATTTCTGTTTCTACAAGTCTCATAACATAGGCAGAAACTGTCTGATATTTCTGTTTCTATAAGTCCTTAACATAGGTAGAAACTGCCTGATGTTTCTGTTTCTACAAGTCTCTTAACATAGGTAGAAACTGTCTGATATCTCAGTTTCTATAAGTCTTATAACATAGGTAGAAAGTGTCTGATATCTGTTTCTATAAGTCTCATAACATAGGTAGAAACTGTCTGTGTTTCTGTTTCTATAAGTCTCATAACATAGGTAGAAACTGTCTATGTTTCTGTTTCTATAAGTCTCATATGATAGGTATAAACTGTCTACGTTTCTGTTTCTATAAGTCTCATAAAATAGGTACAAACTGTCTGATATTTCTCTCTCTATAAGTCTCATAACATAGGTAGAAACTGTCTGTTTCTTTTTCTATAAGTCTCATAACATAGGCAGAAACTGTCTGATATTTCTGTTTCTACAAGTCTCATAACATAGGCAGAAACTGTCTGATATTTCTGTTTCTATAAGTCCTTAACATAGGTAGAAACTGCCTGATGTTTCTGTTTCTATAAGTCTCATAACATAGGTAGAAAGTGTCTGATATCTGTTTCTATAAGTCTCACAACATAGGTAGAAACTGTCTATGTTTCTGTTTCTATAAGTCTCATAACATAGGCAGAAACTGTCTATGTTTCTGGTTCTATAAGTCTCATAACATAGAAAGAAACTGTCTGATATCTCTATTTCTATAAGTCTTATAACATAGGTAGAGACTGTCTATGTTTCTGTTTCTATAAGTTTCATAACATAGGTAGAAACTGTCTATGTTTCTGTTTCTATGAGTCTCATAACATAGGTAGAAACTGTCTGATATCTCTGTTTCTATAAGTCTCATGACATAGGCAGAAACTGTCTGATATCTCTGTTTCTATAAGTCTCATAACATAGGTAGAAACTGTCTATGTTTCTGTTTCTATAAGTCTCATAACATAGGTAGAAACTGTCTGATATCTCTGTTTCTATAAGTCTTATAAAATAGGTAGAAACTGTCTATGTTTCTTTTTCTATAAGTCTCATAACATAGGTAGAAACTGTCTGATATTTCTGTTTCTATAAGTCTCTTAACATAGGTAGAAACTGTCTGATATCTCAGTTTCTATAAGTCTCTTAACATAGGTAGAAACTTTCTGATATCTCTGTTTCTATAAGTCTTATAACATAGGTAGAGACTGTCTATGTTTCTGTTTCTATACGTTTCATAACATAGGTAGAAACTGTCTATGTTTCTGTTTCTATAACTCTCATAACATAGGTAAAAACTGTCTATGTTTCTGTTTCTATAAGTCTCATAACATAGGTAGAAACTGTCTGATATCTCTGTTTCTATAAGTCTCATGACATAGGCAGAAACTGTCTGATATCTCTGTTTCTATAAGTCTTATGAAATAGGTAGAAACTGTCTATGTTTCTTTTTCTATAAGTCTTATAACATAGGTAGAAACTGTCTGATATTTCTGTATCTATAAGTCTCTTAACATAGGTAGAAACTGTCTGATATCTCAGTTTCTATAAGTCTTATGAAATAGGTAGAAACTGTCTATGTTTCTTTTTCTATAAGTCTTATAACATAGGTAGAAACTGTCTGATATTTCTGTATCTATAAGTCTCTTAACATAGGTAGAAACTGTCTGATATCTCAGTTTCTATAAGTCTCTTAACATAGGTAGAAACTGTCTGATATCTCAGTTTCTATAAGTCTTATAACATAGGTAGAAAGTGTCTGATATCTGTTTCTATAAGTCTCACAACATAGGTAGAAACTGTCTATGTTTCTGTTTCTATAAGTCTCATAACATAGTCACAAACTGTCTATGTTTCTGGTTCTATAAGTCTCATAACATAGAAAGAAACTGTCTGATATCTCTGTTTCTATAAGTCTTATAACATAGGTAGAGACTGTCTATGTTTCTGTTTCTATAAGTCTCATAACAGATAGAAGCGGTCTGATATTCCTGTTTCTATAAGTCTCTTAACATAGGTAGAAACTGTCTGATATTTCTGTTTCTACAAGTCTCATAACATAGGCAGAAACTGTCTGATATTTCTGTTTTTATAAGTCCTTAACATAGGTAGAAACTGCCTGATGTTTCTGTTTCTATAAGTCTCATAACATAGGTAGAAAGTGTCTGATATCTGTTTCTATAAGTCTCACAACATAGGTAGAAACTGTCTATGTTTCTGTTTCTATAAGTCTCATAACATAGGCAGAAACTGTCTATGTTTCTGGTTCTATAAGTCTCATAACATAGAAAGAAACTGTCTGATATCTCTGTTTCTATAAGTCTTATAACATAGGTAGAGACTGTCTATGTTTCTGTTTCTATAAGTTTCATAACATAGGTAGAAACTGTCTGTTTCTGTTTCTATAACTCTCATAACATAGGTAAAAACTGTCTATGTTTCTGTTTCTATAAGTCTCATAACATAGGTAGAAACTGTCTGGTATCTCTGTTTCTATAAGTCTCATGACATAGGCAGAAACTGTCTGATATCTCTGTTTTTATGAGTCTCATAACATAGGTAGAAACTGTCTATGTTTCTGTTTCTATAAGTCTCATAACATAGGTAGAAACTGTCTGATATCTCTGTTTCTATAAGTCTTATAAAATAGGTAGAAACTGTCTATGTTTCTTTTTCTATAAGTCTCATAACATAGGTAGAAACTGTCTGATATTTCTGTTTCTATAAGTCTCTTAACATAGGTAGAAACTGTCTGATATCTCAGTTTCTATAAGTCTCTTAACATAGGTAGAAACTGTCTGATATTTTGGTTTCTATAAGTCTCTTAACATAGGTAGAAACTGTCTGATATCTCAGTTTCTATAAGTCTCTTAACATAGGTAGAGACTTTCTGATATCGCTGTTTCTATAGGTCTCATAACATAGGTAGAAACTGTCTGATATTCCTGTTTCTATAAGTCCCATAACATAGGTAGAAACTGTCTGATATTTCTGTTTCTATAAGTCCATAACATAGGCAGAAACTGTCTAATATTTCTGTTTCTATAAGTCTCATAACAGATAGAAGCTGTCTGATATTCCTGTTTCTATAAGTCTCTTAACATAGGTAGAAACTGTCTGATATTTCTGTTTCTCTAAGTCTCATAACATAGGTAGAAACTGTCTGATATGTCTGTTTCTATAAGTCTCATAACATAGGTAGAAACTGTCTGTGTTTCTGTTTCTATAAGTCTCATAACATAGGTAGAAACTGTCTATGTTTCTGTTTCTATAAGTCTCATATGATAGGTATAAACTGTCTACGTTTCTGTTTCTATAAGTCTCTTAACATAGGTAGAAACTTTCTGATATCTCTGTTTCTATAAGTCTTATAAAATAGGTAGAAACTGTCTATGTTTCTGTTTCTATAACTCTCATAACATAGGTAAAAACTGTCTATGTTTCTGTTTCTATAAGTCTCGTAACATAGGTAGAAACTGTCTGATATCTCTGTTTCTATAAGTCTCATGACATAGGCAGAAACTGTCTGATATCTCTGTTTCTATAAGTCTCATAACATAGGTAGAAACTGTCTATGTTTCTGTTTCTATAAGTCTCATAACATAGGTAGAAACTGTCTGATATCTCTGTTTCTATAAGTCTCATGAAATAGGTAGAAACTGTCTATGTTTCTTTTTCTATAAGTCTCTTAACATAGGTAGAAACTGTCTGATATCTCAGTTTCTATAAGTCTCTTAACATAGGTAGAAACTTTCTGATATCTCTGTTTCTATAAGTCTTATAAAATAGGTAGAAACTGTCTATGTTTCTGTTTCTATAAGTCTCATAACATAGGTAGAATCTGTCTGATATCTCTGTTTCTATAAGTCTTATAAAATAGGTAGAAACTGTCTATGTTTCTTTTTCTATAAGTCTCATAATATAGGTAGAAACTGTCTGATATTTCTGTTTCTATAAGTCTCTTAACATAGGTAGAAACTGTCTGATATCTCAGTTTCTATAAGTCTCATAACATAGGCAGAAACTGTCTGATATTTCTGTTTCTACAAGTCTCATAACATAGGCAGAAACTGTCTGATATTTCTGTTTCTATAAGTCCTTAACATAGGTAGAAACTGCCTGATGTTTCTGTTTCTATAAGTCTCTTAACATAGGTAGAAACTGTCTGATATCTCAGTTTCTATAAGTCATATAACATAGGTAGAAAGTGTCTGATATCTGTTTCTATAAGTCTCACAACATAGGTAGAAACTGTCTATGTTTCTGTTTCTATAAGTCTCATAACATAGTCAGAAACTGTCTATGTTTCTGGTTCTATAAGTCTCATAACATAGAAAGAAACTGTCTGATATCTCTGTTTCTATAAGTCTTATAACATAGGTAGAGACTGTCTATGTTTCTGTTTCTATAAGTCTCATAACAGATAGAAGCTGTCTGATATTCCTGTTTCTATAAGTCTCTTAACATAGGTAGAAACTGTCTGATATTTCTGTTTCTCTAAGTCTCATAACATAGGTAGAAACTGTCTGATATTTCCTCTTTCTATAAGTCTCATAACATAGGTAGAAACTGTCTGTGTTTCTGTTTCTATAAGTCTCATAACATAGGTAGAAACTGTCTATGTTTCTGTTTCTATAAGTCTCATATGATAGGTATAAACTGTCTACGTTTCTGTTTCTATAAGTTTCATAAAATAGGTACAAACTGTCTGATATTTCTCTCTCTATAAGTCTCATAACATAGGTAGAAACTGTCTGTTTCTTTTTCTATAAGTCTCATAACATAGGCAGAAACTGTCTGATATTTCTGTTTCTACAAGTCTCATAACATAGGCAGAAACTGTCTGATATTTCTGTTTTTATAAGTCCTTAACATAGGTAGAAACTGCCTGATGTTTCTGTTTCTATAAGTCTCATAACATAGGTAGAAAGTGTCTGATATCTGTTTCTATAAGTCTCACAACATAGGTAGAAACTGTCTATGTTTCTGTTTCTATAAGTCTCATAACATAGGCAGAAACTGTCTATGTTTCTGGTTCTATAAGTCTCATAACATAGAAAGAAACTGTCTGATATCTCTGTTTCTATAAGTCTTATAACATAGGTAGAGACTGTCTATGTTTCTGTTTCTATAAGTTTCATAACATAGGTAGAAACTGTCTGTTTCTGTTTCTATAACTCTCATAACATAGGTAAAAACTGTCTATGTTTCTGTTTCTATAAGTCTCATAACATAGGTAGAAACTGTCTGGTATCTCTGTTTCTATAAGTCTCATGACATAGGCAGAAACTGTCTGATATCTCTGTTTCTATAAGTCTCATAACATAGGTAGAAACTGTCTATGTTTCTGTTTCTATAAGTCTCATAACATAGGTAGAAACTGTCTGATATCTCTGTTTCTATAAGTCTTATAAAATAGGTAGAAACTGTCTATGTTTCTTTTTCTATAAGTCTCATAACATAGGTAGAAACTGTCTGATATTTCTGTTTCTATAAGTCTCTTAACATAGGTAGAAACTGTCTGATATCTCAGTTTCTATAAGTCTCTTAACATAGGTAGAAACTGTCTGATATTTTGGTTTCTATAAGTCTCTTAACATAGGTAGAAACTGTCTGATATCTCAGTTTCTATAAGTCTCTTAACATAGGTAGAGACTTTCTGATATCGCTGTTTCTATAGGTCTCATAACATAGGTAGAAACTGTCTGATATTCCTGTTTCTATAAGTCCCATAACATAGGTAGAAACTGTCTGATATTTCTGTTTCTATAAGTCCATAACATAGGCAGAAACTGTCTAATATTTCTGTTTCTATAAGTCTCATAACAGATAGAAGCTGTCTGATATTCCTGTTTCTATAAGTCTCTTAACATAGGTAGAAACTGTCTGATATTTCTGTTTCTCTAAGTCTCATAACATAGGTAGAAACTGTCTGATATGTCTGTTTCTATAAGTCTCATAACATAGGTAGAAACTGTCTGTGTTTCTGTTTCTATAAGTCTCATAACATAGGTAGAAACTGTCTATGTTTCTGTTTCTATAAGTCTCATATGATAGGTATAAACTGTCTACGTTTCTGTTTCTATAAGTCTCATAAAATAGGTACAAACTGTCTGATATTTCTCTCTCTATAAGTATCATAACATAGGTAGAAACTGTCTGATATTTCTGTTTCTACAAGTCTCATAACATAGGCAGAAACTGTCTGATATTTCTGTTTCTATAAGTCCTTAACATAGGTAGAAACTGCCTGATGTTTCTGTTTCTATAAGTCTTATAACATAGGTAGAGACTGTCTATGTTTCTGTTTCTATAAGTTTCATAACATAGGTAGAAACTGTCTATGTTTCTGTTTCTATAAGTCTCATAACATAGGTAGAAACTGTCTGATATCTCTGTTTCTATAAGTCTCATGACATAGGCAGAAACTGTCTGATATCTCTGTTTCTATAAGTCTCATAACATAGGTAGAAACTGTCTATGTTTCTGTTTCTATAAGTCTCATAACATAGGTAGAAACTGTCTGATATCTCTGTTTCTATAAGTCTTATAAAATAGGTAGAAACTGTCTATGTTTCTTTTTCTATAAGTCTCATAACATAGGTAGAAACTGTCTGATATTTCTGTTTCTATGAGTCTCTTAACATAGGTAGAAACTGTCTGATATCTCAGTTTCTATAAGTCTCTTAACATAGGTAGAAACTTTCTGATATCTCTGTTTCTATAAGTCTTATAAAATAGGTAGAAACTGTCTATGTTTCTGTTTCTATAAGTCTCATAACATAGGTAGAATCTGTCTGATATCTCTGTTTCTATAAGTCTTATAAAATAGGTAGAAACTGTCTATGTTTCTTTTTCTATAAGTCTCATAACATAGGTAGAAACTGACTGATATTTCTGTTTCTATAAGTCTCTTAACATAGGTAGAAACTGTCTGATATCTCACTTTCTATAAGTCTCTTAACATAGGTAGAAACTTTCTTATATCTCTGTTTCTATAAGTCTCATAACTTAGGTAGAAACTGTCTGATATCTCTGTTTGTTTCTATAAGTCTCATAACATAGGTAGAAACTGTCTACGTTTCTGTTTCTATAAGTCTCATAACATAGGTAGAAACTGTCTATTTGTTTCTATAAGTCTCATAACATAGGAAGAAACTGTCTGATATTTCTGTTTCTACAAGTCTCATAACATAGGCAGAAACTGTCTGATATTTCTGTTTCTATAAGTCTCATAACATAGGTAGAAAGTGTCTGATATCTGTTTCTATAAGTCTCACAACATAGGTAGAAACAGTCTATGTTTCTGTTTCTATAAGTCTCATAACATAGGCAGAAATTGTCTATGTTTCTGGTTCTATAAGTATCATAACAAAGAAAGAAACTGTCTGATATCTCTGTTTCTATAAGTCTTATAACATAGGTAGAGAATGTCTATGTTTCTGTTTCTATAAGTTTCATAACTTAGGTAGAAACTGTCTATGTTTCTGTTTCTATAACTCTCATAACATAGGTAAAAACTGTCTATGTTTCTGTTTCTATAAGTCTCATAACATTGGTAGAAACTGTCTGATATCTCTGTTTCTATAAGTCTCATGACATAGGCAGAAACTGTCTGATATCTCTGTTCCTATAAGTCTCATAACATAGGTAGAAACTGTCTATGTTTCTGTTTCTATAAGTCTCATAACATAGGTAGAAACTGTCTGATATCTCTGTTTCTATAAGTCTTGTGAAATACGTAGAAACTGTCTATGTTTCTTTTTCTATAAGTCTTATAACATAGGTAGAAACTGTCTGATATTTCTGTTTCTATAAGTCTCTTAACATAGGTAGAAACTGTCTGATATCTCAGTTTCTATAAGTCTATTAACATAGGTAGAAACTTTCTGATATCTCTGTTTCTATAAGTCTTATAAAATAGGTAGAAACTGTCTATGTTTCTGTTTCTATAAGTCTCATAACATAGGTAGAATCTGTCTGTTATCTCTGTTTCTATAAGTCTTATAAAATAGGTAGAAACTGTCTGTTTCTTTTTCTATAAGTCTCATAACATAGGTAGAAACTGTCTGATATTTCTGTTTCTATAAGTCTCTTAACATAGGTAGAAACTGTCTGATATCTCAGTTTCTATAAGTCTCCTAACATAGGTAGAAACTTTATGATATCTCTGTTTCTATAAGTCTTATAAAATAGGTAGAAACTGTCTATGTTTCTGTTTCTATAAGTCTCATAACATAGGTAGAAACTGTCTGATATTTCTGTTTCTATAAGTCTCTTAACATAGGTAGAAACTGTCTGATATCTCTGTTTCTATAAGTCTCATAACTTAGGTAGAAACTGTCTGATATCTCTGTTTGTTTCTATAAGTCTCATAACATAGATAGAAACTGTCTATGTTTCTGTTTCTATAAGTCTCATAACATAGGTAGAAACTGTCTATTTGTTTCTATAAGTCTCATAACATAGGCAGAAACTGTCTGATATTTCTGTTTCTACAAGTCTCATAACATAGGCAGAAACTGTCTGATATTTCTGTTTCTATAAGTCCTTAACATAGGTAGAAACTGCCTGATGTTTCTGTTTCTATAAGTCTCATAACATAGGTAGAAAGTGTCTGATATCTGTTTCTATAAGTCTCACAACATAGGTAGAAACTGTCTATGTTTCTGTTTCTATAAGTCTCATAACATAGTCAGAAACTGTCTATGTTTCTGGTTCTATAAGTCTCATAACATAGAAAGAAACTGTCTGATATCTCTGTTTCTATAAGTCTTATAACATAGGTAGAGACTGTCTATGTTTCTGTTTCTATAAGTCTCATAACATAGGTAGAAACTGTCTGATATTTCTGTTTCTCTAAGTCTCATAACATAGGTAGAAACTGTCTGATATTTCTGTTTCTATAAGTCTCATAACATAGGTAGAATCTGTCTGATATCTCTGTTTCTATAAGTCTTATAAAATAGGTAGAAACTGTCTGTTTCTTTTTCTATAAGTCTCATAACATAGGTAGAAACTGTCTGATATTTCTGTTTCTATAAGTCTCTTAACATAGGTAGAAACTGTCTGATATCTCAGTTTCTATAAGTCTCCTAACATAGGTAGAAACTTTATGATATCTCTGTTTCTATAAGTCTTATAAAATAGGTAGAAACTGTCTATGTTTCTGTTTCTATAAGTCTCATAACATAGGTAGAAACTGTCTGATATTTCTGTTTCTATAAGTCTCTTAACATAGGTAGAAACTGTCTGATATCTCTGTTTCTATAAGTCTCATAACTTAGGTAGAAACTGTCTGATATCTCTGTTTGTTTCTATAAGTCTCATAACATAGATAGAAACTGTCTATGTTTCTGTTTCTATAAGTCTCATAACATAGGTAGAAACTGTCTATTTGTTTCTATAAGTCTCATAACATAGGCAGAAACTGTCTGATATTTCTGTTTCTACAAGTCTCATAACATAGGCAGAAACTGTCTGATATTTCTGTTTCTATAAGTCCTTAACATAGGTAGAAACTGCCTGATGTTTCTGTTTCTATAAGTCTCATAACATAGGTAGAAAGTGTCTGATATCTGTTTCTATAAGTCTCACAACATAGGTAGAAACTGTCTATGTTTCTGTTTCTATAAGTCTCATAACATAGTCAGAAACTGTCTATGTTTCTGGTTCTATAAGTCTCATAACATAGAAAGAAACTGTCTGATATCTCTGTTTCTATAAGTCTTATAACATAGGTAGAGACTGTCTATGTTTCTGTTTCTATAAGTCTCATAACAGATAGAAGCTGTCTGATATTCCTGTTTCTATAAGTCTCTTAACATAGGTAGAAACTGTCTGATATTTCTGTTTCTCTAAGTCTCATAACATAGGTAGAAACTGTCTGATATTTCTGTTTCTATAAGTCTCATAACATAGGTAGAAACTGTCTGTGTTTCTGTTTCTATAAGTCTCATAACATAGGTAGAAACTGTCTATGTTTCTGTTTCTATAAGTCTCATATGATAGGTATAAACTGTCTACGTTTCTGTTTCTATAAGTTTCATAAAATAGGTACAAAATGTCTGATATTTCTCTCTCTATAAGTCTCATAACATAAGCAGAAACTGTCTGATATTTCTGTTTCTACAAGTCTCATAACATAGGTAGAAACTGCCTGATGTTTCTGTTTCTATAAGTCTCATAACATAGGTAGAAAGTGTCTGATATCTGTTTCTATAAGTCTCACAACATAGGTAGAAACTGTCTGTTTCTGTTTCTATAAGTCTCATAACATAGGCAGAAACTGTCTATGTTTCTGGTTCTATAAGTCTCATAACATAGAAAGAAACTGTCTGATATCTCTGTTTCTATAAGTCTCATAACATAGGTAGAGACTGTCTATGTTTCTGTTTCTATAACTCTCATAACATAGGTAAAAACTGTCTATGTTTCAGTTTCTATAAGTCTCATAACATAGGTAGAAACTGTCTGATATTTCTGTTTCTATAAGTCTCTTAACATAGGTAGAAACTGTCTGATATCTCAGTTTCTATAAGTCTCTTAACATAGGTAGAAACTGTCTGATATCTCAGTTTCTATAAGTCTCTTAACATAGGTAGAGACTTTCTGATATCTCTGTTTCTATAGGTCTCATAACATAGGTAGAAACTGTCTGATATTCCTGTTTCTATAAGTCCCATAACATAGGTAGAAACTGTCTGATATTTCTGTTTCTATAAGTCCATAACATAGGCAGAAACTGTCTAATATTTCCGTTTCTATAAGTCTCATAACATAGGTAGAAACTGTCTATGTTTCTGTTTCTATAAGTCTCATAACAGATAGAAGCTGTCTGATATTCCTGTTTCTATAAGTCTCTTAACATAGGTAGAAACTGTCTGATATTTCTCTCTCTATAAGTCTCATAACATAGGCAGAAACTGTCTGATATTTCTGTTTCTACAAGTCTCATAACATAGGCAGACACTGTCTGATATTTCTGTTTCTATAAGTCCTTAACATAGGTAGAAACTGCCTGATGTTTCTGTTTCTATAAGTCTCATAACATAGGTAGAAAGTGTCTGATATCTGTTTCTATAAGTCTCACAACATAGGTAGAAACTGTCTATGTTTCTGTTTCTATAAGTCTCATAACATAGGCAGAAACTGTCTATGTTTCTGGTTCTATAAGTCTCATAACATAGAAAGAAACTGTCTGATATCTCTGTTTCTATAAGTCTTATAACATAGGTAGAGACTGTCTATGTTTCTGTTTCTATAAGTTTCATAACATAGGCAGAAACTGTCTCTGTTTCTGTTTCTATAACTCTCATAACATAGGTAAAAACTGTCTATGTTTCTGTTTCTATAAGTCTCATAACATAGGTAGAAACTGTCTGATATATCTGTTTCTATAAGTCTCATGACATAGGCAGAAACTGTCTGACATCTCTGTTTCTATAAGTCTTATAAAATAGGTAGAAACTGTCTATGTTTCTTTTTCTATAAGTCTCATAACATAGGTAGAAACTGTCTGATATTTCTGTTTCTATAAGTCTCTTAACATAGGTAGAAACTGTCTGATATCTCAGTTTCTATAAGTCTCTTAACATAGGTAGAAACTTTCTGATATCTCTGTTTCTATAAGTCTTATAAAATAGGTAGAAACTGTCTATGTTTCTTTTTCTATAAGTTTCATAACATAGGTAGAAACTGTCTGATATTTCTGTTTCTATAAGTCTCTTAACATAGGTAGACACTGTCTGATATCTCAGTTTCTATAAGTCTCTTAACATAGGTAGAAACTTTCTGATATCTCTGTTTCTATAAGTCTCTTAACATAGGTAGAAACTGTCTGATATCTCTGTTTCTATAAGTCTCATAACTTAGGTAGAAACTGTCTGATATCTCTGTTTGTTTCTATAAGTCTCATAACATAGGTAGAAACTGTCTACGTTTCTGTTTCTATAAGTCTCATAACATAGGTAGAAACTGTCTATTTGTTTCTATAAGTCTCATAACATAGACAGAAACTGTCTGATATTTCTGTTTCTACAAGTCTCATAACATAGGCAGAAACTGTCTGATATTTCTGTTTCTATAAGTCCTTAACATAGGTAGAAACTGCCTGATGTTTCTGTTTCTATAAGTCTCATAACATAGGTAGAAAGTGTCTGATATCTGTTTCTATAAGTCTCACAACATAGGTAGAAACTGTCTATGTTTCTGTTTCTATAAGTCTCATAACATAGGCAGAAACTGTCTATGTTTCTGGTTCTATAAGTCTCATAACATAGAAAGAAACTGTCTGATATCTCTGTTTCTATAAGCCTTATAACATAGGTAGAGACTGTCTATGTTTCTGTTTCTATAAGTTTCATAACTTAGGTAGAATCTGTCTGATATCTCTGTTTCTATAAGTCTTATAAAATAGGTAGAAACTGTCTACGTTTCTGTTTCTATAAGTCTCATAACATAGGTAGAAACTGTCTATTTGTTTCTATAAGTCTCATAACATAGGCAGAAACTGTCTGATATTTCTGTTTCTACAAGTCTCATAACATAGGCAGAAACTGTCTGATATTTATGTTTCTATAAGTCCTTAACATAGGTAGAAACTGCCTGATGTTTCTGTTTCTATAAGTCTCATAACATAGGTAGAAAGTGTCTGATATCTGTTTCTATAAGTCTCACAACATAGGTAGAAACTGTCTATGTTTCTGTTTCTATAAGTCTCATAACATAGTCAGAAACTGTCTATGTTTCTGGTTCTATAAGTCTCATAACATAGAAAGAAACTGTCTGATATCTCTGTTTCTATAAGTCTTATAACATAGGTAGAGACTGTCTATGTTTCTGTTTCTATAAGTCTCATAACAGATAGAAGCTGTCTGATATTCCTGGTTCTATAAGTCTCTTAACATAGGTAGAAACTGTCTGATATTTCTGTTTCTCTAAGTCTCATAACATAGGTAGAAACTGTCTGATATTTCTGTTTCTATAAGTCTCATAACATAGGTAGAAACTGTCTGTGTTTCTGTTTCTATAAGTCTCATAACATAGGTAGAAACTGTCTGTTTCTGTTTCTATAAGTCTCATATGATAGGTATAAACTGTCTACGTTTCTGTTTCTATAAGTTTCATAAAATAGGTACAAAATGTATGATATTTCTCAATCTATAAGTCTCATAACATAAGCAGAAACTGTCTGATATTTCTGTTTCTACAAGTCTCATAACATAGGTAGAAACTGCCTGATGTTTCTGTTTCTATAAGTCTCATAACATAGGTAGAAACTGTCTGATATTTCTGTTTCTATAAGTCTCTTAACATAGGTAGAAACTGTCTGATATCTCACTTTCTATAAGTCTCTTAACATAGGTAGAAACTTTCTGATATCTCTGTTTCTATAAGTCTTATAAAATAGGTAGAAACTGTCTATGTTTCTGTTTCTATAAGTCTCATAACATAGGTAGAAACTGTCTGATATTTCTGTTTCTATAAGTCTCTTAACATAGGTAGAAACTGTCTGATATCTCTGTTTCTATAAGTCTCATAACTTAGGTAGAAACTGTCTGATCTCTGTTTGTTTCTATAAGTCTCATAACATAGGTAGAAACTGTCTACGTTTCTGTTTCTATAAGTCTCATAACATAGGTAGAAACTGTCTATTTGTTTCTATAAGTCTCATAACATAGGCAGAAACTGTCTGATATTTCTGTTTCTACAAGTCTCATAACATAGGCAGAAACTGTCTGATATTTCTGTTTCTATAAGTCTCATAACATAGGTAGAAAGTGTCTGATATCTGTTTCTATAAGTCTCACAACATAGGTAGAAACTGTCTATGTTTCTGTTTCTATAAGTCTCATAACATAGGCAGAAACTGTCTATGTTTCTGGTTCTATAAGTCTCATAACATAGAAAGAAACTGTCTGATATCTCTGTTTCTATAAGTCTTATAACATAGGTAGAGACTGTCTATGTTTCTGTTTCTAAAAGTTTCATAACTTAGGTAGAAACTGTCTATGTTTCTGTTTCTATAACTCTCATAACATAGGTAAAAACTGTCTATGTTTCTGTTTCTATAAGTCTCATAACATAGGTAGAAACTGTCTGATATCTCTGTTTCTATAGGTCTCATGACATAGGCAGAAACTGTCTGATATCTCTGTTTCTATAAGTCTCATAACATAGGTAGAAACTGTCTATGTTTCTGTTTCTATAAGTCTCATAACATAGGTAGAAACTGTCTGATATCTCTGTTTCTATAAGTCTTATGAAATACGTAGAAACTGTCTATGTTTCTTTTTCTATAAGTCTTATAACATAGGTAGAAACTGTCTGATATTTCTGTTTCTATAAGTCTCTTAACATAGGTAGAAACTGTCTGATATCTCAGTTTCTATAAGTCTCTTAACATAGGTAGAAACTTTCTGATATCTCTGTTTCTATAAGTCTTATAAAATAGGTAGAAACTGTCTATGTTTCTGTTTCTATAAGTCTCATAACATAGGTAGAATCTGTCTGATATCTCTGTTTCTATAAGTCTTATAAAATAGGTAGAAACTGTCTATGTTTCTTTTTCTATAAGTCTCATAACATAGGTAGAAACTGTCTGATATTTCTGTTTCTATAAGTCTCTTAACATAGGTAGAAACTGTCTGATATCTCTGTTTCTTTAAGTCTCATAACTTAGGTAGAAACTGTCTGATATCTCTGTTTGTTTCTATAAGTCTCATAACATAGATAGAAACTGTCTATGTTTCTGTTTCTATAAGTCTCATAACATAGGTAGAAACTGTCTATTTGTTTCTATAAGTCTCATAACATAGGCAGAAACTGTCTGATATTTCTGTTTCTACAAGTCTCATAACATAGGCAGAAACTGTCTGATATTTCTGTTTCTATAAGTCCTTAACATAGGTAGAAACTGCCTGATGTTTCTGTTTCTATAAGTCTCATAACATAGGTAGAAAGTGTCTGATATCTGTTTCTATAAGTCTCACAACATAGGTAGAAACTGTCTATGTTTCTGTTTCTATAAGTCTCATAACATAGGCAGAAACTGTCTATGTTTCTGGTTCTATAAGTCTCATAACATAGAAAGAAACTGTCTGATATCTCTGTTTCTATAAGTCTTATAACATAGGTAGAAACTGTCTATGTTTCTGTTTCTATAAGTTTCATAACATAGGTAGAAACTGTCTCTGTTTCTGTTTCTATAACTCTCATAACATAGGTAAAAACTGTCTATGTTTCTGTTTCTATAAGTCTCATAACATAGGTAGAAACTGTCTGATATCTCTGTTTCTATAAGTCTCATGACATAGGCAGAAACTGTCTGATATCTCTGTTTCTATAAGTCTCATAACATAGGTAGAAACTGTCTATGTTTCTGTTTCTATAAGCCTCATAACATAGGTAGAAACTGTCTGATATCTCTGTTTCTATGAGTCTTATAAAATAGGTAGAAACTGTCTGTTTCTTTTTCTATAAGTCTCATAACATAGGTAGAAACTGTCTGATATTTCTGTTTCTATAAGTCTCTTAACATAGGTAGAAACTGTCTGATATCTCAGTTTCTATAAGTCTCTTAACATAGGTAGAAACTTTCTGATATCTCTGTTTCTATAAGTCTTATAAAATAGGTAGAAACTGTCTGTTTCTTTTTCTATAAGTTTCATAACATAGGTAGAAACTGTCTGATATTTCTGTTTCTATAGGTCTCTTAACATAGGTAGACACTGTCTGATATCTCAGTTTCTATAAGTCTCTTAACATAGGTAGAAACTTTCTGATATCTCTGTTTCTATAAGTCTCTTAACATAGGTAGAAACTGTCTGATATCTCTGTTTCTATAAGTCTCATAACTTAGGTAGAAACTGTCTGATATCTCTGTTTGTTTCTATAAGTCTCATAACATAGGTAGAAACTGTCTACGTTTCTGTTTCTATAAGTCTCATAACATAGGTAGAAACTGACTATTTGTTTCTATAAGTCTCATAACATAGGCAGAAACTGTCTGATATTTCTGTTTCTACAAGTCTCATAACATAGGCAGAAACTGTCTGATATTTATGTTTCTATAAGTCCTTAACATAGGTAGAAACTGCCTGATGTTTCTGTTTCTATAAGTCTCATAACATAGGTAGAAAGTGTCTGATATCTGTTTCTATAAGTCTCACAACATAGGTAGAAACTGTCTATGTTTCTGGTTCTATAAGTCTCATAACATAGAAAGAAACTGTCTGATATCTCTGTTTCTATAAGTCTCATGACATAGGCAGAAACTGTCTATGTTTCTGTTTCTATAACTCTCATAACATAGGTAAAAACTGTCTATGTTTCTGTTTCTATAAGTCTCATAACATAGGTAGAAACTGTCTGATATCTCTGTTTCTATAAGTCTCATGACATAGGCAGAAACTGTCTGATATCTCTGTTTCTATAAGTCTCATAACATAGGTAGAAACTGTCTATGTTTCTGTTTCTATAAGTCTCATAACATAGGTAGAAACTGTCTGATATCTCTGTTTCTATAAGTCTTATAAAATAGGTAGAAACTGTCTATGTTTCTTTTTCTATAAGTCTCATAACATAGGTAGAAACTGTCTGATATTTCTGTTTCTATAAGTCTCTTAACATAGGTAGAAACTGTCTGATATCTCAGTTTCTATAAGTCTCTTAACATAGGTAGAAACTTTCTGATATATCTGTTTCTATAAGTCTTATAAAATAGGTAGAAACTGTCTATGTTTCTGTTTCTATAAGTCTCATAACATAGGTAGAATCTGTCTGATATCTCTGTTTCTATGAGTCTTATAAAATAGGTAGAAACTGTCTATGTTTCTTTTTCTATAAGTCTCATAACATAGGTAGAAACTGTCTGATATTTCTGTTTCTATAAGTCTCTTAACATAGGTAGAAACTGTCTGATATCTCAGTTTCTATAAGTCTCTTAACATAGGTAGAAACTTTCTGATATCTCTGTTTCTATAAGTCTTATAAAATAGGTAGAAACTGTCTATGTTTCTGTTTCTATAAGTCTCATAACATAGGTAGAAACTGTCTGATATTTCTGTTTCTATAAGTCTCTTAACATAGGTAGAAACTGTCTGATATCTCTGTTTCTATAAGTCTCATAACTTATGGAGAAACTGTCTGATATTTCTGTTTCTATAAGTCTCTTAACATAGGTTGAAACTGTCTGATATCTCTGTTTGTTTCTATAAGTCTCATAACATAGGTAGAAACTGTCTACGTTTCTGTTTCTATAAGTCTCATAACATAGGTAGAAACTGTCTATTTGTTTCTATAAGTCTCACAACATAGGTAGAAACTGTCTATGTTTCTGTTTCTATAAGTCTCATAACATAGGTAGAAACTGTCTGATATTTCTGTTTCCATAATTCTCATAACATAGGCAGAAACTGTATGTTTCTGTTTCTATAAGTCTCATAACAGATAGAAGCTGTCTGATATTCCTGTTTCTATAAGTCTCTTAACATAGGTAGAAACTGTCTGATATTTCTGTTTCTCTAAGTCTCATAACATAGGTAGAAACTGTCTATGTTTCTGTTTCTATAAATCTCATAACATAGGCAGAAACTGTCTATGTTTCTGGTTCTATAAGTCTCATAACATAGAAAGAAACTGTCTGATATGTCTGTTTCTATAAGTCTTATAACATAGGTAGAGACTGTCTATGTTTCTGTTTCTATAAGTTTCATAACATAGGTAGAAACTGTCTATGTTTCTGTTTCGATAACTCTCATAACATAGGTAAAAACTGTCTATTTGTTTCTATAAGTCTCACAACATAGGTAGAAACTGTCTATGTTTCTGTTTCTATAAGTCCCATAACATAGGTAGAAACTGTGTAATATTTCCGTTTCTATAAGTCTCATATCATAGGTAGAAACTGTCTGATATCTCTGTTTCTGTAAGTCTCATAACATAGGCAGAAACTGTCTGATATATGTTTCTATAAGTCTCATAACATAGGTAGAAACTGTCTATGTTTCTGTTTCTATAAGTCTCATATCATAGGTAGAAACTGTCTACGTTTCTGTTTCTACAAGTCTCATAATATAGGTAGAAACTGTCTGATATCTCTGTTTGTTTCTATAAGTCTCATAACATAGGTAGAAACTGTCTACGTTTCTGTTTCTATAAGTCTCATGACAGGTAGAAGCTGTCTGATATTCCTGTTTCTATAAGTCCCATAACATAGGTAGAAACTGTCTGATATTTCTGTTTCTATAAGTCCATAACATAGGTAGAAACTGCCTGATGTTTCTGTTTCTATTAGTCTCTTAACATAGGTAGAAACTGTCTGATATTTCTGTTTCTATAAGTCTCATAACATAGGTAGAAACTGTCTGATATTTATGTTTCTATAAGTCTCATATCATAGGTAGAAACTGTCTGATATCTCTGTTTCTATAAGTCTCATAACATAGGTAGAAACTGTCTGATATTTCTGTTTCTATAAGTCTCATATCATAGGTAGAAACTGTCTGATATCTCTGTTTCTATAGGTCTCATAACATAGGTAGAAACTGTCTGATATTCCTGTTTCTATAAGTTCCATAACATAGGTAGAAACTGTCTGATATTTCTGTTTCTATAAATCCATAACATAGGCAGAAACTGTCTAATATTTCCGTTTCTATAAGTCTCATAACATAGGTAGAAACTGTCTGTTTCTGTTTCTATAAGTCTCATAACAGATAGAAACTGTCTGATATTTCTGTTTCTATAAGTCTCATAACATAGGTAAAAACTGTCTATGTTTCTGTTTCTATAAGTCTCATAAAATAGGTACAAACTGTCTGATATTTCTCTCTCTATAAGTCTCATAACATAGGTAGAAACTGTCTGTTTCTTTTTCTATAAGTCTCATAACATAGGCAGAAACTGTCTGATATTTCTGTTTCTACAAGTCTCATAACATAGGCAGAAACTGTCTGATATTTCTGTTTCTATAAGTCTCATAACATAGGTAGAAAGTGTCTGATATCTGTTTCTATAAGTCTCACAACATAGGTAGAAACTGTCTATGTTTCTGTTTCTATAAGTGTCATAACATAGGCAGAAACTGTCTATGTTTCTGGTTCTATAAGTCTCATAACATAGAAAGAAACTGTCTGATATCTCTGTTTCTATAAGTCTTATAACATAGGTAGAGACTGTCTATGTTTCTGTTTCTATACGTTTCATAACATAGGTAGAAACTGTCTATGTTTCTGTTTCTATAACTCTCATAACATAGGTAAAAACTGTCTATGTTTCTGTTTCTATAAGTCTCATAACATAGGTAGAAACTGTCTGATATCTCTGTTTCTATAAGTCTCATGACATAGGCAGAAACTGTCTGATATCTCTGTTTCTATAAGTCTCATAACATAGGTAGAAACTGTCTATGTTTCTGTTTCTATAAGTCTCATAACATAGGTAGAAACTGTCTGATATTTCTGTTTCTATAAGTCTTATAAAATAGGTAGAAACTGTCTATGTTTCTTTTTCTATAAGTCTCATAACATAGGTAGAAACTGTCTGATATTTCTGTTTCTATAAGTCTCTTAACATAGGTAGAAACTGTCTGATATCTCAGTTTCTATAAGTCTCTTAACATAGGTAGAAACTGTCTGATATTTCTGTTTCTATAAGTCTCATATCATAGGTAGAAACTGTCTGATATCTCTGTTTCTATAGGTCTCATAACATAGGTAGAAACTGTCTGATATTCCAGTTTCTATAAGTCCCATAACATAGGTAGAAACTGTCTGATATTTATGTTTCTATAAATCCATAACATAGGCAGAAACTGTCTAATATTTCCGTTTCTATAAGTCTCATAACATAGGTAGAAACTGTCTGTTTCTGTTTCTATAAGTCTCATAACATAGGTAGAAACTGTCTGTGTTTCTGTTTCTATAAGTTTCATAACATAGGTAGAAACTGTCTGATATTTCTGTTTCTATAAATCCATAACATAGGCAGAAACTGTCTAATATTTCCGTTTATATAAGTCTCATAACATAGGTAGAAACTGTCTGTTTCTGTTTCTATAAGTCTCATAACAGATAGAAACTGTCTGATATTTCTGTTTCTATAAGTCTCATAACATAGGTAAAAACTGTCTATGTTTCTGTTTCTATAAGTCTCATAAAATAGGTACAAACTGTCTGATATTTCTCTCTCTATAAGTCTCATAACATAGGTAGAAACTGTCTGTTTCTTTTTCTATGAGTCTCATATCATAGGCAGAAACTGTCTGATATCTCTGTTTCTATAAGTCTCATAACATAGGCAGAAACTGTCTGATATCTGTTTCTATAAGTCTAACAACATAGGTAGAAACTGTCTATGTTTCTGTTTCTATAAGTCTCATAACATAGGTAGAAACTGTCTGATATCTCTGTTTCTATGAGTCTCATAACATAGGTAGAAACTGTCTGATATTTCTGTTTCTATAAATCCATAACATAGGCAGAAACTGTCTAATATTTCCGTTTCTATAAGTCTCATAACATAGGTAGAAACTGTCTGTTTCTGTTTCTATAAGTCTCATAACAGATAGAAACTGTCTGATATTTCTGTTTCTATAAGTCTCATAACATAGGTAAAAACTGTCTATGTTTCTGTTTCTATAAGTCTCATAAAATAGGTACAAACTGTCTGATATTTCTCTCTCTATAAGTCTCATAACATAGGTAGAAACTGTCTGTTTCTTTTTCTATGAGTCTCATATCATAGGCAGAAACTGTCTGATATCTCTGTTTCTATAAGTCTCATAACATAGGCAGAAACTGTCTGATATCTGTTTCTATAAGTCTAACAACATAGGTAGAAACTGTCTATGTTTCTGTTTCTATAAGTCTCATAACATAGGTAGAAACTGTCTGATATCTCTGTTTCTATGAGTCTCATAACATAGGTAGAAACTGTCTGATATTTCTGTTTCTATAAATCCATAACATAGGCAGAAACTGTCTAATATTTCCGTTTCTATAAGTCTCATAACATAGGTAAAAACTGTCTATGTTTCTGTTTCTATAAGTCTCATAAAATAGGTACAAACTGTCTGATATTTCTCTCTCTATAAGTCTCATAACATAGGTAGAAACTGTCTGTTTCTTTTTCTATAAGTCTCATAACAGATAGAAACTGTCTGATATTTCTGTTTCTATAAGTCTCATAACATAGGTAAAAACTGTCTATGTTTCTGTTTCTATAAGTCTCATAAAATAGGTACAAACTGTCTGATATTTCTCTCTCTATAAGTCTCATAACATAGGTAGAAACTGTCTGTTTCTTTTTCTATAAGTCTCATAACATAGGCAGAAACTGTCTGATATTTCTGTTTCTACAAGTCTCATAACATAGGCAGAAACTGTCTGATATTTCTGTTTCTATAAGTCTCATAACATAGGTAGAAAGTGTCTGATATCTGTTTCAATAAGTCTCACAACATAGGTAGAAACTGTCTATGTTTCTGTTTCTATAAGTCTCATAACATAGGCAGAAACTGTCTATGTTTCTGGTTCTATAAGTCTCATAACATAGAAAGAAACTGTCTGATATCTCTGTTTCTATAAGTCTTATAACATAGGTAGAGACTGTCTATGTTTCTGTTTCTATAAGTTTCATAACATAGGTAGAAACTGTCTATGTTTCTGTTTCTATAACTCTCATAACATAGGTAAAAACTGTCTATGTTTCTGTTTCTATAAGTCTCATAACATAGGTAGAAACTGTCTGATATCTCTGTTTCTATAAGTCTCATGACATAGGCAGAAACTGTCTGATATCTCTGTTTCTATAAGTCTCATAACATAGGTAGAAACTGTCTATGTTTCTGTTTCTATGAGTCTCATAACATAGGTAGAAACTGTCTGATATCTCTGTTTCTATAAGTCTTATAAAATAGGTAGAAACTGTCTATGTTTCTTTTTCTATAAGTCTCATAACATAGGTAGAAACTGTCTGATATTTCTGTTTCTATAAGTCTCTTAACATAGGTAGAAACTGTCTGATATCTCAGTTTCTATAAGTCTCTTAACATAGGTAGAAACTGTCTGATATTTCTGTTTCTATAAGTCTCATATCATAGGTAGAAACTGTCTGATATCTCTGTTTCTATAGGTCTCATAACATAGGTAGAAACTGTCTGATATTCCAGTTTCTATAAGTCCCATAACATAGGTAGAAACTGTCTGATATCTCTGTTTGTTTCTATAAGTCTCATAACATAGGTAGAAACTGTCTACGTTTCTGTTTCTATAAGTCTCATAACATAGGTAGAAACTGTCTATTTGTTTCTATAAGTCTCATAACATAGGCAGAAACTGTCTGATATTTATGTTTCTACAAGTCTCATAACATAGGCAGAAACTGTCTGATATTTATGTTTCTATAAGTCCTTAACATAGGTAGAAACTGCCTGATGTTTCTGTTTCTATAAGTCTCATAACATAGGTAGAAAGTGTCTGATATCTGTTTCTATAAGTCTCACAACATAGGAAGAAACTGTCTATGTTTCTGTTTCTATAAGTCTCATAACATAGGCAGAAACTGTCTATGTTTCTGGTTCTATAAGTCTCATAACATAGAAAGAAACTGTCTGATATCTCTGTTTCTATAAGTCTTATAACATAGGTAGAGACTGTCTATGTTTCTGTTTCTATAAGTTTCATAACTTAGGTAGAAACTGTCTATGTTTCTGATTCTATAACTCTCATAACATAGGTAAAAACTGTCTATGTTTCTGTTTCTATAAGTCTCATAACATATGTAGAAACTGTCTGATATCTCTGTTTCTATAAGTCTCATGACATAGGCAGAAACTGTCTGATATCTCTGTTTCTATAAGTCTCATAACATAGGTAGAAACTGTCTATGTTTCTGTTTCTATAAGTCTCATAACATAGGTAGAAACTGTCTGATATCTCTGTTTCTATAAGTCTTATAAAATAGGTAGAAACTGTCTATGTTTATTTTTCTATAAGTCTCATAACATAGGTAGAAACTGTCTGATATTTCTGTTTCTATAAGTCTCTTAACATAGGTAGAAACTGTCTGATATCTCAGTTTCTATAAGTCTCTTAACATAGGTAGAAACTTTCTGATATCTCTGTTTCTATAAGTCTTATAAAATAGGTAGAAACTGTCTATGTTTCTGTTTCTATAAGTCTCATAACATAGGTAGAATCTGTCTGATATCTCTGTTTCTATAAGTCTTATAAAATAGGTAGAAACTGTCTATGTTTCTTTTTCTATAAGTCTCATAACATAGGTAGAAACTGTCTGATATTTCTGTTTCTATAAGTCTCTTAACATAGGTAGAAACTGTCTGATATCTCAGTTTCTATAAGTCTCTTAACATAGGTAGAAACTTTCTGATATCTCTGTTTCTATAAGTCTTATAAAATAGGTAGAAACTGTCTATGTTTCTGTTTCTATAAGTCTCATAACATAGGTAGAAACTGTCTGATATTTCTGTTTCTATAAGTCTCTTAACATAGGTAGAAACTGTCTGATATCTCTGTTTCTATAAGTCTCATAACTTATGGAGAAACTGTCTGATATTTCTGTTTCTATAAGTCTCTTAACATAGGTAGAAACTGTCTGATATCTCTGTTTGTTTCTATAAGTCTCATAACATAGGTAGAAACTGTCTACGTTTCTGTTTCTATAAGTCTCATAACATAGGTAGAAACTGTCTATTTGTTTCTATAAGTCTCACAACATAGGTAGAAACTGTCTATGTTTCTGTTTCTATAAGTCTCATAACATAGGTAGAAACTGTCTGATATTTCTGTTTCCATAATTCTCATAACATAGGCAGAAACTGTATGTTTCTGTTTCTATAAGTCTCATAACAGATAGAAGCTGTCTGATATTCCTGTTTCTATAAGTCTCTTAACATAGGTAGAAACTGTCTGATATTTCTGTTTCTCTAAGTCTCATAACATAGGTAGAAACTGTCTATGTTTCTGTTTCTATAAATCTCATAACATAGGCAGAAACTGTCTATGTTTCTGGTTCTATAAGTCTCATAACATAGAAAGAAACTGTCTGATATGTCTGTTTCTATAAGTCTTATAACATAGGTAGAGACTGTCTATGTTTCTGTTTCTATAAGTTTCATAACATAGGTAGAAACTGTCTATGTTTCTGTTTCGATAACTCTCATAACATAGGTAGCAACTGTCTATGTTTCTGTTTCTATAAGTCTCATAACATAGGTAAAAACTGTCTATTTGTTTCTATAAGTCTCACAACATAGGTAGAAACTGTCTATGTTTCTGTTTCTATAAGTCTCATAACATAGCTAGAAACTGTATGTTTCTGTTTCTATAAGTCTCATAACATAGGCAGAAACTGTCTGATATCTCTGTTTCTATAGGTCTCATAACATAGGTAGAAACTGTCTGATATTTCTGTTTCTATAAGTCCCATAACATAGGTAGAAACTGTGTAATATTTCCGTTTCTATAAGTCTCATAACATAGGTAGAAACTGTCTATGTTTCTGTTTCTATAAGTCTCATAACATAGGTAGAAACTGTCTGATATTTCTGTTTCTATAAGTCTCATAACATAGGTAGAAACTGTCTACGTTTCTGTTTCTATACGTCTCATAACATAGGTAGAAACTGTCTGATATTTCTGTTTCTATAAGTCTCATAACATAGGTAGAAACTGTCTGATATTTCGGTTTCTATAAGTCTCATAACATAGGTAGAAACTGTCTGATATTTCTGTTTCTATAAGTCTCATAACATAGGCAGAAACTGTCTGATATCTGTTTCTATAAGTCCATAACATAGGTAGAAACTGTCTATGTTTCTGTTTCTATAAGTCTCATATCATAGGTAGAAACTGTCTACGTTTCTGTTTCTACAAGTCTCATAACATAGGTAGAAACTGTCTGATATCTCTGTTTGTTTCTATAAGTCTCATAACATAGGTAGAAACTGTCTACGTTTCTGTTTCTATAAGTCTCATGACAGGTAGAAGCTGTCTGATATTCCTGTTTCTATAAGTCCCATAACATAGGTAGAAACTGTCTGATATTTCTGTTTCTATAAGTCCATAACATAGGTAGAAACTGCCTGCTGTTTCTGTTTCTATTAGTCTCTTAACATAGGTAGAAACTGTCTGATATTTATGTTTCTATAAGTCTCATATCATAGGTAGAAACTGTCTGATATCTCTGTTTCTATAAGTCTCATAACATAGGTAGAAACTGTCTGATATTTCTGTTTCTATAAGTCTCATATCATAGGTAGAAACTGTCTGATATCTCTGTTTCTATAGGTCTCAGATCATAGGTAGAAACTGTCTGATATTCCTGTTTCTATAAGTCCCATAACATAGGTAGAAACTGTCTGATATTTCTGTTTCTATAAATCCATAACATAGGCAGAAACTGTCTAATATTTCCGTTTCTATAAGTCTCATAACATAGGTAGAAACTGTCTGTTTCTGTTTCTATAAGTCTCATAACATAGGTAGAAACTGTCTGATATTTCTGTTTCTATAAGTCTCATAACATAGGTAGAAACTGTCTGATATTTCGGTTTCTATAAGTCTCATAACATAGGTAGAAACTGTCTGATATTTCTGTTTCTATAAGTCTCATATCATAGGTAGAAACTGTCTGATATCTCTGTTTCTATAAGTCTCATAACATAGGCAGAAACTGTCTGATATATGTTTCTATAAGTCTCATAACATAGGTAGAAACTGTCTATGTTTCTGTTTCTATAAGTCTCATATCATAGGTAGAAACTGTCTACGTTTCTGTTTCTACAAGTCTCATAATATAGGTAGAAACTGTCTGATATCTCTGTTTGTTTCTATAAGTCTCATAACATAGGTAGAAACTGTCTACGTTTCTGTTTCTATAAGTCTCATGACAGGTAGAAGCTGTCTGATATTCCTGTTTCTATAAGTCCCATAACATAGGTAGAAACTGTCTGATATTTCTGTTTCTATAAGTCCATAACATAGGTAGAAACTGCCTGATGTTTCTGTTTCTATTAGTCTCTTAACATAGGTAGAAACTGTCTGATATTTCTGTTTCTATAAGTCTCATAACATAGGTAGAAACTGTCTGATATTTATGTTTCTATAAGTCTCATATCATAGGTAGAAACTGTCTGATATCTCTGTTTCTATAAGTCTCATAACATAGGTAGAAACTGTCTGATATTTCTGTTTCTATAAGTCTCATATCATAGGTAGAAACTGTCTGATATCTCTGTTTCTATAGGTCTCATAACATAGGTAGAAACTGTCTGATATTCCTGTTTCTATAAGTCCCATAACATAGGTAGAAACTGTCTGATATTTCTGTTTCTATAAATCCATAACATAGGCAGAAACTGTCTAATATTTCCGTTTCTATAAGTCTCATAACATAGGTAGAAACTGTCTGTTTCTGTTTCTATAAGTCTCATAACAGATAGAAACTGTCTGATATTTCTGTTTCTATAAGTCTCATAACATAGGTAAAAACTGTCTATGTTTCTGTTTCTATAAGTCTCATAAAATAGGTACAAACTGTCTGATATTTCTCTCTCTATAAGTCTCATAACATAGGTAGAAACTGTCTGTTTCTTTTTCTATAAGTCTCATAACATAGGCAGAAACTGTCTGATATTTCTGTTTCTACAAGTCTCATAACATAGGCAGAAACTGTCTGATATTTCTGTTTCTATAAGTCTCATAACATAGGTAGAAAGTGTCTGATATCTGTTTCTATAAGTCTTATAACATAGGTAGAGACTGTCTATGTTTCTGTTTCTATACGTTTCATAACATAGGTAGAAACTGTCTATGTTTCTGTTTCTATAAGTCTCATAACATAGGCAGAAACTGTCTATGTTTCTGGTTCTATAAGTCTCATAACATAGAAAGAAACTGTCTGATATCTCTGTTTCTATAAGTCTTATAACATAGGTAGAGACTGTCTATGTTTCTGTTTCTATACGTTTCATAACATAGGTAGAAACTGTCTATGTTTCTGTTTCTATAACTCTCATAACATAGGTAAAAACTGTCTATGTTTCTGTTTCTATAAGTCTCATAACATAGGTAGAAACTGTCTGATATCTCTGTTTCTATAAGTCTCATGACATAGGCAGAAACTGTCTGATATCTCTGTTTCTATAAGTCTCATAACATAGGTAGAAACTGTCTATGTTTCTGTTTCTATAAGTCTCATAACATAGGTAGAAACTGTCTGATATCTCTGTTTCTATAAGTCTTATAAAATAGGTAGAAACTGTCTATGTTTCTTTTTCTATAAGTCTCATAACATAGGTAGAAACTGTCTGATATTTCTGTTTCTATAAGTCTCTTAACATAGGTAGAAACTGTCTGATATCTCAGTTTCTATAAGTCTCTTAACATAGGTAGAAACTGTCTGATATTTCTGTTTCTATAAGTCTCATATCATAGGTAGAAACTGTCTGATATCTCTGTTTCTATAGGTCTCATAACATAGGTAGAAACTGTCTGATATTCCAGTTTCTATAAGTCCCATAACATAGGTAGAAACTGTCTGATATTTATGTTTCTATAAATCCATAACATAGGCAGAAACTGTCTAATATTTCCGTTTCTATAAGTCTCATAACATAGGTAGAAACTGTCTGTTTCTGTTTC
Source organism: Zingel zingel (assembly GCA_023566125.1). NCBI lineage: Eukaryota > Metazoa > Chordata > Actinopteri > Perciformes > Percidae > Zingel > Zingel zingel. Next base: position 1,166,156 of record CM042337.1, read on the forward strand.
TATAAGTCTCATAACAGATAGAAGCTGTCTGATATTCCTGTTTCTATAAGTCTCATAACATAGGTAGAAACTGTCTGTGTTTCTGTTTCTATAAGTCTCATAACATAGGTAGAAACTGTCTGATATTTCTGTTTCTATAAGTCTCATAACATAGGTAAAAACTGTCTAAGTTTCTGTTTCTATAAGTCTCATAAAATAGGTACAAACTGTCTGATATTTCTCTCTCTATAAGTCTCATAACATAGGTAGAAACTGTCTGTTTCTTTTTCTATAAGTCTCATAACATAGGCAGAAACTGTCTATGTTTCTGGTTCTATAAGTCTCATAACATAGAAAGAAACTGTCTGATATCTCTGTTTCTTTAAGTCTTATAACATAGGTAGAGACTGTCTATGTTTCTGTTTCTATAAGTTTCATAACATAGGTAGAAACTGTCTATGTTTCTGTTTCTATAACTCTCATAACATAGGTAAAAACTGTCTATGTTTCTGTTTCTATAAGTCTCATAACATAGGTAGAAACTGTCTGATATCTCTGTTTCTATAAGTCTCATGACATAGGCAGAAACTGTCTGATATCTCTGTTTCTATAAGTCTCATAACATAGGTAGAAACTGTCTATGTTTCTGTTTCTATAAGTCTCATAACATAGGTAGAAACTGTCTGATATCTCTGTTTCTATAAGTCTTACAAAATAGGTAGAAACTGTCTATGTTTCTTTTTCTATAAGTCTCATAACATAGGTAGAAACTGTCTGATATTTCTGTTTCTATAAGTCTCTTAACATAGGTAGAAACTGTCTGATATCTCAGTTTCTATAAGTCTCTTAACATAGGTAGAAACTGTCTGATATTTCTGTTTCTATAAGTCTCATATCATAGGTAGAAACTGTCTGATATCTCTGTTTCTATAGGTCTCATAACATAGGTAGAAACTGTCTGATATTCCTGTTTCTATAAGTCCCATAACATAGGTAGAAACTGTCTGATAGTTCTGTTTCTATAAATCCATAACATAGGCAGAAACTGTCTAATATTTCCGTTTCTATAAGTCTCATAACATAGGTAGAAACTGTCTGTTTCTGTTTCTATAAGTCTCATAACATAGGTAGAAACTGTCTGATATTTCTGTTTCTATAAGTCTCATAACATAGGTAGAAACTGTCTGATATTTCGGTTTCTATAAGTCTCATAACATAGGTAGAAACTGTCTGATATTTCTGTTTCTATAAGTCTCATATCATAGGTAGAAACTGTCTGATATCTCTGTTTCTATAAGTCTCATAACATAGGCAGAAACTGTCTGATATATGTTTCTATAAGTCTCATAACATAGGTAGAAACTGTCTATGTTTCTGTTTCTATAAGTCTCATATCATAGGTAGAAACTGTCTACGTTTCTGTTTCTACAAGTCTCATAATATAGGTAGAAACTGTCTGATATCTCTGTTTGTTTCTATAAGTCTCATAACATAGGTAGAAACTGTCTACGTTTCTGTTTCTATAAGTCTCATGACAGGTAGAAGCTGTCTGATATTCCTGTTTCTATAAGTCCCATAACATAGGTAGAAACTGTCTGATATTTCTGTTTCTATAAGTCCATAACATAGGTAGAAACTGCCTGATGTTTCTGTTTCTATTAGTCTCTTAACATAGGTAGAAACTGTCTGATATTTCTGTTTCTATAAGTCTCATAACATAGGTAGAAACTGTCTGATATTTATGTTTCTATAAGTCTCATATCATAGGTAGAAACTGTCTGATATCTCTGTTTCTATAAGTCTCATAACATAGGTAGAAACTGTCTGATATTTCTGTTTCTATAAGTCTCATATCATAGGTAGAAACTGTCTGATATCTCTGTTTCTATAGGTCTCATAACATAGGTAGAAACTGTCTGATATTCCTGTTTCTATAAGTCCCATAACATAGGTAGAAACTGTCTGATATTTCTGTTTCTATAAATCCATAACATAGGCAGAAACTGTCTAATATTTCCGTTTCTATAAGTCTCATAACATAGGTAGAAACTGTCTGTTTCTGTTTCTATAAGTCTCATAACAGATAGAAACTGTCTGATATTTCTGTTTCTATAAGTCTCATAACATAGGTAAAAACTGTCTATGTTTCTGTTTCTATAAGTCTCATAAAATAGGTACAAACTGTCTGATATTTCTCTCTCTATAAGTCTCATAACATAGGTAGAAACTGTCTGTTTCTTTTTCTATAAGTCTCATAACATAGGCAGAAACTGTCTGATATTTCTGTTTCTACAAGTCTCATAACATAGGCAGAAACTGTCTGATATTTCTGTTTCTATAAGTCTCATAACATAGGTAGAAAGTGTCTGATATCTGTTTCTATAAGTCTTATAACATAGGTAGAGACTGTCTATGTTTCTGTTTCTATACGTTTCATAACATAGGTAGAAACTGTCTATGTTTCTGTTTCTATAAGTCTCATAACATAGGCAGAAACTGTCTATGTTTCTGGTTCTATAAGTCTCATAACATAGAAAGAAACTGTCTGATATCTCTGTTTCTATAAGTCTTATAACATAGGTAGAGACTGTCTATGTTTCTGTTTCTATACGTTTCATAACATAGGTAGAAACTGTCTATGTTTCTGTTTCTATAACTCTCATAACATAGGTAAAAACTGTCTATGTTTCTGTTTCTATAAGTCTCATAACATAGGTAGAAACTGTCTGATATCTCTGTTTCTATAAGTCTCATGACATAGGCAGAAACTGTCTGATATCTCTGTTTCTATAAGTCTCATAACATAGGTAGAAACTGTCTATGTTTCTGTTTCTATAAGTCTCATAACATAGGTAGAAACTGTCTGATATCTCTGTTTCTATAAGTCTTATAAAATAGGTAGAAACTGTCTATGTTTCTTTTTCTATAAGTCTCATAACATAGGTAGAAACTGTCTGATATTTCTGTTTCTATAAGTCTCTTAACATAGGTAGAAACTGTCTGATATCTCAGTTTCTATAAGTCTCTTAACATAGGTAGAAACTGTCTGATATTTCTGTTTCTATAAGTCTTATAAAATAGGTAGAAACGGTCTATGTTTCTGTTTCTATAAGTCTCATAACCTAGGTATAAACTGTCTGATTTTCCTGTTTCTATAAGTCCAATAACATAGGTAGAAACTGCCTGATGTTTCTGTTTCTATTAGTCTCTTAACATAGGTAGAAACTGTCTGATATTTCTGTTTCTATAAGTCTCATAACATTGGTAGAAACTGTCTGATATTTATGTTTCTATAAGTCTCATATCATAGGTAGAAACTGTCTGATATCTCTGTTTCTATAAGTCTCATAACATAGGTAGAAACTGTCTGATATTTCTGTTTCTATAAGTCTCATATCATAGGTAGAAACTGTTTGATATCTCTGTTTCTATAGGTCTCATAACATAGGTAGAAAATGTCTGATATTCCTGTTTCTATAAGTCCCATAACATAGGTAGAAACTGTCTGATATTTCTGTTTCTATAAATCCATAACATAGGCAGAAACTGTCTGTTTCTGTTTCTATAAGTCTCATAACAGATAGAAGCTGTCTGATATTCCTGTTTCTCTAAGTCTCATAACATAGGTAGAAACTGTCTATGTTTCTGTTTCTATAAGTCTCATGTCATAGGTAGAAACTGTCTACGTTTCTGTTTCTATAAGTCTCATAAAATAGGTACAAACTGTCTGATATTTCTCTCTCTATAAGTCTCATAACATAGGTAGAAACTGTCTGTTTCTTTTTTTATAAGTCTCATAACATAGGCAGAAACTGTCTGATATTTCTGTTTCTACAAGTCTCATAACATAGGCAGAAACTGTCTGATATTTCTGTTTCTATAAGTCCTTAACATAGGTAGAAACTGCCTGATGTTTCTGTTTCTATAAGTCTCATAACATAGGTAGAAAGTGTCTGATATCTTTTTCTATGAGTCTCACAACACAGGTAGAAACTGTCTATGTTTCTGTTTCTATAAGTCTCATAACATAGGCAGAAACTGTCTATGTTTCTGGTTCTATAAGTCTCATTACATAGAAAGAAACTGTCTGATATCTCTGTTTCTATAAGTCTTATAACATAGGTAGAGACTGTCTATGTTTCTGTTTCTATAAGTTTCATAACATAGGTAGAAACTGTCTGTTTCTGTTTCTCTAACTCTCATAACATAGGTAAAAACTGTCTATGTTTCTGTTTCTATAAGTCTCATAACATAGGTAGAAACTGTCTGATATCTCTGTTTCTATAAGTCTCATGACATAGGCAGAAACTGTCTGATATATCTGTTTCTATAAGTCTCATAACATAGGTAGAAACTGTCTATGTTTCTGTTTCTATAAGTCTCATAACATAGGTAGAAACTGTCTGATATCTCTGTTTCTATAAGTCTTATAAAATTGGTAGAAACTGTCTATGTTTCTTTTTCTATAAGTCTCATAACATAGGTAGAAACTGTCTGATATTTCTGTTTCTATAAGTCTCTTAACATAGGTAGAAACTGTCTGATATCTCAGTTTCTTTAAGTCTCTTAACATAGGTAGAAACTTTGTGATATCTCTGTTTCTATAAGTCTTATAAAATAGGTAGAAACGGTCTATGTTTCTGTTTCTAAAAGTCTCATAACATAGGTAGAAACTGTCTGATATTTCTGTTTCTATAAGTCTCTTAACATAGGTAGAAACTGTCTGATATCTCTGTTTCTATAAGACTCATAACTTAGGGAGAAACTGTCTGATATTTCTGTTTCTATAAGTCTCTTAACATAGGTAGAAACTGTCTGATATCTCTGTTTGTTTCTATAAGTCTCATAACATAGGTAGAAACTGTCTACGTTTCTGTTTCTATAAGTCTCTTAACATAGGTAGAAACTGTCTGATATCTCTGTTTGTTTCTATAAGTCTCATAACATAGGTAGAAACTGTCTACGTTTCTGTTTCTATAAGTCTCACAACATAGGTAGAAACTGTCTATGTTTCTGTTTCTATAAGTCTCATAACATAGGTAGAAACTGTCTGATATTTCGGTTTCTATAAGTCTCATATCATAGGTAGAAAGTGTCTACGTTTCTGTTTCTATAAGTCTCATAAAATAGGTAGAAACTGTCTGATATTTCTCTCTCTATAAGTCTCATAACATAGGTAGAAACTGTCTGTTTCTTTTTCTATAAGTCTCATAACATAGGCAGAAACTGTCTGATATTTCTGTTTCTACAAGTCTCATAACATAGGCAGAAACTGTCTGATATTTCTGTTTCTATAAGTCCTTAACATAGGTAGAAACTGCCTGATGTTTCTGTTTCTACAAGTCTCATAACATAGGTAGAAACTGTCTATGTTTCTGTTTCTATAAGTCTCATAACATAGGTAGAAACTGTCTGATATTTCTGTTTCTATAAGTCTCTTAACATAGGTAGAAACTGTCTGATATTTCTGTTTCCATACTTCTCATAACATAGGCAGAAACTGTATGTTTCTGTTTCTATAAGTCTCATAACATAGGCAGAAACTGTCTGATATCTCTGTTTATCTAAGTCTCATAACATAGGTAGAAACTGTCTGATATTTCTCTTTTTATAAGTCTCATAACATAGGTAGAAACTGTCTATGTTTCTGTTTCTATAAGTCTTATAACATAGGTAGAAACTGTCTGATATTTCTCTTTCTATAAGTATATTAACATAGGTCGAACTGTCTGATATCTCTGTTTGTTTCTATAAGTCCCATAACATATGTAGAAACTGTCTACGTTTCTGTTTTTATAAGTCTCATAACATAGGTAGAAACTGTGTGATATTTCTGTTTCTATAAGTCTCATAACATAGGTAGAAACTGTCTATGTTTCTGTTTCTATAGGTCTCATAACAGGTAGAAGCTGTCTGATATTCCTGTTTCTATAAGTCCCATAACATAGGTAGAAACTGTCTGATATTTCTGTTTCTATAAGTCCATAACATAGGTAGAAACTGCCTGATGTTTCTGTTTCTATAAGTCTCTCAACATAGGTAGAAACTGTCTGATATTTCTGTTTCTATAAGTCTCATAACATAGGTAGAAACTGTCTGATATTTCTGTTTCTATAAGACTCATATCATAGGTAGAAACTGTCTGATATCTGTTTCTATAAGTCTCATAACATAGGCAGAAACTGTCTAATATCTGTTTCTATAAGTCTCATAACATAGGTAGAAACTGTCTATGTTTCTGTTTCTATAAGTCTCATAACATAGGTAGACACTGTCTGATATCTCTTTTTCTATAAGTCTCATAACATAGGTAGAAACTGTCTGATATTTCTGTTTCTATAAGTCTCTTAACATAGGTAGAAACTGTCTGATATTTCTGTTTCCATACTTCTCATAACATAGGCAGAAACTGTATGTTTCTGTTTCTATAAGTCTCATAACATAGGCAGAAACTGTCTGATATCTCTGTTTATCTAAGTCTCATAACATAGGTAGAAACTGTCTGATATTTCTCTTTTTATAAGTCTCATAACATAGGTAGAAACTGTCTATGTTTCTGTTTCTATAAGTCTTATAACATAGGTAGAAACTGTCTGATATTTCTCTTTCTATAAGTATATTAACATAGGTCGAACTGTCTGATATCTCTGTTTGTTTCTATAAGTCCCATAACATATGTAGAAACTGTCTACGTTTCTGTTTTTATAAGTCTCATAACATAGGTAGAAACTGTGTGATATTTCTGTTTCTATAAGTCTCATAACATAGGTAGAAACTGTCTATGTTTCTGTTTCTATAGGTCTCATAACAGGTAGAAGCTGTCTGATATTCCTGTTTCTATAAGTCCCATAACATAGGTAGAAACTGTCTGATATTTCTGTTTCTATAAGTCCATAACATAGGTAGAAACTGCCTGATGTTTCTGTTTCTATAAGTCTCTCAACATAGGTAGAAACTGTCTGATATTTCTGTTTCTATAAGTCTCATAACATAGGTAGAAACTGTCTGATATTTCTGTTTCTATAAGACTCATATCATAGGTAGAAACTGTCTGATATCTCTGTTTCTATAAGTCTCATAACATAGGCAGAAACTGTCTAATATCTGTTTCTATAAGTCTCATAACATAGGTAGAAACTGTCTATGTTTCTGTTTCTATAAGTCTCATAACATAGGTAGACACTGTCTGATATCTCTTTTTCTATAAGTCTTATAAAATAGGTAGAAACTGTCTGATATCTCTGTTTCTATAAGTCTCTTAACATAGGTAGAAACTGCCTGATATCTCTGTTTCTATAAGTCCATAACATAGGTAGAAACTGCCTGAGGTTTCTGTTTCTATAAGTCTCTTAACATAGGTAGAAACTGTCTGATATTTCTGTTTCTATAAGTCTAATAACATAGGTAGAAACTGTCTGATATTTCTGTTTCTATAAGTCTCATATCAAAGGTAGAAACTGTCTGATATCTATGTTTCTATAAGTCTCATAACATACGCAGAAACTGTCTGATATCTGTTTCTATAAGTCTCATAACAGGTAGAAACTGTCTATGTTTCTGTTTTTATAAGTCTCATATCAAAGGTAGAAACTGTATGTTTCTGTTTCTATGTCTCATATCATAGGTAGAAACTGTCTGATATCTCTGTTTCTATAAGTCTCATAACATAGGTAGAAACTGTCTGATATTTCTGTTTCTATAAGACTCATATCATAGGTAGAAACTGTCTGATATCTCTGTTTCTATAAGTCTCATAACATAGGCAGAAACTGTCTAATATCTGTTTCTATAAGTATCATAACATAGGTAGAAACTGTCTATGTTTCTGTTTCTATAAGTCTCATAACATAGGTAGAAACTGTCTGATATCTCTTTTTCTATAAGTCTTATAAAATAGGTAGAAACTGTCTATGTTTCTGTTTCTATAAGTCTCTTAACATAGGTAGAAACTGCCTGATATCTCTGTTTCTATAAGTCCATAACATAGGTAGAAACTGCCTGATGTTTCTGTTTCTATAAGTCTCTTAACATAGGTAGAAACTGTCTGATATTTCTATTTCTATAAGTCTCATAACATAGGTAGAAACTGTCTGATATTTCTGTTTCTATAAGTCTCATATCAAAGGTAGAAACTGTCTGATATCTCTGTTTCTATAAGTCTCATAACATACGCAGAAACTGTCTGATATCTGTTTCTATAAGTCTCATAACATAGGTAGAAACTGTCTATGTTTCTGTTTTTATAAGTCTCATATCATAGGTATAAACTGTATGTTTCTGTTTCTATGTCTCATATCATAGGTAGAAACTGTCTGATATCTCTGTTTCTATAAGTCTTATAACATAGGCAGAAACTGTCTGATATCTGTTTCTATAAGTCTCATAAAATAGGTAGAAACTGACTATGTTTCTGTTTCTATAAGTCTCATATCATAGTTAGAAACTGTATGTTTCTGTTTCTATAAGTCTCATATCATAGGTAGAAACTATCTGATTTCTCTGTTTCTATAAGTAATATAACATAGGCAGAAACTGTCTGATATCTGTTTCTATAAGTCTCATAACATAGGTAGAAACTGTCTACGTTTCTGTTTCTATAAGTCTCATAACAGGTAGAAGCTGTCTGATATTCCTGTTTCTATAAGTGCTTAACATAGGTAGAAACTGCCTGATGTTTCTGTTTCTATAAGTCTCTTAACATAGGTAGAAACTATCTGATATTTCTGTTTCTATAAGTCTTATAACATAGGTAGAAACTGTCTGATATTTCTGTTTCTATAAGTCCTTAACATAGGTAGAAACTGCCTGATGTTTCTGTTTCTATAAGTCTCTTAACATAGGTAGAAACTGTCTGATATTTCTGTTTCTATAAGTCTCATAACATAGGTAGAAACTGTCTGATAATTCTGTTTCTATAAGTCTCATAACATAGGTAGAAACTGTCTATGTTTCTGTTTCTATGAGTCGCATAACATAGGTAGAAACTGTCTGATATATTTGTTTCTATGAGTCTCATAACATAGGCAGAAACTGTTTATGTTTCTGTTTCTATAAGTCTCATAACATAGAAACTGTCTGATATCTCTGTTTCTATAAGTCTCATAATATAGGTAGAAACTGTCATATATTTCAGTTTCTATAAGTCTCATAACATAGGTAGAAACTGTCTGATGTTTCTGTTTCTATAAGTCTCATGAAATAGGTAGAAACTGTCTGATATTTCTCTCGCTATGAGTCTCATAACATAGAAAGAAACTGTCTGATGTCTCTGTTTCTATAAGTCTCATAACATAGGTAGAAACTGTCTATGTTTCTGTTTCTATAAGTCTCATATCATAGGTAGAAACTGTATGTTTCTGTTTCTATACGTCTCATATCATAGGTAGAAACTGTCTTATATCTCTGTTTCTATAAGTCTTATAACATAGGCAGAAACTGTCTGATATCTGTTTCTATAAGTCTCATAAAATAGGTAGAAACTGACTATGTTTCTGTTTCTATAAGTCTCATATCATAAGTAGAAACTGTATGTTTCTGTTTCTATGAGTCTCATAACATAGGTAGAAACTGTCTGATATATTTGTTTCTATGAGTCTCATAACATAGGCAGAAACTGTTTATGTTTCTGTTTCTATAAGTCTCATAACATAGAAACTGTCTGATATCTCTGTTTCTATAAGTCTCATAATATAGGTAGAAACTGTCATATATTTCAGTTTCTATAAGTCTCATAACATAGGTAGAAACTGTCTGATGTTTCTGTTTCTATAAGTCTCATGAAATAGGTAGAAACTGTCTGATATTTCTCTCGCTATAAGTCTGATAACATAGAAAGAAACTGTCTGATGTCTCTGTTTCTATAAGTCTCATAACATAGGTAGAAACTGTCTATGTTTCTGTTTCTATAAGTCTCATATCATAGGTAGAAACTGTATGTTTCTGTTTCTATACGTCTCATATCAAAGGTAGAAACTGTCTGATATCTCTGTTTCTATAAGTCTCATAACATACGCAGAAACTGTCTGATATCTGTTTCTATAAGTCTCATAACATAGGTAGAAACTGTCTATGTTTCTGTTTTTATAAGTCTCATATCATAGGTATAAACTGTATGTTTCTGTTTCTATGTCTCATATCATAGGTAGAAACTGTCTGATATCTCTGTTTCTATAAGTCTTATAACATAGGCAGAAACTGTCTGATATCTGTTTCTATAAGTCTCATAAAATAGGTAGAAACTGACTATGTTTCTGTTTCTATAAGTCTCATATCATAGTTAGAAACTGTATGTTTCTGTTTCTATAAGTCTCATATCATAGGTAGAAACTATCTGATTTCTCTGTTTCTATAAGTAATATAACATAGGCAGAAACTGTCTGATATCTGTTTCTATAAGTCTCATAACATAGGTAGAAACTGTCTACGTTTCTGTTTCTATAAGTCTCATAACAGGTAGAAGCTGTCTGATATTCCTGTTTCTATAAGTCCTTAACATAGGTAGAAACTGCCTGATGTTTCTGTTTCTATAAGTCTCTTAACATAGGTAGAAACTATCTGATATTTCTGTTTCTATAAGTCTTATAACATAGGTAGAAACTGTCTGATATTTCTGTTTCTATAAGTCCTTAACATAGGTAGAAACTGCCTGATGTTTCTGTTTCTATAAGTCTCTTAACATAGGTAGAAACTGTCTGATATTTCTGTTTCTATAAGTCTCATAACATAGGTAGAAACTGTCTGATATTTCTGTTTCTATAAGTCTCATAACATAGGTAGAAACTGTCTATGTTTCTGTTTCTATGAGTCTCATAACATAGGTAGAAACTGTCTGATATATTTGTTTCTATGAGTCTCATAACATAGGCAGAAACTGTTTATGTTTCTGTTTCTATAAGTCTCATAACATAGAAACTGTCTGATATCTCTGTTTCTATAAGTCTCATAATATAGATAGAAACTGTCATATATTTCAGTTTCTATAAGTCTCATAACATAGGTAGAAACTGTCTGATGTTTCTTTTTCTATAAGTCTCATGAAATAGGTAGAAACTGTCTGATATTTCTCTCGCTATAAGTCTCATAACATAGAAAGAAACTGTCTGATGTCTCTGTTTCTATAAGTCTCATAACATAGGTAGAAACTGTCTATGTTTCTGTTTCTATAAGTCTCATATCATAGGTAGAAACTGTATGTTTCTGTTTCTATACGTCTCATATCATAGGTAGAAACTGTCTTATATCTCTGTTTCTATAAGTCTTATAACATAGGCAGAAACTGTCTGATATCTGTTTCTATAAGTCTCATAAAATAGGTAGAAACTGACTATGTTTCTGTTTCTATAAGTCTCATATCATAAGTAGAAACTGTATGTTTCTGTTTCTATAAGTCTCATAACAGGTAGAAGCTGTCTGATATTCCTGTTTCTATAAGTTCCATAACATAGGTAGAAACTGTCTGATATTTCTGTTTCTATAAGTCCTTAACATACGTAGAAACTGCCTGATGTTTCTGTTTCTATAAGTCTCCTAACATAGGTAGAAACTGTCTGATATTTCTGTTTCTATAAGTCTCATAACATAGGTAGAAACTGTCTGATATTTCAGTTTCTATAAGTCTCATAACATAGGTAGAAACTGTCTATGTTTCTGTTTCTATGAGTCTCATAACATAGGTAGAAACTGTCTGATATCTTTGTTTCTATAAGTCTCATAACATAGGCAGAAACTGTTTATGTTTCTGTTTCTATAAGTCTCATAACATATAAACTGTCTGATATCTCTGTTTCTATAAGTCTCATAATATAGGTAGAAACTGTCATATATTTCAGTTTCTATAAGTCTCATAACATAGGTAGAAACTGTCTGATGTTTCTGTTTCTATAAGTCTCATAAAATAGGTAGAAACTGTCTGATATTTCTCTCTCTATAAGTCTCATAACATAGAAAGAAACTGTCTGATATCTCTGTTTCTATAAGTCTCATAACATAGGTAAAAATTGTCTATGTTTATGTTTCTATAAGTCTCATAACATAGGTAGAAACTGTCTGATATCTCTGTTTCTATAAGTCTTATAACATAGGTAGAAACTGTCTATGTTTCTGTTTCTATAATTCTCATAACATAGGCAGAAACTGTCTGATATTTATATTTCTATAAGTCTCATAATATAGGTAGAAACTGGCATATATTTCAGTTTCTATAAGTCTCATAACATAGGTAGAAACTGCCTGATATCTCTGTTTCTATAAGTCCATAACATAGGTAGAAACTGCCTGATGTTTCTGTTTCTATAAGTCTCTTAACATAGGTAGAAACTGTCTGATATTTCTATTTCTATAAGTCTCATAACATAGGTAGAAACTGTCTGATATTTCTGTTTCTATAAGTCTCATATCAAAGGTAGAAACTGTCTGATATCTCTGTTTCTATAAGTCTCATAACATACGCAGAAACTGTCTGATATCTGTTTCTATAAGTCTCATAACATAGGTAGAAACTGTCTATGTTTCTGTTTTTATAAGTCTCATATCATAGGTATAAACTGTATGTTTCTGTTTCTATGTCTCATATCATAGGTAGAAACTGTCTGATATCTCTGTTTCTATAAGTCTTATAACATAGGCAGAAACTGTCTGATATCTGTTTCTATAAGTCTCATAAAATAGGTAGAAACTGACTATGTTTCTGTTTCTATAAGTCTCATATCATAGTTAGAAACTGTATGTTTCTGTTTCTATAAGTCTCATATCATAGGTAGAAACTATTTGATTTCTCTGTTTCTATAAGTAATATAACATAGGCAGAAACTGTCTGATATCTGTTTCTATAAGTCTCATAACATAGGTAGAAACTGTCTACGTTTCTGTTTCTATAAGTCTCATAACAGGTAGAAGCTGTCTGATATTCCTGTTTCTATAAGTGCTTAACATAGGTAGAAACTGCCTGATGTTTCTGTTTCTATAAGTCTCTTAACATAGGTAGAAACTATCTGATATTTCTGTTTCTATAAGTCTTATAACATAGGTAGAAACTGTCTGATATTTCTGTTTCTATAAGTCCTTAACATAGGTAGAAACTGCCTGATGTTTCTGTTTCTATAAGTCTCTTAACATAGGTAGAAACTGTCTGATATTTCTGTTTCTATAAGTCTCATAACATAGGTAGAAACTGTCTGATAATTCTGTTTCTATAAGTCTCATAACATAGGTAGAAACTGTCTATGTTTCTGTTTCTATGAGTCTCATAACATAGGTAGAAACTGTCTGATATATTTGTTTCTATGAGTCTCATAACATAGGCAGAAACTGTTTATGTTTCTGTTTCTATAAGTCTCATAACATAGAAACTGTCTGATATCTCTGTTTCTATAAGTCTCATAATATAGGTAGAAACTGTCATATATTTCAGTTTCTATAAGTCTCATAACATAGGTAGAAACTGTCTGATGTTTCTGTTTCTATAAGTCTCATGAAATAGGTAGAAACTGTCTGATATTTCTCTCGCTATGAGTCTCATAACATAGAAAGAAACTGTCTGATGTCTCTGTTTCTATAAGTCTCATAACATAGGTAGAAACTGTCTATGTTTCTGTTTCTATAAGTCTCATATCATAGGTAGAAACTGTATGTTTCTGTTTCTATACGTCTCATATCATAGGTAGAAACTGTCTTATATCTCTGTTTCTATAAGTCTTATAACATAGGCAGAAACTGTCTGATATCTGTTTCTATAAGTCTCATAAAATAGGTAGAAACTGACTATGTTTCTGTTTCTATAAGTCTCATATCATAAGTAGAAACTGTATGTTTCTGTTTCTATGAGTCTCATAACATAGGTAGAAACTGTCTGATATATTTGTTTCTATGAGTCTCATAACATAGGCAGAAACTGTTTATGTTTCTGTTTCTATAAGTCTCATAACATAGAAACTGTCTGATATCTCTGTTTCTATAAGTCTCATAATATAGGTAGAAACTGTCATATATTTCAGTTTCTATAAGTCTCATAACATAGGTAGAAACTGTCTGATGTTTCTGTTTCTATAAGTCTCATGAAATAGGTAGAAACTGTCTGATATTTCTCTCGCTATAAGTCTGATAACATAGAAAGAAACTGTCTGATGTCTCTGTTTCTATAAGTCTCATAACATAGGTAGAAACTGTCTATGTTTCTGTTTCTATAAGTCTCATATCATAGGTAGAAACTGTATGTTTCTGTTTCTATACGTCTCATATCAAAGGTAGAAACTGTCTGATATCTCTGTTTCTATAAGTCTCATAACATACGCAGAAACTGTCTGATATCTGTTTCTATAAGTCTCATAACATAGGTAGAAACTGTCTATGTTTCTGTTTTTATAAGTCTCATATCATAGGTATAAACTGTATGTTTCTGTTTCTATGTCTCATATCATAGGTAGAAACTGTCTGATATCTCTGTTTCTATAAGTCTTATAACATAGGCAGAAACTGTCTGATATCTGTTTCTATAAGTCTCATAAAATAGGTAGAAACTGACTATGTTTCTGTTTCTATAAGTCTCATATCATAGTTAGAAACTGTATGTTTCTGTTTCTATAAGTCTCATATCATAGGTAGAAACTATCTGATTTCTCTGTTTCTATAAGTAATATAACATAGGCAGAAACTGTCTGATATCTGTTTCTATAAGTCTCATAACATAGGTAGAAACTGTCTACGTTTCTGTTTCTATAAGTCTCATAACAGGTAGAAGCTGTCTGATATTCCTGTTTCTATAAGTCCTTAACATAGGTAGAAACTGCCTGATGTTTCTGTTTCTATAAGTCTCTTAACATAGGTAGAAACTATCTGATATTTCTGTTTCTATAAGTCTTATAACATAGGTAGAAACTGTCTGATATTTCTGTTTCTATAAGTCCTTAACATAGGTAGAAACTGCCTGATGTTTCTGTTTCTATAAGTCTCTTAACATAGGTAGAAACTGTCTGATATTTCTGTTTCTATAAGTCTCATAACATAGGTAGAAACTGTCTGATATTTCTGTTTCTATAAGTCTCATAACATAGGTAGAAACTGTCTATGTTTCTGTTTCTATGAGTCTCATAACATAGGTAGAAACTGTCTGATATATTTGTTTCTATGAGTCTCATAACATAGGCAGAAACTGTTTATGTTTCTGTTTCTATAAGTCTCATAACATAGAAACTGTCTGATATCTCTGTTTCTATAAGTCTCATAATATAGATAGAAACTGTCATATATTTCAGTTTCTATAAGTCTCATAACATAGGTAGAAACTGTCTGATGTTTCTTTTTCTATAAGTCTCATGAAATAGGTAGAAACTGTCTGATATTTCTCTCGCTATAAGTCTCATAACATAGAAAGAAACTGTCTGATGTCTCTGTTTCTATAAGTCTCATAACATAGGTAGAAACTGTCTATGTTTCTGTTTCTATAAGTCTCATATCATAGGTAGAAACTGTATGTTTCTGTTTCTATACGTCTCATATCATAGGTAGAAACTGTCTTATATCTCTGTTTCTATAAGTCTTATAACATAGGCAGAAACTGTCTGATATCTGTTTCTATAAGTCTCATAAAATAGGTAGAAACTGACTATGTTTCTGTTTCTATAAGTCTCATATCATAAGTAGAAACTGTATGTTTCTGTTTCTATAAGTCTCATAACAGGTAGAAGCTGTCTGATATTCCTGTTTCTATAAGTTCCATAACATAGGTAGAAACTGTCTGATATTTCTGTTTCTATAAGTCCTTAACATACGTAGAAACTGCCTGATGTTTCTGTTTCTATAAGTCTCCTAACATAGGTAGAAACTGTCTGATATTTCTGTTTCTATAAGTCTCATAACATAGGTAGAAACTGTCTGATATTTCAGTTTCTATAAGTCTCATAACATAGGTAGAAACTGTCTATGTTTCTGTTTCTATGAGTCTCATAACATAGGTAGAAACTGTCTGATATCTTTGTTTCTATAAGTCTCATAACATAGGCAGAAACTGTTTATGTTTCTGTTTCTATAAGTCTCATAACATATAAACTGTCTGATATCTCTGTTTCTATAAGTCTCATAATATAGGTAGAAACTGTCATATATTTCAGTTTCTATAAGTCTCATAACATAGGTAGAAACTGTCTGATGTTTCTGTTTCTATAAGTCTCATAAAATAGGTAGAAACTGTCTGATATTTCTCTCTCTATAAGTCTCATAACATAGAAAGAAACTGTCTGATATCTCTGTTTCTATAAGTCTCATAACATAGGTAAAAATTGTCTATGTTTATGTTTCTATAAGTCTCATAACATAGGTAGAAACTGTCTGATATCTCTGTTTCTATAAGTCTTATAACATAGGTAGAAACTGTCTATGTTTCTGTTTCTATAATTCTCATAACATAGGCAGAAACTGTCTGATATTTATATTTCTATAAGTCTCATAATATAGGTAGAAACTGGCATATATTTCAGTTTCTATAAGTCTCATAACATAGGTAGAAACTGCCTGATATCTCTGTTTCTATAAGTCCATAACATAGGTAGAAACTGCCTGATGTTTCTGTTTCTATAAGTCTCTTAACATAGGTAGAAACTGTCTGATATTTATATTTCTATAAGTCTCATAACATAGGTAGAAACTGTCTGATATTTCTGTTTCTATAAGTCTCATATCAAAGGTAGAAACTGTCTGATATCTCTGTTTCTATAAGTCTCATAACATACGCAGAAACTGTCTGATATCTGTTTCTATAAGTCTCATAACATAGGTAGAAACTGTCTATGTTTCTGTTTTTATAAGTCTCATATCATAGGTATAAACTGTATGTTTCTGTTTCTATGTCTCATATCATAGGTAGAAACTGTCTGATATCTCTGTTTCTATAAGTCTTATAACATAGGCAGAAACTGTCTGATATCTGTTTCTATAAGTCTCATAAAATAGGTAGAAACTGACTATGTTTCTGTTTCTATAAGTCTCATATCATAGTTAGAAACTGTATGTTTCTGTTTCTATAAGTCTCATATCATAGGTAGAAACTATCTGATTTCTCTGTTTCTATAAGTAATATAACATAGGCAGAAACTGTCTGATATCTGTTTCTATAAGTCTCATAACATAGGTAGAAACTGTCTACGTTTCTGTTTCTATAAGTCTCATAACAGGTAGAAGCTGTCTGATATTCCTGTTTCTATAAGTCCTTAACATAGGTAGAAACTGCCTGATGTTTCTGTTTCTATAAGTCTCTTAACATAGGTAGAAACTATCTGATATTTCTGTTTCTATAAGTCTTATAACATAGGTAGAAACTGTCTGATATTTCTGTTTCTATAAGTCCTTAACATAGGTAGAAACTGCCTGATGTTTCTGTTTCTATAAGTCTCTTAACATAGGTAGAAACTGTCTGATATTTCTGTTTCTATACGTCTCATATCATAGGTAGAAACTGTCTTATATCTCTGTTTCTATAAGTCTTATAACATAGGCAGAAACTGTCTGATATCTGTTTCTATAAGTCTCATAAAATAGGTAGAAACTGACTATGTTTCTGTTTCTATAAGTCTCATATCATAAGTAGAAACTGTATGTTTCTGTTTCTATAAGTCTCATAACAGGTAGAAGCTGTCTGATATTCCTGTTTCTATAAGTTCCATAACATAGGTAGAAACTGTCTGATATTTCTGTTTCTATAAGTCCTTAACATACGTAGAAACTGCCTGATGTTTCTGTTTCTATAAGTCTCCTAACATAGGTAGAAACTGTCTGATATTTCTGTTTCTATAAGTCTCATAACATAGGTAGAAACTGTCTGATATTTCAGTTTCTATAAGTCTCATAACATAGGTAGAAACTGTCTATGTTTCTGTTTCTATGAGTCTCATAACATAGGTAGAAACTGTCTGATATCTTTGTTTCTATAAGTCTCATAACATAGGCAGAAACTGTTTATGTTTCTGTTTCTATAAGTCTCATAACATATAAACTGTCTGATATCTCTGTTTCTATAAGTCTCATAATATAGGTAGAAACTGTCATATATTTCAGTTTCTATAAGTCTCATAACATAGGTAGAAACTGTCTGATGTTTCTGTTTCTATAAGTCTCATAAAATAGGTAGAAACTGTCTGATATTTCTCTCTCTATAAGTCTCATAACATAGAAAGAAACTGTCTGATATCTCTGTTTCTATAAGTCTCATAACATAGGTAAAAATTGTCTATGTTTATGTTTCTATAAGTCTCATAACATAGGTAGAAACTGTCTGATATCTCTGTTTCTATAAGTCTTATAACATAGGTAGAAACTGTCTATGTTTCTGTTTCTATAATTCTCATAACATAGGCAGAAACTGTCTGATATTTATATTTCTATAAGTCTCATAATATAGGTAGAAACTGGCATATATTTCAGTTTCTATAAGTCTCATAACATAGGTAGAAACTGCCTGATATCTCTGTTTCTATAAGTCCATAACATAGGTAGAAACTGCCTGATGTTTCTGTTTCTATAAGTCTCTTAACATAGGTAGAAACTGTCTGATATTTATATTTCTATAAGTCTCATAACATAGGTAGAAACTGTCTGATATTTCTGTTTCTATAAGTCTCATATCAAAGGTAGAAACTGTCTGATATCTCTGTTTCTATAAGTCTCATAACATACGCAGAAACTGTCTGATATCTGTTTCTATAAGTCTCATAACATAGGTAGAAACTGTCTATGTTTCTGTTTTTATAAGTCTCATATCATAGGTATAAACTGTATGTTTCTGTTTCTATGTCTCATATCATAGGTAGAAACTGTCTGATATCTCTGTTTCTATAAGTCTTATAACATAGGCAGAAACTGTCTGATATCTGTTTCTATAAGTCTCATAAAATAGGTAGAAACTGACTATGTTTCTGTTTCTATAAGTCTCATATCATAGTTAGAAACTGTATGTTTCTGTTTCTATAAGTCTCATATCATAGGTAGAAACTATCTGATTTCTCTGTTTCTATAAGTAATATAACATAGGCAGAAACTGTCTGATATCTGTTTCTATAAGTCTCATAACATAGGTAGAAACTGTCTACGTTTCTGTTTCTATAAGTCTCATAACAGGTAGAAGCTGTCTGATATTCCTGTTTCTATAAGTCCTTAACATAGGTAGAAACTGCCTGATGTTTCTGTTTCTATAAGTCTCTTAACATAGGTAGAAACTATCTGATATTTCTGTTTCTATAAGTCTTATAACATAGGTAGAAACTGTCTGATATTTCTGTTTCTATAAGTCCTTAACATAGGTAGAAACTGCCTGATGTTTCTGTTTCTATAAGTCTCTTAACATAGGTAGAAACTGTCTGATATTTCTGTTTCTATAAGTCTCATAACATAGGTAGAAACTGTCTGATAATTCTGTTTCTATAAGTCTCATAACATAGGTAGAAACTGTCTATGTTTCTGTTTCTATGAGTCTCATAACATAGGTAGAAACTGTCTGATATATTTGTTTCTATGAGTCTCATAACATAGGCAGAAACTGTTTATGTTTCTGTTTCTATAAGTCTCATAACATAGAAACTGTCTGATATCTCTGTTTCTATAAGTCTCATAATATAGGTAGAAACTGTCATATATTTCAGTTTCTATAAGTCTCATAACATAGGTAGAAACTGTCTGATGTTTCTGTTTCTATAAGTCTCATGAAATAGGTAGAAACTGTCTGATATTTCTCTCGCTATGAGTCTCATAACATAGAAAGAAACTGTCTGATGTCTCTGTTTCTATAAGTCTCATAACATAGGTAGAAACTGTCTATGTTTCTGTTTCTATAAGTCTCATATCATAGGTAGAAACTGTATGTTTCTGTTTCTATACGTCTCATATCATAGGTAGAAACTGTCTTATATCTCTGTTTCTATAAGTCTTATAACATAGGCAGAAACTGTCTGATATCTGTTTCTATAAGTCTCATAAAATAGGTAGAAACTGACTATGTTTCTGTTTCTATAAGTCTCATATCATAAGTAGAAACTGTATGTTTCTGTTTCTATGAGTCTCATAACATAGGTAGAAACTGTCTGATATATTTGTTTCTATGAGTCTCATAACATAGGCAGAAACTGTTTATGTTTCTGTTTCTATAAGTCTCATAACATAGAAACTGTCTGATATCTCTGTTTCTATAAGTCTCATAATATAGGTAGAAACTGTCATATATTTCAGTTTCTATAAGTCTCATAACATAGGTAGAAACTGTCTGATGTTTCTGTTTCTATAAGTCTCATGAAATAGGTAGAAACTGTCTGATATTTCTCTCGCTATAAGTCTCATAACATAGAAAGAAACTGTCTGATGTCTCTGTTTCTATAAGTCTCATAACATAGGTAGAAACTGTCTATGTTTCTGTTTCTATAAGTCTCATATCATAGGTAGAAACTGTATGTTTCTGTTTCTATACGTCTCATATCAAAGGTAGAAACTGTCTGATATCTCTGTTTCTATAAGTCTCATAACATACGCAGAAACTGTCTGATATCTGTTTCTATAAGTCTCATAACATAGGTAGAAACTGTCTATGTTTCTGTTTTTATAAGTCTCATATCATAGGTATAAACTGTATGTTTCTGTTTCTATGTCTCATATCATAGGTAGAAACTGTCTGATATCTCTGTTTCTATAAGTCTTATAACATAGGCAGAAACTGTCTGATATCTGTTTCTATAAGTCTCATAAAATAGGTAGAAACTGACTATGTTTCTGTTTCTATAAGTCTCATATCATAGTTAGAAACTGTATGTTTCTGTTTCTATAAGTCTCATATCATAGGTAGAAACTATCTGATTTCTCTGTTTCTATAAGTAATATAACATAGGCAGAAACTGTCTGATATCTGTTTCTATAAGTCTCATAACATAGGTAGAAACTGTCTACGTTTCTGTTTCTATAAGTCTCATAACAGGTAGAAGCTGTCTGATATTCCTGTTTCTATAAGTCCTTAACATAGGTAGAAACTGCCTGATGTTTCTGTTTCTATAAGTCTCTTAACATAGGTAGAAACTATCTGATATTTCTGTTTCTATAAGTCTTATAACATAGGTAGAAACTGTCTGATATTTCTGTTTCTATAAGTCCTTAACATAGGTAGAAACTGCCTGATGTTTCTGTTTCTATAAGTCTCTTAACATAGGTAGAAACTGTCTGATATTTCTGTTTCTATAAGTCTCATAACATAGTTAGAAACTGTCTGATATTTCTGTTTCTATAAGTCTCATAACATAGGTAGAAACTGTCTATGTTTCTGTTTCTATGAGTCTCATAACATAGGTAGAAACTGTCTGATATATTTGTTTCTATGAGTCTCATAACATAGGCAGAAACTGTTTATGTTTCTGTTTCTATAAGTCTCATAACATAGAAACTGTCTGATATCTCTGTTTCTATAAGTCTCATAATATAGATAGAAACTGTCATATATTTCAGTTTCTATAAGTCTCATAACATAGGTAGAAACTGTCTGATGTTTCTTTTTCTATAAGTCTCATGAAATAGGTAGAAACTGTCTGATATTTCTCTCGCTATAAGTCTCATAACATAGAAAGAAACTGTCTGATGTCTCTGTTTCTATAAGTCTCATAACATAGGTAGAAACTGTCTATGTTTCTGTTTCTATAAGTCTCATATCATAGGTAGAAACTGTATGTTTCTGTTTCTATACGTCTCATATCATAGGTAGAAACTGTCTTATATCTCTGTTTCTATAAGTCTTATAACATAGGCAGAAACTGTCTGATATCTGTTTCTATAAGTCTCATAAAATAGGTAGAAACTGACTATGTTTCTGTTTCTATAAGTCTCATATCATAAGTAGAAACTGTATGTTTCTGTTTCTATAAGTCTCATAACAGGTAGAAGCTGTCTGATATTCCTGTTTCTATAAGTTCCATAACATAGGTAGAAACTGTCTGATATTTCTGTTTCTATAAGTCCTTAACATACGTAGAAACTGCCTGATGTTTCTGTTTCTATAAGTCTCCTAACATAGGTAGAAACTGTCTGATATTTCTGTTTCTATAAGTCTCATAACATAGGTAGAAACTGTCTGATATTTCAGTTTCTATAAGTCTCATAACATAGGTAGAAACTGTCTATGTTTCTGTTTCTATGAGTCTCATAACATAGGTAGAAACTGTCTGATATCTTTGTTTCTATAAGTCTCATAACATAGGCAGAAACTGTTTATGTTTCTGTTTCTATAAGTCTCATAACATATAAACTGTCTGATATCTCTGTTTCTATAAGTCTCATAATATAGGTAGAAACTGTCATATATTTCAGTTTCTATAAGTCTCATAACATAGGTAGAAACTGTCTGATGTTTCTGTTTCTATAAGTCTCATAAAATAGGTAGAAACTGTCTGATATTTCTCTCTCTATAAGTCTCATAACATAGAAAGAAACTGTCTGATATCTCTGTTTCTATAAGTCTCATAACATAGGTAAAAATTGTCTATGTTTATGTTTCTATAAGTCTCATAACATAGGTAGAAACTGTCTGATATCTCTGTTTCTATAAGTCTTATAACATAGGTAGAAACTGTCTATGTTTCTGTTTCTATAATTCTCATAACATAGGCAGAAACTGTCTGATATTTATATTTCTATAAGTCTCATAATATAGGTAGAAACTGGCATATATTTCAGTTTCTATAAGTCTCATAACATAGGTAGAAACTGTGTGATATTTCTGTTTCTATAAGTCTCATAACATAGGCAGAAACTGTCTGATATTTCTGTTTCTATAAGTCCATAACATAGGTAGAAACTGTCTGTTTCTGTTCCTATAATCTCACAACATAGGTAGAAACTGTCTGATTTTTATGTTTCTATAAGTCTCATAAAATCGGTAGAAACTGTCTGATATTTATGTTTCTATAAGTCTCATAAAATAGGTAGAAACTGTCTGATATTTCTCTCTCTATAAGTCTCATAACATATGTAGAAACTGTCTGTTTCTGTTTCTATAATTCTCATAACATAGGTAGAAACTGTCTGATATTTCTGTTTCCATACTTCTCATAACATAGGCAGAAACTGTATGTTTCTGTTTCTATAAGTCTCATAACATAGGCAGAAACTGTCTGATATCTCTGTTTCTATAGGTCCCATAACATAGATAGAAACTGTCTGATATTTCTGTTTCTATAAGTCCATAACATAGGCAGAAACTGTCTAATATTTCCGTTTCTAAAAGTCTCATAACATAGGTAGAAACTGTCTATGTTTCTGTTTCTATAAGTCTCATAACAGATAGAAGCTGTCTGATATTCCTGTTTCTATAAGTCTCATAACTTAGGTAGAAACTGTCTGATATTTCTGTTTCTCTAAGTCTCATAACATAGGTAGAAACTGTCTGATATTTCTCTTTTTATAAGTCTCATAACATAGGTAGAAACTGTCTATGTTTCTGTTTCTATAAGTCTTATAACATAGGTAGAAACTGTCTGATATTTCTCTTTCTATAAGTATATTAACATAGGTCGAACTGTCTGATATCTCTGTTTGTTTCTATAAGTCCCATAACATATGTAGAAACTGTCTACGTTTCTGTTTCTATAAGTCTCATAACATAGGTAGAAACTGTGTGATATTTCTGTTTCTATAAGTCTGATAACATAGGTAGAAACTGTCTATGTTTCTGTTTCTATACGTCTCATAACAGGTAGAAGCTGTCTGATATTCCTGTTTCTATAAGTCCCATAACATAGGTAGAAACTGTCTGATATTTCTGTTTCTATAAGTCCATAACATAGGTAGAAACTGCCTGATGTTTCTGTTTCTATAAGTCTCTTAACATAGGTAGAAACTGTCTGATATTTCTGTTTCTATAAGTCTCATAACATAGGCAGAAACTGTTTATGTTTCTGTTTCTATAAGTCTCATAACATATAAACTGTCTGATATCTCTGTTTCTATAAGTCTCATAATATAGGTAGAAACTGTCATATATTTCAGTTTCTATAAGTCTCATAACATAGGTAGAAACTGTCTGATGTTTCTGTTTCTATAAGTCTCATAAAATAGGTAGAAACTGTCTGATATTTCTCTCTCTATAAGTCTCATAACATAGAAAGAAACTGTCTGATATCTCTGTTTCTATAAGTCTCATAACATAGGTAGAAATTGTCTATGTTTATGTTTCTATAAGTCTCATAACATAGGTAGAAACTGTCTGATATCTCTGTTTCTATAAGTCTTATAACATAGGTAGAAACTGTCTATGTTTCTGTTTCTATAATTCTCATAACATAGGCAGAAACTGTCTGATATTTATATTTCTATAAGTCTCATATTATAGGTAGAAACTGGCATATATTTCAGTTTCTATAAGTCTCATAAAATAGGTAGAAACTGTCTGATATTTCTCTCTCTATAAGTCTCATAACATATGTAGAAACTGTCTATGTTTCTGTTTCTATAATTCTCATAACATAGGTAGAAACTGTCTATGTTTCTGTTTCTATAATTCTCATAACATAGGTAGAAACTGTCTATGTTTCTGTTTCTATGAGTGTCATAACATAGGTAGAAACTGTCTGATATTTCTGTTTCTATAAGTCTCATAACATAGGCAGAAACTGTCTGATATTTCTGTTTCTATAAGTCCATAACATAGGTAGAAACTGTCTATGTTTCTGTTCCTATAATCTCACAACATAGGTAGAAACTGTCTGTTTCTGTTTCTATAATTCTCATAACATAGGTAGAAACTGTCTGATATTTCTGTTTCTATAAGTCTCATAACATAGGCAGAAACTGTCTGATATTTATGTTTCTATAAGTCTCATAAAATAGGTAGAAACTGTCTGATATTTCTCTCTCTATAAGTCTCATAACATATGTAGAAACTGTCTGTTTCGGTTTCTATAATTCTCATAACATAGGTAGAAACTGTCTGATATTTCTGTTTCCATACTTCTCATAACATAGGCAGAAACTGTATGTTTCTGTTTCTATAAGTCTCATAACATAGGCAGAAACTGTCTGATATCTCTGTTTCTATAGGTCCCATAACATAGGTAGAAACTGTCTGATATTTCTGTTTCTATAAGTCCATAACATAGGCAGAAACTGTCTAATATTTCCGTTTCTAAAAGTCTCATAACATAGGTAGAAACTGTCTATGTTTCTGTTTCTATAAGTCTCATAACAGATAGAAGCTGTCTGATATTCCTGTTTCTATAAGTCTCATAACTTAGGTAGAAACTGTCTGATATTTCTGTTTCTCTAAGTCTCATAACATAGGTAGAAACTGTCTGATATTTCTCTTTTTATAAGTCTCATAACATAGGTAGAAACTGTCTATGTTTCTGTTTCTATAAGTCTTATAACATAGGTAGAAACTGTCTGATATTTCTCTGTCTATAAGTATATTAACATAGGTCGAACTGTCTGATATCTCTGTTTGTTTCTATAAGTCCCATAACATATGTAGAAACTGTCTACGTTTCTGTTTCTATAAGTCTCATAACATAGGTAGAAACTGTGTGATATTTCTGTTTCCATAAGTCTCATAACATAGGCAGAAACTGTCTGATATTTCTGTTTCTATAAGTCCATAACATAGGTAGAAACTGTCTGTTTCTGTTCCTATAATCTCACAACATAGGTAGAAACTGTCTGATTTTTATGTTTCTATAAGTCTCATAAAATCGGTAGAAACTGTCTGATATTTATGTTTCTATAAGTCTCATAAAATAGGTAGAAACTGTCTGATATTTCTCTCTCTATAAGTCTCATAACATATGTAGAAACTGTCTGTTTCTGTTTCTATAATTCTCATAACATAGGTAGAAACTGTCTGATATTTCTGTTTCCATACTTCTCATAACATAGGCAGAAACTGTATGTTTCTGTTTCTATAAGTCTCATAACATAGGCAGAAACTGTCTGATATCTCTGTTTCTATAGGTCCCATAACATAGATAGAAACTGTCTGATATTTCTGTTTCTATAAGTCCATAACATAGGCAGAAACTGTCTAATATTTCCGTTTCTAAAAGTCTCATAACATAGGTAGAAACTGTCTATGTTTCTGTTTCTATAAGTCTCATAACAGATAGAAGCTGTCTGATATTCCTGTTTCTATAAGTCTCATAACTTAGGTAGAAACTGTCTGATATTTCTGTTTCTCTAAGTCTCATAACATAGGTAGAAACTGTCTGATATTTCTCTTTTTATAAGTCTCATAACATAGGTAGAAACTGTCTATGTTTCTGTTTCTATAAGTCTTATAACATAGGTAGAAACTTTCTTATATTTCTCTTTCTATAAGTATATTAACATAGGTCGAACTGTCTGATATCTCTGTTTGTTTCTATAAGTCCCATAACATATGTAGAAACTGTCTACGTTTCTGTTTCTATAAGTCTCATAACATAGGTAGAAACTGTGTGATATTTCTGTTTCTATAAGTCTGATAACATAGGTAGAAACTGTCTATGTTTCTGTTTCTATACGTCTCATAACAGGTAGAAGCTGTCTGATATTCCTGTTTCTATAAGTCTAATAACATAGGTAGAAACTGTCTGATATTTCTGTTTCTATAAGTCTCATATCAAAGGTAGAAACTGTCTGATATCTATGTTTCTATAAGTCTCATAACATACGCAGAAACTGTCTGATATCTGTTTCTATAAGTCTCATAACATAGGTAGAAACTGTCTATGTTTCTGTTTTTATAAGTCTCATATCATAGGTAGAAACTGTATGTTTCTGTTTCTATGTCTCATATCATAGGTAGAAACTGTCTGATATCTCTGTTTCTATAAGTCTCATAACATAGGTAGAAACTGTCTGATATTTCTGTTTCTATAAGACTCATATCATAGGTAGAAACTGTCTGATATCTCTGTTTCTATGAGTCTCATAACATAGGCAGAAACTGTCTAATATCTGTTTCTATAAGTATCATAACATAGGTAGAAACTGTCTATGGTTCTGTTTCTATAAGTCTCATAACATAGGTAGAAACTGTCTGATATCTCTTTTTCTATAAGTCTTATAAAATAGGTAGAAACTGTCTATGTTTCTGTTTCTATAAGTCTCTTAACATAGGTAGAAACTGCCTGATATCTCTGTTTCTATAAGTCCATAACATAGGTAGAAACTGCCTGATGTTTCTGTTTCTATAAGTCTCTTAACATAGGTAGAAACTGTCTGATATTTCTATTTCTATAAGTCTCATAACATAGGTAGAAACTGTCTGATATTTCTGTTTCTATAAGTCTCATATCAAAGGTAGAAACTGTCTGATATCTCTGTTTCTATAAGTCTCATAACATACGCAGAAACTGTCTGATATCTGTTTCTATAAGTCTCATAACATAGGTAGAAACTGTCTATGTTTCTTTTTTTATAAGTCTCATATCATAGGTAGAAACTGTATGTTTCTGTTTCTATGTTTCATATCATAGGTAGAAACTGTCTGATATCTCTGTTTCTATAAGTCTTATAACATAGGCAGAAACTGTCTGATATCTGTTTCTATAAGTCTCATAAAATAGGTAGAAACTGACTATGTTTCTGTTTCTATAAGTCTCATATCATAGTTAGAAACTGTATGTTTCTGTTTCTATAAGTCTCATATCATAGGTAGAAACTATCTGATTTCTCTGTTTCTATAAGTCTTATAACATAGGCAGAAACTGTCTGATATCTGTTTCTATAAGTCTCATAACATAGGTAGAAACTGTCTACGTTTCTGTTTCTATAAGTCCCATAACATCGGTAGAAACTGTCTGATATTTCTGTTTCTATAAGTCCTTAACATAGGTAGAAACTGCCTGATGTTTTTGTTTCTATAAGTCTCTTAACATAGGTAGAAACTATCTGATATTTCTGTTTCTATAAGTCCTTAACATAGGTAGAAACTGCCTGATGTTTCTGTTTCTATAAGTCTCTGAACATAGGTAGAAACTGTCTGATATTTCTGTTTCTATAAGTCTCATAACATAGGTAGAAACTGTCTGATATTTCTGTTTCTATAAGTCTCATAACATAGGTAGAAACTGTCTATGTTTCTGTTTCTATGAGTCTCATAACATAGGTAGAAACTGTCTGATATATTTGTTTCTATGAGTCTCATAACATAGGCAGAAACTGTTTATGTTTCTGTTTCTATAAGTCTCATAACATAGGTAGAAACTGTCTGATGTTTCTGTTTCTATAAGTCTCATGAAATAGGTAGAAACTGTCTGATATTTCTCTCGCTATAAGTCTCATAACATAGAAAGAAACTGTCTGATATCTCTGTTTCTATAAGTCTTATAACATAGGTAGAAACTGTCTATGTTTCTGTTTCTATAATTCTCATAACATAGGCAGAAACTGTCTGATATTTATATTTCTATAAGTCTCATATTATAGGTAGAAACTGGCATATATTTCAGTTTCTATAAGTCTTATAACATAGGTAGAAACTGTCTTATATTTCTCTTTCTATAAGTATATTAACATAGGTCGAACTGTCTGATATCTCTGTTTGTTTCTATAAGTCCCATAACATATGTAGAAACTGTCTACGTTTCTGTTTCTATAAGTCTCATAACATAGGTAGAAACTGTGTGATATTTCTGTTTCTATAAGTCTGATAACATAGGTAGAAACTGTCTATGTTTCTGTTTCTATACGTCTCATAACAGGTAGAAGCTGTCTGATATTCCTGTTTCTATAAGTCTAATAACATAGGTAGAAACTGTCTGATATTTCTGTTTCTATAAGTCTCATATCAAAGGTAGAAACTGTCTGATATCTATGTTTCTATAAGTCTCATAACATACGCAGAAACTGTCTGATATCTGTTTCTATAAGTCTCATAACATAGGTAGAAACTGTCTATGTTTCTGTTTTTATAAGTCTCATATCATAGGTAGAAACTGTATGTTTCTGTTTCTATGTCTCATATCATAGGTAGAAACTGTCTGATATCTCTGTTTCTATAAGTCTCATAACATAGGTAGAAACTGTCTGATATTTCTGTTTCTATAAGACTCATATCATAGGTAGAAACTGTCTGATATCTCTGTTTCTATGAGTCTCATAACATAGGCAGAAACTGTCTAATATCTGTTTCTATAAGTATCATAACATAGGTAGAAACTGTCTATGGTTCTGTTTCTATAAGTCTCATAACATAGGTAGAAACTGTCTGATATCTCTTTTTCTATAAGTCTTATAAAATAGGTAGAAACTGTCTATGTTTCTGTTTCTATAAGTCTCTTAACATAGGTAGAAACTGCCTGATATCTCTGTTTCTATAAGTCCATAACATAGGTAGAAACTGCCTGATGTTTCTGTTTCTATAAGTCTCTTAACATAGGTAGAAACTGTCTGATATTTCTATTTCTATAAGTCTCATAACATAGGTAGAAACTGTCTGATATTTCTGTTTCTATAAGTCTCATATCAAAGGTAGAAACTGTCTGATATCTCTGTTTCTATAAGTCTCATAACATACGCAGAAACTGTCTGATATCTGTTTCTATAAGTCTCATAACATAGGTAGAAACTGTCTATGTTTCTTTTTTTATAAGTCTCATATCATAGGTAGAAACTGTATGTTTCTGTTTCTATGTTTCATATCATAGGTAGAAACTGTCTGATATCTCTGTTTCTATAAGTCTTATAACATAGGCAGAAACTGTCTGATATCTGTTTCTATAAGTCTCATAAAATAGGTAGAAACTGACTATGTTTCTGTTTCTATAAGTCTCATATCATAGTTAGAAACTGTATGTTTCTGTTTCTATAAGTCTCATATCATAGGTAGAAACTATCTGATTTCTCTGTTTCTATAAGTCTTATAACATAGGCAGAAACTGTCTGATATCTGTTTCTATAAGTCTCATAACATAGGTAGAAACTGTCTACGTTTCTGTTTCTATAAGTCCCATAACATCGGTAGAAACTGTCTGATATTTCTGTTTCTATAAGTCCTTAACATAGGTAGAAACTGCCTGATGTTTTTGTTTCTATAAGTCTCTTAACATAGGTAGAAACTATCTGATATTTCTGTTTCTATAAGTCCTTAACATAGGTAGAAACTGCCTGATGTTTCTGTTTCTATAAGTCTCTGAACATAGGTAGAAACTGTCTGATATTTCTGTTTCTATAAGTCTCATAACATAGGTAGAAACTGTCTGATATTTCTGTTTCTATAAGTCTCATAACATAGGTAGAAACTGTCTATGTTTCTGTTTCTATGAGTCTCATAACATAGGTAGAAACTGTCTGATATATTTGTTTCTATGAGTCTTATAACATAGGCAGAAACTGTTTATGTTTCTGTTTCTATAAGTCTCATAACATAGGTAGAAACTGTCTGATGTTTCTGTTTCTATAAGTCTCATGAAATAGGTAGAAACTGTCTGATATTTCTCTCGCTATAAGTCTCATAACATAGAAAGAAACTGTCTGATATCTCTGTTTCTATAAGTCTCATAACATAGGTAGAAACTGTCTGTTTCTGTTTCTATAAGTCTCATATCATAGGTAGAAACTGTATGTTTCTGTTTCTATACGTCTCATATCATAGGTAGAAACTGTCTGATATCTCTGTTTCTATAAGTCTTATAAAATAGGTAGAAACTGTCTGATATCTTTGTTTCTATAAGTCTCATAACATAGGCAGAAACTGTTTATGTTTCTGTTTCTATAAGTCTCATAACATATAAACTGTCTGATATCTCTGTTTCTATAAGTCTCATAATATAGGTAGAAACTGTCATATATTTCAGTTTCTATAAGTCTCATAACATAGGTAGAAACTGTCTGATGTTTCTGTTTCTATAAGTCTCATAAAATAGGTAGAAACTGTCTGATATTTCTCTCTCTATAAGTCTCATAACATAGAAAGAAACTGTCTGATATCTCTGTTTCTATAAGTCTCATAACATAGGTAAAAATTGTCTATGTTTATGTTTCTATAAGTCTCATAACATAGGTAGAAACTGTCTGATATCTCTGTTTCTATAAGTCTTATAACATAGGTAGAAACTGTCTATGTTTCTGTTTCTATAATTCTCATAACATAGGCAGAAACTGTCTGATATTTATATTTCTATAAGTCTCATAATATAGGTAGAAACTGGCATATATTTCAGTTTCTATAAGTCTCATAACATAGGTAGAAACTGTCTGATGTTTCTGTTTCTATAAGTCTCATAAAATAGGTAGAAACTGTCTGATATTTCTCTCTCTATAAGTCTCATAACATATGTAGAAACTGTCTATGTTTCTGTTTCTATAATTCTCATAACATAGGTAGAAACTGTCTATGTTTCTGTTTCTATAATTCTCATAACATAGGTAGAAACTGTCTATGTTTCTGTTTCTATGAGTGTCATAACATAGGTAGAAACTGTCTGATATTTCTGTTTCTATAAGAATCATAACATAGGCAGAAACTGTCTGATATTTCTGTTTCTATAAGTCCATAACATAGGTAGAAACTGTCTATGTTTCTGTTCCTATAATCTCACAACATAGGTAGAAACTGTCTGATTTTTATGTTTCTATAAGTCTCATAAAATCGGTAGAAATTGTCTGATATTTATGTTTCTATAAGTCTCATAAAATAGGTAGAAACTGTCTGATATTTCTCTCTCTATAAGTCTCATAACATATGTAGAAACTGTCTGTTTCTGTTTCTATAATTCTCATAACATAGGTAGAAACTGTCTGATATTTCTGTTTCCATACTTCTCATAACATAGGCAGAAACTGTATGTTTCTGTTTCTATAAGTCTCATAACATAGGCAGAAACTGTCTGATATCTCTGTTTCTATAGGTCCCATAACATAGGTAGAAACTGTCTATTTATGTTTCTATAAGTCCATAACATAGGCAGAAACTGTCTAATATTTCCGTTTCTAAAAGTCTCATAACATAGGTAGAAACTGTCTATGTTTCTGTTTCTATAAGTCTCATAACAGATAGAAGCTGTCTGATATTCCTGTTTCTATAAGTCTCATAACTTAGGTAGAAACTGTCTGATATTTCTGTTTCTCTAAGTCTCATAACATAGGTAGAAACTGTCTGATATTTCTCTTTTTATAAGTCTCATAACATAGGTAGAAACTGTCTATGTTTCTGTTTCTATAAGTCTTATAACATAGGTAGAAACTGTCTGATATTTCTCTGTCTATAAGTATATTAACATAGGTCGAACTGTCTGATATCTCTGTTTGTTTCTATAAGTCCCATAACATATGTAGAAACTGTCTACGTTTCTGTTTCTATAAGTCTCATAACATAGGTAGAAACTGTGTGATATTTCTGTTTCTATAAGTCTCATAACATAGGCAGAAACTGTCTGATATTTCTGTTTCTATAAGTCCATAACATAGGTAGAAACTGTCTGATATTTCTGTTTCTATAAGTCCATAACATAGGTAGAAACTGCCTGATGTTTCTGTTTCTATAAGTCTCTTAACATAGGTAGAAACTGTCTGATATTTCTGTTTCTATAAGTCTCATAACATAGGCAGAAACTGTTTATGTTTCTGTTTCTATAAGTCTCATAACATATAAACTGTCTGATATCTCTGTTTCTATAAGTCTCATAATATAGGTAGAAACTGTCATATATTTCAGTTTCTATAAGTCTCATAACATAGGTAGAAACTGTCTGATGTTTCTGTTTCTATAAGTCTCATAAAATAGGTAGAAACTGTCTGATATTTCTCTCTCTATAAGTCTCATAACATAGAAAGAAACTGTCTGATATCTCTGTTTCTATAAGTCTCATAACATAGGTAGAAATTGTCTATGTTTATGTTTCTATAAGTCTCATAACATAGGTAGAAACTGTCTGATATCTCTGTTTCTATAAGTCTTATAACATAGGTAGAAACTGTCTATGTTTCTGTTTCTATAATTCTCATAACATAGGCAGAAACTGTCTGATATTTATATTTCTATAAGTCTCATATTATAGGTAGAAACTGGCATATATTTCAGTTTCTATAAGTCTCATAAAATAGGTAGAAACTGTCTGATATTTCTCTCTCTATAAGTCTCATAACATATGTAGAAACTGTCTATGTTTCTGTTTCTATAATTCTCATAACATAGGTAGAAACTGTCTATGTTTCTGTTTCTATAATTCTCATAACATAGGTAGAAACTGTCTATGTTTCTGTTTCTATGAGTGTCATAACATAGGTAGAAACTGTCTGATATTTCTGTTTCTATAAGTCTCATAACATAGGCAGAAACTGTCTGATATTTCTGTTTCTATAAGTCCATAACATAGGTAGAAACTGTCTATGTTTCTGTTCCTATAATCTCACAACATAGGTAGAAACTGTCTGTTTCTGTTTCTATAATTCTCATAACATAGGTAGAAACTGTCTGATATTTCTGTTTCTATAAGTCTCATAACATAGGCAGAAACTGTCTGATATTTATGTTTCTATAAGTCTCATAAAATAGGTAGAAACTGTCTGATATTTCTCTCTCTATAAGTCTCATAACATATGTAGAAACTGTCTGTTTCTGTTTCTATAATTCTCATAACATAGGTAGAAACTGTCTGATATTTCTGTTTCCATACTTCTCATAACATAGGCAGAAACTGTATGTTTCTGTTTCTATAAGTCTCATAACATAGGTAGAAACTGTCTGATGTTTCTGTTTCTATAAGTCTCATGAAATAGGTAGAAACTGTCTGATATTTCTCTCGCTATAAGTCTCATAACATAGAAAGAAACTGTCTGATATCTCTGTTTCTATAAGTCTTATAACATAGGTAGAAACTGTCTATGTTTCTGTTTCTATAATTCTCATAACATAGGCAGAAACTGTCTGATATTTATATTTCTATAAGTCTCATATTATAGGTAGAAACTGGCATATATTTCAGTTTCTATAAGTCTTATAACATAGGTAGAAACTGTCTTATATTTCTCTTTCTATAAGTATATTAACATAGGTCGAACTGTCTGATATCTCTGTTTGTTTCTATAAGTCCCATAACATATGTAGAAACTGTCTACGTTTCTGTTTCTATAAGTCTCATAACATAGGTAGAAACTGTGTGATATTTCTGTTTCTATAAGTCTGATAACATAGGTAGAAACTGTCTATGTTTCTGTTTCTATACGTCTCATAACAGGTAGAAGCTGTCTGATATTCCTGTTTCTATAAGTCTAATAACATAGGTAGAAACTGTCTGATATTTCTGTTTCTATAAGTCTCATATCAAAGGTAGAAACTGTCTGATATCTATGTTTCTATAAGTCTCATAACATACGCAGAAACTGTCTGATATCTGTTTCTATAAGTCTCATAACATAGGTAGAAACTGTCTATGTTTCTGTTTTTATAAGTCTCATATCATAGGTAGAAACTGTATGTTTCTGTTTCTATGTCTCATATCATAGGTAGAAACTGTCTGATATCTCTGTTTCTATAAGTCTCATAACATAGGTAGAAACTGTCTGATATTTCTGTTTCTATAAGACTCATATCATAGGTAGAAACTGTCTGATATCTCTGTTTCTATGAGTCTCATAACATAGGCAGAAACTGTCTAATATCTGTTTCTATAAGTATCATAACATAGGTAGAAACTGTCTATGGTTCTGTTTCTATAAGTCTCATAACATAGGTAGAAACTGTCTGATATCTCTTTTTCTATAAGTCTTATAAAATAGGTAGAAACTGTCTGTTTCTGTTTCTATAAGTCTCTTAACATAGGTAGAAACTGCCTGATATCTCTGTTTCTATAAGTCCATAACATAGGTAGAAACTGCCTGATGTTTCTGTTTCTATAAGTCTCTTAACATAGGTAGAAACTGTCTGATATTTCTATTTCTATAAGTCTCATAACATAGGTAGAATCTGTCTGATATTTCTGTTTCTATAAGTCTCATATCAAAGGTAGAAACTGTCTGATATCTCTGTTTCTATAAGTCTCATAACATACGCAGAAACTGTCTGATATCTGTTTCTATAAGTCTCATAACATAGGTAGAAACTGTCTATGTTTCTTTTTTTATAAGTCTCATATCATAGGTAGAAACTGTATGTTTCTGTTTCTATGTTTCATATCATAGGTAGAAACTGTCTGATATCTCTGTTTCTATAAGTCTTATAACATAGGCAGAAACTGTCTGATATCTGTTTCTATAAGTCTCATAAAATAGGTAGAAACTGACTATGTTTCTGTTTCTATAAGTCTCATATCATAGTTAGAAACTGTATGTTTCTGTTTCTATAAGTCTCATATCATAGGTAGAAACTATCTGATTTCTCTGTTTCTATAAGTCTTATAACATAGGCAGAAACTGTCTGATATCTGTTTCTATAAGTCTCATAACATAGGTAGAAACTGTCTACGTTTCTGTTTCTATAAGTCCCATAACATCGGTAGAAACTGTCTGATATTTCTGTTTCTATAAGTCCTTAACATAGGTAGAAACTGCCTGATGTTTTTGTTTCTATAAGTCTCTTAACATAGGTAGAAACTATCTGATATTTCTGTTTCTATAAGTCCTTAACATAGGTAGAAACTGCCTGATGTTTCTGTTTCTATAAGTCTCTGAACATAGGTAGAAACTGTCTGATATTTCTGTTTCTATAAGTCTCATAACATAGGTAGAAACTGTCTGATATTTCTGTTTCTATAAGTCTCATAACATAGGTAGAAACTGTCTATGTTTCTGTTTCTATGAGTCTCATAACATAGGTAGAAACTGTCTGATATATTTGTTTCTATGAGTCTTATAACATAGGCAGAAACTGTTTATGTTTCTGTTTCTATAAGTCTCATAACATAGGTAGAAACTGTCTGATGTTTCTGTTTCTATAAGTCTCATGAAATAGGTAGAAACTGTCTGATATTTCTCTCGCTATAAGTCTCATAACATAGAAAGAAACTGTCTGATATCTCTGTTTCTATAAGTCTCATAACATAGGTAGAAACTGTCTGTTTCTGTTTCTATAAGTCTCATATCATAGGTAGAAACTGTATGTTTCTGTTTCTATACGTCTCATATCATAGGTAGAAACTGTCTGATATCTCTGTTTCTATAAGTCTTATAAAATAGGTAGAAACTGTCTGATATCTTTGTTTCTATAAGTCTCATAACATAGGCAGAAACTGTTTATGTTTCTGTTTCTATAAGTCTCATAACATATAAACTGTCTGATATCTCTGTTTCTATAAGTCTCATAATATAGGTAGAAACTGTCATATATTTCAGTTTCTATAAGTCTCATAACATAGGTAGAAACTGTCTGATGTTTCTGTTTCTATAAGTCTCATAAAATAGGTAGAAACTGTCTGATATTTCTCTCTCTATAAGTCTCATAACATAGAAAGAAACTGTCTGATATCTCTGTTTCTATAAGTCTCATAACATAGGTAAAAATTGTCTATGTTTATGTTTCTATAAGTCTCATAACATAGGTAGAAACTGTCTGATATCTCTGTTTCTATAAGTCTTATAACATAGGTAGAAACTGTCTATGTTTCTGTTTCTATAATTCTCATAACATAGGCAGAAACTGTCTGATATTTATATTTCTATAAGTCTCATAATATAGGTAGAAACTGGCATATATTTCAGTTTCTATAAGTCTCATAACATAGGTAGAAACTGTCTGATGTTTCTGTTTCTATAAGTCTCATAAAATAGGTAGAAACTGTCTGATATTTCTCTCTCTATAAGTCTCATAACATATGTAGAAACTGTCTATGTTTCTGTTTCTATAATTCTCATAACATAGGTAGAAACTGTCTATGTTTCTGTTTCTATAATTCTCATAACATAGGTAGAAACTGTCTATGTTTCTGTTTCTATGAGTGTCATAACATAGGTAGAAACTGTCTGATATTTCTGTTTCTATAAGAATCATAACATAGGCAGAAACTGTCTGATATTTCTGTTTCTATAAGTCCATAACATAGGTAGAAACTGTCTATGTTTCTGTTCCTATAATCTCACAACATAGGTAGAAACTGTCTGATTTTTATGTTTCTATAAGTCTCATAAAATCGGTAGAAATTGTCTGATATTTATGTTTCTATAAGTCTCATAAAATAGGTAGAAACTGTCTGATATTTCTCTCTCTATAAGTCTCATAACATATGTAGAAACTGTCTGTTTCTGTTTCTATAATTCTCATAACATAGGTAGAAACTGTCTGATATTTCTGTTTCCATACTTCTCATAACATAGGCAGAAACTGTATGTTTCTGTTTCTATAAGTCTCATAACATAGGCAGAAACTGTCTGATATCTCTGTTTCTATAGGTCCCATAACATAGGTAGAAACTGTCTATTTATGTTTCTATAAGTCCATAACATAGGCAGAAACTGTCTAATATTTCCGTTTCTAAAAGTCTCATAACATAGGTAGACACTGTCTATGTTTCTGTTTCTATAAGTCTCATAACAGATAGAAGCTGTCTGATATTCCTGTTTCTATAAGTCTCATAACTTAGGTAGAAACTGTCTGATATTTCTGTTTCTCTAAGTCTCATAACATAGGTAGAAACTGTCTGATATTTCTCTTTTTATAAGTCTCATAACATAGGTAGAAACTGTCTATGTTTCTGTTTCTATAAGTCTTATAACATAGGTAGAAACTGTCTGATATTTCTCTGTCTATAAGTATATTAACATAGGTCGAACTGTCTGATATCTCTGTTTGTTTCTATAAGTCCCATAACATATGTAGAAACTGTCTACGTTTCTGTTTCTATAAGTCTCATAACATAGGTAGAAACTGTGTGATATTTCTGTTTCTATAAGTCTCATAACATAGGCAGAAACTGTCTGATATTTCTGTTTCTATAAGTCCATAACATAGGTAGAAACTGTCTGTTTCTGTTCCTATAATCTCACAACATAGGTAGAAACTGTCTGATTTTTATGTTTCTATAAGTCTCATAAAATCGGTAGAAACTGTCTGATATTTATGTTTCTATAAGTCTCATAAAATAGGTAGAAACTGTCTGATATTTATCTCTCTATAAGTCTCATAACATATGTAGAAACTGTCTGTTTCTGTTTCTATAATTCTCATAACATAGGTAGAAACTGTCTGATATTTCTGTTTCCATACTTCTCATAACATAGGCAGAAACTGTATGTTTCTGTTTCTATAAGTCTCATAACATAGGCAGAAACTGTCTGATATCTCTGTTTCTATAGGTCCCATAACATAGATAGAAACTGTCTGATATTTCTGTTTCTATAAGTCCATAACATAGGCAGAAACTGTCTAATATTTCCGTTTCTAAAAGTCTCATAACATAGGTAGAAACTGTCTATGTTTCTGTTTCTATAAGTCTCATAACAGATAGAAGCTGTCTGATATTCCTGTTTCTATAAGTCTCATAACTTAGGTAGAAACTGTCTGATATTTCTGTTTCTCTAAGTCTCATAACATAGGTAGAAACTGTCTGATATTTCTCTTTTTATAAGTCTCATAACATAGGTAGAAACTGTCTATGTTTCTGTTTCTATAAGTCTTATAACATAGGTAGAAACTGTCTGATATTTCTCTTTCTATAAGTATATTAACATAGGTCGAACTGTCTGATATCTCTGTTTGTTTCTATAAGTCCCATAACATATGTAGAAACTGTCTACGTTTCTGTTTCTATAAGTCTCATAACATAGGTAGAAACTGTGTGATATTTCTGTTTCTATAAGTCTGATAACATAGGTAGAAACTGTCTATGTTTCTGTTTCTATACGTCTCATAACAGGTAGAAGCTGTCTGATATTCCTGTTTCTATAAGTCCCATAACATAGGTAGAAACTGTCTGATATTTCTGTTTCTATAAGTCCATAACATAGGTAGAAACTGCCTGATGTTTCTGTTTCTATAAGTCTCTTAACATAGGTAGAAACTGTCTGATATTTCTGTTTCTATAAGTCTCATAACATAGGCAGAAACTGTTTATGTTTCTGTTTCTATAAGTCTCATAACATATAAACTGTCTGATATCTCTGTTTCTATAAGTCTCATAATATAGGTAGAAACTGTCATATATTTCAGTTTCTATAAGTCTCATAACATAGGTAGAAACTGTCTGATGTTTCTGTTTCTATAAGTCTCATAAAATAGGTAGAAACTGTCTGATATTTCTCTCTCTATAAGTCTCATAACATAGAAAGAAACTGTCTGATATCTCTGTTTCTATAAGTCTCATAACATAGGTAGAAATTGTCTATGTTTATGTTTCTATAAGTCTCATAACATAGGTAGAAACTGTCTGATATCTCTGTTTCTATAAGTCTTATAACATAGGTAGAAACTGTCTATGTTTCTGTTTCTATAATTCTCATAACATAGGCAGAAACTGTCTGATATTTATATTTCTATAAGTCTCATATTATAGGTAGAAACTGGCATATATTTCAGTTTCTATAAGTCTCATAAAATAGGTAGAAACTGTCTGATATTTCTCTCTCTATAAGTCTCATAACATATGTAGAAACTGTCTATGTTTCTGTTTCTATAATTCTCATAACATAGGTAGAAACTGTCTATGTTTCTGTTTCTATAATTCTCATAACATAGGTAGAAACTGTCTATGTTTCTGTTTCTATGAGTGTCATAACATAGGTAGAAACTGTCTGATATTTCTGTTTCTATAAGTCTCATAACATAGGCAGAAACTGTCTGATATTTCTGTTTCTATAAGTCCATAACATAGGTAGAAACTGTCTATGTTTCTGTTCCTATAATCTCACAACATAGGTAGAAACTGTCTGTTTCTGTTTCTATAATTCTCATAACATAGGTAGAAACTGTCTGATATTTCTGTTTCTATAAGTCTCATAACATAGGCAGAAACTGTCTGATATTTATGTTTCTATAAGTCTCATAAAATAGGTAGAAACTGTCTGATATTTCTCTCTCTATAAGTCTCATAACATATGTAGAAACTGTCTGTTTCTGTTTCTATAATTCTCATAACATAGGTAGAAACTGTCTGATATTTCTGTTTCCATACTTCTCATAACATAGGCAGAAACTGTATGTTTCTGTTTCTATAAGTCTCATAACATAGGC